>CM062247.1:44624165-45247079 GCA_031216285.1 Syzygium syzygioides | reverse complement strand
GAATGGCCTTTAAATAGTGCAGTTCTCTTTTGTATGGCTGTAGAAAGCTAAAGAAACCTAAACAGTCCCACCAAAGGCACCAGTCATAAAAGCCAAGTGCGCCCCAACAATCTCACTTTCGGTTTAGGAGAAGCAAGTCGGTTTTTTTATTAATTAAAAGTAGGAACAGATCGGAATGTCACGAGATAACCGCAAGCAAAAGCGACAGGTCGTAACAGAAAAGGGAAAGTCACTGCCTATTCCCTGACTTTGGCAAATCAGAAAGAAATCAGGTTTCGTGTAAAAGCAAAGTCCCCATGTTTCAACTACATCTTTGCTTCAACGCTTCACCATTTGCTTATACTGGAAGTACAAAAAAAAAAAACACCAAGCAAAGAAATCATTGTCATGCTCCCCGGTATGGAGAGTACGAATCACTAGATTTCTCGGCTCCCATCGAAATAAACCCCACACGGTTGGCTCGGTAATAACATGTTAGCACGATCTTCAGTACCACTCGAAGCCCAACATTCTTTCACGTCATCTTGATAATGCGACGAGTACTGAAAATAAAATTCGATTGAGCTCGAATCGGGAGTCAAATGGAAAGACATGGGATGGGGAACCCATTCGGCTTCCGACCATATCAATCGATGCTGTGGGGCTATTGTCTGTTCATTTCGTGCTTTATTGGACCCAAGAACAGATGGGCAAGTTTGATGTGTTAATTAAGTAATAACAATAGAACCTTTCTCCAACGTGCTTGTATCATGTGTGCTAACTTTTAATAGCTTGCTAAGTAAGCTTTTCTTTATTTAGGATGAATCTGATGTCAACGGTTTCACATGAAGCTAGCAAAACACACCAACAAATCATCATCACGTGCAAATTGCTCCTCGAAAATGGATGAAAGGAAAATATTTTTGCAAAATGGAACTGCGTGGTAAATTCTCTCGAAAGGATATGAAGCACCAGAAATCCCAAAAAAACAAATTTTTAAATTAACAATTTATAAGAAGAAAAAGAATTTACACTTGACTCAAATTCTCAACCCCCCAACACCAAAATGAATCACGAAGGTGTACAAGATCAAATCTGGCAGACCGGTCAACGCCAATGTGTTGCTGAATCTGATCACCTCCAATTCTTCGAATGCAGACTCAGAATGCAGTTCGATTAATTGAAAAATCATTCTAAAAATGAACCATCAAGCACGTTATCAAATGATCCTAGTCTTGTTCTTGCAGCGAGTGAAACTGAGAAAGGCTCTCCAATCTTTTGGTCACCTCGGCCATGGAGGGCCTCTGATCAGGTCTCTGTTCGGTACAATCAATCCCAATCTGCAACATCCGAATCATGTCCTCCTCCACATTCTGGTACCTCAGCAGCTCGGCGTCAAAGACCACGGCCGATGAATCCTGCTCCGCCGCCCTGTGGACCCACCTGGGGAGGTCCACCCCGTCCTCGGCCAGCAGCGATGTCGACGGGGCCTTCCCTGTGATGAGTTCCAAGATCAGCACGCCGAAGCTGTACACGTCGGCCTCCTGGGACACGATCCGGATGTCTATCACTTCAGGGGCACGGTACCCATGGAACCGGCTGGGGGAGACAGTGGGGCCGGCGAGACGGGCGAGGCCGTAGTCAGAGACACGGGCCTCGTACAGCTTGGTCAGGAGGACGTTCGACGACTTTATGTTCCCGTGGGAGGCCTCAGGACCATGTGAATGGATGTGCGCGATCACTTGCGCGGCCCTGAGCGCGATGCGGCACCTCGTGTCCCAACTGAGTGGCGTCCACCCGGCGCCATTATTGCCTATAATCGAGAAAATCATCACAAAAATTATTCGGTGTCGACGAGAAAAAACAATGCACTAAACTCTCTGATTAACAATCCAACGTAAGTAGACAAAAATTAACGTCAGTTGTTACCGTGCAATAGAGCAGATAAGCTTCCTGTGGGAATGTACTCATAAACCAGAAGCTTCTCATCTCTGCTATAATAGTAAGCCACCAGAGGCACCAAGTTCTCGTGATTCATCGATCCGATTTCATTCATTTTTTTTCTGAACTCGCTCTCGGAATCACTCACGTCCCCAAGCCTCTTCACAGCCACGGCGATTCCGTTCCCCAGCGAAGCCTTGTAGGCTGTCCCGAAAGTCCCCTTCCCTAGAACCTCAGCTGAACCCTTCAACAGGTCTTCCAAGTCAAATATCTTCTCTTGTTGCTTCCTTATGAACACCAGACTGTTAAACCCGCTAGCATCGCTAGTTGTCCCGATGGCCCGACTGCCAATTTCAGGTTGCTTTGGAGCTTCGGTCTTTTTCGAATTGTTGTGCTTCTTCTTGGCACTCCTCATGCAACATATCAAGAAAACGATCGCTAGGACCAGCAACAATATTAGCAAGGAAGCCACCGCGATGCTCGCAATCCCTCTGCCTGACAACTTATGACCGCTCGTTGCCGCGGTCCCAACGCAAGGGTTCAAGGGCTTCCCGCAGAGTGAGTTCCCCTCGAAAGCGCTCTGAGGCATTCCTGAGAATGGAATCGGAATCGCCCCGCTCAGCTGATTGAACGAGACATTGAACTGATCGAGCCTCAAATTCAACTCCGGAATCGACCCGGTAAAGTTATTCTGTTCTAAATACAGAGCGCTCAGCTTGGAGAGGTTATTGAACCGCGGCAAGATCACGCCGTCGAACTCGTTCGCAGCTAGATTCAAGCAGACCAGGCTCTGCATAGAGAACAAGAAGTCCGGCAATTGGCCGGAGAATTTATTGCCCTGCAAGTAGAGGTTGCTGAGAGAGACGAGGTCGGCAAGGTCAGGAGGGAGCAACCCGCTTAGCGAGTTGAACCGGAGAGAGAGGATCTGGAGTCCTGTGAGGTTGCCGATGACCCCAGACGGCAGTTCGCCACGCAGGCCCATCCCGGGCATCCGCAGCTCAACGACTCGGCCGAGGGCGCATTTGACGCCTTCCCAGGAGCATGGGGAGGCGGAGAGGTTCCAGAGGAGGGGGCGGCCATGGAGGGAGGAGCGGAGGGCGACGAGAGCGGCTCTGTCGGAGGCGATATCAGAATTGGCAGGGGAAGAGCAGAGGCAGAGCAAAAGGAGGACAACGAGCGGCACGGACAGGGTGGTGGTGATGCTCTGTTTCGGGGGGTGCTGAGGTTTCATGGCGAGAGAGCTCTTCGGATCGAGAAATCCGTGACGTTGGATTCAGGGGTTCTTGGGATCATGCGAAGTTAAGGGGAGCGATGACCGACGAAGTCTGCAAAGAATTCGATTGAGTTTCCGGTGAGAACTATTGGTGTGGTAGTTGCGAGTTTGTGTGTTCGATATGAATTGGTGGGAGATGGAGGAGTGAGTTGAAGGTGGCCTTCATAGATGGAAGATTTTAAATTTTGATGCTGCAGGTTTTTCTGCAGGTTGGGTGGAGGAGGAATGGCGCAGTAATTGCACGGGACAGAGAAGAAAAGGGCGAGGCGTTCGATCTTGTCCATGGTTACGGGTATCATAAAGTAATCAGAAGAAGGTCCGTCGTGTGCTTAGGCGCTCTCTCTCTCTCTATCTCTTTTGCTCGAAAGTTTAGGTCTGAATTATCATATTCGGGCATTATTTCGCACGGCGAAGTTATTGCTATGATAATTACTGGTCGACTGTCACACTCGGTACGATTAACAAAATGGACGAAGAGCCAATGCACTTTATTGCTAGCCAAAAGAAAAGGGAATAAAAGGGAAAAATTCTCAAGGACGGTGGCAAGACCATGATGCGCAGGCACTTCAAAATTCAAAAAATTTCACCATTTGCTTCAGCAATCGACAGACATGATGCAAAGGTCCGCTTTGAAGGGCTTCTACAATTCTCGAGAAATCCCCGTTCTCATATCGAGTCGTATCTAGTTTCATTTCACCGCATCTCGTATCATGCAAGTATTTGGAAATTTTCAATAAAAAGCATGTAATACGGCATGACAGCTGATATTGAATGTACGACGAGATAAATTAGGGTTTATCACGGTACAACGGAAAGATCGGTACACTCCGTAGAAAACATAGGAAAATCTGTAGGAAACAATGCCCAAATGAAGATCTTCAAAGGCAAGAGTGGGCTCCGTGGGACCTGTCGTGCCAATGCCAAGGTTTTAAACTCCTTTTTGGCTGTGCACATGATTAAGCAATCTTGAGATGGGGAAGTTTCCAAGGTGGGGCCTGTCAGCTAATCCATATGATGCAAAGAAATGGATGGATGATGGGGTTGACTTTCTTTGGTTGGGGAGTGTAAGGTAATGTGACTTTGACCTATCCACTCCACTAACAAAACAACTCCTCCTTCACTTAAATGACTAGGGTTTACCTTTAATTCAATGTTTTAGCAAGAAAAAGAGACCTTTAATTGAATTGGCAAAGAGGCAACTGCTTATTTAGATCCGGTGACAATGTCCAATAATCGTGAACACATGGATTCATACCACAACTTTTCGAAAAAAAAAAAAAGAGAGACTAGTGGTTGTGGGGTGATCTGGTCGAGAGTAGATAGGTTCCGAACCAAAAACCTGAAACCTACCGTGTTATAGTCAGTTCCCTTAGGAATAAGTCTGGAGATAAACCGGCCAATTCCAAGCACGTAGGAACTGGGCCTAATGTTAAGTATTAAAACCATTGTTTTAGGAAAATATATTCCATGAACAATTTGTGGCATAATCATTAAGGCATTGGTGAATTCCCCATGCGATTCAAATTTGAAGCCCATCTCTAACATAGTTATGTATTTTCTAAATAAGATATAAGAAGAAGAAATCTTAAAAACCAATTATGTATAATTTTTATCCATGAACCTTTCTGGCCCCGTACAATTTGGAATCGATTGGGTAAGGCCGGTTCAATTCAATTCCTGAATTGAATCCTTCCAATTGCTCACCCTAAAGTGGCTGCACTCTAGTCAACCGTTGTCAAAAGCACCTGCTTAGAAGAGCAACACCACTATTCAATTCAAAACCTTAACGTGCCCCAAAAGAGAAAAAAAAGGAAAGGAAAAGGAAGAAAAACAAATGACAAGATCCGAAACCAAACCTAGTGGTGTCCAGCTACTAGAAGAATTTAAGTGGTGCTGCCAACCCGAGAGAATGCTTCGCGTTAAATGAAAGCATCACTTCAACTCTTATCTTTTTCTAAAGAACTTCAATATTCGATCTCGCTTTTGGGCCTTCCAAGATTATCCCCCGATAAAATGAGAAAGTAAGGCAGATCGGGTTTCATATACGTGCTCAAACTCGTGACGATATCTAACGGAATCAACATCTATACAAAAGGGGACCCCCACTCGCCGCAATTGGGCTAGCCACAAATAATTACGTCGGGGTTGAGAATTTCTTTCCATATCATTTTAATCTCTTGCAAAGTGAAGAAGGAAATACACCTCGTCGTGGTCATGTTAAGTAAAATCGAGCAAGTGCAAGCATGAGTTTTTTGCATTTAATCGAATACAGCATCTTGACGTGCACAACAAATCGAAGCTTTGCCTTATTTTGACACCTTACAATTGAATTGTTTGATCAAATCCATCTTCGTTTTTTTTTCTTCCTCAAACTTATCGGACATGAATAGAGTCAAACACGACGGCGCATCTTGCCCAAATGTATCTCAACCTCGTTATTTACCTGCACAAGGAAAACGAAAACACCAGCAGATTATAATCATCTTTTACAGCGTTATCGAAGGCGTGTTAGTATTTTTCTCTGGTGTTCTTTCATGTAGATGCTTACCTCCTCCCTGAAACACCTTCCTTACGAAAGTCAGGAAGATGATGAGCAGAGCAATTCCACCTAGCAGACCCACGATGATCGCGAACGTCTTTGTACCTCTGTCCCTTGGTTTCCCTGCATTTCAAGAACGAAATGGCATAGATAACCCTGATCTAAATTACTCGGGCTGATTGGCGGCGATCATCTGTTTCCTAGAGAACTGTGGCTGTACTTTCTTTGTCATGGCATACTAAACAAGATTGTCGTCCGAGAAGTCGATCATTTGGCATTGGCATAGCAGCTTATACCATGTGGTTGTATTGAAGTTGTAGTGTCAACTGGTCATGTCTTTGGACTTTGGTTGGGCATTCAGATTGCCCCGCATGTTAAATAATTGCAATAGATAATGCAGATTTGGTTGGTTAGTGATGTGGTATCTGTAATATTATTCATCACATGTCGCCTGATCTAGTGTGAAAAGAACACAAGAAAATAGAGAAGTAATCACTCACCACCATCATTCGCCTTGGAGAACGATTGTGCCCCTTTGGTTGAGCACCTCGCGTAGCACTTGGCCAAGAATATGTCACCATACACCCCCGTGCCACACTCGCTTTTCAGCCGCCCGATCGCCTCCGCCGTGCAATCCTGACACTGCCCCGCGCTCAGATCCCCTACGCACTGGGTCATGCCCATAACTTTCCCTGACCCGCCCGCCCGGTAAGGGCCGCCTGCGCTCGCGAGGCTTGCCAGGACTGCATCCCTCCGGCCCATCGCATCCACGTCATACCCATCCGAGGGCCCGCACCTCTTCATCACCTCGGTCTTGTCCTCCACCCCGAGGAAGGTGTCGTTGTCGTACTTGGCGTAGCACCCCTGCAGCTGCACCGTGCCGCCACACGTGTGGGAGCAGAGGGCCCCGAGCTGGCTCACTGCACGGGCCACGCACATGGCGCACTCGGGCATGGACAGGTCGCCCCGGCACTGGAAGAGCCCGTAGACGACATCCTGCGGGCTCGAGCCCACGATCGTGAACTTGTTGTAGGACGAGTAGGTGGCCGAGTTCACGAGCGAGGTGAGGAGTGAGTTGACGTTCCACTCGTAGGGCGAGTTGGGGGTGTATTTAAGCTGGGAGCAGCCTCCATAGAGGAATGAATCGGTATAGGAATATGCAGGATCAATGAAGAGGATGAGGATGGTGATGATCAAGAGGGAGATGAGTTTTGCTGTTCTAGACATGGTTGCACACATCTAGAGAGGCTAAGTGCTACTGGCCTTCTTAACTTTTCATTATGTGCATGAATGTAATGCCTATGCAGCATAGATTCTCGGCTCAAATAAGTTGGAGGATACTCTCAGGGAAGGCAGCTTTTGATTTACGTGAATAGTATATGTTTACTTTGAATGTGTTAAAAGTTGCGAGAAAGACAGTAGAATCCTAGTTGGATATCTTTAGTTGATCCCCTTTATTGATTATCGATTAATTTAATCACTTGGGTATATGATTATGAGTGAGGTGTCTTGTACGTTGAGCGTGTTAATAGGATGTAGTGCGAGGTGAAAAAGGGCTATTATTGAAGAGATAAATGAAGCATAAAGAGGAGAGTCCGCAACAAATTGTAAGTACAAATTGACTCACAACTCTAATGGTTCTTGATTTCGTGCATTGTCAATATGCAGTTGTTTTGTTTCTGCAAAAGACACGATGACCATGACGCTATATTATTTATATTAAAAAAATGTAGGAGATGCTAAGACGTATCTACTAAACGGATTTACTAAGTGATATGACAGACTTTTGTCGAGTGCTTAAATAAAAAATCGATAATCGATGACTTTCATAAACCAGATGTAGAGTATGTTTCTCTATATACTACGGAGCAATAACTCGATGTAGTTTACTATTTCCTTATTGGGTATATGATTGTAAGCGGAGGTAGAAAGAATGACAAAACAAACTCGATCTCAAGGAAGAAATTACTCATGCATGCAAAGTATCCAGAAAGCGAAGCAACTTGAAATGACTGACTAAAAAGATAACCAGACCCACCGCTCGAAAAGCATTTGTCTTCTACCGTTTCTATATGCAAAATCCTTCAGAAAAACGATCGGAAGACAAAGCGTCTCCTTTTTCTTCATCCGCTTTTGCTTTCTGTCGAACGTAAAGAGCCACTTTCAACCCTAAGGTTTCTGTGCATAATTGAGCTTGATGATATGGTGAGCACGATCAAAAGGGGGCGATCCCATAATTGCATGGCTTTGCTTTGCATGAACTTCGTCGGCAAGCTTTCTCGTTTCCAAGTCGATCATAAAGGATTTGTGCTCTCCAAGTGTTAAACCACTTCTCTGTCAAAGAGGGATTCGTCTTGTGCACATATATTTTTTCGGGTTAATACCACGAAAAACTCCAATCTGGTATACCTATGACAATTTTATCTCAAATTAATTTTTTGACCACCCAAAATCTCAAACTGGTACACATATGATAAATTTACCCTCAATTTGTTTCCGTTAAATTTTACTATCAAATTGCTTTGATAAATGACACGCGGCAGTTGACTGATGTACCAGCTTTATGTTTTACCCTTTGTTCTTCATAGATGTACAAGTTTATGATTTTTTTATGGTATTAATATAATTTAACGAAAACTAACGGAAGATAAATTTTTCACAAATGTACCGGTTTAGGATTTTGAATCGCCAAAAAATTAGTTTGGGGTAATTTTGTTACAGGTGTACTAGTTTGGAGTTTTTCGTGGTATTAACCCTAAATTTTTTTTTGGATGTGGAGACCTGGCTAACGGTTCTCTTTTTCGATTAGAAGATGTTAATTTAGATGACAGTCGAGGAATTTTTTTTTTTTGTGATGAGTGGAAACTTTGTCGAATGAAAACACGCGAGCAAAAAATTAATCGATTGAATCACTTACAAAAATGAATAGACGAAAAATATTTTCATCATCTACGAAATTGTTTAGACATATATTGTTGTCAATAATGAAAATATTTTTCATTTACTGATTATTTCAAGTGATACAAATAATAATTTTTTAAATTTTTTTTAAAATCTTTTTTTTTTTTGCGAAACCAAAGGAACTAGACGATAATTAGGCAAAGAAGATGGTTGGGGGCAAAAGAGGAAAGAGAAATGTAAGCCCGTCTGTGAAAACAAATGGGCCGGGCTGGCGTGGCCCATTTGTTTTGTAACATGTGTACATGGCCCATTTGTGTCCATTTTTGCACGGAACACAGGGTCCTCCGCATCAGGGACGGTACATGCTAGTGGCCGTAGGGGTTGAATTTTCAATAAGTAATAACTCGCTATATATTCTTTTAATAAACGTCGGTGTTTTACGAAATGGTCGTGTTTTTTACACTCTCATCGTAGCTAAAACACCTCTATCACAGTATTTTGATAATAATTTTTGTAGGTCTCACTTTTTCTAAGCATTTTTTTTGTTTGGTTATGGTTTTTCTTCTCTCTTTTCTCTGGGGTCCCAGTGTCCTCTTTTTTTTACTTTTCTCTGTTCCAATCATGTTAGCATATGTCAAAAAAAGAAGAAGAAGAAGACTCCCTTTTGTGGTCTATTTTTGTCACTTTCTCTAGGTCACGTCGCACTCATCATCTTTTGAATCTTTAATCAGAATTTGGTATCGAAGAACACCATAAACCTAAATGCTCTCGTATCGAACCTTTTAACGGCAATCAGAACACAAGAGTCCAAACAATTGACAGCCTTAGACTTTGAGGGTCGCCTTACCGCATAAGGGCTCAAACTTGAGGATCGAGTTCACAATCACCTCTTCAGCCCTCTTAATCGCCAGCAACAGCGGCTCGACGATTGAGATCAACACGAAAGTAGGAGAGACGCAAGGATGAGGAGGGGCAAATTCTAGTCGGTCTTCAGGATGAGATTGTCATTCTTGAAGGTGGCATTTTCGGTTTAGGTAAACAACTTAGTGAGAGCAAGGGCGAATTTGAGCCATGGATCTAAAGGCCGGTAGGTGATGGTCAATTGGCAATGACAGTGACAATCATGACCAAGAAGACCAAGACCGAGAAGCAAGCATTACTGATGAGCTTGATGAGGATTTGGGTGAGGGCTTTAGCTCTTGGATTGGAATCTTGGATGGAGTGTTTTTCTTATCTTCGAGATCGATCAATTGAAGAGTTTGATGCGAAATGGACAACAAATAACACAGAGAATGAAAGGGAGGGAATGGGGATGAAGAGTGAAGAGATACAGCTTGGGTTTTTTACTTACTGTTATAAGCTTTGAGTTGAAGAAATGTAGGTGGAAAAGGATTAGTTGGGTGAGTAGGAGGTTTATGCAAATTAGGGCTTCAACTCCGCGAATTGCTTGTGTCGGTGACGAATCTTTTTTTTTTTTTCGGTGTGCCGGTGACTGATGTCGGGTGTCAAAAACTTGTCTATTATTGGCATGAGAGGGGTGTTTTAGAAAGAGAGAGATCGAAGAGAAATAAATGAGAAGAAGGAAAGTGGCACAACAAGAAAAGAGAGAAGAAAAGCCGCTTAAAAAAAGGTAGGACCCGTAAATGTTAATATTGTCAAAATATTGCGATAGAAAGTGTTTTAATTGTAGTGGGAATAGAAAAAGCACAACCCTTAAGAAATAGTTGGGAACTTTAAAAAAAGTCGGTACGTTATTATAAAAATTGATAATTTGGAACCGATCAAACATTGGCAAGCCACTCAAGTAAGATTCAAAAACTCACAAGTAGTTGGCAACTTCATTAGAAAGAAAATAGTCCAAAAAAAAGTCGGTAATAGAGTATAAAAGTGGGTTTCAACAAAAATAGATAAGTTATTAGAAAAATTAGTAATTCGAAGTTAACCAGCAAAATATTGATAAGTGGTTCAAATAAAGTCTATTGGAAATTTCATCGAGAAAAAGGTTGGTACATGGCTCGAATAACTTTTATAACATCATATTGGAGAGGTAACTATGAATAAAGTAGTTTAGAGAATTTGGTAACTCAAGAGAATTAGATAAAAATAGGTGTACGGCTCAAAAGAGAGTTGATAGCCTAAAAGTAGTTGAAGACTTCATTGGCAAAAAGTTGGAAGTGACTTAAATATAGTTGATATTTGAATATGAAAGTTAGTGACATCGATAAAAGTTTGTGCTTCAAAATCAATCCAAAAACAAGGTGGCTCAAGATACCCTCTAAAAACTTCTGCTGGTGAAAATTCAGAGTTCATCACTTCATCTGGCTCTGTATTTCTGAATCCCCAATTCCATCCATTGCTTGTTATCAAAGTCCAATCAAGTCTTTTGACCATAACATGAAGACAGAACCGAGCGTGACGCGGCACGGCCAGGAAGATGCAGAATACCGACCGCTCGTGGCTGGCGGCCGAGTAATTCTCACTTCGGACTTGGGTCGGGGATTGTGGAGTTGATTCCGGAACATACTTGTTATGGCAAGTCATAAATGTTGGAATTGGAAAGTGTGGCGTGGAAGATGGAACGGGAGCTGTAGTTCAGTTGATCCTTTCATTAGTGGGGATGCATTAGCAGATGTTGTTCATCGTCCCCCCTGAAGTTAGCTTTGGTTAAGGGACTTGGAGAGCTGACCAGACACGTTAAGAGTTTTGGCACATAACATTTCACAGCAATAATCAGTTTACTCATTGCTCTGTTTTGTCTCCTTTACATTCCTCACAGTTTTCAATTCGTGATGTTAGTGAGGACCAAAAGGATGGAAAAAAACTGAAAAAGCGACGTTATACGATCACTCGAAAATTAAGTGGGGCGAGCGATTTCACGGATCCTTCTGCCATGAGAAACAATGCTATACATTTGGCTTGAACACATGGACGGACTCGTTCCTGAATCTCTACTAGCTCCTACGGCCCGCCTCAGTGTGTATCTAAACGATACAACTTCATAACTCCTAATCCTCTCCCCAAACTGCTTGGGATCGAAAAAGTTGTGAGTCATCTATTTTCCTCCGTTCAGTGATCACTATGATCCTATATACACAGTCCGATCGAGCAATGTCATAGCGAGGGACGATCTCCTTCCCTAGATGCGAGACGGTTCACTAGAACGTCCAGGGCTTCCTTCATCCACCCATGCTGACATTTCTCTCTAGCTTCTCTCACGTCCATCTGCATCGACAATTCATCCATCATCAGATTCGCTAAATAATCTAGCTTCTCATTAGTTAGCAGCACAGAGAGTAAAGCTTTCGGACACGAGCTCTTACCCAGTGTCTTTCACGGACATTCTTCTCCGGCCAGTTTTCCAGCTGCTCGATCACGAGCAACGGGAACATGTATCCTTCGTAAACCGCGTCCTGGCTCTTGCTTTTGAAACTCCATTTGCCTAATTGCTTCTGAAACACAGGAAAGGAACCGCGGTTCAGTGTCAATAGCCTGGGCGCATCTTCTCGGGGACTCGAACGAAGTCATGGACTCTACTCTTTCATCTCAGGTGCGATCGTGTACAAGAGACGTACGCATTTAACGTTCAGTTGACTTTCCAACAACTCAACCTATTAAGATTTTCTATTCATGCTACTTGGGCACAAAACTGATAAATCGGGAATTTTAGATCTTAGGAAAAGACTAATTTTTAAGGAAAATGCTGCGTCATTTTTGCATCAAAGTTCAGCTATTCAAAATTAGAGAGAAACCATGGGCTGCCCGCATCAAAACAGATACATATGAAGAAAGGGTCTTGACTACTAGAGGTCAACGCTCACGTGCCAATCCTCACGCCCTGTGAAATTTCAGAACTTTCTTGTTTTTGCACAAATCGACTTCTAGTCTTCAGAGATCCGTCTGCAGTGCAAGACTGTGGTATGAAGTCACTCACCTCAATAGTACCTCGGACGCCGGCTTCCTCCATGGTCTCCCGCACAGCTGCGGCTATGATGGATTCATCCATTTCCCAACCTCCCTGAGACAAAACAAACAACGGACAAAAGGCGTGGTGAGATTTAGAGTCAAATCACTAGTTTCAACCTATGAAAACCATACCATTCAAAAATGAGCAAATCATTTACCTTGGGAAACAGCAGGCCTTTCCCTTTCTGGGAACTTATGACAAGCACCTCCACTTCCTTCTCGCCCATCAAAGATCCACCTTCTCTGCTCTTGTATCTGTACGGGATGCACCTGCAAATACAACGGCACGAAACCGAAACCAAGAACGAGTCGTTCAGTACACAGTAGAGGCTTCAAATGCAATTCTTGTCAATTTCAGACTCTATCCGAGGCATAAACCTCGTCTTTCTCGAATATCTCGAGGCCCTGCTGTGTTCCGCGTGGAACCATCAGCAGTAGACTCGGACATCAATTTCAGGATTCTGGCTCACATCGAATCAGGGACCAATAATCAAACACAGAGAGAGAGAGAGACAGAGAGACAGGGAGAGACGAACCCAACGACTTGGCGAGAGCCATGCTTGCTGTACCGCTGCAGGTGCCTGCCGGTGCGAGACACCAGAGTGGGGGTGACCATGTTCTCCTGGGACACCAGAGCGACCATGTCTACCGATATCACCTCCCGACACACACACACACACACACACACACACACCCTTCTCCCAAGGATTCCCGACGAACCCACAACACACACCCAACACGGCGCGCGCACAAAATGGGAGGACAACGCAGAGGGGGGAGGAGGAGGAGGAAGCTCAAATCGCCGAGCGGAGCACGCGTTCCTTCTTGGAGAGAGCTTCGGTTGCCCGTCGAGGCTTCCTTTTATGGTAGCGATGAGCGAGGAGATAAGGGCGAGCTCGTACCCCCGTTTAATAATGACGACGGTGGGGATGAAGGAGACTTTTGGAACGTCGAGACAAAGCGGCGATGAGCCCCGGGATTAGTTTTATCGTGCGGGGTCGGGGGGTGGGGCCCGCCGCTCGTTCCGGTTTTGTCGGGGCCTCTTCGGGGCAAAAGGGTAATTTTCCTCGCCGGGGTTTGGGTTGGGTCGGGGGTGGTGGGGGGACCATCGACGTTTGGGGATTTGTTTCGAGACGGCGACGTGTCGCTGACGCGTCACGTGGCATGTCGCGTTGCGCCGTCTCGTCAAATCAAAAACCGAGTGCTCTCCCATCCGCGCACCCGCGGCGGGAGACGGCAGTGTTCTCGACGTGGACGAAGCTAAAGACCCCGCGGCGTGGAGTTTCCCTTTCTCCCAAAGGCAGAGCATCGTTCCGAGGAGATACCGGTATAAAACCCGCGTAACGAACGCAGCAGACCCCCGTGGCCGGGGCCCGGGGTCGAAAATCGGTCACGGTCCGCGTCGCGATCCTCGGCGTCACCTCCGTCGACAATCGATTGACGGATGGCGCCCGAGCATCCCGGCTCGAATCCGTATCGGGTTTTTTTCTCTTTTTTTTTCCGTAGATGCCGACATCACCCGTATCATCGAGTTGCCGGGCGTCTCGAACTTTCCAGAAACCTCGAAACGATAGCAACACCGTCTTGAAATGGAATTGTAGGTGCTTTCTCCCGTCTCGTTGATTCGAGGGTCACATGAAATTGTCAAATCGCGCCAAAAAAAAAGGCAAAAGATATATAAAAATCCAAGAGATCCCTATTTTTTTCACGTGATTTGTCCGGTCCTCCGGCGAAATAAAATTTGGCAAATGTCGTATTCTTCTCTCCGGGGTAATCCCATGGATAACTCGATAAAAAAAAAAGAAAAAGAGTTACACGAGCGGGATAGCACGAGAAAAGGATCGGGCCTCGATCAATCTAGCGAAATCGTGAGGCTCAAATTTCAGGGGAAAAAAAAGAGACCTCCCTCCATCAAACACTCAAAAACAGTAGTGATGTGGAATTCTCTCCCGCGAAGCAATCGACCCAGATTTTCAACTCCACCGAAAGTGACACGGCCACCAGCAAAACCGAAGAAACTTTCACGCACGGCTTTCGTTCGTTCGTTCGTTTGTTTGTGTTTGTTCTTTGTGGGCGCCGCTCTTGCGCTCAACGATTGTGTCGAGGGATTTCGGCGCTTTTCTAGAACCAGCAACGTGATGATCGTGTGTCGGAGGCCCAAAGCCGTGTGAATGAGAAGAGGGCATCATCGCAGATCTTTTGGTTCGCAGCATCAAATTTGCGTGTGAAACGAAATGGGAAAAGCGTCCGTGGGTTGCTCTTTAGGACGTTCGTTATTTTGCTTCGTGACTTCAGCCTCTGCCTCCGGTTTCCATCATGAAATTTAACCGAAAATGGGTCCAACTACAAGCCGAGAGACAGGTCTCGGACAACTTCAAAATAAAAAAAGCTCCGAATAACAAGATGAATCATCAGAAGAAGGTCACGGGTCACCCGCTCAGAGAGCAAAACTGTGACTTAGCGACAGATCATCGAATCTATCTTCAGGGATGAGCACGTGCCAAGATTTCCATTCGTTGCTATGGATTTGCCTTTTGTCGATTCGCGCCTATGTTCGGTGTACCCAACACCATCGTCATTCAGAGTAACATAGTTGAACGAGATCTGACATTTTGTGAAGGTGAAACACTTACAAAGTTCCTCCGATCTCTTTTAAAACTGGATTTGTAAATCCAACGAAACTCGAAGGAAGCGGAACTCCGATATCATACACACAAAAATCTCCAAATCTATACTAGATTGAGATAGAAATGTCCTCGAAACGGTAGAGAGAAGCTTGCAAATCTAGATTAGATCGGAAGAGAGAAGCTCCGCAAAGCAAGAGAAAAGCAAGAAAAAGAGAACAAAAGTTCAAAATCAGCCAAAGAAAAAGGAAAAAGAGGGACGGGAGGGAGAGATCTAGCTCAAACCCTACGTATCGCACGGAGGTTGAAAAGGAAAGTTACGTGAAAATAAAAAGGACAGAGAAAATCCTGGAGAGGAGAGAGGAAAAGCGGCACTCCTTTTAAAAATGTCAATTTCAGTCATTCATATGAGTCATGTCCTAAAATATCCCAAATTTTTTATCATGTCACTAAAAATCTTAAATATATACATAATTCAAAACATTTTTTATTTGTATCGCCAAAACTCCAAAGTTGTATCGGCTTTAAAAAAAAAAAATCCCTATGTTTCGGTACACTGATATAAAATTTAGGATATTGGTATAATCGTCAAAGCGTTGCACGCAATATATTTCCTTTCCTATATTCGTTTATTTATATTTTATAATATTTTTGTGTACGTGCATAAACATAAAAATATATATATCTACCCATCATCCCACACGAGGAATCAAACTAGTTTAGTTAATGTACATATGCACCTTTACATTAATATCGATCACCCTTCTATTGATACACATCCAAAAAGGAGAATACAATTCATTACATAAATCCTGAGAACGGGCCAGGGTTACTCAACGCCGTTGTATAAATACCAAACAAGAGTTTGTTCGTACATTAAATCAAGGCGATCATCTTACCACTCGACCCGGTATTAAATATAATAGCCTGAATTTAAAATATTCGCATGTATAAAATGAAGGTGAGTAAATCCATTAATTTTCTTTCATCATATGCAACGAAAATAACGAGACGATGTGAGATAAAAATTATTTACGCAAATACAAGTTGATGACATATTATTTTACGGTGCGCAACTACCACAGTGGTAGCCCACCGATATGCACAGACGAGTATCCATCGCTGATCTCCTCCGTATCAGCGAGAATGAAAACATTACCATACACCTTATGATGACGATGGTCATCTTACAATTGGCTACTCGGGCCGCGTCAGGTTACACAAACAATAATATTTAAGATGTTCTCGTCCCACGTCCGCGAAGCAACCGACCAAGATCTTCAACTACCGAAAGATGCTCGAGCACCAAAATTAAGAAATTTTGCGTGCCGACTTTATTTGGCGCTGCTCGTGCGCTCAATGACCGTGTAAGGATCGTGTTTCTAGAACCAGCAATGCGATGATCGTGTTCGATCCCAAGTATGAAATAGGGCATCGCAGATCTGGACTAATAAAGAGGAAGACGTCCGTGCATTTACTTTTTAGGCCGTTTGCGATTTCGTTTCGATTTCAATTGATGCTCCGGTTTCAAACATGAAATGTCAATTTCACTCGCTCGCATTAGACGTGTCTTAAATAACTTTTCTAGATTGCCGATAGTTTCTTGTAGGGACGAGCATGATTTCAAGTTCCAGAGTAGAACTTGGAATCGGAGATCCGGACTGGTGGGAACTTGCTCGGTTTCAAAGTATGCAGAGTAGATTTCAATTTTCAAATATTGGGGAACCAGTTTCGACGGGCTCTACCTAGAACCTGGAACCGAGAATCTAAAATAAGTTTTTGTATTTTTATTGGTTTGTGTCTTCACGCAATCTTACAGTATTTCATGGCGTTCGATGAAGTCTAAGCTTCCAAATTATGACTGAGACTTTTATCTTGCTAATGTTTCATATTTTTCGTGTGTCTAAATATAAATTGTGATCTGTAAATTGATAAAAGGTAATATTTAATTGCAATCATTCAATTAATAATATAAGTGGAACTTATACAGAATCTGAAACCTGTGACAACATAGGTTATATGATATGCATGGTAGGTTATAAGTTTCAAAAAATAAAAAACAAGTTACAACGAGTGGGTTCCAGGTAATTAGTATAGTTTTAGTTCTCTAAGTTTGTGGCTTTGTGCTATTTGATCTTTTAAGTTTTATTTTGCGCTATCGAATCCTCCAACTGTTTAAATTTGTGTCACAAGTGGCGTTGAATTGGCATAGGATGGTTCCCACCCGACATCATTCGAGGTTCGCCCAATTGCCACATAAAATTCGCACATAAATTGATTTAATATCTTTGGCCAAAAGAGAAATTGATTTTAAAATCATTGATGTTGACTTCCTTGTCAAATTAAACAATTGGGGAAGTAGTCATTGTCGTGTCCAAATTGGCCTAATTTTGCAGGTTATAGTGTGCGGTGGGAATTGATGGCGACAATTGCGGCTTTTCCCTTGCCTTTATTTGATTTTCATGGAATGGAAGCCACGTATTGTGTGAACCGTAGAGTCGTTGTCCGATGCTTAATCTCCAAAAAGAAAAAGCTCGCTTTAGGTCAAATTTCAATTTTACCTTGAATATTTTTTTATCTAAAGATATTCACAAACTTTCGCTATAATTTTAAACCTGCCCCTGCATCCAATAATCGCCACTAATTTTTTTCAAAATTATCAATATTAGAGCCAATTAGCGTTTGTAGGATCTCTCTTTCTCGAGGGACCTAGCGTTCTGTTATCCGGTGTTGAAGCCAAAGAGAGACGCATGCCCACTAGTGTTGGTTGGTGCATGTGTATGTTAGAATTTTTTTTTCCTCCAAAATTTAAAGCTATAATGTGCTTGTATGATCTGTTGTTCTCTTTTTGGAGTGACTGAATCTTGGTTGCTAGCTCGGCTTGTCACTTTTGAGGTCGAAGCGTGAGGTTTTTACTCTATTTCTTTACCTAGAAGTCCGTAGAAACAGTATGGAAATGAGGAATTTCTGCTCTCGAAGCTTATTGATACGTTTTTTTGTCGACCTTAGACTGAAGTTAGAAATTTCTGCTCGGATCTGCTATAGTGAAGGTTTGTATTCTTCTAGACTAAAAAAAAAATCAAGATAAAATTGAGATGAAACCTAAAATCGGGATATCTTTTTAAAGAATTAAATCCGATTTTCGATGTCAACCATTCTATTCGTATTTAATTATGTGTTGCTTTTTCCCAAGTTATGCGGTCTTTTTCATATGCCACATGGTGACGTGCCTCTTACTTTATCCCGTTTATTTTTTTTTCTCTTGTTTTATCCGCAGCTTTATTATCAGCTCTTTACCGAGTCAGCGACGGAACCATCTTATTTGGCAATTAGCATGCCTACAAAACGACGTGTCGACACGGTCTTTGTTTTTCCATTTTTTATTTAATCCAAAATATTTGAAAATTTCCATCCACATATAATCTTTTCATAACATTTTAAATTTTAAATAATATTTTAAATCGACATGTCCTTTTAGCTCATAAGAACAAGCCCCATATAACGTAAGTTTCTTTCGGGAAATCAGTCCAACAAAAAAAAAAAAAAACCTAACGGACTACCGAACAAGTGAAATGTAAGAGCAATGAGGAGCGGGGGGAAAGGAAAAAAAAATTTTCAGGGACGTGCGCGAAAAATGGAATAAATTTTTGAATTCTTATGAGAAGCAGAAAATAGAAATTCCATACCTCTCGAAGGGAGAGATTTCTAGAGTGTCCTGTATAACATAAGATTTTTTTGTCATATAATATAAGGTTTACCGACTAAGCTTTTGACGCGAAAGCGAATAAAATATTCATAGACCCTTAGACTTTACAGATTAATCAGGCGTGCAATCCGCTATACTCCAATCTTGAATAATGGAGCCAATATATATACTTTACATATTACTTTATTTCACTAAAGTTTTGAACGTTTACATTTCAAACTTTTGTGCTCCCTCTCTCTCTTGAATATTTATATAAAGAGAAAGTAAAGAGAAAGTTCGGTCACAATGATAATTCTATGTTTGGCCACGTCGAAAGTTTGATGCGCAGCTTTTGTGCATCATATGGAATGGACCGACCATTTTTTTTTTTTATGAAAAGCATGGATGATGTATGCGCGGCATAGTTTGACCTAATTACGGTGAAATTTGTGGATCACATCAGCATTAAGTCGTGATTACCAAGAATGATGCATGACAAACTGGAATCCATGATTAATTTGGATATAATAGTGAACCGGTGGGACAATTATCCGATGAGTCATAAATAAGTTTTTCAATTTTGCCAATGTAGTATTCTACTTTTTCGCGAAATTCCATTATAATCCTTCCGGCCAATTGCCGCCAAAAATCGCTAATGTGGTGATGCATAAGTTGTCCACATCAATGTGCCGTATAGGACGGACGGCGATGACCGAACACCACATCAGCAATTTGCTAGAAGGACCACATTGAAATCTTGCGCAAAGGTTTAAAACTATATTGACAAAATTGAAAAAAATTAGGACTGAATTGGTATCCACACAATAGATTTAAATTGAATTTTTTCCCATGAGACAGGTCATCCACTAATTTGGAATATCCTTGCCAGACATGGGGAGAAAAATAAGTGATCAACGGAATCAAAATTGGTGATTTTCTAGGGATGTCAAAACTTTTTGGATGGATATTACAATGCAAGTCTTGGAAGGCGGTGACTCACTAAATATTAGGGGTGTGCAACCAGACCAGTTCTACTCAGGAACTGGACCGGTTTCCTAGTCGGTTTCATAAAAGTAAAAACCCTAATTTCTCTATTTCTAATCTTTAGGCTGAGGTTTTATATGTGCAATATAACTACGTTGTTTGTTTGGTTTTCAGGTGGCTAAAATTTGGAGCAATTATTTTATGAATGAACGAGGAATGGAGTTTTATAATTTATGTTACGTGTTTGAATTTTTTATCGTTTATAATTGTATGTGATTACATGTTTATCTTATGGATTGTTGCTTTTGGCAAATAGGAATTTTTGTTGTTCATATTTTACTTTAATCATTTTATTGCTCGTATTATTTTGCTGTAAAAAAATGAAACTAGGAAAAAAAACAAAAGAAAAATAGGTTCTTGAGTATACCCTAGAAACGAACCAAAAAATAGGGTGAGTTCCAAAACAGATTCTAGGGAAAATAAGGTAGGTTTCAAGTTCCAAAAATTAAGAACTGGTTTAAAGATATCCACCCTGGAGCCAATTACCCCTACTAAATATGCCTCTTGTTCAACGTGCAAATCGTGATTTTTTTTTATTGAAAGATAATTATATTCATTGCTCAAATGGATATATCATAAGTACATAAACTTCATAGCAAAACAAACTAAAGGAGAGCAAAACCCATAATGCTGCAAAACAAAGCAAAAACCAGAAAATAAGGAGAATTAACAGAGGACCAGTAAGGTTGAACACACGTTTATTCAACAAGAATGGATCTGTCAAGTAAGATAATCGGTAGCTGATTATCGGATCTCAAGCAAAATAATCAGTAGCTGATTATTAGATCTCATATCTTCATCAGTGATGGAATAATTTAATAGTGGGGACAAAAAGATGGAAGAATGGTCAATTGATAGCAATGTGAAAAGGTTTAAGACTGAATTGGTAAAGTAGGTTTATGACTTTTTTGGAATTTTTCCCGGTAAATGTCAAATATTGGATATTATATGATTCTTGTTTTTGATTTTTAATGATTCTATTCTTCTTTAAATCCTATTTTTTTCACAAATTAAATTAAAAAAAGATATATATGTATATATCGATTGAGAGAGAGGGAGGGAAACTGAATCGCTTTACAATCTAGGAATATAGATTTGAAGAAATGGGGTTGCAAAAGAGGTCGAATGCGCTTTTCATCATATGTTCATCCCCCTATACTTTGAATATTGAATATTTATATTAAAATTTAAGTTAGTTACTTCGAAAAGCCTTGCGTATCATATATTAATAAATAATTAACAATGTAAAGCAAAATAGTGTAAACACGGTTCACGTGAAACTTTCGAATAATTACCAATTAACCGAGCATAAGAGGTATGATTATATTATCGGAAAATCCAATTCAAAAACTAAAATCTTTGTGTGAAAGTGACCACATATATAAAGTCATTATAGTACCTCGTAAGCCATTTATGATGAGGTTTCGTAAAAAAGAAAAAATAGATACGATGAGGATCGTGAATATATCCTTATTACTGTTAGGATTTATGGGACCACCGCCAACTGCTATAAAAGCAAGGTTTAATATTTAAATATTTTATCACTCTCTCTCAAGCTTTGTCTAATCTTTATTTTTTTTGCTTAGTACTAAGCATTGACATATTCAAATATTTTATCGCCCCCCTTCACGCTTAGTCTAGTCGTTTTTGTTTTTATTTTTTTGCCTAATACTAATCGTTAACGTATTTAATTAGGGAGACAAATGAAGTCCGGAAAGATTTGAACTCGGAACCTCCTGTTTTCATACTACGTGAAATTTCGTAAAATCACTGCCAAGCTGTTCTAAAAATTTAATCTGTTAAATGAACGGGCGATTTAATATTTAGACTTTCATTAATTACAAATATCACAATCGTTTCGAGAGGAGACAAAGAACGATGGATTTGTCGTCTACAGTCTACCAAGCGAAAACTCTCTGGCCTTTTCTCAACCAACCCAGGTGTCGCATGCAGACGAAGACGTTGGAAAATGGGGGGTGTGTGAATCACGAGCGGCCGGCGATATGTCGGCCGATCCTTTGCTCCAATGGTCCTACAGAAATCAGTACACAAACTACCCTAAGATTTTTCCGAACCGGGACGGCAAAGTTGGTCCGGGAGTTCAGCTCGCGGGGTGGCAAAAGCAGGCCGACTTTACTGCAAATCAAATGATGACAACAGGAGGAGAAATTTCGCGTGACAAGCTGTCAAGTCCAAGTTGGTTGGAGTGGGGTCAGCTCGCAATTTCCATGTAACTTTCAAGAACTGATTGATCCAAAATCGAACTTCCCACCTGTTAATTTCTAATTGGGAAAGACTCTAAATCCACCACAACTTTTGTAGCTGAGCCATCAGAACTGCCCCATTTGAAACGATTGATGTGGATTGAAGACGGGGACGTGAGGAGATTTGGCGAAGAAAAAGGGCAACGGAAGGAGTTGTAGTGACAGAACAAAAGCAACCCAGCCCACGGGTTCACACATGAGGATGTGAAAGAGACGGTTCACAGGAATGAGTTTGGGCAGCGTTAATGGTTGATATGGGAGTTCTTGAACCGCTATTACTTTTTCTGATTAGGGATAAGCTTTCGGGCACAAAGTCCAAAGATATCGGGTGAGATTAAGTTCGCAAGTTTTGGTGAAAGGGGCGATATTTTATATAGAGAGGCCCAAGACACACTCAAGAGAAGGTCTAGTCGATCTCGGCTTTTACAGAACTAAACATATACATGCATGACATGCACAAGCGTTGCGATACCGAGTCCTGTCATTATATACTTTGATTTGTCTATTTTGGGTCCGGTTCAAATTGCAAAATAGTTGCTCCTCTTGTCGTCTTCATGTTTAATGTAAACGCTAAACAACACCGTAAATAAACTCCATCTCAAGAGGCGCCTTTCATCGAAATTCACAGAGTGATGGATCTTCGCACTTGTAGTGTAAAACTATGATAATTCAAAAAGAGAAGAGGAAGTGGTAAAGGCCGATGCTTCGGGAAGGAAGAAGGGATCTCAATGAAATTGGTGTTCACAAGGGAACATAAGAGCCTCAATCCAAGGGTATTTCAGTCTTTTTATATAGAGAACAACCCGTGGAAGAAGCAATTTAGGCCGTGGAAAAAGAGTTGCCCTTTCTAATCGCCATTGACATGACCTTCGATTGTTGTCTCGTCATAATCAATGTGTCCATCTCTTTTTAGATGCGGTAAAATATCAAACTTTCACTCGACTTTCCAAACTCAGCTGCTCATTTCCTCCTCCTAATCCTTCCCAAATTTTCAGAGCGGCTCTCTAATATCGCACCATCATGACATAAAAAGATTGTCAAATCTATCCAAATCATTGTATAATATCATTTCTCTAGTCACTCGGCAGAAACACTTGAGAAAGATGTTCGTCTCTTTGAGGTTTGATAGGCATCTTTACGGTTGCTAATGCTACTTCCGATCTTTATGTATGGACTAGGCTTCATTGATTCGGTGGTGCTTTGAGATAAACGTTGCTCCACAAGGACAAGTCGCATTCAGGATGCCAAACATTGTAAGCCTTTTCGTTTAGTTTCTCGTAGTGAAGTCAATAACAATGCTCTCGATAGCAACTATAACATTATAACTACATTGCCAAGCCAGCCCAAATGGGGTCACTCTCATTGCTAGACCTAATCAATGAGAGAGGCTGGCGCAAGCCCCGTACTAGGCTCGAAAACTCCTATCCCAATATGCCCATGATTGACGAAAAATGTTAAGTTTTTCTATGCAAAATAGACCAGATCTGAGCAGGCCTAATTGAGTGGCCAGGCAAAAAACCACATGTTTGTAGATTGGGCAAGCAGATGAAGAGGTTGACAAAAGGGACAAAGCAGCGAGAGTTTCAGCAGAAGCGGATGCAGAGGCTTGGTGATTCTACTTGTGAGAATGAAGCACATACCTGGGACATAACAGTATGAGAGTGATGTATTAGCAACCGCGGACAATGCGGTTTTTGTTCATAGAGTATGCGCAAAAAACAATATCACTGATGGTAGTAAGTATCGCATCAGACTATTCAAATTCATTGACCTCTCAAGAAGAGGGAATAAGCTACCGACATGGTAGCCAAGTAGCGAAATAAGTTCACACACGCAAAAGCGATTGCTTATCGTGAGGTAACTCTTACAAAGCCGACCTATCTCTTTGCGATATACACGGATTCACCAATCTGATAACACAAACAACGCGCATTTTAGTGAACCAAAAACAGACAACTGGTGATTGATTAATAAATGCACTGCAAGTCTACTTCACGATGCATCTTCCTCAGAATCATCAGAATCTTCCTCAGATGTTAAGTCTGAACTTTCTTCATCACCTTCTTCATCGATCCTGATGTCTTTATTAGCGGTCATCTTTGAAAGAGCAGCAGTCTTGCTTGCTCTCTGAGAACGGGCGCCAACCGTGGTAGGAGCAGAAGGGGCAACGGTGTTCGGTGAAGATTCATCATCAGAGGATGACGATTCACGCCTGATTCGCCTCCTTGTACGGGTTGCCCTGGTTGAGCATGGGACTGGTGTTTGTGGCACGGCAATGAAATTATTGACATCCAGCTTGAAGTCCACTCCCAACCTCTCTGCATCATACATCGAGTAAAAGGAAGGTGACAAAATTGCAAGGGGGAAGTATCGTTACCAAGTGCTAGCCCAAATTGTAAGAAAAGCACCGTATTCTACTGATCAAACTAGTTCAACTGCACATATAGCATTATTTGCTGTTACCTACTAGAGAATCACCACCATAATCTACAGAAACCATTCAAAGCTAAGCAAAAAGAAGGAAGCTCTCGAAAATTGTTTGACTAAGGTCACTAGTCCTCACCAAACAAAACATCTGCTTGTTCCTGCAAAAGTTCTTGATCTGGATGTCGATCTAGTGCCTTCAGATGTTCAGAGAACTGCCTCATATCCTTTACAAGATCTTTCTCTGCTGCCACAATTACCAAAGCATGGCTTAAAAGACTCCTCAGCAACTTCACTGGTTCTTGATCTGATGACCCCAGATTAAGCAACACAAGTGCTCTACAGAGTGCCGAGATATATGACCTCTCAGCAGCTGTCTTTTTACCAGGGAAACGAGCAACCTTAACAAAACAAGAAGACGAATAAGATTGGGAAGATGAGAATTTAAGATCCCTGATTAATAGAGCAATGTTAAGAGCAAAGTTATCTAGGAATGAGATTCCTATTGCCTATAGCTCAAATATGGACATAGTGAGTTGCTTGAGCTCTTTCTTAGTCATTAAAAGCACGGATATTTTAGGGATTGGTCCTGGTAAAATAATTCATTGCCAGTAATGAAATCACAATTAGAGAATCCATATAGTCAGCAACTGCATAAATTATAATTTTGAGGAAATCCTCCTTGTCATCTGCCATAAAAGTACTTCTTTAATGCCTCTTATCATTTGGTTCTAGCATTAAACATGATGGTAATCATGCTACCGAGAAACTTACCTCTGCCACTATGCGTATGGCAAGCCCCTCTTCCCCATGCTCAAGATTGGACCGTGCGAGGTCATTTGTGGCCTCAGCAGAATTGAGATTACCATCCTGTGTTTCACTCTCCTTTGGGTACATGGGAGTTTGCATCATTTGCAGCATATAACGTGAAGCTTGGACAGCAAGTTTCCGCATGTTAGACACCACAGATGGAGAATTTCCAGTATTTTTATCGATCCCTGGCCACATTGATCGCATAACTGGAATGAAAGCCTTGCATAAAACTTCCTGCATTTAGGGAAATAACTATCTACTCATAAGAAAAGAGATGCAATCCTCCTAGACACGTGCAGTAATTCATTGAAGAAGCTGGAAACTTTCTAAGAGAATCCATAACTTGCCTTATTATGTACAGAGAGAGCTGGGTAATGCTCGAAAAACACTGACAAACATTGTCTCAACCTAGCATGTAACAAAAATAATAGATTCACGATGGTGAAAGGTGAAATAAAGTGGGATGAAAGGGATGACAATGAAAATTATGAGGCTAAAACCAGTATACCTCGGCAGGTCCTTCGTCTCATTGCTAAAATACAGGCAGATAAGTCTCCTTAGCACGGAAGCTTGTGAATTTTTTGATATGCTTGGATACTTGTCACTTAAGAGAAGCATCTTTGCAAATCCCTCTCCAAGAACAGCACAAATCGACTCATTTTCGTCATTTACAGATTTCGCCCAATCGTCTCTGTCAAATCCACCACATAAGAGATTAAGTACATCTGTGTTTACACTTTCCTCCATGTCTGAACCATTGGTGGGCAGAGAATCCACTTTTTGGTTTTCAAACTGTGTTGAATGATCATTCCCTTGGGCTTTGTCGATTTCTTGTGGACCATGCCACATCATCAGATCTACTAAGGCCCTACAAGCCTCTCTGCTGATAGGAGGAGGACCCTTGATAAAAGATAGCCTTAATTGCTTTACAAGATCTTCGCTTGGCTTCCTCTCCAACAACCCAAAGAGACCAAGGCATCTGATAGCAACCCTTTGAACATCCAAGTGAACATGCTTCGCCTGCAAATCATACTCGTGAAAATGTTAGAAAGCTTTTCTTTTCCGAAAGCATGACACTGACCAATATAAAGTCATATATAGACAAATATTAGATGCATAAAGGGTAGCTTGGAACTGTTTTTTCCCTTTTTTGTGGGCATGGGTAGCTCAAGATTTAAAGAGGCAAGATATCACAGTCAACATCAATCATTTTCCACCTTCCTCATAAATAGCCAAACTTATAAGTTTGGTGCCATCATCTCCAAGTCACAACTGCCACTACCTACACTGAAACGTTTTAAGCAATACGGATTTCTCAGAGTCGTCACATTTAAAGATATACACAACTGAATCAGCTTATTCTGAGTAAATTAAGCTACTCTTACAAAATGTAAACTGCACAAGATGCTTTTTGAGTTAGACCCAAACTCCTGATGTCACCCAGAAACTGTTCAGCTTTCAAATGAATTTTGGCTTGAGTCCTTAGAATATAGGTGGCAAGGTTCTTGAAAAGAATGACTAGATGGAAATAAACAAATTATATAAGAGAAGTTTCTGCTTAATTCTTACCCCTGGAAGCAGCAAGGATCGAAGTATCTCTTCAGGTTCAATAGCCTTGCCTTGAAGCCAGCAGAATGATTTTGAATACTCTAAAAGTAGGCTAGTCACAGCAAGGCAATGCATCCACTGTAGAAAGTCAGCAGCTCTCTCCCTGCAAGGCTGAGCAAGTTCTTCTACAACCTGAGAGAAAACTTCTTCAAATTCACCTGCGCCAGAATGAACTTTCCTGGCCAAATCAGTAACTGCTGTAGCCCATTCTCTGTCTCCACCAAGATTTATACCGTCTCCTATGGCAACCATATTTCCTCCATCATCTAATTCATGTTCAAGAGGCTTCTGCAGTAACTCTCCCAAAAAGGCTTTGGCAACTTTCCTATTTGTAACATCGGAAAAATCAAGACTGGTACCGACCAACAATAGCTGCCGAGAAGCAAACCGATAGTTTGGCCCTGAAAAGGACCAACAAATCAAAATATATACATGAAACAAACTTCCCTAGTGTATAATGCAATTAAATTTCCTACCAGCATCAATATGAACCTTGACTAAACTGATGTAGTCAGATATTGTTGCAGGAAGTATTCTCTCCAGTAGGTCATTATCATCTGAAGCTTTTGCCGCATATACTGCCGCTTCAGTGCCCAATGCTGCAGCAGCTTCAGAACCTTTTTCCTGATTAAAAATAATTTCCGCAAGTCTCAGAAGGTAAAATAGAACTCAAGCAAATTATTGCGTGATAACTCCAAGACAAATAAGATAATACATAAGATTTGGTGAGAGAGGTCCTAAACCCAAGGAATCTAAGAGTTTGACTAAGCATAGAGCACAACATATTAAAATATTTCATAAGCCATCAGGAGCAAGTAGCCTCTGATCTGACTTTGAATTGGCTAGAAATGTTCAGCAAAATAACACTAGGCTTTTTCAAGCAAAGCCAACCGACAAAAATTGATTGTGTTATGAGCATACCCTAAAACCTACTATTCTAGCAAGAAGAGCAAGTATACCACCACAAGTCACAAATGAGCAAGTGTTTTATACACGTTACCTACAACGTTGGTCTCATTCTATAATACAGCTTCCTCACTTCAAACACTCTCGTGTGAAGAAAACCACAGTCAAACTATGAGACTCCTCATGTTGTATCAGGGAAAAACTGAATGGATAAAAGGCTTATTCATTGATTTTCAGAGGGATCTGACATTGTCAGGATAACCCAAACCAGCATTAAGCGGAAAATGATCGTGTCTTTCCAAGTATATAATCATACAACTAAGAAAGATCATTGTAAAGATATAAAACAAATCATGGATAGACAGTCTTAGATATGAGAACAAGAAGATATTATTACAGCAACAGAGCTGTATAGCATGTCTAGTGCACCAGTTTGGGATAAGATTTAGAGAATTAACACATCTAGTGATATGTCTAACTCAAAAAGGTCTGATGGCTTTGAAACTTTCCTGAGTGAAAATATGATGTGGTTAACTTTAATCGCATAATGAAAATCTATAGGATTCCATTGAAAGATGAGCTCACATCATGAAGTGGGAAGATAATCATTCCCATTGCAAGATATTAATGAAATATGATGCTTGTTTAAGATTAAGGCAGGTGACGCATAATGGAGTGTTTGGAAGCTCCACTTCCATATTCGTGCTCAAGTTGACTCAAATTGAAATCGAGGACTGTGATTGTTATCCATTTAACTGAGATCTAAGTACCTACTGTTTACATCTGCCGAAAACATGCCATTAATTGATGGACTCTAGTTCTAAAAAACACAAAAGTGACCGTTGACAATGGAATTACTTGATTGGAAAAAATAGATATCAAAGAGACTTTCTTGACAACAGATTGTAGAAATATTGGAATCCCATCCCTTCCTAAAGAAAATCAAGCGTAAAGCATATCAAGAGAGTCTGACACAAGCCTGTCCGTACATGTGCCTCAGTTTGTAAGTGCCTGCAAACAACCCTCCAGTAAAGAGCAGCTTCTGCTTCCATAAGTCTGTTGTTTTGGGGTCCTGCAGATAATTCCCCTGGATTTAGAAACCGCAGTGATATCTAATATGAGGTACCCACAGGTGCTTCTAAGTTGTATCATAACCAAAAAATAGATGAAACTACAACTGTTAAGAGTCTCAATAGCTAAGCAACAAGCTAGATGATTAACCTAAGTTGATGAAAGCGCTTCTACAGACCATCTCCATGCTTGATGAACCAATGTTTTAACCCAAACACTAGGGCAGTGCAGGCATTGTCAACAAGTTCAATTTGAAGTGGTCAAGTATCGCTGCCTAACTAGTTAAGGGTGTGTTTATTTATGCTTCAGCAAAAGGCAAAAGCAACACTAGCTTTTTCCCGCCAATTTTTTAAAAATAGTATATAAATTTCGGAAAAATTATGTGAATTTACTAGTCAAAGTTTATATATGGTGAAAGCTTCAGGTATTAAGGGCTCAGAAAAAGCCAAAGTACATCCATCACAAGATTTGGATCAAGCAAAAGGAAAAAAATAAAAGCTTATCCAGACATGCCCTAAACTGTTTGCATCAAATAAGACTTAGGGCTTTGATTAGGTGTCAAAACAATGAGAAACTGTAGGTGAAACTCAGCATGCTCAACTTCACTTTGCACAACTTGTCTATATATGAAAATACATATGCATGTATGCGCTTGAAAAGACCAAAAGGACGCGCTCCTTTTGCACATCTCTCTTAACGTGGGTTAATTTCATTATTCAAATCCTTTATAAATTGACCAACTAACTTATGTGGAGTACAAAACTTTTGGCATTTGTCATTGAACAATTCATGACCAATTTTAGATTCCCAAACAGATATTTGTTTCTCCAGGAAGAACTTGATAACTGCAATTTCCAGAAATCCAACACTAAAAAAAGAACATGCCAAGTGGATGTCTAAATATGTTGGACTACGTTGTGATTGGAAAATTCAATGGCCGTGGACACAAATCCCGTAATAAGAATCATGAGATATATCACATTTACTCAAATGAAAAGAGCACAAGATGCATAGATGAGGGTTGTATGAGTAGAGACTACAAAATAATCACTTGAAATATCAATTAACGTCTGAAAAGCCTACCAGCCTCAGTTTTGTCAGTGTGTGATCCTATGTAGTGCTGAATGCTATCATCTTCATGGATCTTTACAAATCCGGCTTTCAGCAGAGCCTCCATCACTGACTCACCGACTGACTCATAAGTCTCAACATCAAGATACTTCAAAAGTTCAATGGGGTCTCCCTGGCAACATTTGAGGAGCCATTCATCTCTCATCAACTTAAGACACTCCTTTGCAACAGCAACCGAACGGTCAACAAGCCCCCTCCGGAGAATTATTGTTCGATGCTTAATACTAGAAAAGTCAAAATAAATAAATGAAAAACACAAAAAGCAAGGGAAATAGTTAAGCCATTTCTATGCGAATTACATAATAATACAATGGAAGCATATTAGTTGTATGCCTCCAGAAGCCAAATGATGCAAGCAACAATCTTGCACAGTCAACAGGAACACTAAAGATCTAATAACCAGAAAATGCACCAAATTTGACCAGTAATTTGCAATTAATATTGTTTATAATGCTGGGCAACTATGGAGATAAGGAACATAAAAAATAACAACAGAAATATCAAGAGATAAAAACAGGAACTTACCTAAGGCTTTGGAGGGGAAACTTATTGGCTAAAACACAGTAGGATGCTTTACGTACTGAATCACTCACATCTAGGGTACAATCAATTATTGCTTGTGAAGTTGCATTTGATGGCGGCAGAGATAGCACCAATGTCTTACGAACTTCCTGCTTATGGGCGTGGAGGACCAGAATGATTAGCGATAAGAAAAAAAAAAGTTACTACTAAATTTCGCTATATGCTAGTCTTCAAAAACTGATAGAGCAGTACTTATGATTGCAACTGAGCAAAGCCGCAAGAAAAGAAGAACTCCCTTCATAATTGCCATCGCTCGATGGCAAGTTTCATCTCTTATGTCACCAACTAACAAGCAATGACGATGTAAATAATTCACCGAGATTATTGCTTACAATAGCCAGGTGAAGCTGCCGTTTGGTCAATGTATCTTTATTGCCTAACGGTAGCAAGCACTTCTTAGTTCTACGTCATCTCAGCAAGTGCAAACGAGGTATCTTGACCTCCATCTTCAATAGCAAAACCCAAAAGAATTATCTAAAATAAGATCGAGCAAATCTCACCGCATTGGACTCCAATGAAATCGCTTCGATGAACAAATCGAGGATGTCGGTATTTTCGGAATCATTCACAAAACGCGAAAGAGCTCTAATTGCAAACATGCGGACTACAGGGGCCTTGTCTTTGACTCTAAGAATCATGCCCTCTATCACCTCATCCCACACTTGATTGTCCACTTCTGCATCATCTGGAAGTCGTAATATAATCTACAACGACAAAACAATATTAAAACCAGCATTCTTTACCATAACATGATTCGAAGAAAGAATTTCCACAGGAAAACAAAACAAAACAGTAAATTTAGAGAAACAATCCTTTGTTAACTTTTTTCTTGCCGAGATACATGCTTCGAAGATAAAAATTGAAGTATATAGTCAATGGAATCGAAGATAACTATCCTAGTTCTATCTCAAAAATGCTTGAACGGGTAATCGCCTCATGTTTCTACCTCACAAAATATCACTCGGTCCTAAATTTATTTCTCTGTCAAAGTAATTCTCGGCTGAAGTAACTTCAAATTAAAATATTTCTTCTCATGGGGACTGAATTTCAGAGTCATTACCTCCGAAATGATCTGGCAAGCGCGAAACCTCACTGTCTTATTGGCGGCGGAGGCAGCGACGAGGAGGAAACCGAGGAACTTCTCCAGGAAGGCCTCGTCGCAGCCGCCGGGGGAGGCTCTGGGGGCGTGAGCGCCGCCGGCGAAGGCCGCGACGAACCGCACGATGCGCTCGGCGGACGAGTTGCGCTGCCGGAAGTCGAAGAGGGGAGCTAGGGCTCGGGAGAAGGAGGCGAAGAAATTGGGGTGGGGCCGGAGGGCCGAGAGCTCCTTGAGCTTCCGGTTGTGCGTGGCGTGCGAGGCGCGGGTCTCGTCGAGGATCTTGGCGATCTTGCGCAGCAGCTGCTCGTCTCTCTCTGCGGCTCCGTCGCCCATCGTTGGCGTCGGCGTCGGCGTCATCGTCGTCGTCGTCGTCGTCTTCTTCTCCGAGGGATCCAGCACGAGGCTGCTTTCAGATTCCTTTTCCGGGAAGATTTGCTTTTTGTTTTTTGAATTCGGGCGGGAAAAATTCGGAACCGGGTGTGGAGCCACCTTTTGAGTTTACTGGGCCGGGCCTCAGGATTTCAGAATCGGGTATGGGGACGAAGTTCTGAGGCCCGTGGGCCGTTGACTTTGAATAATCGAGCCCATTGAGCTTACTGGGCCGGGCTCCGGCAATATCTATTCGGGCTCTCTCTCTCTCTGTCTCTCTCCCTGAATTCTTGATGTCTGTTTTTTTTCTCTCATCTTTTCTCTTTCATTAGTACGATGTCGCCAATACGGTTCCTAAATAATTAGTTTTAAATCATTCGTCTGCTTTTTTATTTTCTAATTTGGGAAAGCCCCCCTACATTTTTAGAAACGATCACTGTTCATTCATAAACTGATCCGATTATAAAATCAACATGAATTTAACGTCATCGAAGATTGCTTACTGGCGTGGACTCTCTCTCTCTCTCTCAAGAGCTTTTTAAATTGGTCTGTAAATTTTGCTAATAATATAGATCTTTTAAGCTCCGGAATCAAATAATTTCATCCAATATTAGTAGCCACGTTTTCTCTCTTGGGAAGTTTGGTTAGCTGATTAAGAGAAACTATTGCGTAAACCAAACACATGCACCCAAAAAAATATAAGTGGATCATATCGAATTTTCTATATGTTCGTCGGCATATTAAGCGATTTGGATGGGTTGGGTACATCGGACGCAAGCTTAAATCCGATTTGTATACAATAATAAATTCTCATGGGCCTAACCTCAAATTCGCCATTGGGGCACTTTTGGCCACCACCGCACTACCGAATCATGGAATTGATACTCTGATTTGCACTTAGAAAAGGTGAGGCCCTGCATCACAATGGTTGGATGCCTATCCATAACTGTTGTTCTCATCCGTACATTGGAATCTATTCTGTCCAGCAAATCGAAAATTAACGGTTCGATCGAGCACGCCTCGGCCACACCCGAACGAAAGAGCCTAGCTCCTACTTCACATGACCGAGGCATCGATGTGATATTGCACGTCAATTGCTTCGATTCTTCGAGAAGGTAAAGATACCCGATCGAGCCCGTGACCACATGATACGTCCGGGATTTTGTCCTGGACAAATCCGTGATTGAATGGTGGGTGCCGAGTCAGGTTTTGGTCGATTCATCCACCACCAATAATGCAGGGCATGGGGAGAGGACTTATTGCAATTCGACGGGGAATGCATCCAAACATGGCAGAGCTGCGGTCGCGATAGAGCATGACTCATGAGAAAAGGAAGCTCTTGTCCAATAGTCCTACGATGGACTCCACGTAGATAAGCTCCATCACCTCATCTTCCGTCGCCAATGGGGGAGAAAGAACATTATCAACATGCCAAAGGAATAGTGGCCACTAGTTCGAAAGAAATCTCAACTTTGCCCGAACTAGCCGTGGACAAGAACCTTAGGTGTCCACATAGAGCATAAAAATAATGGTTTTGTTCCTCCTCAGGTAAGGACTTTTGCAAGCGGCATGTGCGCGGACGTACGTGCTTGTTGAGTTTGGGAGACAATGATGTTCTACAAGTTACCCGTGTCTAGTTCAAAAGAATGAATTCGTTGCAAATTGATGTGGATGGAGTGATGGTGAGTTACGTGGAAAATAAGAAAATGGGTGATTGAGATACGTTTTAGAGGTAAGGTACGTGTCATGAAGCATGATCCCGCGGTGTAAATGAAGTGATACCACTGACATATCTTGATTCTATGGCTGTTTTTCTCCACTGAAACATCCCGCCACAACTTTCTCGTTGTTGCATCGAGCCTGTCACGAGTGTTTCTTGGCAATTGATTAGATTGCATAGCATAGATCGAAGTACTTCGAACAACCGATTGAATATACGTCGCTCTACCCGCCCAAGATAGGGTCTTCCTCTTCCAAGGACTAAGTTATCAACCTTCTGTTCAAGAAATTGGTGTCTTGCCCTACCATTGTCGGGTTTAAAGAGAAGATTACCAAGGTATAAAGCGTCATGATCAATCTTTTTCATGTGGAGTTCATCCATGCATAATTTTTTCATGCCCATGGAAGTATTTTTTGAAAAAAAAACTTTGCCCCTTGGCCCAAATTTTATGAAGACACAGCTCATGGGGTATCAGCTCGTCAGTTTGGAACTTCACATCACAGGAGGAGATGGTACACCACTTCCTTGACCACGGCAGTTTGCACAGAGAATGAGCTTGGATTGCAACTCTTCACTCTTTATATAGCAATTCTCTATACTAGAATGTGATATTATAGGACTGCCACGTTAGATGCTCGAGCAACTCCAAATAATTTCCTAGCAATCAAGCTGGTCTTATAAGATTTCGTGAAATTTTCAAACAAGTCTAGGGAAGAGACTAGAGATGAGATCAGCTCAAAAGTCAATTATATTGAGGAAAGGATAGAGTCCTGGCTCCCTCCGTCATATTAAGGTTTGAAGTTTAATGTAGATGATACGCGGAAAAATAATAAAGAAGCCATATGTATTATCGTTGGATTGGCAAGTGACTTAGGAGTCCAAACTTGGACAAAAGGAGGAAGATGGAACTTGTGGGCGGAAGTCGAAGCTACACGTCTTCTTCTTGCTCGCAATTATGCTTGGTCCCTTGGCATCTAAACATTGGGTTTTTGAAGTGATTGCAAGGTCTTAGTTGATGTTATCCATCAAAAAGGTTTTTGCCCTTAGAGTATTCAACCTTTTGTAGCTAATTCCTGCTTTCTACTTCAACACAATCTAGGGTGAAGTTTGGCATGGACCAGTTGACCCAATAACAGAGCTACTCATGCACTTGCAAATTACCTGCATCTTCCTTTCCTTTTCACTCTGTCCCTTCTAGATTTAAAAATATTATTTTAATAGTCTTCTTTAGTTTGTCGTTCCAATGAAGGTGCTTGATCCAATTTGTAAAGTTTTGTTTGAAATGGAAAGTTTATTCTAGCGAAAAACTCTTTCTTATGGCGTGTTCTTGTTCTTTGGTGCACAATTCAGGCTGCCTTAGGGAATGCCTTTCTTTAAGGCTCTTGGCCAAATGCTAAGACGTTTGGCAAATTTTCTTGGAGAGATTTGGGGAAATGCATTGCATTTCCAAAGTTCCTTAGCTCAAGAGGCATGTAAGAGCTCTGAGCTTTAGCATTTCCAAAATGATAATGCATTTTTTTCTTCCAATATTGCCATCGCTATATTTTCAAATTTTCAAAAATGCCCTCACCACCAACCACCTCGTGTGACATCGCTAGTGAGCCTCACTTGAGATTGCGCTACCCTCATCGAGGACCACTTGGGGGCTATACGACCTCAGGTGACGGCCACCGGGGCCAAAACTGGCTCGCCAGCTACCTGAGCCTTTTGCCGGACGCTTGCAAAGGGTTTGAGTTCTTTTTAAAGAAAAATTGCAAAAGTCCTTTATGAGTGTAGTTTTTCCAAACACCATATGAACCAAAGTGTTTCCCAATACACTTTTAAATTACACCTTACCAAACACAATTTGTATTTCGAGAAACCCTTTCAATCTAATGGAAACCCCAAAGGTTGTGGCCATAATCATATCAATTGACTTTGGACACTAAGTTAACTTTATCGGTTTTCGATTGGAATACATTATTGCACAGTTTGGTAGAGGAAAGTACTGTTAAAGCTGATAGAGGAAAGAATTATTAAGGTTTTACATGTAATTTCCACCGTAACTTTGTATACGATAAACTCCTGATATTTATTGTGGCGATATCTCTTGTAATGTAACTTGCTGATTGAGGAAAGAATTAGTAACAGAAGCATTGCGCTTGCTTATTAATTTAAGGGTGAAGACATCTCTGCTCATACCATCTAAAGTTCAACAGTATCCGGCCTCTGTTTAGATACAAGCTAAGAAGCTCTTATCTAATCGTGCTTGATTGTCGTGAAGTCAAAATTACACATGTTTATAGAATTAGCATCTAGTGGCATCGTACAACTGATAAGTGTATTCGGAAATAATCATCACTAGAATCATTAGATAGCTGTTGTCTGGACTAGAGTCGACAAAATATGTTGTTCGATATAAATGTGCTTGATGTTGAGAGAGGAGGTTTAGATTCAATTTGTTTAGCAGAAAATGAATAATTTAGTCCAAAAAATGATCACTTATATTGCTTGAAATAATAATTAGTTAGTGAATAATATTTTAGTATTAACAACAATTTATTTCTAAATATTTTCGTAGACAGCAAACATATTTTCGTTTGTTTATTTTTATATGCAACGCAAGTGATTATTTTTAAGAAAACATATCTCAAACCATTCATTTTCCGGAAGACAAACGGGCCCTTATCCCCTAATTTAATCGGTCAACTACCATCGTCTATAACTATAATTGTAGATAGTTTGAACAAAGCGAATGCATCAAATGAAAGCGGGTGTTTTCCTTGGAAAGCTAATGACTTTTCAGGGTCGGGATTTGATCAACCGATCGAATTAGTTCGTGCAAACTCCGCAATGTCAAAGTCAACGATGTCCGTCTTGCCCTTTCACAGTATCATTGGACAATACCGTCGCGTGAACACCTACTTCTCTTACCAGATCGCAGCACGCTACCCCCAACAGATACATTTTTGCTTCGTGCATTGTCAAGGGCGTGACATGGCTAGCCTGAGCGATCAATCAATTTGGTCAAACGTCGACCATTTTCTCGAGGCGAATGCAGAGGATGTGATGCCAGGACTAGACGCCGCAAATTGGCCGGCAGCAAACTTTGAATAATCAAGCGATTTGCTTCGAGATTATAAGCTCGCGACATTTGATAAATAGCAACTTGCAGTTGCAGCAATAAGAAGTGTATTAATATGAAATTGAGCGACCCAATGTTGGAGTGGACTTGCCCTCTCGAGATATTCAAATGACTCCTTGTGCGACCTTTGCGGCGTTTAAAAGACTCTCAAGCTACTGAGCCAACAAATAAATAACAAATAAAAACGACTTGGCTTTTAGCCTCCGTTTGTTTCGCGGAATATGTGATATTACTGAAAAATATTTTCCATAAAATCATTTTCTAGAAATATTATTTGGCTGAAATCTGAAAGTGGACTAGAAAATATTTTTCATCGTTTGGTATGAAAAATATGATTTGATTTTCCTCCATGCACTCTTTTTAATAATTCCTTTTTATTTTCTTTTTTTAAAATTGATTTTTTGGTTTTTTATTTCTTTTTTTTTCTTTCCTTCTTCTTCGGCTAGTCACTAGCCACGGCAACGGCTGGCAACCAGCCACAGTTAAGCTCGAGCCTCTCCACAGGTTGGCTCGGCTTGGCTCGTTGGAATGCTCCACCTTGCTAGATCTAGCGAGGTCGAGCTCGACTGAGGCCAACGAGCTCGAGCATCGCCGGCCTTGGGTGAGCTCGTCCCTCGCCTGTGGCTAGAGAACTGCCGAAAAAGAAGGAAAAAGAAAATAAAAGAGAAAAATGAAAATAAAAAATACTGAAAAGAGTGTACATAGGAGAACGAGCTTGGTATCGGTGAAAGAAAGAGGAAATCATTTTCCCTACTTTCGAATGTGTTTTTTCTTCCATTGACGGAAAATGTTTTTCTTGACTTGTTTACTTTTTGTGAACCAAATGCCGGAAAATCTAGAAAACTTTTTTTGGAAGTTGTTTTCCATGCTCGAAGCCTTAAATTGTTCTTTTAAACCAAAAATGTCCTCCGTATGGAAGCACGAGTTCTTCTTTTGAGGGGGGAAAAAGAACTTAAAACCCCAAGATAGAAAGCTCTAACGTCAGTGACGTCTAGGCAGGTCGAGGTAAGAGACGGATGGGACAAAGCTTTAACGTTGACAAAGTCTGGCCAACCCGTCAGTTGGCGCGCGAGTGACGACATTGAACTGCATGTGTGCGGTCTAAACAAATGCTTCATATGTCGTCCATTCGACGATTCAGAGCGACTCTGCGCGCAGCTGTGCGGTCATGCCGCACGCGAATGAGGAATCTGATCTGATGAGAGAGAGAGAGAGAGAGAGAGAGAGAGAGAGAGAGAGAGAGAGAGAGAGAGAGAGGGAGGATGGTCAGAGAGATTCAGAAGCAGCTTCAAAATGGTGGGTTGAGTTTTGACATTTTCAATCGACTACACTTTTCTTCGCAAGCACGTCCGCACAGGTAGACAAATGATAGAAATAAGATTCAAGTGGCCTTTTGTCATCAGTTTAAGGTCAGCTGGATATTAAAAAAACATGTTTCGGTCACTCGCCGGTGCAATAAAATGTGATTCATGTCGACGCGAACAAAAGTTTACAAGATGTCGTCTCTTTGTGATATGGTCCCGAGAGATCACGTTGCTTGAGAACTGAACTCGATTCCCTACCTTCTGATTGTGATAGTTTCCATCGTTTCAAGAATTGGGCAGATCCCTCGAGACATTCAAAGTACTTATATTCGTTCATATGTTGGTGAACAATCGAATTCCACTAATGGGATTGGTCAAGTGACAAATACTTATTGATCATAACGTATATTTATGAGACAAATTGTGCACCGGATAATCTTTGCTGCGGATTTGTGTTGTGTTTGTTGCTTGTAGAGATTGTTACTCAAAAGATATATGAGTTCACTTCAATATTCTTGTTAGTATCTTAAAGATAATAGCAAGAAACACAGACATCGGGACTGATTTTTATATGCTTGGTTATTGCCTACACATATTTCGAATGCAGAATGTCAGCCCTAAAGAGCACAACGGAGGCAGTTTGTGGTTTGGATGTGACGATAGCTCGCAATCAATCGATCTTAAATGTGACAATCTTCCCGCCTTGTGCATATCAGATAATCATAGAAGCACATGAATTCGTGCTTCTAAAAAGTGAAATGCTCAAGAGCAAGTGATCTGAACTGGATTGACATACGCGTGTCGCTCGAGCAAACCCTTTTGTTCAGAAGAAAGCACGCATTGACATTGACATTGCCCGTGCGAAATCAACATTCCACTTGTGAGCCCGCAATGTCTGAAATTATAATCCCCTAAACAAGGAATAAAATCTTGATTCAAGTGCGGATGAGAACCCATATCTACAATCCAGCAAGTGGATTGCACGAGCCATTGGATGGTCGATAAAGAAAGCAAAAAATTGTGCAAAGAATTCAATTAATCTAGGAGCAAAGATGAAGCATTCTCTCTAGAAGAGCATCCCGTGCCGAGCATCCACTTTTTATCAGTCAGAGCCAAAAAGCCGAAACCAACATGTCAGTAGGTGCCTTTGCCTTTAGCATATGCTTCCATGTCAAGCTAAGAAATTTCCTGCAGAATACCAAACTCGCCATTTGCTTTCACCATCCTTTTTTGTGTCCCCCCAATTTTTGTATCCATTCTTAGACTTTTTTGCCGTGTTTGAAAGCAACACCAATTTGAAGAAAATGGAACAAAGGGACAAACATTTCCCCGGATTCTTCTTATCACAAAGTTTTCCCTAAAAGAAATACACAATTTATTTACATATGATCTCATTCTACCTTTTGGTTTACGTTTTTTGGTTCGACTTTTTTAACGTGCTATCAGAGTTAGGTTCCGCTCCATTTTATCCATTAAATATTTCGGGTCGGACTTTCGAACACTCGTCTCTCCAATCACAGAAATTTAAATATTTTTTTAAAAAATTTTCCACCCGAATTTTCCTCATCTCCATTTTCTCCTGTTTCTCAAACATGGCATTGGGGTTTTTTGATAGCTTGAGAGTTGGCTTGAGCTTCTTAAGCGCTTAATCTAAGACATTAGCAGTTATAGGCTCGTTGCAGTTGATATTTTCATATAAATTAAGCAATTAAACCTTTTTTTTTTCTTAATTTCCACCGAGAAAAACAAACCTCTTCATTAACTTTTGACCGCGAGTGTGCTTCAACGTCCCCGACACGCGCGTGATCCTTGCCCCAAGTCCAAGGGTTAGATCTCACCGGATCGGCAGTTACCCGGTAGACAGACAGACGCCTTTACATCACGGAATCTGAATAGAATCTCTCTCCGCAAACCACGTTGACGTCTCGGTGGTCCCCCCGCCATCCCATTCCCATGAACGGCCTCTAGCATCTTATCCGATCACAAAGCAACCATAACAAAAAGGAAAAATAAGATAAATGATTTCTAAATTTTAGGTAAATGCGTAATGTGATTTATGTACTTCAATATGATTTATGTGATTACTGAACTTTTAATTTGTTTAATACGATTTCCGAACATTTGGTAAATGTTCAATCCGTTCCTTGGATCATATGAAATATGCACTCAGACAAATTGAACATTTATCAAAAGTTCAAGGACTATACTGAACATATTAAAAGTTAAAAAAAATATTAATCAAATATGTAATGTGATTTATGAACTTTAATATGGTCTGTGAACTTTAACCTAATAATTAATGTGATTCCTAAACTTTTAATTTGTTCAACGCGGTCATCAAATTTTTTATAAATGTTCAATCTGGTCCTTGAATTGTGTGAAATATGCAATGTTGTCCCTAATTGATTAAACATTTACTAAAAGTTCAGGAACTGTATCAAACATATTAAAAGTTCAGGAATCATATTTCATATATGGCCAATGCTCTAGGACCACCCGTGTAATTATCTCAAATAAAAATTACAATTTTTCTATTAAAAAATTAATGCCAAGTATATTAAAATCAGTATTTGTTTTGGGTCGGTATTAAAATCAGTATTTTAAAAATGGTATTGAATTATGAAAGCCGAAACTAATTTCGATTTGATTATTTTAAGTGAGAAAACTGGAGCAAGTTCAACTCCAAGCTTTGCCTGGCGCGCTATATAAAGGGAAGGGGACCAGGCTCTTTCCGCCATCATCACATTCCCCTGTAAAAGCAGTTGAAGAGAGCGGGAGCGCGAGAAGAGAGAGTGTTTCGCTTCGGATTGGTGAAAATGTCGCTGCTTTCGGATCTCGTCAACCTCAACCTCTCCGACTGCACCGAGAAGACCATCGCCGAGTACATATGGTCAGCCACCCTCAGCCCCACCCTCGACTTTTCTCGTTGAAAAAAAATGCTTCCTATGCCTCGTTTCTGCTCCGAGTCTCTGTCTCTGGTTCAGGGTCTAGAACTCTTTCAGGGTGTCGCTCGTTTGTGATCTCGCGGACCCTTTTTGGTGTGTGTGTGTGTGTAAGAAGTCTCGTAGAAGTTGCTTCCTATTGGTTTGAAGATTGTTGGTCGTTCGTTTGGTTTCTTCACATGTGAATGCTTGTTCCTTTACCCTCTTTGAGGTATTGCGTTTCTTGACACTTTTGTTTCTTCCGTTTTCTTTTATGAAATTTAAGCATGGAAGTGGAGTCTTTCCTCTGTCGTGCTAGTTTGAATTCTTGTTATTATCCGGAAAAGGTATTAGCACCAAGAGAAATCGCCGAAATATCCGACCGACCGAGGCTTTGTTTGTAATCGCCTTTTGTGGACCTATCTAATAGAAGATAGCAATTCTGCTGGATTTCTACGTTCATAGATTTGTTTGATTGAATAGGATGCCTTCTACTATGCTAATTTCTATCATGTGTATTGTTTGATCGAATAGGATTGGGGGCTCTGGGATGGACATAAGGAGCAAAGCAAGGGTAAGTTACTCCGTGCACTAGTAGTTGACAAGTGAGCAAGTTGTTACTGCTGTTGGTAATCTTCACCGCACATGCTCTGCTTAACTTTATCTACTTTTGATAATATAGACTCTCTCTGGTCCTGTTAATGATCCTTCAAAGCTTCCTAAGTGGAACTACGATGGTTCCAGCACAAATCAGGCTCCTGGAGAGGACAGTGAAGTGATTTTATAGTGAGTTTTCTGCTTTATCTTCTTCACGAGCAAATTTTTAGCGCTTTCTTTAGTCATATGTCGGCAATTTCGCTTGTTAACTCATCGATTATCGGTGCTTGAATTGACATGGTTGTGTTAATCTTTGGAAATATCATCAAACAGTCCTCAAGCAATTTTCAAGGATCCTTTCAGAGGGGGCAACAACATTCTTGTGAGTATTCTCCCCTTCTCTATAAATGATGCGATTTGCATCCTTGTCGTTTTTTTTCCTTGGGTATTACATTCATAGCGTCCTTTAATCGCCGTCTAAAATCCCAATTGGTTTTTAGGTCATTTGTGATACCTACACTCCTGGGGGCGAACCAATTCCCACAAATAAGAGGTGTGCTGCTGCCAAGATCTTCAGCCACCCTGCTGTTGTTGCTGAAGAGACCTGGTATCTTTCCACGCCTCAATCCTTTCTTTATTAGTCCGTTGGTTGACAATTACCTCTTTTCCATCCATTCAAACTTATTGTCAAATTTCAATCTTGTGGAAAATAGGTATGGAATTGAGCAAGAGTACACCCTATTGCAGAAGGATGTTACCTGGCCTCTAGGGTGGCCTGTTGGTGGCTATCCTGGTCCCCAGGTACTGCAAATTTTTTTTTTTTTGGCTTGTAAAGTCAACAGCTATAAAACCAAACATGGTTGTTGGTGTATGGTCTTGGCTTGGCACTCTCCTTAGCCATTTCATTAGCTTTGGATCCAGACTATTTGCCCATGCTAAAACTAAAGAACTATCGATGGAATGCCAAGTGGAAGCAAGGATAGCTGTCCCCTTGTCATCAATCATCTATATTTTAGCATGATCAGGGTCAATTGACTGTGTGAAGAATCGGCTCTTTTCTTCCCTTTTTTTCCCATAAGGAGTGGGATGCACATTCCCTTTCTTGAAGAGGAGAGTTTGATTGTTGAGGCTTAACCGTAACCTTTTTACTATTCACTCCCGTCTTTGCTAAAACCTAAGGTATTTGCCTGTTACTTGTGATGGCTATGTGATTTTGGACTTCTGCTGTGATGCTTCAGGGACCTTACTACTGTGGCATTGGTGCTGATAAAGCATTTGGCAGAGATATTGTTGACGCTCATTATAAGGCTTGCTTGTATGCTGGCGTTAACATCAGTGGTATCAATGGGGAAGTGATGCCTGGCCAGGTAAGAGACTAGATCAGGGAAAAAAGATCTACATAATGACTTTTATTACGGGAGACTTTGTTGTTATTATATTTATTAATTAGACATACAAATAATTTCTCACATTTAATGTAGTGGGAATTCCAAGTTGGCCCATCTGTGGGAATTTCAGCTGGAGATGAATTGTGGATCGCCCGTTACATTTTGGAGGTACTTTAACATTTAAAGGCTCTGCTGCTTCTAATTTTTCCTTGGTTGATGTTGAAATGCCTGCCTGTAAACAGAGGATAACGGAGATAGCTGGAGTGGTCCTTTCCTTCGACCCCAAGCCTATTCAGGTTAGTTGATCTTCCTTCATATTATTTAGTCTTCATCTTGGTAATATCTACTTTGGAAATATTTCAACTTTGTATGGCCTCATTTGTGTTCCTCTCATCGCACCTATCCGTTTTAGGGCGATTGGAATGGAGCTGGTGCTCACACTAACTACAGGTAACAGTTAATCTTCATATGCTTCTGCAAATAATGGTCACTCTCTCTCTCTCTCTCTCTCTTGCCCCCTCAATGTGCAGTGTGCCCTTCTCTGCTTCGAGCGTATAAATCTATGTAATTGTACTGCAGTACCAAGTCCATGAGAAGTGAAGGAGGATATGAGGTCATTAAGAAAGCAATTGAGAAGCTTGGACTGAGGCACAAACAGCACATTGCCGCATATGGTGAAGGCAATGAGCGCCGTCTCACTGGACGTCACGAGACAGCTGATATCAACACCTTCAAATGGGTAAGTTAAAAACAGGAGAAAAAAGGACCTTTTTTTGAAATGCAGCATTTATCTTGTTATTAGTACACTATACGTTCTTGTGACGGGTAGATGGCAAAGATGCTGTTGATAATAGTAGATTTATTTAAGAATGACGTATAAAGAGATGTATATCTCAATGTGTGTGATCTCTAAGTGCTTTTGGCAATTTAGGTCCAGAATCCTAATGTTAAGCTCTTACTTGCCGTTGGACAGGGAGTTGCAGACCGTGGTGCGTCAATTCGAGTTGGCCGAGACACGGAGAAAGCTGGAAAAGGCTATTTTGAGGACAGAAGGCCTGCTTCCAACATGGACCCATATGTGGTCACTTCCATGATTGCAGAGACCACCATCCTGTGGAAGCCATGAGTTCGCGGCTTCTCGTCTTCAAGAGATTGTGGTTTCTTTTTCATTCGATACAAAGGAAAGATTTGTGTACCAATTGGGATGCGTGCATTCGTTTTCCTGGATTATAGGGTTTACTCAGTTACTGATGTTTGCCCCTTGTACTGAGGTGGTAAGGTAACCTCAATGTTTTACTTGCGAAGATGAGTTCAGTCTGTTTCTTCGAATAATGGCAGGCGCCCATTTGTATTGCTATCTGGGAGGGCTAAAATTTTTATGTTCTTGAATTCATACATTCGTGTCCCCTTGCTCTTTCCTCAAAGTCGATGTCTCGGCGTTTGAAAATGTGGTCATCGAAAGTCGAAAATCACACGGATAAGCAGACCTAAGCTATTCGTGTGGAGTGTGAACCGTCATAACTAAAAAGAAAAATGGAAGCATGTATACATCATTCAGATGACAATAAGGGCATGGCCTGATACGTGTTACTTGATGTCTCAAAGGGTGGCTAAGGTTCAACTGACCTCCAGCTATGGAATGTTCTTGAATGCCTCAGGGACAGGAGAAATCATCGAATGACTACTCGATCCAGTTCCACGGCGGTTCTCGTTGTAAATTAAAAGCATCTCAATCCGATGATTGATTTTCACCATGAAACGAAACCAGCTCTGACTGTACTGGTTTTGATAGAGTATGTAATCTGCAATTCCCCCAAGATTCCGTTCAATATGCTAAAATGTGAAGTTTCTTGTCGGTACAGCTGGTCAAAAAGACCACGCCATAATACTAATCCAGTCATGACATAAGTTTATCTTCAATTTGCCACAACAGTGATGGTGTTTTTGCACAAATGTTAGCTAGGTTTGTCCATACTAGGGGAATTAAGCAACGCGTGCTTTTGAATTTATGCAAGTCTCATTAACCTTTTTAGCCCAATATACGACACATCTACACCAGTAGAGGTGACATCATCGCCCCATTGGTGGCCGCATCATATTATGATAATGATTTCACCATTTAAATAAATATCGCGAATAAAGTAAAACCTTAATTAAACTTTTCGAAAGTAACTATGAGTGAAAAAAAGAGTTCTAGTAAGCACTTTTTCAGGGGGTTTTAACTACATTGTCTAAACCGTAAATTAAATAGGTAAATTAGGCTTTAAAGTGATTACTGCTTTGACCTAGTTCGAGAGATACGGATACACAAAAATATCCGATGGACTTATTTCTTAATTCATAATAATAAGCTGAGTCGTTACCTGAATTAATTATAATTAATAAAAAAATTTAAACATAAATAGATTATAAATGGATTTTCAACTCCATCTTTGTTTTCTTTTGCGCTCAATGATATTGCGGGGACAGAACGTCCAAACCGAGAGTCAAAGGGTTTGACTTTCCGGGCAAAGCGACGCGGTTCGCCGCCGGAGCTTTTACAGTCTTACCTCCGTTCAGCTTCGGAGCTTCGTTTCTTGCCGAATTAAGGTCGATCGATAACGATCGAGCGATGCTTCTGCGAAAAGCAGCTAGCTTTCTCCGACGAATTCGTCCTCCCCCTTCCCGATCACCATCCACTGGCCCATTGGCTCTTCCAATTCCAAGTACGATTCCCTCGTACCCCTCGTGTGTGTGTGTGTGTGTGTGTTTCGTTGCTTCAAGCAATGTTCGGTTCGAAAATATTTGCTATCTGCCGGAAAAAAGGGCTTATTCCTGATGTCCGGCGTGAAAATGATTTTGATGAACGACGGTTTCTTGAGGTTGTGATTACCCGCAGAAGCTTTAGCTTGCAGCAATTGAGCAGCTTGATTGATTAGAGCGGTTGCTCGAATCCTTTCGCTGTTGCATTTATATGTGTTGCTTGGTTAGGCCTCGTTCTTTTGACAGTATTGTGAATCGCTATCGAAAAGCATTGCTCGACACATTCATGGCATTTCATGAAGTTTCTGTTGAGTGCGCGAGTGAGGTGTGAAACAAAGAAGAATCCCACATTGGGGAGGTCGGAGTACAGCGAAGCAATTGAGAGTACCTAGCTGACCCTTAATTCGATGGTTTATGATTTTGGACTGTATATTCTAATACTGTGTTATTAATTGTATTGGTGGATCTTGTCTTTCATTGCCTGACCAGTCTTCTAAAGAATGTGGTAGGCCCCACGAGGGTTCGCATATGCTCCGATTGGGTGGCGATGCAGGGAGAAAGGATCGTGAGGAGTTCTCCTGGTGGGTTGTTGTGGCTGCTCAAGCTGGTAACTTTTCTTGGGATCTTTCTACCACTCAGTTATGCTTCTAAAATGATTTCTTAGTTGAATCTTGCGTTCCTGTTTTTCTTAGCCACTTTCCATTCTTTTGAATTTCATTTTACGACTTACTTAGTCATGTCCCAAACAAATTGCAAGCTTCCTGTTTGCTGTTGAGTCCCTGTTAACTGTTTGCAACCGAGGGCCATGTATCTGTTATGCTTGTTTAAGTTGGACAAAGACTGAAGCTTTATCATTGAACTGGTGCATTTACATTTAGTGTAGTGTGTTCGTGTCTTGTTGCAGATACTCTGTGAAATTGGCAGATTTACTCTCTAGAAACCATGTTTCAAACTTTCAAAAACTTCCTGGAATGATATATTAGATGTGCTATCTAGGAAAGGAATGTAGCAAAAATTACTATTGCTCTTTGGTGGTTTCAAGGTCGATCTTCCTCTGAGCACATCTATGCCCTTGAAAATGCACTTCTGTTGTGGTCATACAATCTACCTTTCATTATTCTAATTTTTGTTCGCTTTCCTTGAGACTAGCTCTTAGCATATGCAGTACAGTACTGATGCCAACACAATATGCTTCAACTGTTTATACCTTGTATTTATCTCGCATCTTTTATGTGGTTGTCTCTTCAAAATAGGATTGTTCCAGATCTTTCTAATTCTTAGTAAGGTGAGTCTCACAGTGGATTTTTCCTTCTACTATGGTGAAAATCTCGGTTGATTCTTGTAGCTTCTCTTAACATGGTATATGCCTGATACATTGAAGGATAAGTCATTGTATGTAGTGATGTTATTACCCTAATATATTATCTACTGCATAATAATTGACGCAGCAATAATTCTTGGGACAAGTTCAAATCCGGCTGTTGCAGATGGGGAGTCAATCGAGTCAAACTCCAAAAATAATGCAGAAGCTGCTGATATTGTTGGACTTCGTAGGATTGAGGACGGTTCAGTTGCATCGAATATCCATACAGCCAAGTGGAGAGTATTCACTGATAATGGGAGAGATTCATTTCTTCAGGCAAGCTTCCTTGGTGATGTACTCTATTGTTCTGAATCTGGTATTTTTGTTGTTGTTTTCATCTTAATCATTTTTTTAACATGCTAGGGTAAACTGGAGGAAGCTGAAAGATTCTTCCTTTCTGCACTGCAAGAAGCTAAAGAAGGGTTTGGAGAGAGGGACCCACATGTGGCATCCTCATGCAACAATCTCGTGGGTCAACTAATCAGATGCTTCCTTTGCCTATATATATATATATATATATATGTATATGCTTGCCTTGTCTGGAAAGTTGAATAAGAAATTGTGCTGAAGGAGCTTTCACTGATCAATGTCGATAACCATGATTGTGTTTCATTTGTATTAACTGATGGAAAGAAGACGAATTAGATTGTATCTTTTGAATTTATTGATGAAATTTAAAGCCAGATTTGCCTGTGACATTTCCTCTAGCCATCATCTAAATCATTCACTCAATATTAACTATGTTGATGTCTATAAACAGGGCTACATCTCTCCTATTTGGATACTTAAGGATTGAACTTATATGGGTTTTCTATGAACATTTGTTTGAGGATTTTGGAATCCCTTAGTTCAATGCCCCAAATCAATGTAATGTTGTTCCATTACGACTATTCCATCTCTCTCGGTGAACATATCTGGGAATGATGGATTGAATGGATTGAATGCAATTGTTATATTGAGTAATCAATGACAAGCTATTGCACTTGTGAAACTGCGGTGCAGACTAATAATCTGTTTGGTTCCAATATTCTGTTCAGGCAGAGCTTTATAGGGTTATGAAGGCATTTGATAAAGCTGAGCCACTGTACTTGGAGGCAGTCAATGTTCTTGAAGAGTCATTTGGTCCTCAGGATATACGGTATAGCTTGATACTTATGTCAAATTTGCGGTAGATTGCTCACCATTATAACTTTTTCTTGGCATCTTTGCACTATGATAGTAAATATTATTGAAGGGACAGAATCATGCATAGGCTGATACGTACAAAATGCATGACACGTTGTCTCACTCTTTTTGTTTGATATTTTTGCTTCCGCTAGTTGCTTTGCTTTGATTGGGTGGTCTTCCGATTGGGTAGTCTGTTGCATGTAATATGAACTCATTTGCTCTCCGGGACCTGTCACATGCAGAGTTGGAGTTGCCTTTCACAATCTTGGCCAGTTTTATCTTGCACGGCGTAAATTAGAAGAAGCTCAAATCCACTATGAGGTAAATAAGATATTCAATAATGGTGGCATTCTTGGGTATACTATGATGTGCATATTGAATCTATGCCTATATCTGATAGGGAGACCTCAGAGCGTGGCAATTTAATGCTGAGAAAGGAATTTTTCATTTTTATGACTAATTTACTCAGTAACTTAGCCTAGGAAATGGAAAGGCTAACTGTGGGATGGGTCAGCTTAAGAAAATTCTTTTGCTTGGTTCTGACAGTTTGACACTATGTCATTCTTATCTATAAGATTTTTGTCACATTTGATGGGTCCGCTTCCATCAAAGGTAGGTCATTCTAAGGAGGGAGGGCAAGAGAGAGGGGGAAGGAGGGGGTTGGGGGGGGGGGAGAGGGAGGGAACTAAGTAGAACTACTTGTCATATTGAGAGAGGAGTGGTTAGCGTGTCTCCATTCTGTTAGTGTGTTGAAAAATGCCATATAATGAAGGAGGTGATTTTATTATCTTTGTCTCAGATCAGTTACTGTCCGTATGCTTGCTCCTCATCATTGAAACATTTTTGCTGCAACTGTCAGCCAAAGTCTGGCTTTTGCTGAATTGATAAGTAGTTACATTCTCCTCTAATTCCTATTTAATTGCTACTTACTCGAGCAGTTTATACACAATATTTTCAACACAAACGCAATATTCTTTTTCTCATTTTTTCTAATTCGTTGTGTTTTTTTGTGTCTTCTGGGTCCTGCAATGATTATTTGGACAGAGAGCTCTGAAGGTATGACATGTGAGCCATACGTTTTGATGTTGTGATCAAGCACTTGAAGGAGTTGTACATACATTCTCGCATGGTTACATGTGCAAGCACTTGATGGATTCATCTGTACTTACTTGCATGGTTAATTGTCTCAACTCCCTAAATTGGATATCACTTTTTCTTGAAGTGAGAGAGCTTCCACTTTTCCAACATTTGAGCTCTTCCAACATCACATACTTCACCATTGGTGGCTCTTTGACCAGCTCAAGCTTATAACAGGCACATAAAAAAATTATTGAATTTCAATCTTTGGAAGTGTTTGTTTACAGCTTAAGCTCTTCCGTAGTGGTCATGATAATGATATCTGAAGCAATAAGCAAAGTTTGCATAAACAGAGTTTCATTTCTTTAATATGTATATGCTTAGTGATGCAGATGAAGCAATTGCCCGTTATGTGAGACTGTTAGCTCAGTGTTATGTTGAAATGATTCAGATAAAAGGGAGAGTCTTGGGATATGGTCATCCAGATTATGCAGATACCATGTATCATCTGGCAATGGTAAACTCGTGGTTTTCTATAAGTACTATTCTTCAGCTTGTTTTGATATTTGCGCTGCTTAAACTGCCTATGTCTGCAATATGTTGCTCTTGATAGTTCTCAAGCACAAGTATGTCACATTTATATCTCGTTCTGTACTCCATTTGTGCATTAGCTGCATGACCTTAGTCTATCAAAGTTGTATTTGGTGTTGGTGTCCTTTCCCCCTCCATTTTTATTATTTCATGAGAGATTTGTTAATTGCTTTCCAATTTATTTTTCACATTTCTCCTGCATACATATATATTCATAAACTCGAAATTTCAAAGACAATAACTTGTTTGAAGCAGCACTAAGCACCAATTTTTGTGAGATGCGTGAAGCCTATGAGGCCATAACGGATTTATGTTAAGATCTTTGTACATTGTTGATTAAATTCTTTCTAACTGTACTTATTTTGCACAAATTAGTTTTTGTCTTTTACCCCTGAACTTTAAATTCGTCAGCTATTTGAGTTCAGGTGCTTTATGGTTTCTTAATTTATGTTTTCTTGTCGTTTACGCTTAACTGATGTTGCTCGACGGTTCCAATTACAATGATGATGCATTTCTAGAACAGGAAGACTCATTGACTTGTTTGTAGCATTCCAAAAGAAGACTCACTGCGCTATGTGCCTATGATTATGTCATTTTTTTCCTCAAGGCAACATAATCCGGAAAGGGCTATGTGATTGAACTGCAGGTGCTACATCTACAAGGAAAACAAAAGGAATCTGAGGCTCTTATCCTCGATTCGATCAGGATTTTGGAGGTATGTGGGAAAAAATGCTGATTTTCTTTATTCTGTTCTCCTTTCTGACTGGAATTATGACACACAGGAAGCTGGTCAAGGAGAATCTATGGTATGTTTGAAGAGGTTGCGTCATCTAGCTCAGGTGACTCTTCTCATTCACTTATAGTTGGTCTTTTGTTGACTAACGACCATAATTCACACCTCTTGTCAACATGGAACCTCTGCTGTTGGGCTTTATCATGAAAACTAGATGTTGGCCTTTGTTGCTTCCCCAGTCTGAAATTTTATTGTGAGCTACAACTGAACATGACAAACATTAATCTATGTAACATATTTGATGAGTGACTGTCTCTTTTAAGGAATGTAGAGAAAGCATAGCCTAATGACATTTCATTGATTGATATTCAAGAATGCTTCACCATTGAGGAGGGGCTCCTATACCAGAAGGAAGATGTTTATATTGATGGATACGTGGACTTTAGAGGAAATTTTTTGAGCATATAATCATTTAGATTTTGTAAATATTAGATTTTTCTGTCACCCCAACTTGTTGACCGTGGGATTGGCCCAGAAAACTTATTGACAATAGGCACAAACATGTCTGTTGTGTTTCTTTCTAATTTTCAGTTTAAAACTCTGATCTTACATTGTGAATGCTTTCACAGTACAAACTTATTGATTTGGGCACCACTTTTTTGAATTTCTTATCTGACTTAGGTTCAATGAACTTTAGAGAAATGATCATAATCTACAAATGATATGAAATACTAAAAGGAAATGATATTAATGTATTAGTATAACTTCCACTTTGCCTTTTAGGTGGAATGGAATAATCACGATGAAATCGAAAGTAGAACTCTGGGAAACATGACAGGTTCTAGCTAGCTAGATGACATGACCTTGTGATGTATATATTTCTTTCACAATAGCTGTAAGTATGTTAGATATAGTTCTTTTTACTGTCACAAAGGGTGCATTTATGCCAAAAACCAAGAACTAGCATGTTACAAAAGCAAGGACTAATTTTTTTGTTCAGTTGTTGAGTGCCATCGTCCAATCACAATTCACAAAGCACTGTGAATCCTTATGATATTTGATCTGCTTTTTGGCCTTTTTGGCTCTTGTCTAGGCAACATTATAGTAATGCCTTACAGCGTACCTTGATTTTTATCTTTATTTTTTATGCTACCTTGATGTTTTATCTTTTGAATAATAAGGTAGTTTGGATCTTTGATCTAAGGAAACAATCATTGCCCTTTGCCTTGTTTAGATATATTTAAAGTCCAGTCGTCTTGAGGATGCTGAGAATCTGCAGAGAAAGATTCTTCATATGTTGGAGTTGTCCAAGGTTTGATTTTACATGAAACTTTGGTCCTTGATTATGGTACATTAGAATTCACTATTCAATTTTGAGACATGTGTGCTTCAGGTTGTTGTACCTTTCACATGTTCAATCAAGTCATTGAACTTTTGAATCGGCTTCAGTTGAGTGATATGACCATATAAGTACCCACCTACTTGTGGAAAGGACAAGATAATGAACATAAGTACCGCATTTCGGATGGAAAATTGCAGACTAGTTCAGGCACAAGTTTTGCAATCATTTGATATTTGTAATATACTTTTGGTGATATGTTAATATGTTTGTCAAGTTGCCAACAATTCATCTTTGCCAAAAAGAAAATAGGCAGCCTAGTCATGTAAATGTCTACTAGATCCACAACCCGTGCATGCACACAGACAAAGAAGTTGAAGGAATTTATTTTTGCAAAAAGTGAAAATTAGTGTATATATATGATTCCATATTAAGTCTGCGATCATGAAATTATTTTATAACATCAATTTAATTCAAGAATCGATTGATTAAAGGGAGTGTATTTTCTCTATTAAATGTCCTTATAAAAGATACTCTCAATGTGTCAACTCTTAGTGCAAACATATTATTTTAGTTCTAGCATAAATTTAATTTGTTTCGAATGATTATTTTAGAATATATATTACATTGGGCAAGTGCAATCATGGTTTTCATATTAATTTATTTTCAATAGCAACATTTGACTTATTTAGGTTCATTCCACATTTCTTTTCTCTTTCTAGAATAGCTCATTTTATACCTTCTATTGTGGATATTGTATAGTTTTGATTTATATTTGAAACTTGACTTAAAACTTTTGGTTTGATAATTTGTGTCATTTTAAATTTATTTTGGGACCTGCACTTGCTATAAGCTTCAAAAAAGCATATATTTGGTTTGGATTTTAAATTTTTGGAGCTTGTGCTTGATTTAATATAAACTTAAATTAAATTTAATCTCATTCTAATGTAAACTTCTTTCTTTATTTTATTTGAAATTTGATATGAAATTTTCTCCTATTGATATTTGGGCCAATGATAATTGTCAATGTGTTCATATACGGCAACCATAGGATTTGCCAATTGTCAAAGTAATGTTAGATTTACTTAGGCTTTCTCTTTATTGTACCTATAATGATATGGCTTAGTCATAGACTGCTTTGATACCACCGGAAGCCACCATGGTTCCCTCTATGTTGTTTGACATATTCCTCTACTGTCTAATTAATGTACAATGGGCTACAAGGGGTGGCATTCTGTAGAGACTGTCTTGGCTGCTGAAGGACTTGCCCTGACTCTACAGACAGCTGGAAAGTTGAGGGAAGCACAAGAACTTCTTGAAAGGTGAGTTATCATATTACTATTTGAAAATTACAATTCTTCATAATGTTTTCCAAGTAAGTTCCAGAGATATTGTTCCTATAGGTGTCTGGAAGCAAGGACCACTTTGCTGAAAGAAAGCCACATACAGGTTTTACTATCATCGACTCTCCAAATTTTGACCCAGCATGATTTAAAATTCTTGATTCTTCTTGATACCCTGATCTCTTACTGATGCCTTTTCTCTCCATATTGTTTCTGTAAATGGAGAAATTTGTTGTCCGTGGTCAGGCTATAAACCTTGCACTTCTACTTGTTTAGTTTGTCTGAGGTGCCACAATTTGAATCATTTGATGGCTTTGCTGTACATAATTGAAAATTTTCGGCAAGGAGGTACTCTGGCCAAACTTCTTATGTGCGATTGCTGGAAGTGGACATGTCTACATGATCTCGTTGATGTGTTATAGAGCATCGCTTAATAATTTTTTGTTCCCATATGTGTGATTTTCGAATTGTTGAAGATAATAATGTAGAAGTTGAAGCCTTGTCTTATGTCATTTGTCAGATCTCGTTATTTGTTTGAATTATACTCGGTGTTCTACATATGGCAATAATTACACCACTTTGCATTGAACAATTTCTCCTTTTTCCTGGGTTCAAATTTTAAGTTGGTTATATAACTATCCCGAAGATAAAGGTACTAAATCTTCATTTCTTTATATGTAAAATGTAGAAACGCCAAATTGTTCCCAAAATGAATTCATTGAGGGCTCGTGATACATGTACTGAAAGAATAAGAATGGTGACAGGCCCTGTAGTTTATTCTCATCGAGTGCTATTTTAAAGATTGGAAATGGAAAAATGTGTTGCTGTTCGAGTAGACAAACTATTTTTTGTCCTTGGGCAGGTTGCAGCCAACATGCTTCGCTTGGCTAGGGTGGGAATGCTAATTTACAATCAGTTAAGGAAGAGAAATCCAGCAGAAGCAATTGTTGAGCTAGACAAGGCAAAAGGTTTCCTAGACAACTCGATAAGGTTTTAAATTGCTTTATTCTTTAACTCTTCCCAGCTTGAGCTTCGACATACTCTCTCTCTCTCTCTCTCTCTCTCTCTCTCTCTCTCTCTCTCTCTCTCTCTCTCTCTCTCTCTCATACACATTGGTTGGAGCCATAAAAGTTATGGGTCTCGAGTTTTTAACTTGTTTTGACTTGTGCCGGCTGTTTTGTGTATGGCAATGCCGAATAATTTACTAATACAATCATAAGTTGTAATTCTTTAATCTTAGGTTCTAACTGTACGGTTGAATTCAATAAAATTGAGTAAAAAAATTGTAAGCCACAACTAATAAATCAGAATATCTTGTGATCGACCTTGATGCTCTCTGGAACTTCATGATTTTGTCTTTTATGTCCTACACAGGAATCATGTTCCTCCTACTGCAGAGGGCAATTGATATTATATTGCTCTTGATGGGACTAAAGAGCTCAGAGGAATTTAACAAGATGGCATACTGAATGGCTCATGTACTTCTAAGTTAATAGTCAATGATTGTCATACTCTGTCTATTTGGCCTTTTAGGGTCCTACGTGGTAATCTTTTACCAAACTCTCCTTTTTCTTAGATTCTCTGTGGCTTGGCCAGGAACTTTGATTGTGAAGGCTATAATGCAGCATTTGAAAGCCATATTATAGCTTTGCAGTTAGTTTGAGTGTCCCGTATTCTTATTTTCCTTAAACATTTTACCTACATGAATTTTCATTCTTGAAGGTTGCTGGTGTATATTCCATCAATCTTCTATTGGACACTTTCCTCTTTGTCCACATTGTCAGGGCACCTTTCTTCACCTCGATCATCAAATATCTTTCCTTCATGCAAGAGACCCTTTCTTTGGAGAGACTGCATTACTTGGCTATGTAATGCCTATATTTCTTTTCCATTTCATTATCACAATTTCAAAATTTTGTGGGACTTTGGAAAGTTGGGTCACTTAGAAGGTGATGTTAAAATATTGTCCCATATCGCTTGACAACGAGTTCTAAATGCTCTTTATATTCACGTGGTCTCCCTTTACTTATTAGTTTAAGCTTTTGAGTTGGACTTTCTAACGTGGTATCGGAGCCAATTCTATCCCTTTCGTGAATGTGCATGGTCAAAATTCCATGTGAATGTGTGTAGTCAAAATTTCATGTGCCGCTCATAATCCGGCTTGCACGTGAAGGGTGGTGTTGAAATATTATCCCACATCGCTTGACAACGGGTCCGAAATGCTCTTTATATTTATATGGTCTCCCTCCACCTATTAGCCTAAGTTTTTGGGTTGGACTTTCTAACAGGTGAAGATCATAAATGTTATTGAAATGTTTAGAATGGATTGAATTGGGATATATAAAAAACATATGGTGCTTATTTTTATGATGTTTGATTAATTTCCGTATTTGACAGGGTCAATTCTGTCTTGCTTCAATGTTTATTAATATTTTCACTTCCAATGACAGAATAGCGAGGGAAGTACTTAACAAATCAGTGAAGCAGAGAGGTAGATTGAGAAATGGAAATTTGGCAGAGAGTGGAAACAATGGACGCGTAGCAATGACCATACTGGTAAGTTTTCATTATTTCATTCTCTTGATATCTTGACATTGAAGGAAAAGCTTGTGGTTAGGGAAGTCCACTGACTGCCACTTTCTCAGAATACTTCATTTGGTCTTAAAAAACCAGACATGTGAAAGAACCTGTTGCATCATTTTGTTGTCTTGAAATAAATCATTTAATTTATCGGGTCAAAGTACTCCAGGTTAAAACTTCAAAACTCCAATGCTGGCTTTTGTCAAGTGCGAAAATAAAATCAATTCAATAATTTTGGGTCCTTTAAATTCATTGATTCTGGCATTAGCTTAACAATGTTGATTGAGGCATTTTTCTTTTTCATGGGCTTGTTTCCAGCTGCAATCGTTTGATTCATTAGGGCTCCTGGGCCTTGCCAAGCAAGAATTGCAAGAGTCAAGGGTTAGTATTACAAAATCAACTTCTTATTTTACTTTTACTTTTCCAAATTATCTCATGTGATGCATCTTCACTTTGCATTAGGCAACATGATGATTGTTGTGTTACTTCCTTCTAATGGCATGATGTGGACTTTAAAGCATCAGGTTCAATTCCAACATTCACGTGTTCTGGAATTGGGCTACTTGTTTGGAGTATCATGCACTCTTTTTCACTGATCAAAAAGAAATAAACCACTTACTTCTTTCATTAACTGTATTTTCTTTAAAAGTGGTTAAACTTCACAATTACGTTGAACTCAAGAAGATCAGATGCTCAATTTTGATATAGATGTGCGATAGATTCAGGCAATGCTGTTTTTCAGTGATCATGCGTGGCATATATATCTTGAATTAATTGCATCGTATCTTTTTTGGTTATCCTATTGTGGAACTTAGCCATTATTTTGTCTATAACGGTTATGCCGGCGGGTATCCTGGGTGCACACATTCCATGCTTGAAGCTCTTGTCCTTCTATCTTAATAGCAATGTTGTGATAGCAATCAAACTTCAGGAATAATTGTGAATTCTGGTCCCTGGTTAAAATTGATGTTCTAGTCTTCTTTCGCAAAAAAGTTATAATTTTCTTTCCATTTGAAATAGAATGCTGCATTATGCTTTACCTTGACAAGTTGAACAGTTGGTCATCTTCCTATCGTACTTTTCTGTAAATCTATTGCTGCCTTCTTCCTTGCAAGTTTGCACATCAATGGCCTGGCTCTTACCTTTCTGGGACTGATAGCGTTCACTGCATATGCCTATATTATGATTATGTACAGTACTTCAATTATGCGAGTACCCTGTTGAGCTACTTCACTGCAGTTGACTTGTCATATGTATTGCTCTTTTGACCAGGATGAGAACTCCCTTCTTGTTGAAGCTGAAGATGCCCTTTTACGATGCATGTCTTCTTACAAAGAGGTTAAATGCTCTACTCTTAAGTGGACTAAGCCTTATCTGTTTTTTTTTATATGTTGCTGTGTTGGGTATTAAAGATATACATCTTTGGCTTGATGCTTCGTGGTCGCTGAGAAAAAGGCTACCTTGTCCAGGGATGTGTGCTGATGTTATTTTTGTACATATTTCCTTTTCTAACACAGCCTAACTGGGACATTTCTAGGTGATTTGTCCTTGTACTGTTAGAATTGGGATTGTTAGCAACTGTCGAGGTAGTGGTTACTGGTAAAGTGAATCTGTCTCATATCCTCAGATTACAGCACTGGCATTTGTATTAGCAGTTAGTATGGGAGTAAACTCTTTGCCTTAGATGTATGAGGGCAACAAAAAATATGTGGAAAATATGTTACATGTGGTGCTGAGTATTTCTTGACCTCTTGCCGCTAGCTCTCTCTTGTTGTGATAATTTAGACCTTTCCATTTTCTTCCTGCCATTAAACTGATTATTGGAGCATCTGTGTCGATCAATACTAAAAGAAACACAGTTTGTCAATGAAGCAGAGCGACCACAAAAATTAAGCTGAGAAAACTATTGAGATTTAAACTGAATAGAGAAGAAGATTACTCAGAATGTGGGCTAGCTTGGCAATATGGTAGTTCAATAAAAATTAGCGATGCCACTGTTGGTTAAAAGTTCATGGGTTGGGGGTAGCCCACTATGATCTTATAACTTTAGATTGATTGTGATATTTTCTCATTTTGGGTGGATGATTCTTTTGATTAGCTAGTGAAGTTTTCTGAAATAAATCAGGTTTATCTTATGTTCACATGCAGTTTGTTCATGAGAGGTCGGTCTCTGGTTTTGTTGAGGTAAAGGTTGAGTATCTTTCATGTTTAAAGCATCTAACAAGCTTAATTGAGGATATCACTCGGGAAGGGATGCAGCATTCTCAAGAAGTCACTATGCACGAGCTGAAACACGAAATTAGTCAGGTTGAAAAGGAAATTTCTCAAATGAGGAGACATAAGAAGTAGACTGGAGCTTCTTAATGCCGGATCTGGAGTTACTCCATTGAAGAATTAAGGCAAAACAGAACTTTCTTGTGCAGGTTCAATTTAGTGAATGTATTCTACTAAACACATCCACTATTTTCACCTACATCATTTGGTTTGCTCATTTGCGATGCTCCAAAATTGCAGGTGTGTTCAACACTAATTTATTTTAGGGAAAGGGAATGCAGCTAGATGGATCAACATCAAGATGGAACTCTGCGGTTTCTGAAGTTGATCTGGTCCTGATGGGGTCATCACAACCAGTGAGCTTCTGTAAGATTACTGGAGACATTGCAGAACAAAGTGGTATACAGTTAGGGATATCGTGCCGTGTTGTCTTGATGATTCTCACATATTTATCGGAAAAGTTCATCGACATGCTGAGGCACGTAGGTGCTTGGAAGTTGTTTACAAGGTAGCACATAGTGATAGGTGGAGTCATTGAGATCCTAGAAGGTTCAGGACGTCTTGGATTTCGTGTGCCTGCTATTCAGGTGGCTTTTTGGGAGGTTGTACATCCTAGTTAAACAGGGGCAACAAGGTTTTGCATCTAGTTGCTTGGCGTTTCATTTTCCGCGTTGCAGAGAATTCAGTTAGCAACTCATTTCCTAGGTTCTAAGCGTTCGGCAGTCTTCAAGTTGATGAGGGAGTGTTGAATGCTGACTTTTTGTCGTCTGATTGTTCCCAATCGTTTCACTCAAAATCGGACTGTCGCTATTTCGCATGATAGGTGATGATTCTTCAACCAGACAAGAAAAAACACTAAGAGTGCGTTTGATAACTATTCTAATCGCAAAAATAATTTCTGCTTAAAAATGATTTTTTTTAATTTCATTCCCGAAAATAATTTCTAAGCATTTGAAGGAGTTTGGTATCCAAAATTTCTATTCTTAGAATAGAAAAAGAATAGAAATACGTTTGGTAACTACACAATTTTATTTATTAATAATATTTTGAATTTTTTAATATTTCTTTCTTTTCTTTTTTATTTTTATTTTTCTTCTCCTTGGCCCATGGCCAAGTCACTAGTGAGGGTGTCGCGACTCTCGTTGGCAAGGGAGAGGATCGTGATGCCCTCGTCGGCCCTGGCCTGTGGCTGATGGTCGGCGACAGGCCACAGGCTAGGAAAAATGAAGAAGATCGGCTATGAAGAAGAAGAAGAAAAAAAAAATTATTTTTCATTTTTTATTTTTTTATCTTTTTTATTCTTGATTCTGTTTCAAAACCAATTTTAAAAATATATTTTTGCTCGGGAATAAAAAATTTATCAAATTGATTTATGTTCTTTTTTTTGTTTTCGGAAATAAAAGAATAAAAACGGATAGTACTTGGCCAGTTACCAAAAGGGCTAATACTACGAAAAACACTAAATTGGTACACTTGTGACAATTTTACCCCAAACTTTTTTTTGACCATAAAAAATCCCAAACTGGTACACTTGTGACAATTTTATCCCGAACTATTTTTTTGACTACCAAAAACCCCAAACTGGTACACTTGTGACAATTTTACCCCTAATTATTTTTTTGACCATCAAAAACCCAAAACTGGTATACATGTGACAATTTTACCCCAACTAATTTTTTAATATTATTTTTTTATTTTTCGATTTTTTTTTATTAATTTTTTTTTCTTTTCTCTTTAACCTTCGGCCGATCGCCGGACCGGCGACCAGCCAGAGGCCGAAGCCGACGAGGTCGGCCCCGTCGGCCGTTGGCAAGGCTCGACTTCGCCGGCGTTGGGCGAGGTCGGCCTTGCCCTGCAACGGCGAGGTCGAGCCTCGCCAGATCTAGTGAGGCCGACCTTGCCCAACACCGGCGAGGTCGTGCCTCGCCAGCGACCGGCGAGGCCGGGCCCTCGCCAGATCTGGCGAGGGTCGACCTCGCCGTTGCAGGGCGAGGCCGACCTCGCCCAACGCCGGCGAGGTCGAGCCTCGCCAGCAACCGGCGGGGCCGACCTCGCCGGCTTCGGCCTCCAGCCGATCGCCAGTCCGGCGACCAGCTGGAGGTTAAAGAGAAAAGAAAAGAAAAAGTAAAGAAAAAAAATTAATAAAAAAATTCGAAAAATAAAAAAATAATATTAAAAAATTAGTTCGGGGTAAAATTGTCACATATATACCAGTTTGGGGTTTTTGATGGTCAAAAAAATAGTTCGGGGTAAAATTGTCACAAGTGTACCAATTTGGGGTTTTTGGTGATCAAAAAAATAGTTCGGGGTAAAATTGTCATAAATGTACCAGTTTAGGGTTTTTCATGGTATTAACCCTTACCAAAAAGCCCCTAAGACAGAAGATACTTCAACTAGTATGTACTAGAACGTACTGCGCTTGTTCTGAAAGCTTTCTTTGTCTGCTAATGTCGTCCAACATAAGATGGTAATATGAGGTCTATAGCATTCTCAATGTGTCGATCCGTCGCCACATTCCGAAGCGCCTTGTGCTTTCGACATAGCCCCCAGCCATACGATTGTTTGGACCATCTACTCCACAACTTGTGGAAACGTCCGCGGTCCACCTCGACATTCGTTGTCGAAGACACGAAAAGGGAGGGCAACATTGACAACTAAAGCAGGTCGATCCCGTGCGCCATACTTCCCGAAGTCCAGCCAAAAAGTTAAAAAGATTCCCCTAGGCTTTCAATTCCACCTCCAGGAAATGCCACCGATAAGGACAATTTCTTCCACGGCAGAACAATTAATTCCCCTGGCTGTAAAGACAAAGTCTAGAAGAGGTCATCCACTGTAGAACTTAATAATTGGAGTCCATCATCCCTAGGCTTCTCCACCTAACAGCACGATTCAAAACTTAACCCATTCGCCTACCCTCAAAATCATATTTATTGCCGACAGCACATCAACAATGAAAGAAACCAAAAATTCTGTATCTCCCCTCTCGTTTTTCCTTCTCTATTTTCTCATTCAATTTATGTGTGGTCCGTCGTTACTAGAAATTTTCTCATAAGATATAACTATTTGGATGACTTTGTCACAGTGATCGACTTCATACGAGTCGAAGTGATTTACAGTGCTTGTGTGGCAAGAGCTTCTCCGCAAAAGTGACATGATAAAGATCCTTTTCGTTGAGCTGCCGTTCTTCTTTCACCAGGAAAAGGAAAGAAAACACCGCGTAAGACGCCAGCGAAATACCGACGCTTTATCGTGAATAAGCGTGGAGCTTCAAATTTCCACATATTCCTTTTCAAACTCCCTCTTGTTATGCACCCTTCTCATGCCAACTTCTGCTTCTTGCTCCTCCTCTTCCTCCTCCAGCTCGTTCATGGAGATAAAGAAATCGAGACGTAGAGGCAGCGTGGATGATTTGGCCCTAGCCAAAGCGGCCGCATGGGCGTGGTACGAACGCGGGTCGGGGTCGGCAGGGAAGCCGATGCGAGAGCACGACGTCACGAGGACTCAACGAGCCCCGAGGCCGTCGCGGTACAAGCAAGAAGCCATGAAATTGGCTCAACTTGCCAAGGTTCGGGATGAGAAAGAGAGGGAGAAGGAGAAGGAGAAGGAGAACTCTCTAATGGATCCATACGAAGTGCACATGATTTCGAGGCAACTGGATCAATTCATAGAGTCTCATCGAATCTACAACAACAACAACTACCCCGGTTCCGCTGAGGTCAGGCTTCGCCACGATCACTGGAAATATGAAGCGTCATCGCCGGAGAGCGAGAGAAGTCGCGGCAGCAAGACGCGGAAGAAGAAGAAGAAGAGTCTGGGGTTTTGGCAGAAGCATGGAGTGATGTGTGGGACAAGAGAAGATGTGGTGGAGGCATCGGTTTTCAGGGAGGCCAGGTCAAGCCACAACAAGCACGTTCCTGTAGTTAGATGAAATGTCCAGAGTGAGATCACATTGGTCTTTCTGTACAATAATCAAAATGATTGACTTTTAGCAAATCAAGAAAGAGTATCGTGTCATTCTGATCTTTGGTTAAATCATGAGGTTTGCATTTATGCACTGTGAATATGTAAGACGTGCGGTTATGTTACGAGCATGGGCTTGAACAGGTGAGTTCAACCACCATCTCTTTCTCACCGCTTGGAAACTGAACTTGGTTGCTGCAGTTAATGCGATGGTGCAATCAGTTCCTTCAGTTGCTTGACTTCTCTGACAATTCAATATCCGCCTCGCCCGCGAATCCTTATCCCTATCCCTTTAAGGACGAGCCAAAGAACGGGGTAACCAGATCCGTGACAGCAAGTAACTCTTTTAACACAGAAGAGTTACTTTGACACCCATCAAAGGACGGATGAAAAACAATGCAGGAGACGCTACACCCCGTCAAGCGATCGACTGGGTTTAGGTCCTTTAGATCACGCCTTGATAGACCGATAAGTGATCGAGATGTATTCTTTACATGGTACAAGTCATGATCACGAGGTACAAACCGAGCCGAGTCATCGCTCACGCACCAAATAAGCAAGAACCAAATGCTGAAGCTGATAATAGACAGAGGGGTCCGCTCGTACGCGTTGTCTCCATGCGGTGGAGAGAGGTTTTCTCGTCATGGCATGCAACTGGGAGTGATGTTTTTGTCTTGTGGGTTCCCGATCCTCACCGAGTCTCTCTCAATCGTCTCGTCACCATCCTGTCTTGTCGGTTGTTTATGTCGCTTAACAACGTATTTCGAAAGTTGTTCATCATCCCGTTAGTTTTGAGTTCGAATGCTTGCGGCAGGCGCGATGAAAACACTCGTCGCCGATGAGTATCGCTCCCATCATTGACGAAGCTTCGCCGTCACCGAGCTTGTGGTGCTAAGGCCACCCTCGAAAATGTCTCGAGCAAAAAAAAAAAAAAATTCTGACGTCGCGTGTTTACACTTACTGTCTACATGAGCAATCGAGCAATTCATATCTATAAGAGTGAACCAATAAAAGAAAAATAGAAAAATGACACCAGCGGTATCTAAATTTTGGCCCAATGTATAACGTGATCTCTGAATTTTAACTCAACGTGCAATGTGAACCATGAATTTTTAATTTGTTTAATGTCATCCCTCAACTATTGATACATATTTAATTTCGTTCCTGAACTGCATGAGAATATTTAATGTAATCATTCTATCAATTCAAGTTCAAGGATTATATTGAACATTTCATATAATTTATGGACCACATTGAAGATGTACGAAATATAGCATTGAACATATGAAATGTTCAGGGATCACATTGAACGTTAGACTAAAGTTCAAGGATCACATTGAACAAATTAAAAGTTTTTGAATCAAATTACATATTGAGTCAAAGTTTAAGGACTGTTTGTGTCGTTGTTCCAAGAAAATGTTAATCTTCTACGGACTGAGGAAAAACATTTTAAAAAGTATGGGGGCAATTTCGAATTAAGAAAAAAGTATTTGGGTGACTTTCGAATTTCAGTCCTTCATGACCATGCTTTGGAGGAGGTCTCTCTCTCTGGTCATGGCCAACCTCAGTCTCTCCAAAGTCCGCCTCCTCCGCCGCGGCCGCGTTCTCCGCCGGCGCCGCCGCGTGGTACAGCCCTCCGCCGCCGTGCCACCCGCACGACCCGACCCTCTCTCTCCTCTCCGAAGCCATATCCAGCTCCCCCGCCAAGCCCCTCAGTTCCAACTCCTCCCTCCGCAAGCTCCTCCCTTCCCTCACCTCCGACCACGTCACCGACCTCGTCACCCGGAACCCTCACGGCCTCTCGCCTCCCTCCCTCTTCTCCTTCTTCAACTTCGTCTCCGCGCAGCCCGGCTTCCGCCTCGCCGTCGGGTCCTGCTGCGCCGTGGCCCACTTCCTCTGCTCCCACAGGATGTTCGCCGAGGCCCAGTGCGTGATCAATCTCGTCGTCTCTCGTAAGGGGAAGGACTCGTCTCCCTCGCTCTTTCGCTCGCTCCTCGAAACTAGAGGTGCCCATCAATCCGTTTTCGTGTTTGATGCTCTGATCATCGCTTATGCGGACGCCAATTGCGCGCCCGATGCGATTCAGTGCTTTCGGTTGATGAGGAAGCGTAATTTTCCTGTCCCATTTCGTGGGTGTGGGCATTTGCTCCATAGAATGTTGAGAAATAGCTCGCCAGAGGCGGCTTGGGGGTTTTATATGGAGATTTTGCATGCTGGTTACCCTGCTAATACCTATAGTTTTAACAATTTAATGAGCAGGTTTTGTAAAGTGGGTAAAGTTAAGTCTGCACGGTTATTGTTTGATGAGATGCCGAAGCGGGGTTTGGCCCCTAGTATCGTCAGTTTCAATACATTGATCAGTGGATATTGTAAGGTTGGCAATTTAGAGGAGGGGTTTGGGTTAAAGAGAGTCATGGAGAAGAGTGGATTTCAGGCTGATGTGTTCACTTACGGCACTCTGATAAATGGCTTGTGTAAGGAGAGCAGGATAGAGGATGCGAATCTCTTGTTGAAGGAAATGTCCGAGAGAGGTATTGTTCCAAATGATGTTATTTTCACTACCTTAATTGACCGGCAGTGCAAGAATGGGAGGATTGATATCGCTACAGATATTTATCAACAAATGTTGAGCACTGGTGTAAGACCTGATTTGGTTACATATAACACACTCATCAATGGCCATTGTAGGGTGGGAGCCTTAAAAGAAGCAAGGAAGCTTGTGGAAGAAATGAAAACGATAGGATTTAATCCTGACAAGATCACGTACACTACGCTCTTTGATGGAATATGCAAAGAGGGAGACATAGAATCTGCTTTAGATATTAGGAAGGAAATGGTTGAGAAGGGAATTGAGCTTGATAACGTTGCATTTACGGCTTTAATATCAGGCCTTTGCAAGGCGGGACGCACTGTAGATGCGGAAAGAGTACCGAGAGAGATGTTAAAGGTGGGAATTAGACCAGATGATGCAACATATACTATGATCATGGATGGATTTTGTAAGAAGGGTGATACAAAGATGGGCTTTAAATTGCTTAAGGAAATGCAAAGCGATGGGCATATACCAGGTGTTGTGACGTACAATGTGCTTATGAATGGACTATGTAAACAAGGTCAGATGAAAAATGCCAAGATGCTTTTAGATGCAATGATGAATTTGGGTGTGGTTCCAGATGACATTACCTACAACATTTTGTTGGATGGGCATTGCAAGCATGGAAACTTTGTAAATTTTGGTAAAATAAGAGATGAAAAAGGGCTTATTCAAGATTATGCCTCGTATACTTCATTGGTTAACGAACTGACTAAAGCTTCAAAATCTCCCCGAAATGGATGACCGCAACTTCTCTAAACTATGTTTGATCTCTTTGTTCAATGGGCAAAACAGAATAGACAGCCAAATAATTTGTTGTATCCAGCCCAGCTTTTTCTAAAGCTCTGGATGAACGCGAAGCTGGTTCAGCAATAATAATCAAAAGCTCGTGCTCCTTCCTATTCTTGATTGAAGAAAATGGAAATCCTCTCATTATGTCAATAATGGACTCTGATGTGCAGTGAATTCCCGACTCCCTGTCTTATAAAAGCATCAGAATGTCAGCTGCTCCACAGATCAAGGCTGCAATTTGATCTTCCCGATGAAATAGATCGGTTAAGTTAAAAAAATCGAAAAACACGGTCTAGTTGCTCGAGGCACAAAGACTGGCTGGGATGCAGTCTGCTCTGCTGTTATTGCCCCGATGGTGCTGTAATATACCAGTGCAAGTTTGGTTAGAAGTGAAGGCATCATGTTGGTCCACGTCACTTAATCTGAGAGCAATTTTTATGGGTAAGACCCTTGTCAGAGTTTTCCTCAATTGCGGTTGTGAACCATGCATAGGAAATGATGACATTTGATTGAATGGGTGCACACATGGTGTAGGCGAAACAGGTCACTCTGAATTTGCTTGCATAGCAATCAAATATAGGATGTCTCGGTATGAAATTTCTCTTACTTCAAGTCTTTTTTCTGTGTTAAAACCATACATGTGATTTATAGGATTTTTATTCCTGTTATGGTGGAAAAATTGGGCCTGCTTGTGTCCTATTGTTTTATCCACCGATTCAAGTTGATTTTGTAGATAATTTGGAGGGTCTTGTCCCTACGGGAGCCATACCTTCAGGCTATAATGTTCTTGCTTGGTAATGTAGCGTTACATTTGAATTTGGAGAGCTCAAGCTGTAAAAACCATCAATGAGGTTATCATACATTGGTTTGAGAACAATATGACAAGAAAGATTACTTTGAACTTATATGTCGTCCTCTGTGGAGTTCGTATTCCATTAATAACATTCAGAATCCACGTTGACCCATGTTCAAGTCATCACGTTATCACACGAAGTATTATCAGTTGATAGCCATGGATATAGTATGTGTATCAGTCTGCATGCTCTTTGTGCTTCAGGGGTTGTTAGGGCAATGACTTTGAAAACATCTACAATGAACTTCATGATGCTTTTACTATGCTTAAATATTATTGGTTCCCATTGAATGTGGCTTGCATAATCAGAATCAGTTTCTTGTTGGAGCTCATCTTCAAAGTTGCAATGTTGGTTCTCCTCTAGAATTTGGTGACGATAGTGGTGTTAGTTCAAGCTTAGTCCACTTTATTGCAGACTCGTGTGCTGAAGTCTCCTACGGATCAAAGTGTTTACGGAAACTTTTGTTGGATGACGAGAGACTCGCGCATTTCATGGACTGATCATCATGAGCAAATTCAGGCTTTAGATGGAAGTTCTAATTCTAATGATGGTGGTGGATTTTGACAGCTTTTTGGCTGTTCTATCTTGTATCTTCTCTGTTCCAGTTCTTGAATCATCAGACCACATAAACTGGTTTTTTTCATTCCATTTGCCCCCTCAAAGCAGCTTGGCTATGTAATATCAGGGGATCAGCTATACTTTTTCAAGGAGTGGCTTAGTCAATTGCCAGTGGAACCTGAAAATTAAATAAGAAAGGTAGTTCTCAGATTTTTAGATGAAATTGTTGTTGTCATTTTAGTATAGTTCATTTTCTGGGGATACTAATGCTTCTGGGGCGTGGAGGACACTGTGGCTGCTTCAAGACTCAAGTTCACTCTTCAGGCTTGTCAATGAAACCGGCGATTATCAAAAAGTGAAAGGTTAGGCAGCGGTATCCACTAAAGACGGCCTGTAACTTAATAAGATTTTAAATCGAATATAGGAGTTTGCTCCTGTATTAGGTAATTAAAACACAACAAAGAGATTCTAATCCAAAAAAAAAAAAGGCTTGAGACAGAGAAATTCATAATTAAATTTGCGAAGTGAATTTGTTTGAGTCTGCTGCAGAAACCTCCTGTTGTCCTCTGGCAGCAACTTCAATGGTCATGTCTCGGCCTGTCCCAAACGGCAAACGGACTAACAAGAAACCGAGAGATCTTCACCAAATTCATCTTCCGTTCGCAACACTTAGCGATACTTGACACACTTAGACATGAAAATCCAAGTAGTCGCATTTCCTACCCTTCATAATATTTACATGCAAGGACATTCCAAATTGTACATCTGGCGAGATATGCCACAATTTAAGAACAGCAGTTACTCCAGTAAACATCTAGAAAGAACATTGCACCAATATCAATATCAATTGTCCAATCAGTAAGTTCCAGCACAGATTCAAGCGGAATCGTTTTGCAACTCTCTGCAAGATTTGGTCCTAGTCTGTCTCCGGTCTCAGTTTCGAGTGGGTCTGAATGTCTCAACCATTTGGAAAGGAAATTAGACTTCCATGAAATACCTTGTCAAATATCTTGTTCCGAAGGAAATTATAAAGTATTCACCTCAACGGCCTTCCATGTATGATTCACTGTCAACCAACCAAAGTATTACATAACAGTACACTTTTGGAACCTCATGCCTGTGTTAAAACGCACAGACTACTCGGAGCTACGGAGTATATATACTCGACATTAGCAGCATCAGAACAATTTTCAGCTGGAACCAAGTTTTGCCTTTTCTGTATCCACTTTAGAATATGAAGAAATCCCAGTCGCATCATATGAGCTTTCCCAGTTCTTCCCATCATATTGCTTGATCTCGACATGAGCCAGAGTACCAGGGTCCACGCACCTATAACTAACGGCGATTCCATCTGGATTTGATCTTGGCCTGAAAAACGACGTTATCCCGCAAACTTTGCAAAAAGTATGCTTTGCCGTGTGAGTGCCGAAAGTGTAGGTTGTAAGGTATTGGTCTGAATTTCCCAAAAGTTTGAATCTTTCAGAAGGAACAACGAAGTTGATATTGCCTCTCATGGAGCAATTTGAACAATTGCATTTCCAAACAACTACACTAGTCGGCGCTTCGACCTCCCACCTTACTCTCCTGCAATGGCATCCACCGCTATGAAGTAGTAGCTCAGATTCCATAACCACACGTTCTAATTCACCGGAGGTGCGATGGGTGGATGCAAGGATCTAGGTCGATCTTCACTGCAGTCAATATATAACGATAAGTTGCAATTTGATTTATAAATGCTCAATAGGAAAGGAAGTGGCATCTCATTACAGAAACAAGAGATAAAAGGGGGGTATCACGGGGAAGAACCATTTTGGCATATGCAAAGACAGTCCTCACATGATAAAGCTGTGTTAAGATCCTAGCGACCGTCTAGAAAAGCCTCGTGCCAAAAACATCAAGAAAATTTTGGACGTTTATCCAGCCACACAATTCATTACCTTACATAACTCATAAAGATTAAGAGCTGGAGAACTCAAGAAACATATCCAAGAGGAGAATGCATAATGCACTCGTTCCACCAATCATAGAGAAGCGTATGTGTAGGAGTTTATGCTTTTGCCTCAGAGAAAAGGATTTCAGTTAATGGTTGCAGATTACTAGGCTAGGCTAAACCATAATAAACAATCTAAGAACAAAGTAGAATTTCAACAAGGAGTCACCTCCTAATCTGAAGCTATGTCATGGAAAGACTAAAGTGGACAGCAGTAACAGTGTGATCAAATGCATGTATGAGCGAAGGGAATGCGTACAAAACAAGTGTGAGGACCGAAGAACTCAAAACGCATGGGTCCGCTTGATGATTGTAATTTCTTGGTGTTGAGATAGTTTGCGACGCTACCACTCCGATATGCACATTGAAGATTTCTAAAGTTCAGAACAACAATAGCCGAAGTACCTATACATTCTGCTATCGTTTCCAATTGAATTGGTAATGGTGAGGAAAAACTTGAGGAGCTATTGGACCCCTGAATTCACATCCACGCATGCAGTGAAATCGGACAGTCTCACTCAGATATGCTAAACTTCAATTCCATAAACTCGAGATAACTTTCAAGGACTCTTTGATTATAAAAAACTGGTTGCATCTCTTGAGGCCCTCTCAGTAAGAACTGATTCTACCCATTAACGTACTTGATGCTTTACAAATGGGCATATCATATCATAATCCCAAGCAAATACACACGCAAGAAGAAGTCATAGTTGCCAACTTGCTCACTGCTACAAAGATAGAACGTGCACGAGTTCGTGATGAATTCAAAGGGAAAAAAAGATCATGAAAGACCAAGAAAGTAAGAGCCGGGTCAGAACGAGAACCCCATCTGCCCCGCCTTAAGAAGCAGGGGAATCTATGCTCTGCTGACGCAAGCAACAAGCAAAAATGATCTGCGGTGTAATCTCGCACATGGGTCTCGTGAATAAAGGAAGAGAGGACGGATGAGATGGGAAAGATCATCTTTTTTACTTTACCTTTGAAAATCGAATAGCTGAGGAGGTGAAGTGAGGGCAGGAGCAGCCAGCGCACAGAACAACCCTCAGAGACAACTTCTGACCATCATTAGGAGGAGAAGTATGAATACAACTTCCGCTCAATGATTAAAGAAATACGGTAAATTTCAAATAAGGAGCAAAGTGCTCCAATTTTTTTAAATAAGACCCTAAAATAAATCATATATCAAATAAAGACCAGAAGTATCCTCATTTTACATAAATAAGAATATGAAGTAAACCTTATTTCAAATAAGGATATAAAGTGACCATTTCGGTTTCGAAAAAGGGTCTGACCTTACTAGAATCAAGGGCATTTTCATCTTTTATTTTTATTTTTTCCTTTTCTATTTTTTTCCATAGAAAACAAACTCAAAAACAAAAAATAAAAGCCAAAATAATAATAATAAAAAACAACAAGGGGAGCGCCCTCCTCGCCGTTGTCGCTGCCCCATCGCTGGTGAGGCGACAGCAATGGCCGACAGGGTCGCTAGAGCCTCAGCAAGGGCCAGTAGAGCCAGGAGAGGACGACAACTCTCTCCTATATCTGGGCGAGGATCACCGGACCTCGCCCAGGTGCAGATGACGGCCACTGGCCCTCACCCAGGTCTTGTGGGAGGGTCGCCAACCCTCACACAGGTCTAGCAGCCCTCTCCTAGACCTCGGCAAGGGCCGGCGACCTTCGCCTAGACCGGGGCGAGGTCCAGCGACCCCCGCCCAAAACTAGGAGAGAGTCTCCGGCCCTCGTTGAAGTGTCGGCGACCCCGCCGCCCCACCAGGAATGGGGCGGCGGCCATTGGCCAGGAGGGCTGGCTGCTAGCCCTCCCCTTGTTTTTGCTTTTTTATTATTTTTTTAAATTTTAAATTTAATTTAACTAAAATTATATGTCAAAACTATTTTTGGACAAAAATGCCCTTTGTCGGTTGGAAAATTTGGCCGACTAGCGAGTCGGCAGGGTGAGGTCTTTATTTGAAACTGTTATAGTTATTTCAGATCCTTATTTGAGAAAATAATAGCACTTTGTACCTTTATTTGACACAAAGTCCACTTCAGGTCTTTATTTGAGAAAATAAGAGCACTTCGGATCCTTGTTTGAAATTTTCCCAAGAAATAAGAAAATCAAGCTAGTGCAACAAAAAACAAAAGAAAAACAAGAAGAAGATTGCCACCAGAACCGCTGACAATCATCCATGAAATAGGCCCGCGATAGCTCGGTTGCACTTTAGGTTAGGTGATGACTCATGTTTAGTTTTTTTGGGGATAATGCGGTAAATGGTTCTGAACTTTAATTTAATGTATAATATGGTCCATAAACTTTTAATTTGTTCAATGTGACCCAGGAACAGTAGTCCAATGACTATTGTGATCCCCGAACTTTCAATTTATTCAATTAGGTCCATGGACAAGCATGTACAAAAAGTCCATGGATCATATTGAATAAATTGAAAGTTACCACATTAAACATTAGGCTATAATTCATGGATCAAAGTTTAGAGATCATTTATGCCATTTTTCTTAGTTTTTTTACATCCTTAAAACAAAAGAACAACGATGAGATATACATAGTATCCTCATAGTCTATTATCATGTAAACTATATTTAAAGTGAGTCGAAACCCTAGTCAATTATAATTTATTCGGGAAAATTCGATTCCAATAAAAAGAGAGCAATCAATTTATAATTTGAGACTTTTGGTGATCAAAAAATTAATTTGGAGTAAATTTATCACGAAAGTATCAATTTTGGGTTTTTCGCGGAATTAATCCTTAGAATATATCATCACATATGGGCTAGGCCTCTAGCTCTACCGAAATTGTGATGGCATGTTACTACAGCGGCTCGCTCGGATGAACAGAAGCTTTTCCGTTTCTCATCGAAGCGCCAGTGGGTTGGATGATCCAAAGCAAACGATGAAGAAGAAGGCGAATGGCAATGGAAAGAGATGCGCTTGCCGAGTCGCTCAACGATCTCTTCCTCAACCTATCCACCATGGTCAAATCTGAGCTCCAGGTGCTCCTTCAATCCCTTCCCCCTCGTTTTCTATTGGGAAAAAGGCATATAATAATAATGATTCGGAAGCAAAACCCTTTCTCCCTCCTTGCGTGATCAATATTGACAAAAAAGAAAATAAGAGAAATGTAGAGACAAAGACACACGGATTTTATGTGAAAAATCCCTTGAAAGAGAAAAACCACAAAGATCTTCCACTATAATAGTAGGATTTACAACAATATTTCTTCACCAAAAATTGGTGGAGCACCTTCACCTATTGGTGGATTACAAACTAGTACAAGGGGATAACAATCTCTCTCATAAAGGATCTTTCTTATCGAAAGAGGTTGTCGAAACCTTCGACCTCACCGACTCTAATCGAATTTGTCTTTGATGTGGAATGTACACCAGATCTCACGTCACAATCCAACATATCTCTTCATCCCCTATTTATAGAGGGTCATGAGACATATCTTCCATGCTCTAGATTCTTTACCAATAAATAAGGTGGTTCGTAAAGCATCTTTCCAAAAAGCATGGAAATTTGCAAAACTCTTCGTTTTCCAAGCGAGTTGGTTGCATTGGAACTATGTGGTCATCAATGCATTAATTCTCCCGACTAATTAAGGAGAATCCCAACAAATCTCCCCCTTCGACTTAATTAGAGGGGATAATTGCCATACCTGCACCTCCGCAACACTCATCGAACTTCTTCGACGGAATAACCTTGGTCATCATGTCGGACCAGTTCTCATTGGTGTGAACCTTGTCAAGCTGTAAATGCTTCTCCTCTATCACATCCCGAATCCAATGGTAACGCATATCGATATGTTTTGAGCGAGAGTGATAGGCTGAATTTTTCGGCAAGTGTATGGCACTTTGATTATCACATCTCAATACATACTTTTCTTGCTTATGACCCAACTCAAGCAAGAAGTTCTTCATCCAGAGCATTTCTTTACATGCTTATGTGGCTGCAATATATTCGGCTTCAATGGTAGACAGGGCAATGCATTTTTGGAGCTTTAACTGCCATGACACAGCTCCCCCTGCAAAGGTAGTCAGGTACCCTGACGTCGATTTTCTTGAATCAACATCACCGCCTAAATTTGCATCCATGTATCCTTTTAACAAGGGTTTTTGTTTTGCCAAAACACAAACACCTTTTTGATGTACCTTGGAAGTATCGAAATATCCATTTGACAGTAGCCCGATGTTCCTTCCTTGGATTTGAAGGGAATCAACTCACAACACCGACTGCATAAGCAATATTGGGTCTGGTGCATACCATTGCATACATAAGGCTGCCAACCGTCGATGAATATGGCACGTTCATCATCTCTTCTTTCTCTTTTTCAGTCGAAGGCCTCTGTTTCTGACTGAATTTGAAATGTCTAGTAAAAGGAGCACTTACTACTTTGGCCTTACGCATGTTGAATCTCTCGAGAATCTTCTCGATATATTTCTCCAGGGATAGCCATAATAGCTTCTTCGAACGATCTCGAACGATCTTCATCCCAAGGATCTGCTTTGCTTGGCCAAGATCTTTCATAGAAAAAGACTGGCTCAGGGCCTTCTTCAGTGCAGCAATTTTCGTTGAGTCTTGCCCAACTATCAATATATCATCGACATAAAGTTGAAGAATAATGAAATCACCACTAGCATACCTCTTAATGAACTCACAATGGTCAGCGTAAGTTTTCTTGAAGTCATGTTTTGTCATGAATGAATAGAATTTCTTGTACCATTGTCTTGGTGCTTGTTTTAAACCATAGAGACTTTTCTTGAATAGACACACTAGGTGCTCTTTTCCTGGAGCTTTGAAACCCTCGGGTTGCTCCATGTAGTTCTCTTCCTCTAGGTCTCCGTGACGAAAGGCAGTCGTCACATCGAGCTATTCAATTTCCAAGTCTAGGGAGGCAGCTATACCAAGGACAGCTCGGATCAATGACATCTTCACTACTGGAGAAAATATCTCATCGAAATCAATACCCTTCTTCTAATTGCATCCTTTGACAACAATTCGAGCTTTGTACCTTGGCCGCGAGCTGTTTTCATCAGTTTTGAGTTTATACACCCACTTATTTTTCAATGTTCGTCTTCCCTTCGGTAACTCAACTAGATCATAGGTATGATTCTCATGCAAGGACTGCATCTCCTCCCGCATGGCTTTCACCCATTCTTCTTTCTTATTGCTGGTCACTGCTTCTTCATAGCTTTGAGGCTCCCCCACTTCTATAAGGACTATATAATCATCTGCAGGAGGGATGCTTGATTCTAGTGGATTGCCTCAGTTGAACTTGAGGCTTTGGTTCGACAGGTTCTGTCTCTGTCGTTTCGACAGGCTCCTCTGTTGGTGGTTCGTCATCATCGCCGACTTCTTCATTGTTATTTTGTGATGACTATCCCCCTGAATCATCACTCTTCTTAGAGGGTAACACAGGATCGGAATGGATAACGATCCTGGTTTTGGGTTTCTCTATGTCTTCAAGAGTTTGGCGTTCAAAGAAGACAACATCATGACTTCTCACGATCCTCCTTTTGATAGGACCCCATAGTCGATAACCAAACTCATCTCTTGGTGAGCCAAGGTAAATACACTCCTTGTTCTTCGCATTGAGCTTAGATCGTTCGTCTTTAGGAATATGGATGAACACTCGGTAACCGAACACTTTCAGATGATCGTATGACGCCTTCTTTCTTGTCCAAGCCTCCTCTGGGATTTCTCCATCCAAAGGCTTTGACGGTGACAAGTTAATTATATCAACGATAGTCTTCACGGTTTCACCCCAAAATAATTTGGGTAGTTTGGCATGAGATAACATGCATCGAACTCTTTCCTCGATGGTTTGATTCATTTTCTCAGCTATGCCGTTTAGCTGAGGTGTCTTTGGAGGCGTCTCCTCCAATTTTATGCCATGTGACCTGCAGTATGCTTTGAAAGGGCCACGATACTCACCACCATTATCGGCTCGCACGCACTTTAATTTCTTCCCAGTTTCCTGTTCTATTATGCCATGGTACTCCTTGAAAGTTTTGAGAACTTGGTCTTTCGTGCTCAACAAATGCACCCATACTTTTCTGGAGTGATCATCGATAAAGGTGACGAAGTAATATGCACCACCGAGAGATTTCTCTGTCATGGAACAGACATCAGTATGAACCAGATCAAGAACATACCTTCTCCTTTTGGGTTGATCTGGTTTCTAGAATGATACTCGATGTTGTTTGCTGGCTAAGTAGTGAGTGAAAACCTCTAGCAATTGGCCTTTCACGTAGGAGAGTAGCTCTTTCTTGGCAAGGATCTGCAATCCCTTCTCGCTCATGTGACCAAGCCTCTTGTGCCATAACTCCAGGCTTGAGTCAATGTGGGCAATATTAGCATCTCTGTTGCATACTCTTCCTTGCATGATGTACAAGGAGCCTTCTTTCTTTCCTCGGGCGACGACCATACTCCCTTTGATGAGTTTCCATTTGCCTGAACCAAAGTGATTCACCATCCCAGCATCATCGAGTTTCCCATCTGAGATAAGGTTGAGACGCATATCTAGAACATGTCTCACCTCCTTCAATATCAGCTTATATCCCGTGTCAGTCATCAAAGTGACTTCACCAATTCCAACAATTTTGCTTGTGACACGATTTCTCATCCTAACTGTACCAAAGTCGCCACTTTGGTAGGATGAAAAAAATCCTTCATGTGAGTAACGTGGAAGGACGCACTTGAATCAACGATCCGCGAAATATCACCGTTGGCAACGTTGAGGTAGTTGGCTTCACCAATTAGGAAGACATCATCATCTTCAGTTGCTGTGACAGTAGTAATGTTCTTTTCTTCCTTCTTCTTTGGGTCAACTTGGTCTAGCTTGACATTGTCGGACTTTTGATCTCTCTTAAGAAATCGGCACTCCAGTTTCTTGTGACCAAATTTCCCGCAATAGTAACAAATTACTTTGGGGTGAGATCTGGAATGCCCACGAGGCTTATCATGGCTGCGGCTTTTACTTCTACCATGAAACTCGGTTCTCCCATGATTGTCGATGATGTTGGCCTCATATTAGCTGGACGTGCCTCGTTCTTTTCTCTGAGCTTCTTCATTTAATAGGCTATTGGCTACGGCATCTGTGGTGAGCTTGCCTTTTGGGGTTGAGTTACTCAGAGTAACAACCAACGTGTCCCAACTTTCTAGTAGGGAACTGAGGAGTAGAAGGGCTTGCAACTCATCATCAATCTTCATCTCAATCTTCATCAATTGATTCACGAGCCCCTTAGAAGTGTTTAAGTGCTCTGTCATGCTTTGACCATCCTTATACTCCAGCTTCACCGCACTAGGTGAGCTTTATTACGAGGCGTCTTCTTTTGAATCATGGACTCTAGCTTTGCCTATAATTCGTGAGCATTGGTGTATGTTGACACATGCTCGAACAAACTTCTATCAATATATTTGCGGATCATGGTGACTACTTTACAATTTAAGAGTTTCCACTCTTTATCGCTCTTTTCCTCTGGCTTCTCCTCATTGATGACAGGCTCGTACAAGTCCCTACAATATAGGTGGTCCTCCATCATGGGCTTCCAATAGGAATAGTTTTCCGCATTAAGTTTGAACATATCACCATCATGGGTGACGGTAGCCTCCATCTTAAAACACACGATGCCTTTGAACTAAGCTTTGATATCACTGTTGGGAAAAAGGCGTATAATAATAATGATGCGGAAGCGAAACCCTTTCTCCCTCCTTGTGTGATCAATATTGACAAAAAAGAAAATAAGAGAGATATAGAGACGAAGACACATGGATTTTAAGTGGAAAATTCCTTGAAAGAGAAAAACCACAAAGATCTTCCACCATAATAGTAGGATTTACAACAATATTTCTTCACCGAAAATTGGTGAATCACCCTTACCTATTGGTGGATTACAATTTTAGTACAAGAGGATAACAATCTCTCTCACAGAGGATCTTTCTTATCGAAAGAGGTTGTCGAAACCTTTGACCTCACCAACTCTCATCGAATTTGTCTTTGATGTGGAATGTACACCAGATCTCATGTCACAATCCAACATATCTCTTCATCCCTTATTTATAGAGGGCCATGAGACATATCTTCCATTTAGTCATGGCCACGGGCCGATTTCGGCCCGGTCAAACCCGGCCCAGCCCATTGACCAGGCCCGCAGTTTGGAACCGGAACCGGCCCGTGGCCTATAGGCCCGATTCCGATTCCAGAAATTTTGGAACCAGCGGTTCCATGCCCGGTTCTAAAAAAAAAAAAAACCCTGCAGTGCAATAGGGCCCCACCCCCACCCACACCCACCTCCTCCAGTACTCCACGCCCTCCTCTGTCCTCTCCCACCAGTCTTCCGCTCCACGCCTCCAACCTCTCCTCCTCCGTCCACACCCATCTTCGCCACTCCCACCCTCTCTCTGCCACCGCCGCCCCCTCCGCCTCCCTCCTCCTCATGCCCTCTTAGTCCTCCCACCCTTCCCTCCCTTGCATCGGCGTCAAGCTCGTGACCCACTTCCCCGACAACTCCTCCGCGCTAAACCTGTCGGGGGTCGATGCCGTCTTCGTCCTCTTCAGCTCCCTCACCGGCCAGCTCCTCACTCCCGCGGACGCCACCATGTTGACCCTGTACCGCACCGCTTGTGTCTCGGGCCTCGCCTCTGAGCTCCTCTCACGGTCCGACAGTAAGGTCCTCGTCATGGTTAGTCCCTCCTTCCCCCCTCTCTCTTGTGTTGGTCCTCCCCTTTCTCCTCCGCGCGCCCCCCATCTTCCCAAATCTGACTCCCGCTGTCGTCACCCTTGCCCATGGCCGCAGCCGCGGACGCCGAACGCCGACGCCGACGCCCCCTCGAACCGGAACTGGCCGGAACCAGAATCGGCCCAGAACCGGCTGGAACTAGAACCGGCCCGGAACCGCCAGTTCCGAATCAGAATCGGAGCCACCCCCTTGCGGTTCCAGTTTCGATTAATACATGACCGCAAACCGGAACCGCCGATTCCTGATCTGTGGCTATGACTACTTCCATGCTCTAGATTCTTCACCAATAAATAAGGTGATAGTAAAGCATCTTTCCAAAAAGCATAGAGATATGTAAAACTCTTCGTTTTCCAAGCGAGTTGGTTGCGTTGGAAGTATGTGGTCATCAATGCATTAATTCTCCCGACTAATTAAGGAGAATCCCAACATTTTCTATCTCGAATTCCTCTGCGATCGGGTGGGGGGTTTCCTGATCTGATCGTTCGGAATGGATGTCTGGCGTTGCGTCGATGATCGGGGGAGGCAGTTCATAGGGCACGAACAATCATCTGGAGCTGCTGGAGAAGATGAACCTGAGGGTGGGTGACGGTGGGCGAGGAGTACAAGGAGTCCGGCGACGCGACGTCAGGGCTGAGGGTGTTCGTGGAGCAGCTCAAGTCCAAGAGCGGGAGCTTTCTAACACGAGAACGTGCGGCGGATCGACGCGATCGAGGATCAGGTGACGCACTTCGAGTCCGTGGTCTCCATGCTCGATAAGTACGTGTCCCAGTTGGAATCCAAAGTGCATTATGAATGGACTATGTAAACAAGGTCAGATGAAAAATGCCAAGATGCTCTTAGATGCAATGATGAATTTGGGTGTGGTTCCAGATGACATTACCTAAGGGCTTTTTCAACCCACCCATCGATGACCGCGTTGGTTTGCGCTTGGTTCCTTTCACGAAAGGTCTTGAGTTCAAACTCCCCATCAGTGATTTAAGTGGGGAGTCGTGGCGGTGGGATGCTGCGCTATCTACCCTCGAGGACTAATCGGGCATCACCGTTGATTTGAGCCCTAGTTCGCCGGCCACGCAGACACCTTGGTTATAAAAAAAAAAAAAGGTTTTTTCCAGATTATGCCTCGTATACTTCATTGGTTAACGAATTGACTAAAGCTTCAAAATCTCCCCGAAATGGAAGACTGCAAGTTCTCTAAACTATGTTTGATCTCCTTGTTCAATGGGCAAAACAGAATAGACTGCCAAATAATTTGTTGTATTGAGCCTGGCTTTTTTTATAGCTCTGGATAAACGCGAAGCTGGTTCAGCAATAATAATCAAAAGGTCGTGCCCATGCCTATTCTTGATTGAAGAAAATGGAAATCCTCTCATTATGTCAATAATGGACTTTGATGTGCAGTGAATTCCTGACTCCCTGTCTTATAAAAGCATCATATTGTCAGCTGCTCCACAGATCAAGGCTGCAATTTGATCTTCCCGATGAAATAGATCGGTTAAGTTAAAAAAATCGAAAAACATGGTCTAGTTGCTCGAGGCACAAAGACTGGCTGGGATGCAGTCTGCTATGCTGTTATTGCCCTGATGGTGCTGTAATATACCAGTGCAAGTTTGGTTAGAAGGGAAGGCATCATGTTGCTCCACATCACTTAATCTGCGAGCAATTTTTATGGGTAAGACCCTTATCAGAGGTTTCCTCAATTGCGGTTTTGAACCATGCATAGGAAATGATGACATTTGATTGAATGGGTGCACACATGGTGTAGGCGAAACAGGTCACTCTGAATTTGCTTGCATAGCAATCAAATATAGGATGTCTCGGTATGAAATTTCTCTTACTTCAAATCTTTTTTTCTGTGAGTTAAAACCATACATGTGATTTATAGGATTTTTACTCCTGTTATGGTGGAAAAATTGGGCCTGCTTGTGTCCTATTGTTTTATCCACCCATTCAAGTAGATTTTGCAGATAATCTGGAGGGTCTTGTCCCTACGGGAGCCATATCTCCAGGCTATAATGTTCTTGCCGGGTAATGTAGGGTTACGTTTGAATTTGGAGAGCTCAAGCTGTAAAAACCGTCAATGAGGTTATCATACATTGGTTTGAGAACAATATGAAAAGAAAGATTACTTTGAACTTATATGTCGTCCTCTGTGGAGTTCGTATTCCATTAATAACATTCAGAATCCACGTTGACCCATGTTCAAGTCATCACGTTATCACACGAAGTATTATCAGTTGATAGCCATGGATATAGTATGTGTATCAGTCTGCATGCTCTTTGTGCTTCAGGGGTTGTTAGGGCAATGACTTTGAAAACATCTACAATGAACTTCATGATGCTTTTACTATGCTTAAATATTATTGGTTCCCATTGAATGTGGCTTGCATAATCAGAATCAGTTTCTTGTTGGAGCTCATCTTCAAAGTTGCATTGTTGGTTCTCCTCTAGAATTTGGTGATGATAGTGGTGTTATTTCAAGCTTAGTCCACTTTATTGCAGAATCGTGTGCAGAAGACTCCTACGGATCAAAGTGTTTACGGAAACTGTTGTTGGATGACGAGAGACTCGCGCATTTCATGGACTGATCATCATGAGCAAATTCAGGCTTTAGATGGAAATTCTAATTCTAATGATGGTGGTGGATTTTGACAGCTTTTTGGCTGTTCCATCTTGTATCTTCTCTGTTCCAGTTCTTGAATCATCAGACCACATAAACTGGTTTTTTTCATTCCATTTGCCCCCTCAAAGCAGCTTGGCGATGTAATATCAGGGGATCAGCTATACTTTTTCGAGGAGTGGCTTAGTCAATTGCCTGTGGAACCTGAAAATTAACTAAGAAAGGTAGTTCTCAGATTTTTAGATGAAATTGTTGTTGTCATTCTAGTATAGTTCATTTTCTGGGGATACTAATGCTTCTGGGGCCTGGAGGACATTGTGGCTGCTTCAAGACTCAAGTTCACTCTTTGGGCTTGTCAATGAAACCGGCGATCATCAAAAAGTGAAAGGTTAGGCAGTGGTATCCACTAAAGACGGCCTGTAACTTCATAAGATTTTAAATCGAATATAGGAGTTTGCTCCTGTATTAGGTAATTAAAACATAACAAAGAGATTCTAATCCAAAAAAAAAAAAGGCTTGAGACAGAGAAATTCGTAATTAAATTTGCGAAGTGAATTTGTTTGTGTCTGTTTGCAGCAGAAACCTCCTGTTGTCCTCTGGCAGCAACTTCAATGGTCATGTCTCGACATGTCCCAAACGGCAAACGGACTCACAAGAAACCGAGAGATCTTCACCAAATTCATCTTCCATTCACGACACTTTGCGATACTTGACACACCTAGACATGAAATTCTAAGTAGTCGCATTTCCTACCCTTCATAATATTTACATGCAAGGACATTGCAAATTGTACATCTGGCGAGATATGCCACAATTGTGAACAGCAGTTACTCCAGTAAACATCTAGAAAGAACATTGCACCAATATCATTATCAATTGTCCAATCAGTAAATTCCAGCACAGATTCAAGCGGAATCGTTTTGCAACTCTCTGCAAGATTTGGTCCTAGTCTTTCTCCGGTCTCAATTTTAAGTGGGTCTGAATGTCTCAACCATTTGGAAAGGAAATTAGACTTCCATGAAATACCTTGTCAAATATCTTGTTCCGAAGGAAATATAAAGTATTCACCTCAACGGCCTCCCATGTATGATTCACTGTCAACCAACCAAAGTATTACATAACAGTACACTTTTGGAACCTCATGCCTGTGTTAAAACGCACAGACTACTCAGAGCTACGGAGTATATATACTCGACATTAGCAGCATCAGAACAATTTTCAGCTGGAACCAAGTTTTGCCTTTTCTGTATCCACTTTAGAATATGAAGAAATGCCAGTCGCATCATATGAGCTTTCCCAGTTCTTCCCATCATATTGCTTGATCTCGACATGAGCCAGAGTACCAGGGTCCACGCACCTATAAGTAACGGCGATTCCATCTGGATTTGATCTTGGCCTGTAAAACGACGTTATACCACAAACTTTGCAAAAAGTGTGCTTTGCCGTGTGAGTGCCGAAAGTGTAGGTTGTCAGGTATTGGTCTGAATTTCCCAAAAGTTTGAATCTTTCAGAAGGAACAATGAAGTGGATATTGCCTCTCATGGAGCAATTTGAACAATTGCATTTCCAAACAACTACGCTAGTCGGCGCTTCGACTTGCCACCGTACTCTCCTGCAATGGCATCCACCGCTATGAAGTAGCAGCTCAGATTCCATAACCACACGTTCTAATTCACCGGAGATGCGATGGGCAGATGCAAGGATCGAGGTCGATCTTCACTGCAGTCAATATATAACGATAAGTTGCAATTTGATTTATAAATGCTCAATAGGAAAGGAAGTAGCATCTCATTACAGAAACAAGAGATAAAAGGGGGGTATCACGGGGAAGAAACATTTTGGCATATGCAAAGACAGTCCTCACATGATAAAGCTGTGTTAAGATCCCGGCAACCGTCTAGAAAAGTCTCGTGTCAAACATCAAGAAATTTTTGCACGTTTATCCAGCCACACAATTCATCGCCTTACATAACTCATAAAGATTAAGACCTGGAGGACTCAAGAAACACATCCAAGAGGAAAATGCAAAATGCACTCGTTCCACCAATCATAGAGAAGTGTCTGTGTAGGAGGTCATACTTTTGCCTCAGAGAAAAGGATTTCAGTTAATGGTTGCAGATTACTAGGCTAGGCTAAACCATAATAAACAATCTAAGAACAAAGTAGAATTTCAGCAAGGAGTCACCTCCTAATCTGAAGCTATGTCATGGAAAGACTAAAGTGGACAGCAGTAACAGTGTGATCAAATGCAAATATGAGCGAAGGGAGTGCGTACAAAAAAATTGTGAGGACACAAGAACTCAAAACGCATGGGTCCGCTTGATGATTGTAATTCCTTGGTGTTGAGATAGTCTGCAACACTACCACTCCGATATGCACATTGAAGATTTCTTAATTTCAGAACAACAATAGCCAAAGTAACTATGCATTCTGTTATCGTTTCCAAGTGAATTGGTAATGGTGAGGAAAAACTTGAGGGGGAATTGAACCTCTGAATTCACATCCACGCATGCAGTGAAATCGAACAGTCTCGCTCAGATATGATATATCTATTCTAAACTTCAATTCCATAAATTCAAGATAACTTTCAAGGACCCTTTGATTACCAAAAACTGGTTGCATCTCTTGAGGCCCTCTCAGCAAGAACTGATTCTACCCATTAAAGTACATGATGCTTTATAAATGGGCACATCATATCATAATCCCAATCAAATACGCGCGCAAGAAGAAGCCATAGTTGCCAAGTTGCTCGCTGCCACAAACATAGAACGGGCACGAGTACGTGATGAATTCAAAGGGAAAAAAAAAAACATAAAAGACCAAGAAAGTAAGAGCCGGGTCAGAACGAGAACCCCATCTGCCACCCTTAAGAAGCAGGGGAATCTACGCTCTGCTGAAGCAAGCAACAAGCAAAAATGATCTGCGGTGTAATCTCGCACATGGGTCTCATGAATAAAGGAAGAGAAGACGGATGAGATGGGAAAGATCATCTTTTTTCCTTTACCTTTGAGAGTCGAATAGCAGGAGAACTTCTGACCATCATTAGGAGGAAGCGAAGTATGAATACAACTTTAGCTCGTCGATTAAAGAAATAAGAAAATCAAGCTAGTGCGGCAAAAAAAAAAAAAAAAAAAAGACCGCACGAGAACTGCTGACCATCATCACCGAAATGGGGCTGGGATAGTTCTGTTGACTCTTGTTTAGTTTTTTTTTTTTTTGGGATAATGCTTTGGTCCTATACTTTGTCTCATTATGCAATGCAATCTATGAACTTTTAATTTTTTTTAATATGACCCATAAACTATTATCCAATATTCAACGTAATCCGTGAACTTTTCATACGTATTCAACTTAATGTATATATAAAAGTCTATGGACTATATTGAATAAATTGAAAATTACCATATTAAACATTAGGTTATAATTTATGGACCAAAGATCAGGAATTATTTATGCTATTTTCCCTATTTTTTTACATCCTAAAAACAAAAGAACAACGATAAGATATCTATAGTACTCTCACCGTCTATTATCATATAAACTATATTTAAAGTGAGTGTCTTGAAACCCTAGTAAATTATAATTTATTTGGGAAAATTCAATTCCAATAAAATGAGAGCAATCAATTTTATAATTTGAGAATTTTGATGATTAAAAAATTAATTTGAGTTAAATTTATCGCGAAAGTACTAGTTTTGGGTTTTTCGCGGAATTAATCCTTAGAATATATCATCACATATGGGCTGGGCCTCTGGTTCTACCGCAATTGTGATGGCATGTTACTGCAGGGGCTGGCTCGAATGAACAGAAGCTTTTCCGTTTCTCGTCGAAGCGCCAGTGGGTTGGACGATCCAAAGCGAACGACGAAGAAGGAGGCGGATGGCGATGGAACGAGACGCGCTCGCCGAGTCGCTCAACGATCTCTTCCTCAACCTATCCACCATGGTCAAATCCGAGCTCCAGGTGCTCCTTCAATCCCCTTCCCCCTCATTTTTCCATCTCGAATTCCTCCGCGATCGGGTGGGGGTTCTCTGATCTAATTGCTCGGGATGGATGTCCGGCTTTGCGTCGATGATCGGGGGGGGCCGCGGTTCATAGGGCGCGAACAATCACCTGGAGCTGCTGGAGAAGATGAACCTGAGGGTGGGCGAGGAGTACAAGGAGTTCGGCGACGTGGCGTCGGGGCTGAGGGTGTTCGTGGAGCAGCTCAAGTCCAAGAGCGGGGGCTTCGACGAGTACGTGCGGCAGATCGAGGCGATCGAGGATCAGGTGGCGCACTTCGAGTCCGTGATCTCCATGCTCGACAAGTACGTGTCCCAGTTGGAATCCAAAGTGCAGTCCGCGTGCCGCCCGCCTCAGTGAGGAAGGCTCCTTCGCTCCGTCCGAAATCCCCTCGCTCGCTCTTTTCTTTAGTTTCTCAGTCATTTTGTTCGAGTGTCGCGAGCACCGTCACTTACGTCGTTAAATCCATTTCGTCGTAGACCGTTTCGTTGTATGGCAAATCGCTCGTATAAATCAATCTTGGGGACTCGAGGCTGATTGTGTAGCTCGCCGTGGAAAGTCGCACTTTCTTGCGGGCCGGAAAGCTCGGGTCACGAGGTTGGCCACTTCGAAGCTCCGGATTGGACTTTGGAAAAACGGCCCCGTTTCGTGCCTTCATCGCAAATGCACGGGCAGGGCACGCTTGCTCGACAGTTTATGATTCCGAGGACCTGCGTATGGATGAATCCGTGCATCTGCAGCTCCCGAGTTTTGTTTGCTCTTTCCTGGTACGCTTTCATCCACTGAAAGCAAATCGAATGATCTCGGACTTATTAAGTATTCCTCAGTGATGAGAGTCCCCGAAAACAAGTTGGTTATTCCCCCCAAAGGAGGAGATGAGATTTTAATTAACGAGTACGCGAGAGGGCCCCCAATCTGGACTAAATTACATAACTATATTTGCAGCATTTCTGATTAGTATGGACGAGAACATAAAACTAGGTGCTCATTTGACGTGCCTGGAAAGTGAATAATGCAAGAGGGAGGAGATAGCTACGACAAGTAAGGAAGTAAAAGAAAACATATGCAGGAGATGGTCGGGTTGGAGCTTTCAAATCGGAATATCATTCGCTTGCCTCTCTTCGAACCATTCACCATCCACTTCCAGAGATCCAAAGCAAGCGAGGATGCATATTTAATAATGCAACATCCTCATCAGCCATCAATAGTTCGACCCGTAAATCCTCCACAGTTGGTGTTAAACCTAAGAACTTTTAAAAGACTCAAATTGTCAGTCCCGCTTCAAGGTTTTCGTGATGAAGGTTCTTGTAGTTACTATGGCGACATAGGCTAAAACTGTAATGGAAATGCCCCCCAATAGAACAAAATGGTCATAAGTCGAGTCCTGGACAGTATATACACGAAGACCGATCGCATCCCAGTTGCTCTCTGTCCAAACGGGGTCCACCATTCCCATGGGATCGGAAGAATTTGGAGGGAGCACTTTCCAAGATCCAGATTCAAACTTCAAACGGGTTGAATATGCGGGAACATACCTGACATCCATGAACATAAAGACATAAAAATCTAGGCAAACAATATCAGTACATGTCAATTGCAAGAGAACATTAACTAGTGGCCTCACCACTGCTCCAAGCATTAGTAACAGAAGGGTTCTTAACAAGCTTTGGCTATTATTATTATTAAGGAGTGTCGTAACTAGAGAGACCCAATGAAAATAGGCACACATGAAGTGAAAGATAGGTCTTTTTCCATACATGTGTGTGGAACTAGTAGGAGAGGAGCAAATGCAGCGATAAGGGTAATCATAGGTGCATGCATTCGTGTCTCCAGTTCTATTACCCAGCCAAAACATTTCCACATCTTCAGGACAGTTAGCTAGGATTGTTTCATGCTCCAGAAGATGCATATTTGGAAGTAAACTCCTGGGACAGGGCAACTTCATCCTAAGTTCATAGTTAGACATGGAATTTTGTCAGGACTTCCTTTAGCATGTGGAGGTTAGTAGTCTAAATAGCTGATGTCGCCTGGTCCAATTTTCACATATAATGAAGCAAATAGTATGCCTTTAAGTACTACTATTTCATCACACCATCCTACCATTAAGTTACCTGGTCGTAGAGATGACACAAATTCCTTTCTGATCACTTTCTGCTCTGATGCAAACTCCACCTTCATTAGAACAATTCTGGGAACAAGCTGAGCTAACATTCTGTCTCCAAATAGAAGTTTTGTCGGCGAGAAAATTCCATATGAACCTAGAGGTATCATCCACATTACCAGGATTTGGTGTTGAAGAGGGTTCTCCAAGCAGAACACCCGGATAGTGGTTTGGGCAAGTAGTGCTAGGTGAAATGTAGCTCTTCACCAAAGCACAGGATAGACCCGGTTCACAACTCAGCAGACATCCCATAAGTTCTTGTACAAGAGATTCATTAACATTGACTGTACGCAGTGCTGAATTGCTCAAGTTTTTTTCATCATTGGCTAGAACATAAAGGGCGCGGGCAACTATTGTAGCGGCATCTGCTACAGCAGAAGCATTTATATTTGCTGCATTGAAGCACGAGTTAGACAACCAGAGATACATGGATGCTCGATAGGACTCGCAATAAATACGTAACAGAATACAAGCTCAGAAAGATTCAGGGTCAACTTACACAAATCATCAAGGTGACTATGGTAGAAGTTGTTGGTGAAGGCAGTATCAAAATCTTCTAGAATAACCCCAGATGTCTGAGAGTTCTGCTTAAGGAAAACGAAAACATATATGTCTTCAAATTGCTGACTCAAACACTTTCCCGGGTACTTAGATTTAGTCACTTTCATTCCTCCAATATAAAATAGCCACTAGAGTTTTCCTTGTCCTCTTAATTGTTTCTTTTTGTCTGCTATATGGACCAGTTTAACCTCGTCAAGTCTCCAATAACTGTGTAAAAATAGATAGTTATCTACAGGAGGCAACCAATGTCCTGTTGAGAAGGCAGCTCTTACCTGCTCAGCCAAACTTAGAGAAATAATCAAGTCTTTTACATGCATACTGAACGAATTGTTAGTGTAATACCATCCTATGATGACATTTATGCACATTAATGACTTCAAGCTTACAGAGCTGCACGAAAAGAACTTCACAAACCTTTCTAAGAAATGCCATAAGAGATGATGGAGGTATCCCTGGATTTGCGGTACTTGCCGAGGATATTGTGATTTGATCAGAAAAGAAGGAATCTCCAGCTTGTTTTAAGGCGTTCAGTGTCTTATTGATGACAGATGAAGCCTGCATTCACAAACACTGAGTATTATAACTAAAAACAAGTCAACAAAGCCAGACAAGCATTAAGCTGGTTTAGCAAATGACGTCCGTAAATCAATATCAGTTGTTGTAATTGGACCATTGTTCACATGATATTCCTCTTTTGCCACATGTGGATTGGGGTCATCATTCAACTAAAATATGATTTGCTATGCATACAACGTGGTTTCAGTAGCCAACAGAAGGCCTTACTCCTAGCTCTACAGCTTGAGAGGATATTTTGTATGTAAGTCATACCACATTCACAAATAAAATGTCGCTTAAGAAATAACACAGACAAATTAAGTTTTACTGGACATACAATACATATCCACCCCCCCCCCCCCCCCAAAACCAAAACACACACACCCCCCCAAAAAAAAAATGAAAAGGAAGGGCATTGCAAAAGGCCTCTGGATACAACATGGCATTTAGACTGCAATACATCATGTGACAAGTATCTGATCTGACAAAAAAAATGGCACACTACTGGAAACAAATAAAATGTCCAATGCACTTTAACTGACAACAGAACATATATTGATAAATATAATTTGAATTTAGTGTGCAATCAGCTCTCACCCCAGCTGTGTGAGCGAAAAATTTCTTTGCTCCTTGACCAACCCCTTTTCCAACAGATCCAACTTCCAGGACCTATGCACAAGCATTTGTCAAGCCGAGATAGCATAAGACGAGAGAAAACGTATCACATCGATAGAAGAAAATAATGTTCCAGGGGAAAAGAAATGTTTGTAGAAAATACTAAAAAGACACAAAACAATCACATATCAAATTCAGGCACTTCTGGCAGCAAATCTAATAATCAAGGAAACCCATAACGAGTTTCTGTCAGAAACTGACAATTACATTATGGTTATGACTCCTGTTTAAATTAGTGAACTTACTAAGTACATGATCTAAGGAATGCATTTTTATCAAAACTAGGAAATTACCATCTCAACTGATGTCTCATTGAGTCCACTGACAGAGTCCGAATGCAAATCAAGCTCATATAAGAATCTCCTGCTGCCAAGGTAGCCCCAAGCTTCTCCAGTGAAAAAAAGAAAAACAAGCTGCATTATGTGTAGAAATATCAGGAAAGTACAGAATTCAACATAGAGCAGAGATATACCAAAGTGCAAAGCATATTCTGAAGGGAGATGATGTAATAGGAAACAGTAAGCACATCATTTCTAGGCAAGCACGAGAATACACACGCATCCCTGCACGCATGCATGGGTGCACCCATGTAAGTCTTACTACATCAGCTTTAAAGGAACCACATGAGCACCAAAAGGCCAAATCAATATGCAAGAAGGCAAAACCTGTCAAAGTTTATGGACTCACACTTCTACAAGTGAATTAGTACATAAATCTGTCAAGTCCTCATAAAACAAAGTACCAGAACATCTATGCACATCTAAGGGTAAGACGCATTGCTCCAAAGGTTAAAGAAAACAGAGGCTTAATCGGAAGGCAGAGAGGGAAAAAGAATAGGAATATGGAAATACTACACAGATCAGCAAGAACTGCAAAGACAATGCTATCAGAAGGATGTTTAGGCATTAGATTCTCTTCAACCGTGGGCATTCGACATAAGCACCAGACATTAATAGACAGTCTAACAGCCTCTATGGACAGATTCTTATCATTTCCACACCTGTCTTCTGGAATTAGCCAATCCATCAACATGAGATAGGGCATCTATAGCTGCCAGCAATGCAATCAGTCCCTGAAAAAAAATTCTCCAATCGAAATTTTGTCCATAAACTGAGAAAACAGAATAGCCGATATTTCTTCTAGCAAGGGTATAAGCAGTGAGACCTACAATCTTTCTGTGAGGATATGAACAGTAAAGCATAGACTTACAGATATAGGGGATTCTGCTCCAAGATTTTTGTCACGAAAAAAAGAGGCAGAATCCATTGATGTGACAGTTAGAATTACACCCTTGGATTGGCTTGAATATGAAGCATTAATAGGCGGGAGCGATGACCAGACACTGCCCTTCATAATTGCAAGATATTATTAAAATCTGCCGTAATAGGAGACAACAAGGTAGAACTTTACTGATATCAAGTATTTGCATGAGACACCCAAAAGAGAAACATGCTCCAAGCCTCCATGAGATCTCAAGTTAGCCCTTCAACGAGCTACTAAAAGGAAAGGGATCTTAGAAAATTGCTACAGTCACAGCATATCGAATACTAATGGAAGTGGTATGAAGGTATCTCTTCTCATAAGAATAGGTGATAAACAACATGTTCCTACAGTAAACATGTTGATAAAAAGCGTCTTTACGACGTGATCAGTTCCGCCCCAATGTTATTGATCAGTTGTTTAAAAAGCACAAACTATGACAAATCATAAAATTCAAGCAATTAACATAAGGAAACATATGTTAGATCCACTGAACTGGTTACTCTTGGAAGCTTTAGTAGGAGATATCCTCCTCGGAGTAGCACATATTCACATTTTTTTAAGTAAAAGATGGAAAAGCCCATTAAGCCGACAAATGACATAATATCAGTGAAAACCTCACCTATATCCACCCAGTGGTAAACAAGTTCGTCGTTCTAAACAAGACTGTGAATCACGAGTCCCAGATTTTGTTGTCTGACTCAGAAAAAACATTAAAGGAAAGAAAAAGAATTAGAAACTCCAGCTTTGGAAGTAAGAGATAGAACTGCTCATGCAGGTGAAAGAAAACTTCCTTTACCTGCATCACAAGATCAAATTCAGCCACATGTGCAGTATAAGCTTTCTCATGCTTCTCATTACTGGCTGAAAGCTGCATGAAGTGAACCAGTTATGTCCATGTTTTGATTACCATGGGAATCGATTTCTCAACACTGGGCAAAAATTTTAGCCCCAAAACCCATTTGAATGAATTCTGAAAGTTACTAGCAGAGGGATTGCCTCCAGATTTAAACGGGGGGTGTTTTACCTCCTGAACACTCAGTGAGCTACTTGCAGAAAGCAAAAACACAGGAAACTGATAGGAGTTCCACATTAAGCCAGATCCCTGAAAAAAGGAAATAATTTTATGCTTCAGCTTCTTGAAAACACATTCCCCAACTTTGAAAAATAATTAATGCAGCAGAGTGTAAGTGATCACTAATTTTCATTCAAATACATCGATCTAGACTAAGAAAACTCTTTATTAAATGAAAGACCTCAAGTGATATTCGTGAGACATTGTCCTTGTAAAACAAGTGTTGGACTAATTATTAAATCATTATATTATCAAATAATATCTTATGCTGTTGTGATATAGAAATTGAAATGCACTATTGCATTATGATAAATGATGAATAGGTTTGTGTTGATTGATTCATAGTCACTAGGAGATATATCCACACTCCAGTCCATTTTTTTAGATTAATGTGATAAATCATTTAAGCTTTTAATACAATTGCTCAAACTAAACAAGTAGAAAGTTGACAAGCTGTAACAAGTTCAATACTAAACCCACTGCCTTGCACTTACAAAAGTTGACAATCCAGATAATGTTTAATTTACAATGCTGGATATTTGTTATTAAGAAAGAAGTCCAATCAAAAGCCAGGACAAGTGAAAATAATATAAGTTGACAAAAGTGAGAGAACAAGATGGTAACCTTGCAGGACTGAACCGACAAAGTAAAGACCTAAAAAGTAATCTAAAGTTAAGTATCAGCATATCTTTGCTAAATTCCCATCCATAGCATACCAGAGGGTTCCATTCATAGCTGATATTCTGGTAGGGTGCGAATTTAGCTTGTGGGAACTTCTGGTCTGGAGAGAGTCCTATGAGGGATGAACAATGCCACCATTAACAGCACCTAGGTAAAATGTCCTTCAATATGCTTATTTAAGTAAACATCATATATGATGAACGATTAGTTAAACTTTACCCAATATCTCATGGGACGAAGATACTGATTCAACAAGAACACCTCCAACATTCTGAGCAAAATCCAAGTCATTTGAAACTCTGGAATTAGAAAGATATCATGATATCAGTGAGGTAGCAAAAACACCGTATATTTCATTTAAAAGTTAAACATATAGTGGGAAAACAAATAACAATTAATGCATCCACTGTGTTCAATGGATGAGTATGCAATTTAGTGGTAGTAGCTCATGGACATACTTACAAAAGCCAATGATGTACATCCAAATATCACATCTGGATGTTCCCACAGAATGTGTGTCACTTCCTCTGTAGGAAATGCACATAAGAAATCCTTTCAACAGATAATATAGAAACCTAGACAATTGCAGTATTTGGTTTCTCTGCTTTACATGGAGGCTGAATCAATTTCTTCTGTAATGTTTAAAGATCTGCACTCTTCTAACCTAGTCCAGGCAAAAACAGTGGAGGGAGCACACAGTGGTTCAAGTCATTTGTGCTTAGACCTGATCCATCCCCTTTTGTATAATTCTGCAACCTGATTAAAACTTGGACTACAGACAATAAACAGGTTTGGCTTCACTTCTGGTTTCCACTACTGACAAAAGACCAATAAAACATAAAGTCTATGCATATAAATATCAGAATATCTTATTCAGGACAACCTTATCAGAGACGAACGGTGATTGGAAGCTACTCAACTAGACAGTGTCAGTCAATTTTTTCCCTTTTTCTCAGATTTTATGCTCCCCTATCCCCCTCAGCAACATGCCTCAGTGTTATCTACCTAATGGCACCCTCCGCACAGGAACTTGAACATAAAAAAGGTCTTTCTCTTCCAAATGGAGGAAGTAGTTTCTTTTCTTTTCCAATTTCACCATAAAGAGGTAGCATAAGTATCAGGATTCCCTGAACGAACGTGAGATATGAGAGGCTTTCCCCGAATTAAATTTTGGTTCAATTGGATTGAAACTTAATTTAAGACAGTTTATAAGACCATGCCGTCAAAGTCAAACAGCTATAAGTCAGCCGAAACGCTAAGATGGAAAGGGCACCAGTACTTCTTGTTGCATCTTCAGCTCAAACTTTAAAAACATTCATGCAGTTAACAACAGAAACCAAACAGATAAATAAGCCCAATGGCCTGGTTATGTACAGCGAGGTGACTGGTCGAGCACCTTGAAATTCCCTATATAAATATTCCTGTAATCAACATCTACTCCTGATCGATTTACTTTCTACCACCATCCCTACCTAATCGAAAGCATACCAATGACAAAATGAAGTTAGTGTACGTGCCTCTTGAAGAAACCATCGATCTCATCTACAGATAGAAGAACCGCCGAAGGTCGAGTCAGCCGAGTTAAGCTGCCATATCTCACGATCGGAGCCACGACCTTGCCTCTTCCAGGATCTTCAAACACAACGATACAAAAGCAATCAACGGACCACCTCTACAAAGCTGACTGAAAACAATCGCGGCACAGCCACAGCAACAATCATTCAAAGCCCCGGCGAAAATGAACTTACTAGCACACCCTATCTCTCCCGACAGGTTGAGCAGCCTCACGCAGGGATATCCGTCGAGGACGGAGTACATTTGCTTCTGCAGATCAGGCACCGACTCCATGGAGCTGGCTTCTCCATCTGCATCGAAACGACAATACGATCAGGTGTCAATTCGCACCGATGAAACACCGAAGGAAGCTGCGAATGCGCGCGGATTAGCAAATTCGACCACAACGCCATGAAGAAACAGCGATTCACCGGAGAAGGAGCGACGGAGATGGAAAGAGAAGAACGCCAACAGGTAAAGGAGCCTCGTGGCCATGGCGACGGAGGGTGGAAGCTGACGAAGCCCGGCAGAAACCCTAGGCCATGCGCTCTCTCTCTCTCTCGCTCGCTCGAGAATTTCAATGGCGAATGTGTGCGTTTGACTCAGCGAAGGAACGATGCTCGATGAAGATTTGCTTAGCTGAATTGAAAACCTGAAAGACCTTCCCACTTGCAATTCTGGTTAATTGCACAGCGGCCCCTGAACTCTCCAAAATTAAAATCGCCCTCATACGATTTAGCTAAAATTATTCTTCTATTTCAATGGAGTACTCGATTTGCCTTGTAATTTCCATAATTTCAGGGATCATTTTCGACATTTTCCCCTAATTGAAAACCTTAACTAAGTATATAACCAACGTCATTATATCGGTGTCGGCACAATCCATCATAAAAGGCTATCTAAAGATGAAGAAAGAACCTTTTTAGAGAAATTTAGAGGTTATCTCGAGTCAAACGTAAGTACATGGAAGAGTTCGAATTTCGGACAGTAGTACAACATTCTTCTTTGAGACTATCCAGCAATTACTAGAACTCTTAAGCAATATCCCTAAAGTGGAGATGAGAGATCAAGCCAAATAAGGTGGCTTCCCGAATCTTGCTTAAGAAAGACGAGCATAGTGAAGTTAACTCTAATTTTCTTCTTTGAACATTTAAAATTAGGTTAATATTACCAAGTGAGTGTACCGATTTGGGATTTCCTTTTTTTTAGATGTAATGTGACCGGTGACATTTCAAGATGAGACCAAACATTTGCCCCATTCAGTGAACAAGTATTTCTCGAATCCGACTCTACGGTCGATGAGTTGGACTCGTTCAACTTGAGCGTCGAAACTCTTTGGACAAAGATCCCACAATTTGCCGCCGGCTCAAACTATGCAATCACCACAGTCGCTGTGGGGGATCAGTACGAAACTCGAAGGTGGCCATAACTTTCGTCAGCTCTTAATTCAAATATCGACTGTTCGATGTAAAAGCTGTAAACAGCCGCTAAGGTAAAGAGGACCTCCAACACGGACTGCCCATACAGCGCTCCGGGAGGATACTTATCGTCACTGCAGAGAATGTTCACCGCGGTTGTCTTCTTACAATGATCGCCTCTCGCGAAATCAAAGATGCAGAAGAGAGAACGTAAAGTTACGAACCAAGTATCATGTTTATGTTCCGTGATACTTATTTTCATGTACTCTGTGCTCAGGTAGCATAAATCATCATTGTCAACAACGCCATTGCTAGCTTTCTCGGAGTTGATCCTCTTTCCTTTTAGTTTGTGTATTTTCAGTCGTGATCACCAAGGCTCAGCTTTGAAATTCACCATAACTTGGAGATCAACTTTTCGTCTCCATGCATACGCGAAGACGTGGGTTGCTGTATTTCTTGCCACCAGCCCCAAAGAATGTTATTGATCATTTCGAGCAGAAGCGACCCTGCTGACTCCCTAAATTACGATTCCTTATACGTGAATGTAGCGTGGCGTTTATAAAAAAAAATTAGCCAAGATAGGTGAAATTCAAAGGTAAAACATCAAAAAAGAGAGGAGAATGCGTCATGAGTCTTGAACCTGGTTGAGGATCTCACGCATAGTGCTGCGAGCGTACTAAACTTCTGTAGCAAGTATAGGCCGGAACCAGTTCTTTCAGACCCAACATCTAAGCTCGCGAGGACGACTCATTTTCTACAAATTTACCCATTACTCAATCCGCACATGCGAATTGTTGTCTCGTTGTCTGATGATGTGTATATTTGACTTATATTTTGATTATATTTGATGGTATTTTGGGCAAATATTCGAATAAATAGAGTGGAATTTATTTGGTTTTATGCATTGTGATTAGGTGATGGTGAATGATGCAATCGCGAAGATTTTGAACGCTTTTGATGTGTTTTTGAGCTATTAGTTGAGATTCTGCATATAAAAGATCAATTTTCCAGAGACCTGTACTCACGGCTTAAGATCGTGCAGATGTAAAGCTGGCGCAGAATTTGGGAATGTGATTTGGCTATTAATTTCCATATTTTCCAGATTTGATTGAGGAGGATTTTTGTACTTAAATAGAACTCTTAATTAGGGACAAAAGTTTTTGCATTTTATTTTCTCTTTCCATGTTGGATAGAATTTCTTTTTCTAGACTTTCTCTTTTTTTATTTAAGAGGTTGAACACAAGAGGGGAGGACAGACTTGACTTCGGAAAATTCAGAAACATATTATTTTCTCTTTTGTGCATTTTGTAGCCATGTGTGGCTAACTCCTTTTTAATCTAGCAAAGAATTATCAAAGTTCAAGTTCATTCAAGTTGTGAGATCTAAACTTAATCATTCTTCTTAATTTCTGCAGTATTTATATATTCTCTGTTTCATTATTTACCATTGTTTTGTTGGTTGTTACAATAAGAGCTCATTGTGCAATTGACAGGGTGATAGTTTGCCAATTGAAATACCTAAACCCGTAATTGTTTAGGTGTTTTAATAATAATGGAAAATAATATGACTTGATTAAAACCAAAATTTCAATTTGTATTATGATAATATATGATCTAGCTTGAATAAGTTACGTGTGTGATTTAATTGGCTAGGGTTGAGTTTTTCTTGCTTTTCATGCTATTAGCGAATTGAATCCTAGGCGCGTGTTGGGGTTATTCATTAATAAGAGATTAATCACAGGCACGTGTCCGATTAATCTAATATTAAGGAAAGATTAGGTTGTTAGAAGCGTTTCAATAATTATAACCAGTCTATAGTAGTGTTCGAGATTATTCATTTGACTCAATAATCAACTTTCGAACTTGAATGAGATTCCCTTTGCTAGATGTTGCATAATCTGATTTTCTTTAATTTTTGTTTGCTTATTTTATTTAAGTCTTTTCTACAAAAACCCCCTTTTTAGTTTCGCTTTTATTGTTTACTTAGTTTTCAAAGAATTAACAATTTGTCAGTCTCTGTGGATTCGACTCTACTCACCCTAAGTACAATTTATTTGTGATTTATAGAGTAGGAATTATTTTTGGTGAATTCGACCACCAGCATTGTCTAAGATGAAGCTTTGGCCAGAAACAACGGAAGCACATCTATTAATGATCTAATATAGCCTCCAACAAAATAAATTTACAGTAATAGAGTTCAAAGTTTCTATGAAAGGGATAGCATATGAGAAAAAGAGGCAGCATCCGGATAGGAAAGCTACACGTTATCACGAAGTCAAATACCAAGCTCTACTAAAGACTCAACATCTAGGAAGGACTCCGAACAAAATTCGTGAAGCGTGATGCTAGAACCATATCGTACAACAACTTCTTATTAAGCAGGGTGCAAATGGAAATTTACAACCCGAAATCTGCCCTGGCTCTCTGAAGCACTGATGTCGCTCTTGTGAAAAACTCGGGTTCCTCTTTTCGTATATCGTCAAGGGTCCTCTGCTCATGTTCATCAGCCTAACGGAACAGAAAATAAAATTAGACACCAGCATAAATGACAAGGAGACCATATAAGATGTGTTTTAATTTGAAAAAGCTTGTGTCTCATACAGGGCAGCCTTCACCATAGTCTCTTCTCTACTGTGTAACAATCAAATGTTCAAAGTTTACCAGAGCGGGAACTAAAAGGCAAAAGCTTTGTCATGAAATTGGGACAAATAGCCATCTAAGACGGTATCCAAACTTAAAAAACGGCAGCATAACAACTACCCCTTGCAATATCAGTAAAGTGTATCAAATGAACTCAACTCTGAATAAGCATATTTTTCTTGCATAGGCCACACATCGTCAAAAAAATCTAAACGAGATGGAGCTGAAAAATCAAAATTATCTGGGAAAGTGTAAAATAGCATCTCGTTCCCAGGAGACTTTTAGATTACCACCACAACCTCACATGTAAAAACAAAACGCTTGCCTTGGGGTGGGCAGGCAAGGCTAAGGGGGGATTACAAGGGCTGGCGTAGTCCATCATGCAATCTTTGCGTGGAGCAAATAAAATAAGAAAAATTGGCCTCAAGTTTTTCTTATCCTGTCCTAAGTAGACACCACATATGAAGCCATCTAGGAAGATGGAAATATGGACATGGGACTGACCACAAGGATTGGATGGTAAAATCGACAGCCATGAACATGTCTAGGAAAGGATGATGACCTTGCAAGCAAGGCAGAGCTTGCAGAGAATCTCAAACAGTTACGAGCGTACCTCTGTAAATTTTAATAGAATCAAATTGTCTACTGACGCTGGTTGGGCTCGATCCCACCTGAACAAAGCAGACAAAAAAATAAGCAAATAAATGCAAAATGCAAAATTCATATGAGCTGCATTGTACCATCCACTATAATGCATCTTCATAATTGAAAATAAGAGATGAAACACAAACAAAAATAATCAGACATCGGGAAATTGGGAAAAGAATATGCAGTGCTGTTGCGAAAGGATTAAAGTTGGCTTTCAGACATCTGTTGTTTGGTTAAATGAAAATAGAAAGATCATCAGTATGGAAGTCATTAAGTTGCTATTGCAGCTATTTCAGGAGGTATAAAATTAACAGATAAATCCAAACTGCACAAATTGCAAGCAAGAACATAAACTTCATAATCGTGCCGGCATAGAAAGGTGGAAGCTAAAACTTTTCAGTTCACAACAGATGCACATGATTGGGCACTTTGCGCAAGTGGCACTGTGGCAGCGCACCCATCCAAGTAGACTAGCTCCCAATTGGTAAAACTTCGCATGAAAAACAAAAGCATGCAAACAATGGAACCCTGAATCCTAATAGCTTTGGAATATGAATTAGCAAAGCTATCTAACCTCACAAGCATCAACTCATTAATAGATCTCCACATTGCACGCCCTACATCTTTTGCGATCTGCTCTCTTGCGCTGCGACCATGCCATAACTCTTTTACTACGTACATCACTTCTTCAACATCAACCTTCAAGAAACGCACCAAAAAATTGATGGTACACACACAATAAATGCGATATTCTCACAAGTATGTGGAAAATCACAGAGAAGAAAAGGAACGAAAACTTAAAGGAGTCTGATATCATCAGTATAGTAGAATACAGTTTTATATTGCTATTTGATGAGAAGTTAACTTTGTAGGTAAATTAAATAGATGATATCATTTTCACTGGCCAATATCTAAGAATATGTCTTGCCCAAATTATAGAACTGATCTGTTGACAAACAGTCAAGCATATTCTCAGAAGTCATAACCATAATGCCATACCTGGACATGTGTAGCTGTTCCACAGAGTAACTCCTCATGCTCAATAAGCCGTTGATGAAGGATCCTGTAATGATCCATATCCAAATTGACCACTGGCTCCGTTTGAACTTGAAATCTTGCAAGTTGTGTGACCACATAGGAAGCCATTATCTGTCCAAAAATTGCAGGAATGGTGCCCAGAACAGGAATTATACGAACCCTAAAACCTGGCACAATCTGACATCAGGACACACGAGGTTGTATAGTCAAGATACATAATCAATCATAGTAGTACAGGTAACCCTGAAGCTATTATGACCAAGTTATTTGCAATTGTTCCGTTCAACTTTTTCCTATCTAATTTTCAACAAAGAGTCTTGATAACTTATTTTGGAAAGCATTGAGAAGAAACATATCCTCACTTGATAATCTGAAGGATTTTCTTCTTCTCCATTTGGCCCCCTGAATGGAAGCAGCTTCACCTTAGGTTTCTCCAAGGAAAACACAACGGGAATACCACCTTCAATGCCATGGTCCTTCCTCAAACGTTGTCTTACCTAGGGAAAGAGAACTGAAACTATGAAGATATTTTCAGGAAACAAGAACAGTTAAAGCAAATTAGCTGCTTCACACAATAATCATCACAGGAAGTTGTACATATCAAATAAATTAAAAGAAAAAAGGCAGTTTCACATATCTTCCATTCAAAGAAAACATGGCAAGAGAGAGCATTGGACGAGATTTCAGAGGCATTGACAAGAATCGGAAGGACAAGCAGATAGTCGTAGTATAAGCTATAGAACATGAGATCTTTTAACAGTTGTTTGCCAGTTATTTTGCTGAAAGAATAAACAAAGGAAAAGAATGAACAGAGAGATATGTGCACAGAAATATAATGTGGCAGCTCCAGAATCAAGACAGAGAGTTACAGCTCTAGATAATGGATCATTTGTGGACTCCCTTAAATCAGCTATGCGAATTCTTGTTGGGTCAGCTCTAGCACCAGCTCCGGTTGCAGATAGAACCTTCACTCCTCTACGAACACATGCAGCAAGAAGAGAAACCTACTATGGATGACAAATCAGAGCATTTAAGCATATATATACTCCAATCACAAGGCTGAATATTAAACTTAACAAAATAAAGCAAGTAGAGCAAATCTTGTGACTTTTCTAAACTTACTAGACAATACTTACTAACTATTGAAAGTAATGAACTACTTTTGATAGGCAGTGTCTTTAAGCACTGGTCACTCAAACATGAATGGACATAAAAGGAAGAAAAGTAATATGGATATGCTCTCACTTCTGAATGGTGGGAAATTTTCAAAATTAAGTAACTATGATATGACGAAAGAAAAGTTTTGAAAATTCATCATAATGCATAAAGAGTGACGAGGACGAAAAGAACAGAAAACTATTGCTTTTACTGAGAAAAAGGGTCTAGAATGTTTTTCAATGACAATCTAGACAGCTAGACCTATCATCTCTGGGCCAAACCTCGCAAAAATTGAACTTTTGCATGATCAGCATGAAAAAAGTACCTTAGTGTCAATGTTATCAATGCAGTCCAAGACAAAATCAGGATTGCCCGAAAGGATCTCTTCTTCTGTTGATGCATCATACAGTAGCACTTTTGCCTCTATATTGCTCTCAGGGAAGATTGATGAGAAATGCTTCTTCAGGCAGTGGGCTTTTGGAGTACCAACATCAGCTCTTGTTGCCACTGCGTGTCGATTAAGTGATGATAGTGATACCTTCTCATTTAATCAGTGAATAAGTAGAGGCATCTAGAGTATGCGAGTTCACGAATTTTCAAGCATATAGGTCGAAACAAAAAGTAGATGGGTGCTCTGCCACTTTTGCCGAGTCTTTTTAAAAATTACTTATCACAAAGACCTCAATCTTCTCTAATCCATAGTAATAGATGAATATGATCAGCAATAAGTTAAACAGAACAATTATCAAACTGAGAAATCATAGACAGACAGTACCTGGTCGAAATCCACAAGAAGCAGTTTTCCAACTCCTGATCTCAGAAGCATTGATGCAGCATGACTACCAACTCCTCCGAGGCCAATGACCACAACATAGGATTTCGTCACTTTCTGTTGAGAGTCCAATCCAAAGAACTGGATGTTCCTAAGGAGATGTTAAAAAGTATGTGAAAGATGATCAAAAAACAAGCAACCAGAGGAATGTATACACTTGTGAGAAAACTATCAAAAATAATTTAAATTAGGCTGGGCAAAACATGGCATGTAACTTACAAAGAAAAAGTAATAGTCTATCATGTAACGGAGAACAGCTAAATTTCATCGACAAGGATCTAATGTCTGTAGACATTCACACATGTACGATTTATCCGTGATAACCATAAAAAGGCGAGAAGAACAGCCGTGAGGAAAATATTAACACAACTATTTTCGGTCTTTCATTTTATTATTATTATTGGGTCAAGTATGATGGAACACAAAAAAAAAAAAAAACACTTATATTCCACCAGGAGATAAACCAAGTACCTGGTCAGTTGTTCGGAAACTATTTCATCTTTCAGCAGATCTACATCGGCTCTCTGATGATCTCCATTCGAAGAGTAATCTTTCTCCGTCGTGTCAAGTGTAAGCCCATTGCCTGATTGGTGGAAGTTAACAACGATACAAAATCATAGAGCAAATATTAATCAAGTGACGCTCGCAGTATGTCAGAACGGCATGCATGTATAAGGTAGAAGATAGCTCCTGATCCGCCATAAAGTTATATACAGGAGAGACATGTAGGATCAGAAAGCAAGAATCTTCTCACACTGACCCTGAAGAACCACACTTCCTCACTTACACAAGACAGTAACGAACAAGCAAACAATCCCAGCCATAAACTGTAACCAAAGAGACACACAACCTCGTACAGCATCGAGAAAGAACGACTATTGAGCAACTCACCTTGCAAGCTAATATCCTTCTCAATGTACTTCTGTCCACGCCTTCTGGGAGGAAGAGGGAAAGAAAAAGATTCACTTTCAGGACGGCACGAGCCCATTTGCCGGACAAGGCATACAAAAAAGAACAGTGCACTGAAAGCTAACTCAAGAAAGAGGGTCTAATTCTTCATGCTCGATGCAAGATAAATGTAAAAGAGAAAGAAAGCTTGTTTTTCCTCCGGGAAATTTCTGCTGAGAAAGTTATGATCGCTGCGCTCACCTGGGAAGGAGCTTGAGGAGGACGAGCGTGGAAACGGAGCCGAGTATAGCTCCCCCACCCAGCAACATCACCAGCTTCACTTTCTCTCCCATTTTTCTTTACCCTTCTCTCTCTCTCTCTCTCTCTCTCCCCCAATGGAAGAATTCTTCTGGAACTCTCGAAGCGAAAGTCCTAGAGGAGAACAGGGAAAGAGAACCCTTCGCTGCGAGAAAGTCCCAGGCTTTCTTCGAACAATGTAGCCCATCAATAGAAACGGGCCCAAACGAGGCCCGAGCAGGCCCAATTTGAGGCCCGAACTCCTTGAACCAGCGACCTTCTGAGATGGGAAGAGCGGGAGCAAAGATGGAGGGCGAAATCGGATTGAAGCGTGAAGGAAGAAGCAGTAGGAGATAGGTTCGGTTGTTTCTTCGATCGAAGAGAGAATCGTCGAAACTCTTCATCATCGACACGCAGGTCTTCGTAGCTGCGAGAAGATGGACGCTCAAGCGAGGAACAAGGCGTTGTTTCGGGCCAAATTGAGCGCGCTGAAGAAGGCCAAACGCATCGATTCCCCTCTTGTCAGGTAAAAAATCTCGATATCCTTTCTGGGCCAAACGTATCTTCCTATGTCATGGTGATTTTTGTTCCCATCGGGAGTTTCGGCATTTGACAGCTGAGATGTGCTGCTTTCGATGAGTTTCTAAGCGGTTGCTGGAAAATTGAGCTGAGAGTCCTGAGTTTGTGCGGGATTGAGTGCGTTTGTTGAAGCCCTAGATATGCACGCTCTATCTCGTCGTGGTACTTTCGCGATCGCCTTGTCGAAGGGGAAGCAGTGTTGATGGGAATGAAAGGGTATACCTTGACAATAATGAAGGCTGACTGTGCTTACGTTTGCGGGTATGCGGATGCTCTCAATTTCCGTTCTTTGAGCTTCAGTAAGCCTCGTGTTGCCGAAGAGGAGCGGTGCAATACGTGCTGAGGTGTAATCTTTTGGACTGCTGGAGTTCTTTAGTACCACAGTAGTTTCTGGTTCTCCATGGATTCACAATGCCCGTATAATAGCTCCAACATCGAAATCCGGCTGCAACTTGAAGTGCTGGACCACGTTTCTAACTTTCGTGTGGCATGGATAGTATCTATTGTTCTCATCTAGGCTTTTTTTTCTTTGGTTTCGCAGGTACAATGAATCTGATCAACCTGTTTGTAGGGTCTGTGACATTGTTCTGAAGTCTGATTCCCACTGGGATGCACACCAAGCTTCTCGTAAACATCATGAGGTAATTGTTTATATCATAACAGTGGATTTGATTAGCAAAATTCAGCTAATGATACTGAAAGCTGTGCCTGTGGGTGGAAAGATCACCGCACATAGGAAAATAAATATTGTGGAAGAGGTTTCAAATGGTGAATTTTTTGATCATATGATATTGCAATTAGTAGAAATCCTCTCAGCAGTATACTTTGTAATGTTTCAATCTCCAAAGTTGTTTGCTTGAGTTTTGTGTGCTTCCAATTTCTGTCAGTGAAAGCTACGAACAAGAGAGATTTACATAATTGCTTTTGAAGCCTAAGAAGGGGAAAATGCATTGTCATTAGATTTACATATTTCTTAAAAATGATCGTTTTCTATCACTTAAAAAAATGAGTGGACGAAAAATATTTTGAGTGTCCACGAAAATTTTTAGACATGAATTGTTGTCGATAATAAAAACATTTTCCATTGACTAATTACTTTAAAGGATACAAGTGATCATTTTCAGGAAAATATTTTTGCAATCATTTATTTTCCACGAAACAAGCGGAACTTAAATCAGTAAATCTTCTGCATGAAACTCCAATAGCACTTCAGTTTCTCATCTCATAGCTTCCTCTATTTGCATCTTCCTTATCCATTTTTCCCCTGGAAAATTCCCGTCTATTATGATGTGACCATCGCTTATCTTCTATTTTTACTGCTGTGACTTTAATGGCTAGAATGGATTCTTGTATACAAACAGGCAATTTCCAATTTAAAAGCAAGTGCAGCTGGATCAACAGGGAATACCAATAAAAAGTCGGACCCGGCCACCGAATTGCAGAAACCTCAACCTGAACCTTCTAAGGAGCTGCAGGGAAACCAAAATGAATCCTCAAGAGCAATGCCTAAACCCAAATCATCCTCCGGACTTCCTCCAAATTTTTTCGACAATGATTTTCAGAAGAGTAAAGCTGGTATGCATCCTCTCTGTCTCGCGCGCATGTGTAATGCAATTTCCTCTCATATGCTGTAGCTGATGCTGATGCAATAGCCATGTATAAAACTTTATTGGGTCCACTTTATACTGGCATTCTTCAGTGTGTCAACGTATTGAATCACTGAGTAGTTTTTCTTAGATGTCTCTGTTTGTGGAGTTGGAGTATGCACCATCTTTACAATGTCATTATCTAAATTGAAATAAAACTATGCTTTGTTCTCAGTAAGCCTGCGAATGTTGTATCCGGTAATAATTTAAATTGTTATGCTTTGTTTTCTACTTGATGCATTACTTTAAAATATGCGCCGCTGGGTTTTTATGACATCCTCTTATGTATATGCATTGAGAGTGAAGCACTGTAAGTCTGCTTCAGCTGTTTTAGCGATCGACCTAGTCACAGGATCGGAAATTGGTCGTGATGGAGAAGGTGTTTAACTCATTATTTTACTACAGTTCGAGTTATGAAAGGTTCAATGCATGTGGACTGATTTAGTGGGAGTTGAAGTGTCAAATTTGGTGTCTAGGTTGACCTCAGGATACTAACTTGAAACTCCCTATGCTTTATATAAATGTACACCCCTAGACTGTTGCAAGGATTGTTGTCCAATTTTCCTATTAGGAGCTTGTGGCCTATCTGTTTGAGGACTGTCATGAATGTGTCTTCTGGTTGACCACATCAGAGGCATACTCCAGCGACTTAAATTGTATCCTTGGTCCCTTTTTCCACAAATGCTGGATTAGGGTATATCATCTGGTATTGTTCCCATTGCATTCGTTCCTTAGGCTTAGGCCGGTCTCCTTCCCTTCCTCTCATTCCACCTCTGTGGATATTACATGGGATTTCTTTCAAGGAGGGCAAGTTCCCTGCCTCGACCATGGTTTCTTGTTACCCTTGAGTAATATCAGCTCTATTTTGGAGTTGCCGTTGAATTATGTTTCCAGATGTCACCTGACCACAACCATATTGTTTCTTCTAATTTGTCTCTGTGGAACACATGAAGGGACCTACTCTCCATGGCCGTTTGACTGAATAAATATCAAGTCTAAGGCCTTCAAGCTTTTGATTGTCCACCAAATGGAGGCTCTAACTTACTGTCTTTTCAGGCTTCACCTGGTATCTACTTTGGAAAATCCATTTCTCTTGAATTTCAAAAACTTAATGCTAGGCCTAGATTATGACATAGCTGTATCACCATGAAGCATATAGGAATTAGAACATGAAGCCTAAAGGGAACTGAAGACAGAAGAAGCTGATGACTTCGCTCCTCTGAACATTTTTCTGTTGCTCCCTCCAAATTCATCACATGAGACAAGAGGGTCAGAATTTCAAGATATCCTGGAGCATGATAGTCGAGAACCAATATAAAGATTCCACCATCGAAACATTTGGTGAATACTTCTAGGCATAACTCAGTAGTTCCGAAACTGTTGAACATCCTCTAAAGCCCTTGGATATTTTCTTCTTTGTAACTTGGTATCGCTTTTGGTCAGACTGCTATTACTTATTTTATATATATCTGTATCGAAGAGCACCAAGGGGTGTCTCCCATATACAAAAGCTGCGATTTACTTTACTGAGATATATTTCTTCCTTTGACATGTGGAAGCATTTGCGGTTGAAGTACCCTCCACTTCTTCAGTTACTTGCTTCATATGTTAAGTTCAATTACTGGAGTGCTGTTTCATCAGATAGTGTTGAATGGTGATGTTGGTGAAATTACATATCATTGTATTATAGGGTCGCTGGATATATATTCTCTATGCTAAACTGAACTCAACTCCATGAAGCTGACATATCCTGGTAACTGGAAAAATTATAGGGAATTCTACTCGACCCCAAGTTGATACTTCAGTGGAAGTGCAGAACAATATGAATGGATTGCCTTCTGATGATGTTCTAGCAACAAGAAGCAGTCAGTCATCTAGGGAGGTCATCCAGACGGTAGAAACAATGACGGGTCCTGAAATGAAGCAAGCAAAAGGAGCACTCCCTGAAGGTTTCTTTGATAGCAAGGAGGCTGATTTACGCGCTCGTGGCATCAAGCCAGTTAAGATAGATGTGAAGTAAGTTTTTTTTTGTGTTACTTATAGAGCATCCAACTACCAAATTCTCAGTGACAAAATGAAAAGAATGTGCTGTTAATTTTTGTCCTCTGTCAGATGAGTTTATGGAAGTAATGTGCGATGAACTCCTACTTTTTTTCTTTTCTGCCGTTGCATTGTCACAGTTGTGCTATCTTTTAAATGCTATTCAGAGACGAATACAAAGAATTCGAAAAGTTGATTCAGGAGGACTTGCGGGAGGTGGATGATAGGCTGGAAGAAGAGGAGGTTCCTGGCTTATCCCGTGTTTCCATGTCATGTTTACTTTATTCTAGTTTTGAATTTACTTGAAGCAGCTCCATTGACCACTGTTCTGAAATTTTGATTACAGATTGATGCAGCTGAGATGATAGAAGAGGCAGAATCTGTAGAGCAAAAGTGAGTCTAGTTTATGGATTATCCGTGCATGCATATCATACAAAAGCTGCTATATGAATTCGTGTATTTTGTATTGTTGCAGGGTTTACACGGGAAGAGTGGAGATATTACGGAAGAAGAAGCTGGAGTTGAAGGCTGCTAGGTCTGCAAATTGTATAAAAGGTTCTAAAGAAGTCAGCAAGGAGTCTGGACCAGAAGAGTCATCAAGTGATGATGATTCTGAAGAGAACTTTGCTGTTGATTGGAGGGCTCAACATCTCTAATAATACTGATATTGCTCGGTAGGCTCCTCCTTTCATATCTCTCGACCTTCTCTCTCTCTCTCTCTCTCTCTCTCTCTCTCTCTCTCTCTCTCTCTCTCTCTGTGATAACATAATGCAGAGGGGTTGGTGGTGACGTTCGCATCAGATTTTAGTGCCTGAGAAAGCATTACATCTAAAGATTGATTATTCTCTCTTTGATCAATAGACTGATGCATCACTGGGCTTTCCATCTTTTGTGCTGTTTGTTTTGTTTTTGGATAAACTGGCATTTCTATCCAAAACATCTGGAAAGAATGTAAATAATATAAACCTATTTGCTTCAAAAGGAGAGATAGTTGTTGGGTTTGAGCGGATTCACTGCATTAAATCTGGTCATCATGCACTTGCTAAACAATCTGGAAGATATCATTAACATCTTAAACACTCTTGTTCCTTACTCCAGATTGAAATGATAAATCAGTCGGATAATCTTAAGGGGTAGCAACAGTTCCACAGAGCCAATCAGAATGCAACGGTCGAGGTGGAAGTCGAATAGTAAGTTCATTCAAAAAAGCCTCAACTTCCCTTAGCAGGCAGACAGAATCATCAGATAGGTTTGGGTTTGGGATTGCCAACAAAGTTGTGACAACAATTTGCTGAGTTGGATGAACTTGAACATAACTTTCTTTGTAGATGATTTCACTAACAACCTCTGTGGATTAAATATGGTGATGTGATTCATCCTGTCCATATTATTAGCTTTCAGATTGATGGAGGAAAAGTTGTTCAGAGGGTAAACGATATGCAATGATAGTGCAGCTATTACTTCCTAGTATTCGATCTTTTGCTTACATTCAATGAAGGTCTCTCTGATTTCAAGTTTTACATTCAGGTCATTGTACCGTAACATGTGATTTCGCTTGTGTCCATTATGTTCAAACACTAAAGAGTGTTAAAAGTGTCCTGTCCATGGACTTTACATAAAGCTCTGGATCAGTCGCCATGAAGCAGCTTGCCCACATTAGTGATGGCATGTTAATGTAATATGGATAGCATGAGCTATGATTTACCACGAAGGGGTCATGATTTTTTTGTTTACCATAATATGTGTTTCAATGAGTGGTACTACTTTTTGAGTATCGAGTTTGTATCTGTGATCAAGAAAACCAGATTCCGAGTGTAAGTGCAAGGGGACGGAGTTATCCAAATAACTTGCATTTTTTGTCTGACCCTTTTTTTCCCTTTTGTGGTTGCATGATAGGGTTAGATGTTCATTCTCGACATATGCCATCGTAAATTCATTTGTGGACGGAGCAGGACTTCGCTTGCATTCATATTAAGTTGGCTCGGTTAGATGCTTCTTGACCGACGAAAGTCAATCATACTCGCATCCCGTGGGTTTCGAAGGAAGACGCCAATTTGCTTACACCTTCCATATACTCCATCTTTTTTCTATTTCCAGAAAGTTAACTTTTTAAAATTTAAAAAGTCAGGGTGAAAAGCATAAAGAAGGTTTTAAACAACGTCTAGGATCAGCTGTGTCAGATAATTTCTTTCGAGACAAGAGTCCACAAAACGGATCAGCAAGGGGTAAACCACATTCATGATCAACAAGTAGATTAAAATATGTGGTAATTATAATATGAAACGACGAAGAGCAAAAACAAAAAAAAGGACGGGATGCAAATGCTAACAGAATAATTCATTCAAAATAAAATGGGAAATGCAAAACAAGGTCGAATGCAAGACTCAAAAGCGAATCTCCCACATCAAGTACAGTTTTCACACTTGATTCAAGTGCCCAATTATATCACATTATATCATTCTATTATATGAATTTATCGTCAAATAATACAAGCTAACTACCAAATCCAACACAAGAACTGCTATATCACAAAATGCGGATTCTTGCTGCTTCATCAAACAAGTACGGTTCGTTGGACCTCGCAGTAATCCATGAACGATCAGAGATACCATTTTACGTCTAAGGCTTCCCACATGGTTAAACAAGATATCTTATATTTGCACATCTGAAAACTGAAAATTACCAGATAAATAAGGTGCTTCGAATAACTTTACATAATGAACTCGTGAACCCATGGAAGAATTTCAAATGATGAAGAGTAGAAACAAAAACAACGAGTTGCAAATGTTAAAAAAATAAATGGGATGGCATTCGTCAAAACACCATCACTTCCATTAGGAAAGAACAATTTATCCAAAAAAAAACGAGAAATGGAAAAAAAAGACTAAACTAATATTTTTGTTAGTTTTCTAAAACCAAGATTATTTCCGTTTCACTGGAATGCCAGAACCAATCTCCACATCAAGTTCAGTTTCCTAAATGTTCCAAAAAAACAAACAAATGAAAACCTCATGCGGATCATGATACTTAAATACTTCCATTTTAATGCCAGAACCAAATATGAATCTCCACATCAAGTTCAGCACTAGAAACTCATTAGGTGCAAAGCTGGCGTCCTTTGGAGCGGCAATCTGCCTTAAGCATTGTCTCTACCACCTATATCCCAATATCAAGAAGGGTTAAATCTCCACATAAGTATACTGTCCGGATCCTTATGCCCACAGGGGCAACAGTTGTTCCAACATTACTATTTGATTCGGATTTGTGGTCATGGGCTTTCCCTAAGGCGCAAAATTCGAGTTAATGATACATCCTATGGAAGTTATGGCTCATCAAAGTTTGGTCAAATTTGTCACAAAAAACAAGAATATGATGATTTTTCAAAATTTTTCTCAATTTGATAAATTGAAAATATTGAGTCACAGGATTTCCATAGATGTAAATATTAAGTTAATGGAATGTCACACGTAAAACTTATGTACGATCATGATTTTTAAAATTTTTTCCCAATTTGATGAATTCAAAGTATCAAGTTACATGCTTTTGGTAGGTGACAAATTAAACCCATCAACGAAAAGTCGGACGAAAAACTTATACCCGATCAAAGTTGGACTAAATTTGTGTAAAAGACACAATAAGACAGTTATGGCCATAATACAATATGGCTAAGTAGGTTGATAAAGCAAAGACAAGCCAAGTTTTCAAAAAAACAGTCTCAATGACAAACTTAGAGTGTCATAATTATATTTGAGTGGACGTGTGAAAGACTAAGTGAGTAAGATAAAAATTTCAGGATAGAACTTACCAATAGAAAAGTGCAAATAACGAATATAACCATCGGTTTTGAAGGGAAAATAAGGTTTCCAATTTCATCGTTGCATGTTCCAAGATTGACCACATTCTTGTCATTGAGTGATTGCCCACCATATCAGCTATTTCCACCCTTTGCAGCGAACACGCTTCCCCTCAGCAAAGCTTTAAAGATTTTGGTCCGCCAACAATGTGGAGGATGAGGACATGGTCTAGTGGACGCCACAATCTCATTTGGAGCATCTTAAGCTACAGTAGTATTTCTTCTCTTCTGGGCTAAAAAGCGAAAACAAGGAATAGGGTTTCTTTTTACCGTGCCTGGTCCATTCTCTACAGTAATAATTAATCAGAATGGGCTTGAGGTAAAAGGGAAAGGGAAAAGGCAGCAGTACCTCTAGAGTTCCAATGAATTTATCATCAAATAATACATATAACTAAAAAAAATACATATAACTGCAAGTCCAAGACAAGAAGTGTCAGCTTATCAGTAACAGAGAAACTACTCAAACGTTAAAAAGGATGTTTCGGCCTTGAATGCTTCATCAAATAAATACAAAAATTTGCGTAAAAAACACAAAATATGATTTTTAAATTTTTTCCAATTAATGAATTGAAAACATTGGGTCATGAGCTTTCCATAGATGTAAATATCGAATCAACACCACATTTCTCATATATTCTCAAAGAATTCTCCCTCAACCTTCAGCAAGTAAAGATTTTTAATACCATAATACTAATTAAATCTGTCAACAATCAACTCAAAAGATAGTTTGTCTCACCGCCAATCATTGTCAATGAGGGTCCGTACAAGATTATTGAGCACAATACTAGCATGCGTTACATTAGTATTTTGGATGGAGAAGTGGATTCCCCACATGATCACATTTCTCACCCGAGAAATCGGAACTTGTCAGCAGTGACTTGTCAGCAGTGAGACCAATGCGATCCAATCTAGAATCACTAGCAGGGTGACAAACGATCAAAACCTGCAAAAAAAAACTTATACTCTAGACAATACAAGTGCACACTAGAAGAGAAAAAATTCTTAAATTACAGTGTATCAATATTTCAGCCTATATTATAGCTATGACATACACTTGTTTTTAATATCATTCTACCATAATTTCCATGCTCAAAGATGAAAACTAAGATATCATCAATCAACAATCATCTCGGACATGTTGTATCCGTTTATCAATTAGTCAACCAAATTTTAGTGCAGAGGAAATTAAAAGATTTCACGAAAAAAGGACTTTTAACTAATTTGCAGATTAACATGCAAAATTATATCCGTTTACCAATTAGCCAGCCAAATTATTGTGCAAAGGAAATAAAAAAAATCTCAAAAAAGAAAAATCATTTCACCATTTACGGATTAAGTCATTCATGGAAATGGGAAGGAAAAGAAACTAACATACCAAATCAAATGCATATTTTAGAAACTCTAGCAGTTGTTCAATTCAGTAGCATGCTAGAAGGACACGATTCTTGTAATCTACATCTCCATGCATGTAGGCCTCTAGCTCATCCCAAAGAGTAAGTTATCGCGACAAATCCCAGAATTTCAATTCTCAAAAAGTTTCATGTGAAGTGTAAAATCTAATGGGACATTCCCAATTCTTTGGACACTCGACTAGCTTATCATATATGATTTTTCCTATAAGATACGTACCAGTTACCAAATATGTGTTCTGTGAGGGATCACGAGAAATACATAAATGTAGTAATTCAAGTCTAAGTCTTTAAGTAAGGACGAGGACATCGGTCTTCACATCCACAAGCATAAAAATGATGCAATTTAAAAACAAGAACATTGGGGTAACTTTAACATATGTGAGGCGGGTAAGTCCTTAATGGGAAGAACATTAGTATTATTGAAAATGACATTCCAAACCAGCTTTTATCCCTTCCAGTGTGAGTGGAATGATCTGGTATTGAATCAAGAGAATTAAGCCTATGTTTGATCGTCTAAATTTCTAGTCTGAATAGGATAGGACGTGATCAAATAAATCATGAATTTTGCTATATCCCATCAATTGTTTGGTGAATGGCAATATTAGAATTAGGTATTTTCATATTTTATCATATCCATTGTTTCATAAGAAACTGCATATCAGTATAAATGAATTAGAAAATGCATAAACAAATATGATAAAAATTTCTCGTAATTCACTACTAAAAAAATTTAACTGGACAAACAAAGCCAGCCTACGTCAATCAATTTGTGATTATTGAACTATGACCTCATTGCAATATTTCAAAGCCATATGTTAATCCATGACAAAAGAAAGTGAAAAAGGTTACAATGACATCAATGATACAGATCAGCTAACAAATGCCAAATCTAGTAAAAGAGAACATGATTATTACCTTTGTGATTCCGCAAAGGATATTGCTTGGATTTTCTTACAGCTTTTGTGAAGTTTCAACGTGAACTAGTAATTCACAAAAAAAGAGCTTCAACTCTCTCGTTTTTTAAGTGGAGCTTCCAAGTGAACTAAAGAGCGTTCAAAGAGTTGTGAAATTTCAACTTGAGCCAGAGCTACAAAGGAGATAAAAGGAGAGAGTGGTTTTTCTTAGAAATCTTCTTGCCACTTAATCTCCGAGAAATAGAAAGATCATTCGTTTGAATTTGTTCAATTAAAATCTGGATTTTTCTATTTTATTTTTATTTACTTATGCTTTTCCTATCTTTCCCTCTCTTTTTCTTTCTTTTTTAATTTCCTTCCATCATTCCCTAATTAAAAATTTTGTTAAATAACAAACAATACTAATATACCTTAAATATGTAATAAATATAAATATTAATAAATATTTAATATATACAATATAACATAAAGAAATATAATTATATAAATGAAAATGAAAATTATTTTTATTTTTATTTTGATTATTTTAAAATTATAATGTAAATAATATGCGTATTTAATTATTATTCTAGTGATATTAACTTAAGAAATTTGTTATTCGAGAAAATCATTTTTATATCATGGACATAATAAATTCTATCTACTTTTATCTCACCTCATACATTGGATTTTTTTATCTGCGTCATATCCCTCTTATCTCCGCTTTTGTCGTGTCTTGAATAGGAACTATGATCCAATGAAAGAATTCATCTGAATTTTTATCCCGACTAATTTTTATCATGGCTACTAAAAATAACCTAAAAGAATCCATCGGTATATTTAATCAATGACGTGTATACTTTGTAATCCTCAATAGCAGCGGTAATGGAAGTATTTTCCTCTACCACCTGCTTGATACAAATCCTCTCAATAGACCAGAACCCAGATGCAAGTCAAGCAAGATTATTAAAGCAAAAAAGAGCAAAAAAGTACCAATTGATGAAAATTAATAGACAAAATGGTAACAAAAAGGTGATGGAAAAATTTCAAAGTTCCATTTCGAGGCAGAACTTCGTGTGCTGGCCCCAAGAGATTGCTTAATCTCTGTTCCCTGGAGGATAAGCCTCTGACGGGAGCTTGATGTGGACACCACTTTTGCATACAATGCCAAGATAATGTGCCCCAGACAGCCAAAGTTCATTGGCTTTTAGACCTAAAGTTCCACTAATCACGCTCTAAATAAAATAACTTGTGGGCATAATTCAAGCTTCAAAGCTTTATATCAAACCATTGGCACACGTGATTTGCTCACAAAAGTGATGAAACGATGTTAAACTATGGTCCTAATGGACTCGAACATCAGCAGCATTATGTCTCGCCTTTTGCTCTCCTCACCAACTATTAATGCTTGGAGGCCTTTGAATACAGAGAGTCCGTGGTTTCTGACACTGTGGATTCCAATCATATTATGTAGTTTAAACTTGGAGCTCGAACGTGCTGCTGGAAGCTGCACGCTTGCTGTGATCCCAAAGTGCTCCACTAACTGATCGTAGCCTAATACGTGACCACGGTTTAGTGATCGCAACGCTTCCTTTCTCTAGTAGCCATAAAAAAATCTAAGACATGAAAAGGACCAAAGCCATTAATGGCAAATAAAGATTGCCCATCAAGGTTCTTTCGCAGTACCTAAAAATAGGGGAAAAGTGTCAAAGTTCTAAACATTTTACGATATGGAAATTTTATCTTAAATCTTTTGATTTATAGTTAATTCAATCTTTCCAATTAATTTTGGCTAGATATTTCTGATGTAGATTCGGGCTATCCTATGTGGCATGGCCAACGCTGGCATGAATAATTTTTAATAATATTTAAATATTTTTTGAATTTATATTTTATTTTTCCTTTTTTTCTTTCCCTTCTTTCTTTCCTAAGCCAGTTGTTGGGCCTCGGCGATCAACCAAAGGCGAGAGCTCAAGCCTCACCAAAGGCCGGTGAATTGCCTATGGCCAGTCGCCAGACCTTGGCAATGGACTAGAGAAAGAAGGAAGGGAAGAAAAAAACAGAAAGAAACTTTAAAATTTTAAAATTCAAAAAAATATTAAAATTTATTCACGTCAATGTTGGCTAGTTTACGCCAGCAACTTCAGGCAAAAATTAGTCGAAAGGATTAAATTGGCTCTAGATCAAAAGATTTATGACTAAATTTGTACCATTAAAATGTTTATGACTAAATTGAAATCAATGTAATAGGTTTGTGACTCTTTCAAAAAGTGATTAAGCAAACAGATGTGCAAATGCATCAATTTGGACAGATGTCATTTTGAGAGCGACCGTTCTCAATGGGAGCTTGTATTTGTCTTGTTATGGTCTTTTTCTTGTGACGTGGAAATGCACAGTAATTTGTACTTTATGATGAGAATTGCTTAAATTATACTTTATGGATAGTGTAAGATTTAGATAGAGTGTGGATGCTCATGGTAAAAACGCCTCGTTTGGTTCGTTCCGGAATCGGGTTCCTCAAGTTTAGGATTTTTGTTGTGTTTGGATATGAAACGAAATTCAGATGGAAACTCCTTCTTGAATCTCATTTTTTTAAAAAATGCGGAATTGGATTACCTGACAAAATCTACTATAAGGATTCCGCGACCATCTAATATGAATTGGGGGTTGTTGTCGGCCGATGGATGGCGGCATGATGGCGAGGGCTCTTGTCGGCGATGGTACAGCATCACGGCAATTAGTTCGAAACTTCTTCATAGTTGGTGATTCACGTTCGTTCTCTCATTTCCTCAATCTAGGTGTCGCGGGAGAGGAGAAGATCAGAGATGGCAATAAAGAACACGTCTCAACACTCCAGTTTGAGCGATTAGGACGTGTCCTCATAGAAAATGCCCAACTTATCTTTAATCTTCGAAACAATTGAAAAGAACATTTGTCCATGGAATTTAACTACTTGGATTCCTTGCCCATGGAACCAAACAAGGCATAGTGAAACAAGAATGCAGAACATCCATCATCTACAACATGTACACCGTATTCATTTGGTCATATAGTTGGAATAAGACACCATCATCTATCGACATCGAAGATAACACATTTCTAATACGGTATGCTTAGTACATATAGATGAGTGACAAGTGGCATGCAAACATAAAATTTACCTTTTTCCCTTTGTCAAATCTATACCTGGACATGTAATAATAGCACTAAGGTATATTATTTAGAAACTAATACGGTTTTTTTTTGTATTGATATCAATTTATCGAGAATGTAGATGTTAGTGTTTCCAAATAGTCAACACATCGCAAAATGGAGGGGGTGTTTCGAAATCGCAGATCAACGTAATGAAATTATGTACTAAGTGGAATATCATTGGCCTAAGTAGGAAGAGAATCATCGAACTTTGACTTTTCTATTATAAGATAAAGATAACCTATGTACTCTATTAAAACCAACAGCTGCCACAAACATGACCCCCTCATCATGGCTACTAGACTCATACGTGTAAGCACAATGCCCTATGGGATTGGTTAACATGTTGAGTAGAACCAAAAAAAAAATGTGATGTCTATCAATCACTTGCTAGGGTTTGTTTATCATACAGTAAGGGTGTTAGACGAGTGGGTCGGGTTGGATCGAAAGTGGTCCAACCCATATTGACCTATTTAATTAGTTTTGACTCATATTCATGTCGTGCAAATCTAATTTAAATCTGACCCAATATATACTCAATCTGGCCTCTATTTCTAAAAGACTTTAATATTAAATTACTTGTTTCTTATAAAATTTTAAAAATATATATTGCTAAAATATCGTGGAAAATTTTTATCATTTTAAAAAAAATCAGATTTTCCTATATTTTATATTTTTCATTTCCTTTTTTCCATCTTTGTCTGGCGACCAGCACTCCTTTTAATAATTTATTTTTTAAATCATTTTTCTTTTCTTTTTTCTTTCCTTCCCTTTCGTTTTTTCCTTTTCCTTCTTCATTGGACGATCGCTGGCCATGGCACCGGACAAGCTTGCCTCCAAGCTTAAGCTCGACCGATGCCGGCAAGCTCGAGTCTCACCAAAATTCGGTGAGGCCTTGCCCGATTGGTGAGCTTGAGCTCGGTCGAGGCTTGTGAGCTCATCCCACGCTACGACTGGCCATTGGCTAAGAAGAAAAAGAAAAAAGAACGGAAACGATTATTTAAAAAAATCATAAAATTAAAAAAAATTAAAAATGAAATATTATGATTCACTATAAAATCAACCCATTTATGACACATGTGAGAAACAATAAATAACACATTTATGATTATTCAAGTTTATCTTTAAAATTAAAGCCAGTGCATTTATGACCCATAAAATTATAAAAGAGTTAAAATATGGGTTTTTTAACCCATTTTGCCTTCGACCAAGAAAACAAAAACCCATTTTGCCACGTCTACTGGAGACAGTATAGTGTGGTGGCACTAAAAATTGGTGGCAATCTAGCAATATGATTAGCAAAAAAAAAAAAAAACAGCTCGAGCGATATGCATCTTAACAATTCTTATATTCGATAGCTAGTGAATTCGAAGCGAAGCAACCGGCTAATCACAGGCTTTCGCCGTATTGCCCAGTTCTATGTGCTTGTGCAAACTCGGTATGATGGGAGCAAGGCCTTGGAACTTGATAATTTAGTCAAACCCAAAATCTGTAATTTTAGATTCAATAGATTGTCACACACGAGGATCACGCTAGCCTATTTCATCATTTTCATCACAAAAATTTAATCCTTGGATTGGCATACCTGTTGTAAGCTGACCTGGTTTTCCCTAACTCTCAGTATAAGTCCCCTCATTGGTATCAGAGCGTGGTTTTATGCCTAACTTGGTTCATTCCATGCGCTTAGTTGTTGATTATTCAGTGCTGCGGAGAATCCTTTCTCTTCATCATGACCAATCCAGATACAACTCTAATCACTCTTACTGCTTCTCTTATTCCATCGTCTTCTTCTTCAACTTTAACCGAGTTTCGTACTTCACATGCCTCTAAGATAGATTATCTCTATGAAGTCTCTCTTAGTGATGAAACCAATATTTCCGAAATACAACTTCCTCTCATGAATCCATATTCAGCTTTTGCTAAACCTGCTACATCTTTTTCCCCCATCAGGTCTATACGACATCTCATCTGTCAAACTCCGAAAGAAGTCAAGGAATACGTTTAGTCTTCCAAATTTGACCAACATCCAATTCTTGCTTCTGAAAAGGAATACTTTGTTATTCTCCAAATTCCTCTTGAATTTCCCAAACAATGGATCCAACAAGGGTATTCGCATATTCACTATGGCGCAGTCCGTCTTGCTCTTACCTTTCATGGGAGAAAAGGTTTGTCTGTTGTAGCAAGAATGGCTCTTTTGGATACTAGGTTCCAAGAATACCAGCATGCTTGTATTGGTACTGTCCAAACCACTTTAAATGCTGGAACAGTCTTTGTAACCCTTTATCCAAATTTTAATATTGCCTTTTTCAATCCCCAGCTACTTTCTTTCTTGAAAGTACAACTCCATCTTACTGGAGCTCCTCAAACTGCCGATTCTATTGCTGTTACTCTTCATTACCAAATGGTGTGTAGAGTCCAAAATCATGCTCTAGATCTAAATTTCCAACATGGAAATGAAGATGCATTGTTCATCTCCATGCAAACTGATCAGGCTTCTTGCATTCATGTTCCTCGGCAGATCCCAAAAGAAAAGTTAGTCAAGCTTCTTCCTGAATCTTGGATAACAAATTATGAAAAGCTCCACCAAATTAGCCAACCTCTCCAGTTTTCAAACTCTGAATTTGTCAGACAAAGAGATGGTACTGTAACCATCAAATTCCGCAAAGAGAAGGAAGAAACTCTTTCCATCTTTCTTACTATCTTTATGATAGAACCCTGTGTTCCTAGTCCAGTTCTTAAGGAACCAGACCCAAAAAATTTGGTCCAATACTTCAAAAGTGACGGACATCCTGTCCATCACTATAAAGACCCTTATGGTCATTGTTTTTGGGATCCTTTTTGCCAGTGTTCTTCATGCACAAATTTCCCAGATGAAGTAGATCTAGCTATTAGGCCTAAGCGAAAAGTTAGGAAGGCCAAGGACAGCTTCTACCAAAGATATTTGGATGGAGACGCTACCATTGATACCCTTGGAGAAAATAGTGGATACCAGTTTATGGTTTCATACGGACCACCATCATCTTCATCAACTTCATCATTCCCATCATCTCCACCATCACCACCATCACCCCTAGTTTCACCCCATATAAGAAATCTGTTATTTCCCCTTTCTACAAACCCATCTATAGGTGGGTAAAGAAAAATTCTTATCCACTTAAAATTTCAGTTTTTCCTGAAAACCCAATCACTAGGTAACTTCCATCTATCTCCATATTCAATGAAGCTGACTTCCCTCCTTTAAATCCTATTAAAAGTTCTCAGCTTTCTTTTCCTGCTACTGAGGAATTCACTGATCCACAACGACGATAACTTCATGCTCCGAAAATTCCTTCTCCCACTGATGTTGATGAACGTGGAAGGCCAAAAAGAACGCCTGCTGCTAAGGCTGTTCTAAATTGGCAGTCAGAAACTCTCCTGGCACAAAATCAAGCTTTCAAGACACTTGACTCCAAAATAGTTGATGTGCAACAAGACATCCGAAGGTACGACGAGTCCATAAAAAAGATACTTGTGGATTTCCAGAAAAGACTTCATGCTCTGGAATCAGGTCAGCATCTTGGCTACCATTATCTTGAAAGTCCGAAGAATGAAATAGAGAAACTCAAAAGACAAATCAGTCTCCTTGAAGAGGGAAAATTTAAGCCTACTGATTTTTTTTCTATTCCGAGAATTAGATACTCTTTTCCACCACCGCAAAGCTCTCCAGTTTTTGCTACAGCTACTCTTGCAGCTGAAACTTCTACTCAACGAGACAGAAGTGATATGACAACAATGCGCAATCGCATTCGGGAAATGGAGAAGCCCCGAAAGGAAAGAATGAAAGAAAAACATGTTGCTGAGTCATCTGGAGAACCTGAAAGGAGCTCTGACTAGTAGATGATGATCTCAAACCCTTTAGAATCCTTTCTGAGAGATTTAAGCAAAGATCAACAACAAAATCCAAAAGCTAATTTAGAACAACATCGACCAGAGTGCACTTTTTAAATAGCAAAGGTATCAAATTTGCTAAATTCAGATTCGGAATCTGACTCTCTATCCTATTCCTTTTCATCTATTTTTCCAATACCCTCCATTGAATCTTTCCAAGTACCACCAACTACTCCTCCAATCTTCATGGCTGATCCACCAAAACAAGAAATGGAGCCAAATCCATCTGAACCAGAGGTTATTCAGATCAATAACCCATTTCATATTTCTGTTTCCTCATCCAAATAGTTTTTCACTCTTGATGATATTCCTTATTCAAAATGGCTAGAAAGATTGGATGAATTCTATACTTGGTTGAACACCAGAGCTCTTACTGTTGAAAACAAATATGATGTTCTTTTAGAATTTGCTACAAGGTTTGCTGGAAGCCTTAAACACTGGTGGCAATCAACTTCTGAAACAGATCAAATGACTTTTCTTCTTCTGCAAGATTTTTCCCAAGCCATTGGAATCATTTACCTATATTTCATAGGAAAACCTGCTGATCTTCTTGAACTCAAAAGAAGAAAATATTTTGAAAGAAAGTGTTGTTCTCTTAAAAAAAAAAAAAGGCACCTAGACCACCATTAGAGAGAAATGCTTAAACTCTTTTATGACCTAGGAGCTGATCCAAATCTGAAACAAGTCTTCTTAGCCTCCATTCCTAAAGAACTCTCCCAACAGGTTGAGAGATCTTTTCTCAACAAGCAAAGAAGAATTGTTGATATTCCCTTTGGAGAACTACAGCAAGAAATCCATCTTTGCCTTGATGAACTCTGCCTCCGAAGACAGATGATGAAAAACTACATCAGAGACAATCGTGAACTTGACGGTGCTTGCTCCAAACAATATTTGAAGATCAAATGTTCAAAGAAGGATTGTGACGGTTCCTGCGGAGAATATTCAAAGAAAAACAAGTATTTCAAGAAGTATCGAGTGAAAAGATCCAAGCACTTCAGAAGAAAGAAGAAATGGCGATTCCTGCGAAAATGAAGAAACTTTACAGGACGCAAGAAACCAAATCGTTACTTTATTTACAACAAGAAGGGCCACTTTGCCAAAAATTGCCCTCAGGCAAAAAATGTCAGAATCATCTCATTCATAATATCGAACTCAAGACAAGAATCTCTCTTGACAATGATGATATCGAATCCTTGTTCTCTGTTGATGAAAATCCCACTGACCAAATACTTTGCATCATTTCTTATCCTACCCCTAGTGAAACAGACTCTGATTTAGAACTTGAAGAACTTTTCCATCTATCATCGCAATCAGAAAATATGGACCCCAGTATACATTCCAGTCAACTTCATTGTCCTCACTTCTCAGTCAAAATATATCTTTCAAAATTTGCCAAGCCAATTTTAGTCATTGCCCTCATAGATACTGGTGCTAGTGCTTCAATCCTAGATACTAAAGTTCTCCCTGAAGAATACTGGACTTCCTGTGTTCGGTATTTCAACTCTGCTTCAGGAGACACTTTTTCCACAAATATTCGCACCACCCCTGTATCTATTCAGTTTTTCCTCCAGTGTTCCATTACCACTAGAATTCTTAGATCTAGTCTTCCTAATAAAGACTTGATTATTGAGTGGGATATCATGACCCAACTTCTAGACTTGAGAATCGTTCCTGGAAACGGACTTAGGTATAAAGATCAATTTTCTGAATTCGTCAATATCTAAAAACTCTTTTCCATTCAAATGAGTCTATTAGATCCAATCATGCAGAAACTGTTGGAATCATGCTCAGAAAATCATTCCGAATTCTCTAAAAAATGTTCTTATCCTTTGTGGAAAAATACAGAATTCTATGTTCGACTCCCCTTCAAGAAAAATGAGGATATAAATCCTACTAAGATAAGTCATTCGGGAATGAATCCAGAGCATTTGGCTCTTGCTCAAAAGGAATGCTCAGAATTGTTATAACAAGGCCTTATCGAAACTTCAAATTCTCAATGGGCTTGTGAAGCTTTCTATGTCAATAAACGTGCTGAGCAAAATCGAGGAAAAATGAGATTGGTGATCAACGACCAACTTCTCATTCTTTTCCTCCAAGATGACAAATTCCCTTTGCCTTTTTGAAATTCCCTTTTTGCGGGAATTACTAAAGCCCATATTTATTCAAAGTTTGATCTTAAAGCCGGATTTTGGCAATTGGGCATTTATCCTGATGACAGACCAAAGACGGGATTTTGTATTCTCAACCAACACTTTCAATGACGAGTTCTTCTATTTAGTCTCAAGGTTGCTCCTTCCTTATTCCAAAAGGCTATGTGTCGCATATTTCAGCCAATGTTATCCGGTGCAGCTGTATATATTGACGACATATTGCTCTACAGCCCAGACGAAGAATCTCACTGTCGACTTCTTGATCAGTTTGCAGAAATTGTGAAGAAACATGGCTCATGCTTTCTCAGAAAAAGATGATCATTACCCAAACAGAAGTTGAATTTCTTGACATGCACCTTAACAAAAGTACATATTATCCAGGATCGCACATTGCCAGGGAATTGCTAAAATTTCTTGAAAAAAATTTTACAACCCAGCAAGTTCAATAATTTCTCGGGATAATCAATTATCTTAGAGATTTTGCTCCAAATATTGCAAGATTGTTAATTCCCTTGCAGCTGATGTTAAAAAAGCATCCAGTACCATGGGGAAAGGCACAAACCAAAGCAGTTGTGGAACTCAAAGAAATTATGCAAGATCTTCTCCCTCTGCAAATCCCATCCACAGGTAAGAGAATCTTGTAGACTGATGCCAGTGATGAATATTGGGTGGCTATATTGTTCGAAGAATTTCATTGTAAATGACATCTTTGTGCTTACAAAAGTGGTAAGTTTTCTCAGGCAGAAATGCATTATCATTCTACCTTCAAGGAAATTTTGGCAATAAAAAATGGAATAAAAAAGTTCGAATTCCATCTTATTGGCCACCATTTTCTAGTAGAACTGGATATGGCTTCTTTTTTCCAAATGACCAAATTCAAACAGAAGCAAATCCCTCATCCTCAGCTACTCAGATGGGTCGAATGGTTTTCGAAATACTCTTTCGAAACCAAACACATTGCAGGAAAGAAAAACATGCTCATAGATTTTCTCTCTAGACCAAAAGCATCGGCAGAAATCAATATGTATATTCTCAAGCATTCCTTCCCGTTCCGAGCAGAGAAGTACAAGATTGAACGGTTCCGATATTGGCCAAGCCTGGAATATCCTCAAGAAATAATTGAGCAAATTCAAAAGGATAAGCTCATTGAAAATCTTGACAATCTCATGTGGAAATGCCACAAAGACCTTTTTCGCCACCATGGAGGATCTATTCTTGACTCTTCTGGATTACACTCGAGGTATCCTTTCATCCACCCATTACTTTGGAGACAAAATGATTTTCCTGATAAACTTAAATAGCTATTATGGTATCTAACCAACAAGTACGTAATAGCTATTGAGTTTTCCACCAGAAAATTCATTCACCAATTGACCAACTTGCTTCTAGTTGATTACGTTCAACTAAATAAACACGAGAAAAATCTTTTAACTGTGCTCAAATGGTTTTACCCTCCTGTTTATTGGAAACGACTCTTTCTTGAAGAGGTGAAAAAAGTCCGAGATGATCCAAAAACACACACTGTTGTACTCTTTCACCGTCCTTGGACTTTTGTGCATAATAATGGTACCATTTCCAACACTCCCGCCGCAGTAGGTACTACTACTTAAAAGCCTCAGTCACAACTCCAGGTTACACGTGTCTATAAATCATTCCCCAATCGCATTGGTTCTATTGAATATAATTACAGGGAACTCCAAAGGATCTTATGCCAAGAAAATGGTATTATTCCAAAAGAAGCATGGGATTACTTCACACCTACCTCATGGGATCACGAAGGATCTTCCTCTACAACAAGACAAGCACTCAGGGAATACGAGCACAAACAGGCACAAGCACAGCTCGGATTATCACAAGATCACGAAATGTCAGATATAGGAGATCCGGCATAGTCATCTCAAGATCCGGTGCAGTCTCAGGATCCATAGGGTGGACCACTCTCTCAAGACCCCTATGACTATGGACCATTGTCCTTATCCGTTGGACTTGATGCCAGCTCTTCCTCTCACTACACACAACTAGGAAATTGGCCCAGCCAGTTTTGCCTCAGTCAGTCTTACCTGAACCAAATCCACAACCAAGCCTTGGCATCAGAATGTGGAATGACTTCCTGTTACCACAAAACACTCCAGATACTGCTTTTCTAGACCTTTCGACACATGCATCCTTTTCCTCGAACCTAGCGCCAGTTATCACTGAAGATAATTTTGAACATATTCTGACACAAAGACAGATAGCAGAATACGAACGTGCAAACAGTTCAGATAGCTCGGATTATGATTATAACTCTGGATGGAGATAAGCTTGTACTATTCCACCTAACCGCCATTGTCCTAGCATATTATAGCTGGGTCCTGATCCACCTATGAATGGGTTTTAAGTGTTCTACGAGTAAGTGTACTAAATAATGTACTTAGTTAGGTAATGTTTGATTTATGTGGACACGAGTCCAATAATATATCCGTTCTAAGTGTGTTTTGTCTTACCTGGACCACCGTCTAGCATGTATCCCCAACGCCTATATAAGGCTATATAATCCTTCGATTTGGAATAAGAGGGAAAGTTGTGAAATCTATTCTCTCACTTTCAATGCCTCTCTAAAAATCATTTTTCTTCAAAGCCTGACATGATCCTCTGAGAATGCAGCTCGGCCAGATAGACATAATATCATCCTGGTCACTCTGAGCGTCTCTATGCTCTGAGTCAAATCTCCGGGTAGTTTTGCAGCTAAAAGGCAATTCCTGAAGGGCTTGAATAAGAGGTTCGCCCATGCGGAATAGCATACCTGCTGTAAGCTGACCTGGTTTTCCCTAACTCTCAGTATAGGTCCCCTCATAACATATTTAAACTCATTCCATCCAATCTACAACCCATCGTCTGCCCGGAAAAACCCCTCAAAATTAGAAAATGTCTATCCCCACGTTCAGTCCAACCTTGCTCTAACCCCTTTGAGAGCCGCCATCTTGCACATATATTCTTCTACTTATCAAGTCATCGTCATAATCCAATTCATAAAAATACATCTTCGCAAAATAAATAGTCAAAAAATTCCCGAATTCGACACGACAAAGCATGCTTCACAACGCTGATCACACAGTGTCACATACCATTTAAGTAATTCCATTTTCTAAGGATACGCGCTTAATTTTACCATAAGTTGGTAATCAACAAAAAAAGATAAGACTTAATTAAATTGGCAGTACAACTATATGGGATCAGCATATCATATCATACCATCTCTCTACCTTAAATTGAATAGCATGTATAAACATAAATAAAATTCCCACGCTTACGTCAGCCGTGGACGGATGGCGGCTTCTTCTGCGTGTGTACGTATATAACCGCACACCCGCAGTAGCGCTCGCAGCGCTCGCTCTTCACCTCCTCGCCTCCGACGTTCCTTCCTGCCTTTCCTCTGAGAATTTTCCCCGACCCGTTTTCCCTCTCGTTTTCCCGAGAAAGTTGCCCCTTTCCTCCTCCGCTGCTGATACTGATCCCCAGAGACCTTCGCGCGCGTGTGGAGGGAAAACGGCTGAGCCAGATTGCATGGTGGGCTGTGGCGCGCGGGCCATCGCGCACACGGCCATCGTCTCGCGAAGTTCGACGCAACTGCCTCCCCCGCTTTTTCCCGTGATCATCGTCTCGCGAAGTTCGACGCAACTGCCTCCCCCGCTTTTTCCCGTGATCCTCGCTCTCTCTCTCTCTCTCTCTCTCGAGAAAGTGGTGCATACGTTTTGGATAAGGTGAAAACGGCATTTTTCAACTTTGTTGCCACGTTCGATTTTTTTTTCTCCTCTTTGCATTGAAATTTTTGAGGAGGAACGTCGCGTCTGGCTTTGCCAACTCTCGCCGAAATGTCCTTACCTTATGGAGAACATCGAGTCTCCGTTTCCGCTTCCGCCATGGGAATCCTCGCGTCCTCAGATGCTCCGTGTTTTCGCCCTTTCCTTTGCGCAGGGAGGCGCGGCGGCGGCGATCGAGCGCCTCAGGGGACCGGAATCGGAAGCAGCGTCGCGAGTGCCGCCGGGGGAAGGGAAGTAGACGGGCGAGGGAGGAGGAGATGACGCGCGGAAGGGTGGAGAACGACGGCGGGGGAGGAGGAGGAGGAGGATCGGAGGACGAGGAGGCGGAGTACGAAGTGGGGGAGCTAAGGGATCGGATCAAATCGTCGAGGGGGAGCCGGTTCGACCTCCTGACCAACGAGCTGGGGCTCGACTCCGCCGCTCGCCGGCAGTTCAGCCGCGAGTCCGTGATCGGCGGCATCAGGGACCTCTCCAGGGGCCTCGTCATCCACCCCGAGAACAGGTCACCATCTCTGCATCCTCTCTCTGCATACTCTCTGCGCATTCTCTCGATCATGGCGGTCTTTGTGCATGGCGGTCTTCGCATCATCATTTCGAAATCTCAGGGGGAGTGGCGAATCTGACGATGATGATGATGATGAACAATGATTGATGATGATTTCGTTTCGCGTTGATCCCGGTTCAAATTCGGCGGGATCGGTCTTCGATTTTGACGCGTAGTGGATAGAGACGGTGATCTGATCGATCGAAAATGGTGGTCATCGGTCGCGTCTTTTTCTGGACGTACACGTGGCGGCTGCCTATTGGGGCGTTCCGTGGGCAGTTACGGTAGGGGGTCTCGATGCGCACGGCACCTGGCTTCGGTTCCATCCCATCGGACGGACAGCAGTTGCCCCAGTTTCTCGCTGACGTCGGTTATCAAATCCGAACGACCCATCTCAATAAGTCGACTTTACTAATGAGTCATTATTTTTTGACCATCAAGACGGTACACTCTCAAAAACTTTCGACCGACGCATTTATAATAAATTTATCCCTATTAGTCTTTATTAACTTAAATTAATATCACGAAAAATTACAATTAGCAAAGGTCCATAAATTATAACAGAAGTTAAATTTATCACATATATACTGATTTTTTGTAGTATTAATCCTTTGCTATTTATCGTGTTTCGAGAAATAATAATAAGTAAAGAAGAAAAAAAAAGACTCAAAACGGGCTCCGATATAAGTCTATGATTTGGGCCTTCGTTGGTAAAAATGAGTGTAAAGTAAACAACGTTTATCTTCCATTTTCCGCTAAATCTGACAACTTTTGAACATTTCTCACGTTGGTGTCTGTCAATATCCCATTTTCGACGCAGATTCTTGGGCGGACATGGGATTTCTTCTCTATTTTTTTTTATACTTATGATAAGTTGTAAGAGATGGGATACATCGTTATCAGATGATCGCATCACATAGTTCAGCTAGTTAGTGACTTGTGCGACGATGCTCAACTTAGCTGTCCTCGTCTCTGTGGAGTCACCATGTTCGTGCCTTGACGACAAATGCGTGCGTGGCTGCTTGATTTCGTTCTCTTTCTTGTCTCTGTCTTTGCCCTTTCCTGACCGAGGAAGGACGGTTCTCCCGGTTTCCCATTGGTTTGCCCGTGCCTCCACATGCGATCTTCTGTCAGAGCATCAGGACCCCTGAAATGATATCCTAAGGGAATTTGCAGCTCTTCGAATTGGCGTTGGCATGTCATTTTTTTTTGCTCGATTTAAATCTCGCAGCCTGCGCACTTATATCTTAATAACACTCAATTGTTCGCGTATAGATTTATAAATAATTTTTTCATGATTTTCTGAAAATTAGATGATATATTAAATTCTGAAAAAAAGTCAGTCGAAGAGTACCTTTTGTTTTTGTTTAAGTCCACTTAGACAGGCCTAAGAAGCTTAAAGACCAGGGGAATCACTCGGGAGCCACAAAAATATTTGTTTATGAGATGCGATGACATCGCTGCTTTGTAAGCGGCGATATATCTTAATATTAGAGTTGATCTGACAATATTGGTTGTTCGCTGAAGTGGTTGCCTAGCTATTTTAAATATTTAACGGGACATTTTGCCACAAAATTTAAATAAATTTTGGTCTGACATTTGGTCAACTTCTTCAGTTAAGGGAGCATGATGTAAGTGGATCGAAAGGATTTTAGGAGAAGCAGGTTTTAGACTAACTGACTTGAAATCCGCGTTGTTAGATCAATTCTATGGACTTGTGTACGGAGATTGAATTGACAGACAGGATCTGAATTTTATGGTTTATTCTTGACAGAGCCATCGTCAATCTTTCAAGTTAGTTCTTTGTAAATGAAAAACCATTGTGAATAATAAGACTTGACTGGCATTTTAAAATCTACTTTGAAATGTTAAATAGTTAGCCATTTATCACTTCTTTAACGATTTAGTCTTAGTTGCAATAGCAGGATTAAAATATAAGACTTTCAAGGAATTAAATTTATGCAATTTGTTCAATTTATATACTCGCCAAGAGAACATTTACACTGAGATTTATCACCACATGAGTTTTCAACTCGTGGAATCAGGTAAAAAAACACAAAGAAACTATTTTGGCTAGTCTAAGTCCAAGTGGAGTAAATCGAACTCTGCTAATATGGCGATAAGCATAACATGTTGTAAAAATGTTTTTTAGATGTACTTACTAATTTCAATAAACTCTGGAACATTTTGTGGGTGATGGGTGTACTGAAAATGCTGATGCATTACCAAACACTCTTGACCCTCTCACTGCTGAGGGCTCGGTATCCTTCGGGGATTAGCATTAGTCGATCATGGGATTAGCATTAGTCGATCATGTCAGGACTACCTCATGAATTTCTGTGACAGAGCTTCGTACTTTTGGCACAAATTGTACAATAAGAGGCGCTTTATCGCTTCTATAAGCACTTCCTCCTATATCGGTATTCTCTTCTTCCTGCAAATTTGGTTTCTCCTCCTTATTATGTACTAGTATACTGTGAAAACTCTGAAAGAGTTCGTAGCTTCAAGTTTTTGTTGCTCTAGATTATTCATGGAGAATGTAACATTTCGGAATTGCGAAGATATTTCGCATAATCACAAGTAGGTATTAATGGGCCCACCAGATTACAGAGCTGAAGTAAAATGTATGAAATTACCAATACAATGTTTGCAAATTGGACACTTTGGTTATCTACGGTCGACATTTCAAGTCAATAACAAATATAAGCTCAAATGATTACAAGCTTTTGGTTTCTAAATAGAGCAACACTCGTACCTTAGTGCCCTTCTTGCTATTTATTGATCTCATCACTGTTTCCCGAGTTTACCGGATGCTCAATGCTGTGTCGGGTATAGTAGCAATGCTATGGAAAAAAGAATAATCATATTCTTACGGAAGTTAGTAGAAATAAGCTATTAGCCCCTCAGGTTGGATTCTCTACGTGTACTTGCCTTAAATCATGTTGGTATACAACGAGGAGCACAGCTTGTTCTTTTGGCAACAGAGAGATGGGTTTATTTGTCCATTTTTACCCTTTTCTGATAATTCTTTTCTGGACAATGAGATTTCCTTATGCTTTGAACTTTTACTTTTTGCTAGTCAATCGCATGTGAAAACAAGTGATCAATCAGCTTTCTTCTGTGCATGAATGAAGCCTTCCAATTTTCTAGCTATCTATTTATGCACAGAGGTTAAATTGTGAGACGCAATGCAGGTATTATCGGGCTTGGAAAAAATTCATACTTCTGTGGGCTATCTACTCATCCTTCTTCACACCATTGGAGTTTGGCTTCTTCAGGGGATTGCCGGAGAACCTCTTCATATTAGACATTATTGGACAGGTTGCTTTTCTATTTGACATTGTTTTGCAGTTCTTGCTTGCTTACAGAGACACACAGACCTATCGAATGGTCTACAAGCGCACGCCTATTGCTCTACGGTTTGTTCTCTATCTGTCGTCTACTTTTTACATGCACTCTAATAATTGCAATGTGATAATTAGTTACAATCTGCAAATGGACTTCCTCACAGCCTTATAGAGCTACGTAATTTATTGACAAGCAACATTACTGGTTAAGTTCAATCTTCAGATTTAAGCAATAAAAAAGAGATGACTTAAGACTATAAGTATTCCATTACCTGCTAACACTTGCAGAACTGAAAATAGAAATGAAAAGGGCGTAATCTATTCATGAGGGAAAATTATCAGCTTAATCGTAACTAAATTTTTTTTTAAAATGACAGATTATTACCAGTTTGGAGATTATTGAAGGTTGAGCAATTTTTGTTGGGTTAGCGTAAGATTTGGTCATCTATTAGGTGTAAATGAATCACACTTCTTTCTTTGGCTTTTTTGTAGGTACTTGAAATCTAGTTTTATTGTGGACCTTCTAGGTTGCTTGCCTTGGGATATCATATACAAGGTAATCCCTCGCTTTGAAGTTTTCTTCAGCTTCGAACAAAAAAGAAAAGGTTATATTCAGCCTTTCAGGGCGATACCATACCCAAAGTATTTTCTTCTATGGGTTGCATCTTCTATGCATGACTCATATAGTTGGGAATGGAATTTGCAGCTTGACTCCATAAGCTGCAGCATATTGTCACAGGGCACCAAATAGTTGAATTTCTCCTTTGACCATTGCACTTTACCACTTTTCAACTTTGAAAGAAAACTGTAACTGTCTTGTTATTAGATGATCTCCTTTTATGGTGCTACGAGTGCTCTAACAAAAGAAAACACTGATAAGGGGATTCACGTCTAACCATGCAATATTGCTGTTGAGTGACCCAGGTTGCTAGTTCCATACTCAGGTTATAGCTACTGGAGAATTTGTGCTGGTGAAATTAGTTTGGAGAATTTCTCAGTATAAAATAGGAAAATATCAGACTTTTCATTTTGTTTTCTCCTGGTGACAGGAGCGGTGACAAAGAATTCTCATCAGAAAACATGATTCATTCATTATCTATGTAGAGCTTTATGTGATCAAGTTGCAAGATGTGTTTTTGACAGGCTAGTGGAAGCAAAGAAGAAGTCAGATACCTTTTATGGATTAGGTTGAGCCGAGTGCGCAAAGTCACAGAATTTTTCCAAGATATGGAAAAGGACATACGAATTAACTACTTGTTTACAAGGATCGTGAAACTTCTTGCTGTGGAACTCTACTGCACACACACGGCTGCCTGCATTTTTTACTATTTGGCAACTACACTGTCTCCTGAAGAAGAGGGGTACACTTGGATTGGAAGCTTAAAGTTGGGTGATTACAGTTATTCACACTTTAGAGAAATTGATATTTGGAAGCGGTACTTAACATCCTTATACTTCGCCATTGTTACCATGGCCACAGTTGGTAAGTCATGCTTCTAACTTCAGTTTTTTGTGCAATGTCTAACTCATGCGCTTTTTATTTGATTGTCTTTCTTTTACGCTTAGAGGTTTATGCAGCTCTAAGAGAATGATGAAATGGCAAGAGTTGCCTGACTTAGTTAGGACAAATATGGGAACACTGACTCTCTGCATGATAATGATGATAGCATATGTGTATCAGGGAATGCAGAATAATCTGATTCTTTGTCCTTTTTCTCCAAGAATATTATTTCAAGGGTCACTAGGCTGTTTCCTTGAATTTAAATATGCTAGAAATAGAAGCACAATGTTAATAACTAGCTTAATGGGCAATAATAGCGAAAGCCATTTCCCTAAGTGGTTAGTGTTTTAGCAACAATGGAAAATCAAGTTGCAGTTTGTTGAGAAGGTTTGCTCCTGAAGTACCTTGGCCTTGCAGAATGATTAGCATCACATAGTTGTAACACCCTAATTGAGATGAAGTAAAGAGGGCACTAGAGGAGAAGCGGAAAGTTCTCAATAGTTCCACCACCGAAGTCGCTAAGTTCGGAAAATACCAAAATGGAGGAGTCCCAACAGTCTAGAAGTAATAAAGAGCCAGCGGCTGAAAGTTCAAAAGGCCCCCAAATGAATCAATTAGAAGGGGTCAGGGAATGGGCCAAGCCATCCTTAATGAGCATCACTCTGAGTCCGCCAAGCCAAAACTTTAAAAACCTTCGCGGTTGGACAGGAATAATCCAGGATTCGGCCACCAATCCTAAGTCATTCCTGCAATGAGCCATGCTAACGCGAAGTAAACCTGCAACAAATGCCCAATGATGGCATTTGTTAGTAAATTCAGTAAACTATATTATAGGAATATTGTATTTATTTTCCAAAAAAAGAAGAAAGGGCCTAATTACGCATCTATACAGCTAAGCCGAAAAAACAGTGTGAAAGTTATGAAAAGCTCTGGGAATCATCAGTCCATTATTTCTCCAGGTTATATCTTCTCCGAAATGCTGCTTTTGGGGAAAAATCTGTCATCCTTGGGCAATCCATTGTAGAAGGAAATTGATTAATTATGTACATTGTTTGATCCCTTGGCTTGTTGTCCATCTTTTCTTTATTTTTTTCTGACAAGCGTGTGCTTGAATTGCTATTCCATTGTTCTTTTACTTTCATAATTGTTAAAATTCTTTTTCTGGACATTTTTTCACAGTTTAATCTTTGACTTGATTAATTTATTGTGTTCATTGTTTCATCCCCTTTGCTTGTTGTCCATCTTTTCTTTATTTTTTTCTGACAAGTCTTTGCTCGAATAGCTATTTCATTCGTTAAATTTCTTTAATTTTCCTAAAGTAATTTATATTAGGATATCGGCTGTGTATGTGATGTCTGACAACCATCCCAAGCTTGTAAAATCTGGGTAATTGGCTTCTCTCCTCAACAGGGGATCTGCATTTGGCATGACATAACTGTTATTACATTCTTCCACTAAGATGCTTCATTTCTTTGGTGTTTCACAAGGCAGCTGATGAGTGTGCTTTTCCTGCAACAGGATATGGAGACATACATGCAGTCAATATGAGGGAAATGATATTTATAATGATTTATGTGTCATTTGACATGATTCTTGGTGCCTACCTGATTGGTAACATGACAGCTTTGATTGTCAAAGGATCAAAAACTGAGAAATTCAGGGATAAAATGACAGATCTCATAAAGTATATGAACCGGAACAAACTTGGAAGGGATATTCGTAATCAGATCAAAGGCCACCTACGTTTGCAGTATGAAAGTAGCTATACTGAAGCTGCTGTTATTCAGGATATCCCAATCTCCATCCGTGCAAAAGTAATATGCAACTAGTGATTATTACCTATTAGAGCATCCTTTTATTGTTGACTGTCTAGAATCTTTGCCTTTAAGTTGGAACATGCTGACATGTTTCTTTATTTAGTATCCTACGAGTACTTGGGAGCTGTCATTTACTTTAATGGCCTCTAATCAGGGAAATATGGAGTGTTGTATGCTTCACCAATCAAAAGCGTTTCTGACTACATCCTAGTGATATCAGCAAGCTCAGTATCTTCTACTATAGACAGTGCCAAATTCAAAGGTTTAGGATTAGCTCACAATATAATTTTACACAACAATAGGGGGTTCAATTGTTACCAAAGAAAGATGTTTTTCTCTTGTGCTAGGGTTGGCAGATATCTTGAAGAGCTATTTTCTCATTCCCTGCAGATTGCTCAAACATTGTATATGCCATACATAGAGAAGGTTCCTCTGTTCAAGGGATGCTCATCTGAGTTCATTAACCAAGTCGTGAGTTCCTATTTTATTATATGCTGCTTATGTTCGATTGACAGAAGGTGAAATAAAACAGAATCGTTCCAAGTCATTATATAAAAAATGGGTATAGTTTTTGCCTGCCGCCTTCGATATGATAAACAACCCAGAAATATAACCATTCACATTCTTTGCCTTCCCTTTTGACATAATTACACCAGCAGATAGTTAAGCTGCATAGATAGATAAGTGACGTCATATCTGGTTGTCCCAGACTTAAAATTGTTAAAGAGAAGCTAACAACTAGAGGATTTTGAATCCTCTTGGCATTCAGCATTTCGATGACTATAGGCGTTTGGGCATCGATAGGACTTGGTATCATTGTGGGTGGGTTAATATCAATTGCTAGTAGGGTGGCAGAATAAAAAGAACATGGCGCTGAATACACCATTGGGAAACAGTCAAAGTAAGAACTGACTGTTTAATAGACAACTTTTGGCCAAGTAAATGTTAAGTCGTCATTATGTCTCGTTTGTAGGTAACTAAGCTCCACGAAGAATTTTTTCTCCCAGGGGAAGTGATAATGGAGCAAGGAAACATGGTGGATCAGCTTTATTTTGTTTGTCATGGTCTGCTGGTATGGTTTTGTAACCTCTGTCTTCTTTAACATTTATCATTTGTATCTCTCTTTCTGAGCAATCATTCTCTCTACTATTAAAGGTCTTCATTAAACCTCTACATCTAGAAACTTTTCTTTGATTGTCCGATCTTTTTCATTCCCTCGCGGTCTTTGGTTGCTGTATTGTTGGTCCTGACAAAATGAAAATACTTGCGGGCCATTAAGTTTTGTGTTTCACAAATTCAGTGCATTTATGATTTTTCCTTGTTCTGCATCTCACTAGAAGTCATCTCAAGATTACAGTGATAATCAACAATAGCTTACATAGTTCAACGTGAACTTGCCATTACCTAAATTGTTTTTAGTCGGCTTGATGGTCGTATCTCATTTACCATAAACGTCCATGTTCTCGTTCAGTTGGCTGGATGGCAAGTTTGCTACAGCTTATGATTTGGTAAGATGAACTTCTACAGGAGGAGGTTGGCATAGGAGAGGATGGATCTGAAGAAACTGTTTCACTTTTACATCCTAACAGCTCAGTTGGACAAGTCTCCATTCTTTGTAACATTCCTCAGCCTTATACAGTCCGAGTTTGTGAACTATGTCGGCTTCTGCGGATTGATAAACAGTCTCTGTCATATATCCTCGAGATATATTTTTATGACGGGAGAAAGATTTTAAACAACCTTTTAGAGGTAATGTAGTTATGTTTGAAAGAAAAGAATGTGTTTGCGCTCGTGTTGCTCAGTTCTGCATGTGAAATCCATTTTTGAAATATCGCATTAATAGAAGATTCTCAAAGTTATCAGATGCTCTGTGAATTGCATTACAACAGTCATATAGGAATTTTACATTGTGTATGCTTGCAGGTAAGGGAATCTAATCTCCGACTCAAGCAATTGGAGTCAGACATCACATTTCATATTGGAAAGCAAGAAGCAGAACTTGCTTTGAGGGTAAATAGTGCAGCCTTTCATGGAGACCTCTATCAGCTAAAAGGTTTAGTCAGAGCAGGGGCTGATCTCAACAAGACAGATTATGATGGAAGGTCACCCCTGGTAGGAATTGGGCTTTCGAATTACTTCTCTTTTAATTTGTCTCAGTTCCATGTCCTTATTATGTGACAGGAACCAAATCACAAAGAGGATAAACTTTTAATCCGCTTGCATCATCAGTGTGGTCTCGTGAAGGTGTTCCTGATGTTTCAATGCAAGTGTGTGTAAGGTTAAGGAAATGAGGATTGTGGTCAAATTAGTAGGAATGAGTAATTGTTGACTAGTACATCTAATTGTTTAGAACTCTTTGTACAGAAATTGAAATTTGAACATCCATTGCATTTTTTACCACTTCTCAACTTGTTAAATTTTGCAATCTTCACCTTACGCTCACCACAAGATCTAGTAACGAGGTTCAAGGTTTTTAGATAGATATCTAACACCATCTACATGGTAGCCAGGAAACTCTGATATATCAAATTTAACTTGCGAAGGCCACCTTTCATTGTGGAGATATTGTGTTCTCTAATTCTAAGTTATTTGGAATTTCAAAATGAGTCTTTCTGTTTTCAGCATCTTGCAGCAACGAGAGGCTACGAGGATATTGTGCTTTTTCTTGTTCAAGAGAGAGTGGATGTCAACAAGAAAGGTTCGTTTCCTCATCAATGTAAACTGGCTCTTCTGTCCTTCTTCAACCGTATTAGATACCTTTTTTCACACTAACATTGCAAAGCTGATTTCGTTGTGTAGATAATTTTGGGAACACTGCCCTTCTAGAAGCTATCAAGAATGGAAATGATCAAATTGCCTCATTACTTGTTAGAGAAGGCGCATCTCTAAGGATAGATGATGCTGGTAGTTTTCTTTGTACAGCCGTGGCAAGGGGTGATTCCAATTTTCTTAGAAGAATTTTGTCTAATGGCATAGATCCTAACTCCAAAGATTACGACCACCGAACCCCACTTCACATAGCTGCCTCAGACGGACTCTTTCTGATGGCAAAGCTGCTTCTAGAAGCAGGGGCTAGTGTTTTCTTGAAGGACAGGTATATTCAGACCTTCAGTGTCCATGTTCCTCGCTCCGAATGATCTGATGCTTTAAACATCTTATAGAACTAATTTAGTGTTTTTCGGGGATCTCACAGATGCAATTATCATTTCACTCTTTCGTGTACGCAGATGGGGAAACACACCTCTCGACGAAGGTCAAAAGTGTGGAAACAAAAATTTGATTAAGCTGTTGGAAGCTGCAAAATCCTCCGAAATGTCAGAGTTTCAGCACAGCCCTAGGGAAACCGCAGGTACCTGCAAAATTTATTAGCAGTTGCTAGGATGTGTGTAAGATCCTAGGAAATAAATGAAGAAATATCATATAGACATTGATTAGTCTGAGTTTATTACCTGATGCGAACTCTTCACCTGTTAATTTTTTTCAGATAAACTGCATTCAAGAAAATGTACAGTGTTCCCTTTTCATCCTTGGGATCCTCAGGAGCATAGAAGACATGGGATTGTGTTGTGGGTCCCTGACAATATCGAGGAGCTCATAAGAAATGCATCGGAGCAGTTAAATGTTCCGTCCGCTTCTTGTATATTATCTGAAGATGCAGGTAAAGTTCTCGACACGAACATGATAAGTGAGGGCCAGAAGCTGTATTTGATTACCGAAACGCAGGAATGATTTGCACCAGCTATTATGTTGTGAAAACAATGAACATTGTTGTAGCTATTAGTTTGCATCATTTGCATGTGTTTGGGCACACCTCTTCATGAGTTTCTTGATGTTTGATCAAGTGATGGAGTGATCAGGTGATCCATATTCCAATTCTGGTTACAGCAACTCATGCAGTTCTTTCCTCTCTGGGTGATTTGGAAGACGTACTTCCGCAAGCATTAGCATGTGCTTTTAAGGTCCCTGGAATAAGACCAAAACTCAGGCATGCTGTAGGTTGATGTACATTCATCCCAACATAGTATGGTTTCAGCAAAACATTTTTAGGAATTCATCAAGTGCTTAAAACGTGCACACAGATGGTGCGATTCGGTCTCAAAACTTCCCGGTTGAATGAATCATATCTTCCCTTAACTTTTTAATGAGATGCAATCAACAAGTTCCGTTTAATCAAGTTGGCTTTTTTGGTCGAAATCACATGGCAAGTATTCTTATATGAAGTGGACACTGAAACTAGTCTCCGACTTCATACGCAGTAGGGTTGATTAGAAAAGAAAATATTGTGACAAAACATCCTTCTATGTATTTAGACAGAGCTATAACATAAGATAAAGAAGAAAAAGTTTGTTCATTGATACACAAAACCCTTCTAATTCCTACAAATCCCTCTTGGAGGGATATAAAATCTACACGAAAATGATTCTAACAATCCCTCCTAATCTCTCCTAATCCATCCTTATTCTTTCCCTCCTTCTCTTCTCCTCCATAACACAAATCAGATTGTTGTTTTCAGAATCGTTTATTCTTCCTCCCTGATCCTCCTGCTAAACAAATGATGAAGCAATATTAGATGTTTAAATGAGTGACACACGCATAAAGTAGTCGTAGTCGACTTATGTGCAATATAGTCTGGCCAAATTGCTTGGTAAACACAACTCAGAAAGAACTAATGACTATAGCACAGTTCGAACTCTTCTCCTGGTGACATGTTCAGCTAGGATTGTCGAGGAAGTTGTAACTTCCGGGGACGTCGGGGATGGCGAGTGCAGGAACTTGGACTATTGGGGGCGAGATAACGAGATTTTGCGCAAATTATCAATGAGTGTATATACCAGATGATAACTCAAATGTGTACTGGACACCTTACTACCGGCGGCAGCGGCGGCGGCGGCAGCTGCACGGCCAGACCCAAGGGAGTGGAGCCTCACCAAATCTAACGTGGCGGACAGAAATTGGTGATTAGACTGCAAGGAGTAGGTGATATTTGGCCTTATATGTGGAAAAAGGGATGACCAACACAGCACAATTAATAATGGAGCTATCCTGGTGTTCATATGATTGCTCAATTTCGGATTATTAAATATTGACTCCGATATGCTCATCTTCATCGTTTCCCAGTTTTTCCAATGAAAACTGCAGAGAAGAATCATGTGATTTGCCACATGTTCTCAAAAAGAATCTAGTTGTGTGAACCGAAAACTCGATATTGCTATTAAGCCTATTATAAGAATTACATACCCTTATGAACACCCTAATATTCTAGCAAAATTCATAGCCGAACAATCGAAGAATATAGTTTCATTTCGCATAGAAATAGAAAAAAAGGCTATTGGATTAACCGAACAAGCAGATGCAAAAGGAATTCAAGTACAAATGGCGGGTCGCATCAACGGAAAAGAAATTGTACGTGCAGAATGGATTGGAGAAGGTAGGGTTCATTTACAAACCAATTGAGCTAAAATTGATTATTATTCCTGTTCGACGCCGGTGTTCATGTTTTTACCTCAAAACAATGTACCGTTACTATCTCGACATAATCAAACGAGCAAAAACAGGTCGAGGAGATCCAAACTTTGTGAAATTGTGATTGAAAAGTCAAAGCCTCTCTTTACTTTACTCCTTGATTTCACGGCTTAAACGGCGGAAGACGTTGATTATCGTTACATAAATTAGTCTGCTAAATGACAAGGAAAAGCAGAAGCACCATCATCAAAGAATCCTCAAAGATCAATCAACACTTTAATAATTCAAGACCCTTAAAGAAAAAAAAAAGAGCACCGGACTTGCAACAAGTAAACATAAAGATCATATTATATCATCACGAATCCTTCTGATTTCATATTATATCAGGACCGTAGATATACGAAAAGCTCATACATGTTATAACCATACTGAAACCACTGCATTCATCAAGAGAAGCTAAATCAGAAAGATCACATGATTCGATAGTACAAAGGACCAGAGGGTTCTCGTCTTCAAGAAGTTACCATCCGGGACCGATCATCAGGCGCATCGCATGTGTTGAGGTTGTCGGAAATGCCTCTGTGCCACGGCATTCTGCGAACGCTTAGCACCATCTTCGCTGTCCCTGTCTTCATTCTCGTTCGCGCCATCGTTCGAGGTATGGCTTTTCTCGCCGTCCGTGACGCGAGCTGCGGAAGCAGACTGATCATGAGGATTCAGTAGATGAAGGAGAGTTTGCATAACCGCGTAGCCCAGGAGAGGGAGTGCAGACAACATCAGCGCAACCCTCTTGAAATTCATTGCCGAGGACTTTGACCGAGCCAACAAACAATCTAGGAAGCAGCAACAAGAGCAGCTTGAAGAGAGAGAGAGAGAGAGAGAGAGAGACAGAGACAGAGACAGAGAGAGATAAATAGGAGTACAAGGCAATGTGTCAGTCTCAAAAGAGGAAAAGGTCAGCCATACTGACTGTGTTCAGCGAATGATCGCTGTGTCAACAAACCACAATTAATTGAGACACATTTTCCTATTTTGGACAAATGAAAGGGCAAAGTCCGAGTGCCACACTCCTAATCTCTTTAATAAAACTTGAGCCAGATCCTCTAATACAGGTAAAACCCACAAAGATTACAAACATTTTTGAAATAAAGAGGATGAAGTACCGAAAGAACGTCAGAGCTAATCAAGTTCCCATATTCATGAATATCTAGTTCCCAAAAGTAATATCTCTCAACGACATATCTAAAATTAGATTATCATTCACATCACAGGACTAGACGACCCGATTTGCTTACAAATCTACACATGAATTTTTTTTTTTCCAAAAAAGAATATGTACAATTTGGGTTTATTGAAAATACCGTAACAGTTTCCCAATAAGAGGAACGAGAATCTCACCAAGATCGAGAGATGGATGTTGATTTCCAAAGAAGGGAAATGACAGCCCGCAATAAGCTCAGAAATACCTAAAGAGATTTTGTTTTTGAGCGAAGAGCGCACACTCATGATTTGCTCGACCCAACAAGCCAATCGCGCGATTCGTTCGCGCAAAGAAGCGCCCCCTTTATTATAATGGTCCGAGTGATGCCGGATTACCTCACCATGTGACAATCACTGAAGACTTTTCTTGTTTCCCAAGAATATAGAATATAGAATAGAGAGGGAGGAAGGATTCAACATCGCGTGGTTATCAAGTCGCTCGCGGACTATTCTTTGTCAAGCCACTCGTATTGACCGTACTTACCAGTCTTTGGCAACTGCACTCGAGAGATATCACTACGCTCCTGTGGCGACGATCCATGATATTCTAATGAATCGGAACCACGCCAAAACAATCGAATTAATAGAAAAATGATTCGTTATGCCTCGACAAAATGAAAAGATGAAAAGAAATTAGAGTACGAAGCAAATCGACCGAGACAACCATGATGACTTTATGCCTCGAGAAGTAAAACAGGGTGCTTAGGATGCATCAAAAAATTAACCAGCACTCTTATCCCAAACTTTTTTTTGGGTATTTATATAATTCTAAGAACGCACTCCAAGGCTCCGTTAGTTTCATGAGAAAAGTGACGGTTTTGGAAAATATTTTTCAAAAAGTCATTTTCTAGGAAAATGATAATATTTTTCAATGTTTCAACTGAGACTTGAAAATGAACTGGAAAATAATTTTCGCCGTTTGTTAAGGAAAATCTCATTTGATTTTTAAAGTCGTTGTTTGGTCGGAAATTGTTAACTATTTTTCGTGGCACAACTGGTGCTAACGTAAACAAATTTTGTAATTTAAAAAAAATCGATTTTTTCTATTTTTTTTTTCTTATCTTTCTTTCTCTGTTGGTCACCGCCCACGGCAACGGCCAGCAATCGGCCACAGGCAAGGGACAAGATTTCCCAAGGCCGCCAAGCTTGAGTCTCATCTCACCTCACCAAATCTAGCAAGACTTGGCCTGGCTTGAGGCTGGTGAGGCTTGAGCTCACCGGCCTCATGCGAGGTCGAGCCTCACCTCACCTCACATCGGCACATTTGGCAAGGCTCGGCCTCGACTTGACCTCGGGTGAGCTCATCCTTTGTCTATGGCCGGTTGCTGGCCGTTGCCATGGGCGATGACTAATAGAGGAAGAAAGAAAAGAAAAATAAAATATTCAAAAAATAAAAATAATGAAAATGTGTATGAAGGCATTTTCCCCACTTTTGAAGGTGTTTTATCCATTGAAGAAAAAATATTTTCCTTGACTAGTTTATTTTCCGTGATTCGAACACCGGAAAATCCAAAAAACATTTTCCCAAAAGTTGTTTTCACGAAATGAATGGAGCCTAAGTCCGTTGCACTATTTTACAAACTTGTTATATGTGTTTGGGCTTTGAATGAACTAACGATTTTCACTCTTGAGATTAGGTTAGTGGATCAACACTCACCCGTAATTCAGGGAGTGATGATTCCCAAATCACCTTGGTGGGGTTATATGCTTCTTATTTCGAATTCTTTTGTATATACTAAATTTTTTTACTTAGCCCATATGACCTCACTCAATTTGATCTTTGACCCCATAAATAATAACCAATTTGATCTCATAAACTTCAAAAGCCCGAGTTACATGTAGAAGAGCAAGACAAAAAGCCCAAAATTTTTAAAAAGCCCACTAATTGTAAGCAGACAAAATAGGATAAGGACATTAGAAAGAAGGGAAAAACTAAAAACCCATGAAGATTCTTCACCGAACGAAATAACACCGAGCAAAACAAAATAAAATCGATTTTTAATTGTTATGGCTATTATGGATCTTGCTCGTGTAAATAAGCAGATAAGTTAATGAATGTCATAGAAGCACGTGTTAAGCAATCGATTAAAGAAATTTCACAAATATTTTGATGCATCGATCGTCTTTATATTACGTATAATCAGCATCTTGAAAATTATAACTTATGCTCAAGGTACTCGACCGGTTTTAATGGGCGCATGAGTATTTCAATTGGACCAAAATGTCCCGAAAATAAAGGAGTTAAAGTGCCCGATGAAGCATGGAAATTATAGCTAATCCTCAGATTAGCTAATCCCACTTCCGGAGTTCGAATCTCATAATCACCCTTTATTTATTGTCGATATTACAGGAACACCCACTTCAATTTTTTTGAACCCTACTAATCTCCGTTGTCTTTCTCTGTCTTGAGTTTTCCCCCATTGCCTGGCGCTTCTTCTGCAAAGGACGAAGGTCTGTGTCCCTCTCCATCTCTCTCTGTCTCTGCCTCTGCACACAACTCCTGCGACTTGCGGTTAACTCCGGCGGGCGACTCCTGCTCTGTCCCTCCCGTCTCTCGGTACACTTCGTGGGTCCGCGAGCTGCGGCGGGCGGTCGTGTGTTTGTCGAGCCGTGTCTTTGAATTTGCTGTGCTGGTTGTTCTTTTCTATCCGAAAACTGTCCCGAATGCTGGGGTTTTGCCCAGCTTGCTGATTTTGGTTGATTCCATGCGGGATAAATTGGAAAAAAAAATGGGCTTTTCTCAATTTAAAAAGTTGGTTTTTTTTTTTGGGTGTAGTGGCATTTTCCGGGACTCTATGAATTACCCCCATACGCGAGATACTGCAGAGCGTACAATAAACAGCTGGTGAAAAAGATGAAACTTGATTGTTTAGAGATGATGTGCACTGCAGGGTTTAACTCTGTGGACGTTGTTCGGAGTACTAAATTCTTACACGCTGAACACGAGATCATTTGCTACTTTTGGTTGATGCCATGCAGGATAAATTGAAAAAATACGGGCGTTTCTCGTTAAAAAGTTGGTTTTTTTGGTGTGGTGGTATTTTCCGGGACTCGTGAATTAACCCTTTACGCTAGATACTTCAGAGTGTACAATATACAGCCAGTGACAAAGATGAAACTTGATTGCCTAGAGGTGATATGCACTACAGGGTTTAATTCTGTAGATGTTGTCTGGAGTGCTAAATTCTTACACTCTGAACACATGATCATACATATGCTCATAAAGTGATATGCAGTTATGTTGTATCTCTGATGCTTGGTTACCGTGATTGAGTGGTTACTGTTGCCTGTGGGGATGTGCAGATCGTCACTAACTACTAGAATATAACTAGGAAAAGATTTGTATTGGTAGTTTTGGAAGGAACTAATTGAATTTGTAAGTACTATCAAGTATATGATGCATAATTATGTAAACATTGATGCTTCATGAGTCCATGCTTAAGAGTCAAGTGTTTTGACTTTTATTGGTCCATGGAATTCACAGGATATCTTAAAAGAGAAGTTCTTAAGCCATAATGCAGGCTTGTGGTGGAGCTGCAGTGACGGGGTCTCTGCAACAACCTATATGGACCAAGCCATCTGCCTTTTCCCCAAAAGGCTTTAATTTCAATGGATTTCCTCATCACGTAAATCCAACTTCAGTTAAGCCTCAATTGGCCTATATTAAAGCAAGTCTGGCTACTGGTCAGCCGCCCTCTTCAGTGTCTGTCCCTGTTGGCGAAGTAGAAGGTGACTTTTCTTCAACACCAAAGTTAAATTGTCCTTGTTTGAATGTGTAAAAAGGATATTAAATGCATAAGCGATTCTGATTTATCAAAACCTTTTAAATCTTGCTTGCTTTTATCAGGTAGAAGAAGCAGCTTTATAGATTATACTTTGAGCGAAGCTGATCCTGAAGTGCGCAATATTATTGACAAGGAGAAGGAGAGGCAGTTCAAAAGCCTTGAGCTTATTGCATCAGAAAATTTTACATCACGGGCAGTTATGGAGGCGGTTGGGTCCTGCCTCACAAATAAATATTCTGAAGGGTTGCCTGGTAAAAGGTAAGTTTACTTAAATTTAAAGTCTGACCGGTAATTTTTTCCCCTCTTACCCATTTTTCAGCATGTGACATGGCTAATGTTATTATAAATCTCACAGGTATTATGGTGGCAATGAGTATATTGATGAGCTTGAAACCTTATGTCAGAAAAGGGCTTTGGCTGCATTTCACGTTGATCCAAAGAAGTGGGGTGTTAATGTTCAACCTTTATCTGGTTCTCCTGCCAATTTTGAGGTTTACACTGCAATTCTCAAACCCCATGACAGGATAATGGTGCCTTCTCTCTCTCTTTCTCTCTGCATTCATGCTTTTTTTTTTCCATCCTTTTGGTTTTCTCAATAAATTGTAGTTAAAGTTTTATCCTGTTTATCCAACTTAGGGTTTGGACTTGCCTCACGGCGGGCACTTGTCTCATGGCTTCATGACTCCCAAACGACGGGTTTCTGGCACATCAATATACTTTGAATCGATGCCTTATCGACTTGATGAATCAACAGGTGATGTACCTTTTGTCTGTGTCTCGAGTTGATGTCCAGGTTATACTTGAGTGGTTTCTCTGAAGTTTGGCATGCTAATTTTGCCCACTATCTTTAACAGGCCTTGTTGATTATGACATGCTTGAGAAAACAGCCACTCTCTTTAGGCCTAAACTCATAATTGCTGGTGCCAGTGCCTACCCCCGAGATTTTGACTATGCTCGTATGAGGAAGGTAAGGGTTGCAATTGTTCCATTGGGTTTTGCTTTCCATTAGATAGCATGACCGAGGAACCGACTGTACTTCTCTGGCTGCTGAGTAATCTTGAAATGAGTGAAGATTGCAGATGCAGTTGGTGCTTTTCTTATGATGGATATGGCACACATAAGTGGTCTTGTTGCTGCTTCCGTGGTAGCTGACCCCTTTGAGTACTGCGATATAGTGACAACGACAACACACAAGGTGCTGATTTTTTCTTCCTTGATCTCTGTATTCTAGATCTTTTTTAATTGTAAGAACTATATGTTTATATGCAACTATAGCCCATTTGTGGTTGAAGGAATGTCTTAGTGCTTTTTAATTGGTAGAAAGCTATTCTACGTCTGGTGGTTGAATGTCTAGAGGCTACTTACTTTTACAGCCTGACATCTGTCTCATCTTACTTGTCTTCTCCTTTGTTTGTATTTTTTGGGGTTAGAATAATAAGGGAGAGAGAGAAGAAAAAACGAAAACGAGGGGGAGGGGGGGGGGGGCTGTGCTAGAGGTGGTGTACTTTTTATTACCTGGTCATCTCTTGTTTTGTATACTGCGCTTGCTTACGTTTTCTGTATCAGTGCACTTGCGATGAAAAACAATTGCTATACTTACAATTCTCTCATGAGGTTTTCTCTCCAAGCTGTTATAGCAAGGTCTGATAATATGAAACTTGTTCAGTCCTTGCGAGGGCCAAGAGGTGGCATGATCTTTTTCAAGAAGGAGCCAGTTCTTGGAGTTGATTTAGAATCTGCCATCAATAATGCCGTTTTCCCAGGCTTACAGGTTTATTGGAATTGTCTTTAGCTCAATGTGATGTTCGGATTGGCTTTTAGTTTGTTGTATTTGTTCCTTAGACGCTAGTCGTTTTTCAAGTCATTGTGTGGCATTGCAACATTGACTTATGAATGCAGGGCGGTCCTCATAACCACACAATCGGGGGACTTACAGTTTCCTTAAAGTTTGCCCAGTTGCCTGAATTTAAGGCTTACCAAAACAAGGTATCTGATGTTCCTTCCTGGTCTGTTCTTGTCCAATTTTTCCTATTGATGCACTTTGTTTTTCCTTCTGGAGAAATTCTTAACAAAACATTCTTGCTTCTTTCTTAGGTTGTCTCTAATTGTAAAGCTCTTGCAAGCCGATTGATTGAATTAGGATACAAGCTGGTTTCTGGTGGGAGTGATAATCACCTTGTTCTTGTAGATCTTCGGCCACTAGTAAGTACTCTCTTCTCTCAAGCCCTGGTTTCAGTGACTGATAGGTGTAGGTCGGAACTCTTAGTTAATTTTTTTCCCTATCGGAGTTTGATAAGCTTTTCGACCAGATTTTTTGTATGAACTATGTCAGAGCAAGTTGTAGATTTATGTAATGAAGTAGCTTGATGCGGAGACTTGAAAAAGTTGACTTCTAGTTATTTCCGGTCCCCTGGTTTTGGCCATGTTCAATCCGTCAAACCTATTTAATCTTTTGACAATCTAAGATGGATGGAAGCTGCTGCAGGGCCCATAATTCCTTTATCTTATTGAGCATGATGTATATTTTCAATTACTAGGGGATCGATGGTGCTCGGGTGGAGAAAATTCTTGATATGGCTTCCATCACCCTCAACAAGAACTCAGTTCCTGGTAAGTTGTGTTAGTTTTGCTTGGACTGTATTTTCTATGCGAATCTGTGTTTGTCAGGATTGAATTGCTAGTCCAGTCGAAGTAAACATCAATTAATGTTTATTTCGAAAGGCGACAAAAGTGCCCTAGTCCCTGGTGGCATACGGATTGGGTCACCTGCTATGACAACCCGAGGTTTTACCGAGGAAGAGTTCAAAGCAATTGCGGATTTTATCAATGAAGGCGTTCAAATTACTCTTGAAGCTAAACGTTCCGCTCCGGGGTCAAAGCTTCAAGATTTTCTCAACTTTGTGAAATCTCCTGACTTCCCTTTGAAGGAAAAGGTTTCAGATCTTCTTCAGAGGGTGGAAGCTCTCACTACTAAGTTCCCCCTTCCTGGACTGTAATTTTTACTCCTAACCTTGGCTTGGGGTAAAAAAACAAAGGGAGCTGATGGCAGAATGCTGCCACAATTTTTGGTTCTGTGGGAAGTCGGTGTCTGCTTTTCAAGTATTATACTAATCATGATCGTCTGTAATGGTTTTTATTGTACTAGTTGACAGTTCAGAAAAGAATAACGTGGTCAAGCTCCCGGGTCTGTCATTTCCCCATGCTTTCTATTAAGAGTTTTTCACTGAAGATTTTGGAAACTGTTTCTCACCTATAGCTATTCTCCCGGGATGCGCAAAAGATGCAATGACATTGATTTGTGTGCCCAACTTTTGTCGGTAACATCGATCTCTTGTCTCTTTTTCTGAATCAGATTTCGTAATAATGTTACGGAACTATCGATTCTTGCCTTTCCATCAAAAGAGGCTATGATTAGCATGTTCAGGTGCATGTGAATAGGGATAATGACATAAAACGACTTGGAACTTTCACTTATTCTGCAATGGAGTCTTTTTAACTTTCTTCTACAACGTCGTCCTTAAGTTTGTGTAATTTTGATTGAGTTGGTTCTTCAGTTGAACATTTGGCATTTGTTAATTACTGACCAATCAATTTTTTTTTTCAATCTCGTCTTTGAATTTTACTTGTTTGTTCAATTTCATCCTTAAAATATTATACTTTTGTTTTCTCTTCAACAGAATCTTCACTTCATCAAAAATTTTCTATAACCGTTATTTAGGAAGTTGTTTTCGCTTTTCATCACGATCCGTTGACATGACATATACACTTTACATGTTGATATGTTTGTGTAAGATCGATCTTGATCGATAATAAACGCGTCAAGTATGAATTGACTCTTCTACTTGTTTATATCGCATTCGAACTCGTTTAGTTAAACTATTAAAAATGTTTATTGTGTTACGCATAGAAGTACTTATAATATGTAAAAACAAGAACTTTTTGTATAAGAATACATTTCTTGAATTTTTGGGTTGTGTAAGTCTGATTTTTAATTTTATAACATAGTCAGGAAACATTTTATATTAGGGTCAAATCTAAATTTGACATTATGCAATATCGAGAGAACAAGAAAATATAATCAAGGATTAGATTGAACAAATAAACAAAGTACAATGACAACAGAGGAAAAGTTTATCAGATTTCATCAACGGATCGACCGCATTAAACAACTTTTGGAAAGATCGAGGAACACATCGAATGAAAAGGTTGATTAGCAGACAAGTAAGTATTGCTGCTGCTTCTTTAGCAGAGATGTAAGTATTGCAAATGCTCAACTGAGGGCCAAGTTCGATCCCTTTTGCAGACAACGACTTTTCCTTCTCAACATTTCGGGAAAAGCTAGCTATGTACATCCGACAAGTTCGTAGGAACATACGGACTTCGTTACCATCCGTTGAGAAAATCAAGAGCATTCGTAGAAGTCTCTCTCTTTTCCTTTTGTTAAAGATGGAAAGTGCACGCGTTGATCAGCATGAACGCGCCCTGGACATGCTCGGTAATCGGCGATTTGACTGTAAATCCAAATGAAACAGGCCCAGATGAAAAACAGGGGCATGAATTGGGGGGGCAAGGCGCAATTTTTCTCTCGGAATTGACGTCGCCGAAGAATAATATGGCTTCTGAGTTAACTCAGTGACCCGCGTAGACTTGTTTCTTGGGGGGTGATCGCTCTATCGTTACAATCAGCAGAACCCTGTGGGCTTCATTCGTTTCTACTTTCTCTTTTCTGGGTTTCTATGGAATCGGTGAATGCAAAGGGAAGGAAACCTCGGATTCACTCACGCTGCCAAATGCCCATGTCTGGTATCTCTCTATCTACCGTTTTCATAGTTCTCGTGATGTCTCTACTCGTGACGCATTCTTCTCGACGTTGTGAATGAGCAATCTAATCTTGGGGTGTTTCATCATATTTACTGGCAAAAGTGCGCGTGACTGTTTGGGATGTCCGTCTGTGCAGAACTATGTACTGCATGGCTTGATCAATCGTACTGTAAAAATTGATTTTGCTGGAGACAGTGTATGAAAGTCAATAGCTTGACAGCTAGTTTGTGAGTGATGGGTCTTCTACTTTGAGTTTGAGCTCTATACGAGTCACTTCGTAAAGGAAGCTGAAATTCCGGTTGCTGGTGAATCTAAGTTCAAGGCTCATTTTTGAGGACCCTAAAGGGTGTCTAGGAGATAAAGAACTTGGTTGCAGGGTACTCTTTGGGATTTCTCATCCCAACCAGACAGAATAGTTTACTAGGTAAATACGGAGAGTATCATAGCATGATTCTGAAGCAGCAGGAGAGAAACTGGATAGTTTACTGGATAAATACCGAGAGTATCTCAGGATCGTGTTGGCTGATTAGGTGGGCCGACCCTCACAAACTGATCAGGGACAATGGGTTTTTCTCGTCAATATGAACGCGAAAGTTTGAAGTTCTACTTATGAGGTTTGCTTGTATGGTTAGCATTGATAAACCAGGTGACAGCCATCAAAGATTTCATTCCTAAGCCACCTTTTTGCTAGTGGCAACTTGATCTTTAGCCACTTAACCAAATCATGTCTGAATACCTTGCTATTGCTACTACTTAAAAGTTGACGTCGTATGTCCTCAGAGCTCTTGGAAATCTCTTCCTCCTAAGGAAGTTTTGACAAATTATTCTAGGAAATACGAGAAAAGTGGCGGTGATTTTACCTGCTTTTGATTGGTAACTGGTAACCTTTTCCACCCAACCAATATCCTGAAAACCTCAACAACAATATATAAGCAACATGGGTTTAGTTCACAAAGTGATGGCAATCACTTGAGCCTGGAGGATGAATAACATTGGTTTGCAGAGTTTAAGCAAGCAAGACCACTCTGATGTTGACAGAGTCTACAGTTTATGATGGAAATAACAGACTAGTCTCAGTTCATTCTGAGCATATTATCCAAATTAAATAGCCAGTTACATAGCACCACCAAGATTATGAAGTCCTGTCCCAAACAGAACTAAATAAGTTTCTTTGAATGTGCCATTGAGACTTTAAAAGAATGGAGCTCTTTGAGGCTTCCCTTTTCTTCGGCGCGGTGCTTTGCTAGGCTGAGCATCTTTGCTTTGATTTTCCTTTGTTGGAGCTTCGACAGAAAGATGTGGAGGCTCCTGGTCTTTGGTTTTTCTTGAAATGGCCATGACCTGAAGTTTTAATTTCTTCAGTGTAAAGCACATGGTTTAGCCAAGCATATTCTAAATGACCAGTATTTCTGCCATGGTTACCTTGCAAGAAATGGAGCAGTAATCATAGAGGTCAGGTTCCGATAATCTTCTCTTGCAGATCTCACAGGATGTCTTACCATTTGATGTTGTTGGACCACTATGGGGAAGAGGGTTCAGGGCTATTACCAGTCTCTTGTTGGACTTGTATGGCTGAAACTTGGAAGACAATAATATACTTAAATAAAAAGGATAATGCCCTGGCATCCCAGTAAATCAGAACGGCAGCATCAACAATACTACCACCTCAAATGAAATCTGTTCCCAATCCTATAAATGCGACCATTAACAGGCAATCTCGAAAGCATAATGTCATCTATCTTTCTCTGTGTATCGAAAGGTACCTAGTCTTTTTTTGACATGCATGCAGGACTTATCAGAAAACCTATTAGATGGATATAAAAATGTAAGTTGCTTCTGCCTGTTCCTTCTATATTTCTTGCCGGGTACAATACTTTTAATTGTTAACCGTGTCTTCTGCTTTGCCTAATGCATGCGCCACTGTGAGTGGACAAAGATCTTGTAAGAGTGAAACTATGAAAATTATCATAACTTGTCCTCAGAAGATGAGCAGAATTCTAGCTGAATATATCCTGATGAAGATATGGCAGTGCTGTTTTTTTAATTATTGCATGTATGCTTCCACATATAAGACTATTATGGCCTGCTTATGCGTGTTGTTGTAATGTACATGTAGAAGATATGACTCAGAGTAACTCTGAAGAATCAGAAACTAGTTTCCACATACATTCTGAAGCTAGCATGAACACATTTCTTTTTTCTGATGCAGAAATTATAAAGGGAATTCTAAATGAGTTAGTATTTGTAGGGCTTCCAACATTTCAAATTCCAATTGTCAAAAATAGAAGTTAAGGCAAAATGGGTAAAAGTTGGAGGCACCCCAAACACCCACTTAACCTTTCCTAGAGCTATCACATGCTTTACATCTGCATTTCTTCTAGCTAAATAGTAAAACAATCCACCTCTGCAGTTAGGTGTAGCTTTTAATAGAACAATGACCTTCCAGTGTTACAGAGGACAAGATCAGAACTTGTTGCAGACACATCGCACACTTGATGTCTTAAATAGAGTAGTGAACCATCCGCAATTTTCCCTAATAAAATTTAGGTTCAACAAGTCCTTTTCGAAGCAAAAGTCTATCATCAAATCGCGTATATATCACCAATATCCTTTACTTAGCTAAAATACCATTGATGAGTGTTGTAACTTGCAATTGTAGAGTATAAAGGAGGTACCTGTATTCTGGAGCAATCCATATGCTTTTCGATGGAGGAGAGGGAGACAACATCCTTGTAGACATGTCTATAGATTTTAAGTATCTTGTGTTGGCGATGACTTCCTGAAGAGATGCAGTACTGACAAGCAGATGAATTACAGTTGATGCAATACTTATTTAAGTCATTCCTACGAATTGGGTGCGCTGAACATGAGTCGAAGAAAGTCTTCTGGAGGAAAGAGTCGAGCCATTCTGGGTGTTGCTTCTTGCGTTGGTTTTCAGTATCAGCCTGCTAAAGAGACATGTTAATTAGACAATGTGCATTTAACTTTACCCTTTTCTCTCCCTTGCAAAATTTGATAGAAAAAACACTCTAAGCGAAAATTAGAACCTATACAGATGCTATTAGGACAGAGGAATAATATGAACCGAAAGAAATCTATCAACATTTTGAAATATATCATAACTCATGTTCTGGATAAAAAGCATGGAAGGGAAGCTGGAGCTTAAGATCTTATTGAATAAAAGAATGGTTATGCCTGCTTCAAGAAAGCTGGTCCTTATTCAGGGATCAATCCATTTTGTGGGGGGGTCATCTTAAGGTTCAGGTATCCATGAAACCTATCTAGAGATTATGCTTGTTATATCTCACTCTTCTTACTGAGGTTGGTGCTCTTTGCTATCATTCACTGAAAATACAGCTTATGAGAATCTAATTCTACTTTGTCCATCTGTTATACCTTTTTCATAGGCCTACTCTAATCGTTGCCGGGTTAGGTTTTTTTGCTACCTGAGAGATTATAAAGAGGGTCCAAGGGATATGAAGTTTATGTGTCTCCACTGAAGGAAACTTCTCATTCAGAAAATTATGTTACTCATGGCAATGAAACAAGGAGGCATGTACCTAACTATCAGGCAAAGCGAATTTTCATGATAATGGTATATGTTGGTTTTCATAGGTATATGATGCAAAGCTTTCTTGAGATATTCTGAAAGAAAGCTCTTTTCTATTCTATAGTGTTTGTATATAGAGAAATGGGCATATCATTGACTATCCGACAAGCTCCACTCCGTGGAAAACGACAACTCTTGGTTTTCACAGTTACGTGATGCAAAGATAACTAGACATATGCTCATAAGAACAATAGCAGAAATACACTGAAACTAAAGCCGTGTAAATTTTTCAACTCTATAGTAGGAAGACAGAGTCTTAGGTTGCATATGTGATAATTTCTGATTTGTATTTCACGTAGAAAGTAATCTCTATGGCATGCTCATGGATTTTTAAGTCATGTCACAAGACACTGGGAATACACATTGTATGTAGAGGTCTTAGCCGTTTCAGGTCAAAATATCTGATTTATCTAATCATTTGATCGCAGAAGAGAAAAATTGGATCTCTTATGTCATATTTAACGGTACTAATAATTTTTTATCCTATATCTATGTGCAGATGCAATGATTTCTCTTGATATAATGAGAATCTTAGAGGAGAGATGCTGGAATGGAACTCCTGTATGCCGACTGATCATTTATCGACAAAATCAAGATACACATCAGTAACTTCAAGGTCGTCTTTGGCAAGAGATATTAATCTCATGTGAAAATATTACATGATGACAAAAAGGTCGGTACTCGTACTGGTGTTTGTTTCTTTTGGCCAAAAACTATGAGGTAGTTTATCAATTCAACCATGCATAAGAATGAATTTTTATTTCTGACAGCCACAGATCTTGATCTTGTTTTCATTATTTGCACTTTAACTCTCATCTGTTGGGGAGGGTAGGAAGTAGTCAAAATAAATTGATAGATTACTTCTTCCATGACCTGATTTAGTTTATGCTACACAATAAATAAAAAAAATTGACTGCCCTTAAAGAAGGAGATCTAGGAGCCTTAAGGAATGATCTGATGCTGCAAAGCAGTTGAAGGTAAGTAATGAAAGGTTTTATGAATATACGAGAGAAAATATCAAAAACATTAGCTGTCTCACATATGGTGCACTAATTGAGAAGGAGGAAGACTTGCCATTTTTCTTGTCAGAACAAAATCAGTCCTGGATCTTGAGGTGTTGCAGAAATGGAAGCGTTGCCTGGAAATTGAAGAAGAATCGTGATAGGGATCATGAAGATGATACTGAGCGCATGATCGTATACACTATCAGGAAGATGAGAGTAGGAACGGGAATTATCTGTGAAATAAAATTGTATATAACGGACTTGGCAATGGAACCGAGGCAAGTAATACTCTGGATTTCTTTCTCCTTTATTCATCAGTAATTAGCTTGCATCGTTAAGAGACATCTGTTAATCTCAGAATGGTTAAGTTTTATTTCATGACATGTAACATAATTAACACTGGCCTTTTCTGTCTAATTGATGAACAGAAAAGTTAATGATATGATTTTTATGTCCATATAGAGATGCCATCATACCCTCATGATGCTTTCTGCTTCTGATGCGACAATTAATATGGGGTTTTGTTTGCTAAGTAGAATCTGGCAGGACTCGGGGAATCAATCATATCACACCAAACATCCCACTCTACAGCTGTCGAGACCTTAATCCACGTGTTCATTGCTTCTCGGACGGTTGAATGTTTTTCTCACCAGTTTTATTTTTCATGTGAAACGATAAGAACTCTTCGAGTTTACTAGAAGATATACGAATCATAGCCATTCTTTTGATCTCCCACTGTGGTAGAGTTTATAGATGACCAAAAGGATGATTATTTGGCAAAAATGGCTGAAATGGAGCTTGGTTGGATGCTTGAAAATTACAGTTGCTTTTTACTGAAGAGTTGTATTGATTGTGAGGCATCACATAAGTTGTCAAGATTTCGACCTCAAAAAGCATCGAGTTTGAATGAGCATAACTGGTTATACCTGCAGGTTCCAGGTCCGATCATAAGCTTTTAACATTTGATATTGGCTGGACAAAGCAACCCTGCACAATTTCTGAAGTGACTGCAAATTTGTTTTCTTTACATATATATTTTGAAGTCCCCTGCTTTCCCAGTAGAGAAGGTCTCAATGGATATGAGTCCAGGTTCGAATGCATCGGAGAGGGGCAATCTGTTTTAACATTTGGAGCATGTAGCTTGCTGACTCAGTGCCAGGTGTGCGTGCCGAACCGCTCCTCCTAGAAGACGTTTTGACCTGAGGCGAATCGTCCCAAGTATGTTTTCAAGACTTGGCACAATTACGAGACATGCGAAGTTTATTTGAGGTGACGCTCATTTTTGGCTTCATTTGTAACTACTCATCTTTTGATTTGCCCAGGATTTGATGCAATGAAAACAATTTTAAACTCTCGTAGCTGTTACTCAAAACGTTTGCACAGCGGGGCTCCTGTTTTCCCGTTAGAGTATTGATTTCAAGAAGAGAGATAATCCATAGAAGGAAAATCCAAAAGAAAACAAAGATACAGTAGAAGATTACATGCCCGTGTATTATCACTCTTTGGTTCTTGATTTTCCTAACAAGCCTTCAGGGGACTAATTTCCAGTCAAAAAGTCAACTGAACTGACAGTGTCATGAGAGGAAAAAAATGTGAGTCACCACGAGTTCTTCAATGGCTTCTCTAGCAAAGCAGAGAGGTACATCTCTTGAAGCTCAGGCCCGCGGTCAAGCTTCCTCCCCACGATCCACTTCAGCTTGTTGAAGCCGACACTCTCAATCACCGGTGCATACACTTTTTCCAACTGATCACCGGAACAGAAGAAATGGTCCAGCCAAAACAACCCTCCAGGCCTCAACACTCTGTACACATCAAACAGCAGGAAATGCAGGAGTGTTGTTGGGATCCAGTTACTCAACACATGCATCGAGTGCACGATGTCAAGTGTGTTGTCAAAAAATGGCAGCCTCTGGGAGATGCTCATGTACAGAGGCACAACTCCCCTGGAAGCAATGAAGCTGTTGAAAGGGCCATTCAGGTTTATGGAGGTGGTCACAATGGTTATGTTCCTCTGCATCATCCGGACGGCGAACGTGGCCACGCCACCGCCGATATCTAGCCCAATCCTGATCGTCCCCGGCGGTTTCGTTGCCAGGACTTCGTCAATGGTGAAGTCGAGGCCGCCGTGGCTCTCGGTCGCTGTCCACCGGGACTTCTCCCGCCCCTCAAGGTCAAAGCAGTCCTTGCAGTCGTCGAAGCCTTTCTGCCGGTGCTTCCGGTTGATGAGGCAGTCGTAGTCCTTGCATGTGTAGGCGGTCCACACCACGGAGTTATCCGAAGGAGTTGTCCAGATGCACGTCGGATAAGGATAAGGCTCAACATAGTCAGGAGGCGCAGCAGGGCGGCAGCGGCGGCGGGGGAGGGGTTCGCAGCCACGTAGGAGTAACTTCTGCGCGAGGAGCTCGTCATTGGGGCAAGAGCCATTGGCAGGGTACATCATGAAGCGGCGGAGATCGTCTAGGTACCTTGTGCAGCCGCTACCAACGGGAGGGAAGATGGTATCGGAGTCGAAGTTGGAGTTGAAGCCGAGGGGGAGGGAATGGCCTGATGTGAAGGCGAGGAACTCAGGGGGGAGATCTTTGGTGGCGTCGGATCGTTTGAATTCGTCGTGCGAGACTGTGGTGGAGGGAATACTATTTGTCAAGGTGGTTCTAATGGTAGCAGCTGGGAAGGAGGAAGCGAGGGAGCATGGGGAGTAGAAGGTGGTGGAGAGGAAGAAGGTGAGGAGATTGGTGGAGAGGAGGACGACGAAGAACAGACTGGTGGAGAGAGAGCGGGGCTTATGATGGCGAGGTGAGTCCATCTCCAATCCAATGTGTTCCGCGTTTGCAAGTCCTTACTTGTTTTGCACACCAATGGTTTCACTCAGAAATGGACTCCGCGGTGTGTATGGTTTTAGCAGTTGCAGGGTTGAAGTGCTGTGTAGTATATGGAACAATAGAAGCAGCATTGACTGAAAACCAGAGTTGCATTTAGGCAGGCATGGATGTGATCACTTTACAATTAAAAAAAAAAACGAGCGAGAGGTGAGTCATGGTGGTGAGAAGCAATTAAAGTAATGGATGCTTTGGTGAGGTTAAGTATCGGAAGCTTGTGGAAGGTCAACGGTTGGGGAAGCTCCATGAAGTTTGCGTTGTTCAGACTCTCTGCTCTTTTCTTCTCCGCAGCAGACATGCATCCATGGATTGCGGATCTCCTATTCGATTCGTATTTGAACGCGGAGGAAACCAATGACCCGGAATTTTGCGTCCGTGCAAGCATTAGCCTACTTAATATAATCACCAGCTAGCATCCCTTAATAACAAGAAAAGCCTTCTCGTACAAGTATTTAAAAAAAAAATCTAAACTTGTTACTTGCTAATTACTCAAAACTTGTCGGTTGTAATCCAATGTTTACGCTATTTCTCTGTTTGCCATGCAGAATCCACAGTTGACTGGCAAGAACAGAGAGATTTCTGTGGCACTGCTTGCATTCTCATCTCATCAAGAAAAATAGCACTTTCTTTTGTAGATGGGTACTTCAAACGCACATGGAACGAAGAGATCACGAGCATATCCCCCAAAATTCACGAATCCTCGCTTACCAATTCCTCAGTTTCAATAAATCTTGAAAGCAAATTTTCGATAAGCTAACTTAAAGCGAATTTTGAAAATCTTGAGGTGACTTTTATTACTCCTCATTAAAGGCCTAAACTTTTTCACTCAACAACGTTCCGCCAAAGTTTTCACAACCACACTTCCCGAAAGCTTCCCCGCTGCTAACATATACTTCCAGTCAACTTTGATCTGCTCCTCCTGTGGAAGATGTTAACACTGCTCTTCGGTCCCTCAAACCTTGGTAGACACCTGTACCTCACGGTTGTCCAGAGAAATATTTTTCTAGAAATTAGACATATGTTTCACGTAGGTCACATGGCCGGGATGGAACCTTACTCAGATTTGCCTGGTTCCAAAGATTATATATCCCTCCGCCGCCGCTCATTACTGACCCGTAAGCCTTTGCCGGCCGATATGGGTTTATGGCCATTGGAAATGACCTATTTATTAAAGGTTATGATGGCTCAGAATGGTCCTTCATCCGTCAGATGCTCCACTTCTACCAGTCCCCAACAGTATCACAGCTCCGGTTGAGCTGTGTAACCTCCTCAGTTGAACACTCTGTCCTAATAAACGGAGAGAAATCAGCTTACATGTCTCCCCACTCGTGGCTAGAGACAAGGAGACCCCCTTTCTCCTTTACCTATTCATCTCGTGCCTTCAAATCTCTCGCAACTTCATACTAAAGCCATTGGGTCGAAAGAGTGGAAACAGATTCTGGTGGGAGACACTGTTTTGAACTTTCCCACATGTTTTTTTGCAGATGCCCTAGCGCTCTTTGCAAAAGCGAAAGGACTTGTCGATCCATCGCAAGTACACTAGCTGAATTCTGCTTGGAATCAGGATATGTCATCCAAAGTGAGAAATCACAAGCTTTCTTCTCCTCCCAAATACCATCTTCACTACAAAGCTACTATTTCCCAATTCTTGGTATCAAGAAAACCAAGAAACTAGGGTCTTGGCTTTCCATTATTCAAGAGAAGATGAGACCACAAAATTTCAATTCGCATCACTCTCATCTAATCAGTTCTCTCAGTTATACCGATTCATATAAAAGCAGGTAACCGAAATTCCCAAGAAAGTTGGTGAAAAAATGGATCAAATAACTAGATATTTCTTATGGGGAGATACCGATGAGAAAAAGAAAATCCGCTTGCTTAATTAGGATTCGGTAGCCATGCCAAAAAGAGAGGAGGTTCACGCCTGCCATCAAAGGACTAACTTCGAAATCGAGCACTCTTGGCAAAACTCCATTGGCAATTATATCTATCATAATTTATCACAGGGCAATGCATATTCTGAGACCATTTCACTCGGTTGGAGACCACCACCGCAAGAATGGTCTAAGTTGAATACAGAGGAGCCTTCCTAAGAAAATGCTGAGGAAGCAGGTGTAGGTGGGTAATTGAGAAATTTCCGGGGAATTGGATTGCCCCGGTTCAGTGAAAACGTTGGCGTTGCAGCCAGCGTGGTGGCAGAACTATGGAACTTTCTTGATGGGCTCAGATTAGCTAAAGTTCATAGCGTCCAACAGCACAAGTACTCGAATTGGATGCTGGAATTGCTATCAATGCATTTCTACACAACCTATAAGTTCACATCCAAACTTTGCACTCACCAATGATTGCAGGCCATTGCTGCAAACTTTCACAGACATGCCGGTCGTCCAGTGTGCTGCTACGAGATAGGCTACTGCGAGGTGAACCGGTGTGCTGATGCCCTAGCCAAATATGTGCTACTAATGAAGTCTCTCCTTGTTTTCCCATTATTCTGGTATCATGTCATCTAAGCTTCTTTATGGATTTGCTCAGGCTATGTTTCCCTCTATGGTGTAATGCTTTGTAATAATTGATCCCATATTTGCAGATTCATACGATCAAGATATGCAATTATGTGAGAGAAAGAGGGTACAATCAGTGTGCATGATAATTTCGAGCACAAATAAGCGACAACCAGAAGCAACGTTAGTCCATCTAGCAATTTGATCCTCCTTAGGAGGCGACATGTCATGCCAAATGTGGTTGTGCTCGGGATTTGTGTGTAAAAGAACAGCGTAAAACTCATGAACTTTCTTGGTCTCTATTGTAGTTTCCATTTTCTAATTTTGGCATTCTTCGAGTATATCATGTACATACTAAAATTCATATATATCCTGTGGAATTCATTTTGTATAAAAAGAGCGAGAAAGTCTTCAATTCGCGATGAAAACAGCTTGTATTAACCTCAATTGATCTAACTAAAAGAGTCAGTTTTACAATTCCTGTGCGTCTTTTGTACATCGTTCTTTTTCTGATCTAGCCTAATGAAAGAATGGGTCAGAACTAGGCCGGCCAATCAATATGACCTTTTCAGATACTTGAAATCCAGTGAAGAATCCACACAATCCACCCGGTCCTTGTACAGATTCATCAGCTTCAACAGCTCTCTCACGTTCTCCTTCGTGCCCTCCCCACAACCCACCTGCAACAGCACCAATATCTTCTGAAACCCACCAGCCTGGATCGCCTCTATCAGCGCTCTCCTCTCATCGCCCTCTTCGTTCTTGCACAGCTTCCACAGGATGGCAACCGCAAAATCCGTCGCCAGATTGGACACCCTCAGGATCTTCTTGACCAAGATGGGCACGGTCAAGGCATGGCCGAAGGCCTCGTCCCTCCCTTCTCTGCTCTCGCAGAGGAGGTCGAGAACTCCCAAGACCCTCTCGCACACGCCTTTGTCCGACGAGTCCAGAAGGAGGTTTATCAGCAGAGGGACGAGACCCAGTTGCAGTAACTTCGACCTTGTCTTGTCACCGTTTGGAGAGTGAGAGATCATGTTGAACAGGGCCACCAGAGTAGCATTTGTTGCGGTTGGGCCAATTGGCTCTCTGATCATCCTCACCAATGCCTCTTCGATGCCTTCGACCGGTGCCCTGTGCCTAATCCGATCCGACGAGATGGCTTCTTTTAGCACTAGGACCGCGTTTTGCCTCGCCGACAGGTCGTCGCAGTTCAGGAATCCTAGGATGCAATGCAAGGAGGTTGCCGATCCTAGCCTGGCGAGACCCTCCTCGCTGACCGGCCTCACGTGCGCCAATGCCGACAAGATCACCTCGAGCAGCCCGTCGTGTTGCCCCTCCGCCGAGGCGCTCCCGAACAACTCGAGCGCCGCCGACAATGCGTCGCCAGCGCCGCCTTCCGTCACGCACCGCCTGTTCCGCTCGCTCTCCTTGACCCAAGACCTGATCTTCCCCACCAGCGCGTAGCACCTCCTCGCGTCGCCGCGGCCCGCGGCGGCACCGATCCTCTTGCAGGCCTCCGACACCTCGTACGGGGCGACGGGGATCCTCGGCGTGGGGATCCTCTCCACCCCGAGGGAGCTGTTCTCGACGCACCAGCCCTGGATCATCTTCCTTATCGCGTGGTTCGGGATGAGGTCGAAGCCGCCCCCGCCGCCGAGCGGCTGCTTCGTGACGGGGCAGCTCGCATTGCCGGCCTCGATCCACCGCTCGATGCTGCTGCGGTCGTACGTGATCCCGGTGGGCAGCGTGACGGGATCCTTCATCAGGTCCAGCGATATGGGGCACCGGAAGGGCATGGGGACGGCGACCTCCGTGTCGAGGCCCGCCGCATCAACGCGCGCCTTGCTCTTGCCGGCGCGGCGGCCCGCGCCTCGTCTTCCCCAGGGCAAGACCATTGTCGTCGTCGTCGTCGTCGTCGTCGCCCCTCGGCGTCCGGCGGACAGAGAGAAAAAGGTTCGGGGTTCTCGAGAGAACGAACGCGTTCGTGTTTCGTGTTTTCGTGTGCTCGTGCTTGTTTCGTGGTTTGCTGAGAGAAAGAAGGGAGGGATCGAATGGGTTTTTATAAGGGGATTTTGGGGGGGGGGGGGTCGTCGGGGGGAAGAAAACGAACCGATTAAACGCGGGGTCAAAACATGGGCAGGCGGGATCGTTCAAAATCGTGGGGGAGATCTCGTGGGGAGGTAATGAACAGTGACGTGGGTTTCCGTTGAACGTTGACCGTTGAACGTTTGGAAAGGGGGGGAGGGCGGGAACGGGGAGCGCAGTCTAAGGAACCGAGGCTTTGGTCCGGTCTTCGATGCGGTGTATTTAATATATATATGCAAGTTTGACCGGTTGACTCGGCGTCAGGAGGAGGGAGGTGGCGGGTCAAGTAGGCGGTGAATTGTTTATAGCGCTGAGCTGTGCGGGGGTTAGACCGAGACCGACATACGGAGAACGGCCTCGGGGGTGGGCCCCGCCTGCCAGCTCAGGGCTCCGGTGGAATTCGCGCGCGACCGGGGGGGGAGGGGGTCGTCTGACCTGACCCGGTCCCCCGAAGGGGGCTCGTCGTCCACGTGGGGGATTGTGTTTGATTTGACCGGCCTGGAATTATCGGTTTCGGAACTGCGAAATTGCACACGTGACGGTAAATTTTTTTTTTGGGGGGATAGGGGAAATTTGGGTTATGAACAGTGGACGAATGGGCAGTTGAATGATTTAGTTTCGTAACACGAGCATTAGGATGGAACCGTGTTAAGTCCTCAAGCTTCTTCGTCTGAACGCCGTGATGTTAAAAATTCGGGGGTATACTTTGGGATAAGGAGAAAAAAAAACTATCTCCCGATAAGAAAGATTGGATTTGTGGACATCGATACGTTAAAATAAGATATAAAGTTCTGTCAGCTCGTCAGGTGTATATATATGAACAAGCAGGGCGACTCCAATCGGAAACTTCGATTTCTCCTGCTTTGGTGAGGTACCTTGTATAACCACACCAACGATCCAAAGCATGTCTCTAATTAGGTGATGGAACGGTGGACGCACGGTAAGCGATTGATTTGGTTTCGTGATACAAGTTTAGGTGACGATCACCGAACGTCATTTGATTAGACTTTCGATTAGTGAATTTCGAATATGAACATCATTTGAATGTAAGTTTAGGACGCATTTGTTAATTTTACCGAGGACTCCGTGATAAGCGAAAATATCTTTCATGGAATTCATTTTCAAGAAAAATTGCTAGTTTTCATTTATTCAGTTGGTGTTTTAGGGAAATCAATTTCTTTCTTGCTAGATGAGGAGGTCGTCTTTCCCCTATCTAAGCTTGTTGGTTTCGGTCAATAGAAAACGTTTGCCATAGATTGATTCGTTTTCATTCATCCAAACTCCGAAAAAGTCAAAAAGTAATTTCTCGAAAACAGTTCTCCTTCAAACAATCGAACCATCAATTGATAACGAATACGGGCAATGTCTATTTTCGTAATTTACCAATTCGAAGGCGAAGGAAAGTGCGTGGCCCTAGATATTGGAGACTCGAAAGAAGCTGACAATGTGGTGAGAAACTGAAAATCTTGGCGCTTTCCAACCGTGCACGACTCGTGTTGCGGCTCGTCAAAACCGTGTTTCCAACTGGACCCAGGTCTGATCCTGCTGGTAAGTACCTGGGAAGCAGCAGCAATCCATGAATTCGTGTTAGCTTCACAGAAGTTGGGGTTTGACACGTCAAAAATCCGTGTTGAAGGAAGCCCGTTGACTTGCGGGTGGCTAATCAAGTCAACAGTTCCTAAATCCAAACATTAAACAGAAAGTGATTTTCTCACCAAAAAAAAAAGGAAGAAAAGAACCGATTTGTTTAATCGCGGTGTATGTAAAATCGGTTTCATTTTGTCTCGTTTAAATGGTATCCCCGTGAATGCTCTTCTCGAGGAAAAAAAAATGTTTGCGTTGACGAGTGAACGAGGAATATGGATGCTGTGAAAATTCTAATCAGAAGATTCTTGCTAAAGTTACTTTAACAAGGAATTAATCCCTATTCAAACGCAGTGACCGTACGTATAAAAGGTTGGTTCGTGAGAAATTGTTCACAAAGAGCTAACTTACATTAATCAAGTTGCGATTACAACTTAATGAGGAACACAAGTCGATATTTTTCCTTTGTTCAAACAAAAAATATATTTATTTATTTATTTATTTCTCCCGTAAATTGGTCATGAAGAAGGGGAAAGCAAAGAGAGTCCACGGAAAAATCCTTTTCCATTATTCAAATAGACACGCAATTTGCGGGTCACTTTAATTTAATTAGGAAAAAGGTTGAAGAATAAAGCTATTAAGCATTCATGAGAAATATCTAGTATCACGATCATATATCGCATCGGACCCGGACAATATCCGGGCCTTTTTTCTCTGGATTAACACAATAAAAAAACTCCAAACTAGTATATCTATAACAAATTTACCCCAATCCGATACACATGTGACAGATTTATTCCAAACTAATTTTTTGACAACAAAAAACTCCAAACTGATACACCTATAATAGATTTACCCTTTGTTAAATTGGATTTATATCACGAAAAATCACAAAATGGTGAATCCGTAAACTTTCACGTGCCATCCAACTCGGAAATTTGACGATAAAATTTAATGGAAACTGATGAATGGTGAAATTGTCATAGGTGTACAAGTTTGGGGTTGTAGCCAAAAAATTAATTTAGAGTAAATTTCTCACAAATGTACTAATTTAGAATTTTTCGTGATGTTAATTCCATTTTCTTTTCGCTACAAATGAGGTGGTACGTTTGTCTAACGTCTCTACAAATTTTGAAATAAAATCGAAAGTATTTTGTGCGGCCGCAATGGGCTTGTTCAAAATGAATAGTAATCATGTCTCAAACCGAACATTCTGCTACCGGTGCGGAGCTGTTATAAGGCCGCTAATATCGGTAGCCTGATCTCACCCTTATTACTTAAACATTTGCAAGTTGTGGTACCATTGAATTCAACCTCTCTTCTAGAAATAGTCTATCGGCCTATACTTTCTTCAAATGCCCCTTCTATCATTCAAACGGGTTCGAAAAGACCTCCCTCGTTTTCCTATTTTATTCAATATTTGGGGTTTCGAGCTAACGAGTCTGTGCATTCGAGTCGTCTAGCTCGCTTAATTTATACAATCAAGTACCCACCGCTTCTTCTGTTTGATCTCTAGATTGTTAGAATGAGGAGATCAATTTATTCAAATAACAACGGTGTCGCTACGCAAGAACAAGCATTGGTATGTTGCAAATTAAGAAAATCGCGGCACCCACGTGGCACACATTCTCGTATAATCTCTACGTCATGATCGATTCTATTCATCGCTGCATGATTAATCAATTCAAATGTTATTTTCTCACTGTGCAAAGTATATCTGTTTCTCCTTGACGGGCATGCCCAGTTGACCTGCTAGGGTAGGGTGCACACAGCACACGCACATGCCCAGACATCTTTTAAATTTTTAAGATTAAGTTGTATTTTGTGTTGGTAAAATTAGTTTCACCATAGCTAGATTACATTTACGTTCGTAAATACAAGGGTGAATATCACGAAAAATCTCAAACCGGTATACTTGTGACTATTTTATTCCGAATTAATTTTTTGACCATCAAAAATCCTAAGCTGATATATTTGTGATAAATTTACCTTTCATTAGATTCCGTTAAATTGGATTAATACCATGAAAAATCACAAATTGGTACATCCCTTAACTCTACGTGTCATCCATCTCAACAATTTGATGGTAAAATTTAACAAAAACCAACGAATAGTAAATTTGTCACATGTATACTAGTTTGGGATTTTTCGTGATATTAACCTTATTTATAAATGCAAAAGTTATCCTACAATTCATAAATTACCCTTTAGATTTCTTTAGAAAGGAGAAACTCCGGAACATGAACACTTTTGATAAAATAACCTACAAATCAGTCTGTTATAGTTTTTCTCCGGTTGGAGGAAAATTCCCACGACCAATAATACCTCCTTGTTTACATGGCCGTAATACATGTAACGTCATTATAAATTCCATTACTATAGTATTATTAACAATAACTTAGCTGAGCAGAGCTCAATTTCTATCAATACATGGAGAAGTTTGCACTAGACTCTCCCGAGCACGAGGTGCTTTTTAAGTCGTACGTATCTCTTACTTTCAGTTCCTGACTTCTTCTTTCGACCTTTAGAGCTTGAGAACGGACTTTTTTTAACCTAATTTGAGATAGATATTAGCCTTCAAATTCACCTTGAATCTTTCCATCAATTTCCTAAAATTACAAATGAGTTTGAACAAAATTCGAAAAGGGGCCCTTTTGCTCCGGATTTGACCAAAAAGAACACACACCTGGATGTCAATCAGCTCTTCTAAGCTATGATTGTCCAAAATTGGGCCTGGCCCAACCTGATCATCGGGCCCAGGATCGGCCCATCAGCCCAATTATCAGTTTCAGTCTCTTGGAATGTACCGCCATGGTCGAGAGTCAGATGTTTTCGATCTTTTTTTTTCCGCACCGCCGCGAGCCACTCCCTCCGCCCATACCCGCCGCCACCTTAACTCCGATCGCACTCGCCACCACCACGCTCCGCTTGGCTCCGTTCGCATGTGATGTTAGTGATATTTAGGTATCTTCTAAAGATATTTAGGGCATGATATTTCCTCTAATTTTCCAAATCTCTTTTGATTTCCCGCCGAGAAACACCACCCCCAAAACCCGCACCATGGCCTCGCACGAGCAAGCCATAGTCTCTCTCCTCTACCACTTCGCCCTCTCATTCGACGGGGCTGCCGTCCTCTGCCTGAACCCTTGCTTATGCCGCCGTTGGCACGGTTGTCAAGTTCACCTCCAGCTCCTCCGCTCTCCGCAAGCTCCAAAGATGCCCCGTCAGTCTGAGTTCTCGGCCTCCGGTCCGTGCTCTCAGTGGAAGGCGGTTCCGATTCGTGGAGCCGGTCGGGAAGAGAGGAGCTCGTGATCGTGCGTGGCCTCGTAATGGCGAAATTGGCTGTCCAAGGAGGGACGTGGAAGGACTTGAGGCAGAATATCATGTTCTCGCAGGGCTCCGGCAGCATGGCGGTGATCATACTGAGGAATCAAACTGTAAGTGTGTAGACGCACTGTTGTGAATTATTTTACTCGATTATGTAACGTAATGGAAAGTGGTCGTTGTCTGACAATTTGTGTTAGCATATAAACATGAGGATGTGTACAAGAGGTAAACGTATGTCTCGAGTTCGGTTTCAAGTTCTGTACAAATTCTACCTAAAACCTGAAACTTATCCATTGGAATAATTTCCTCATTTTTTGGAACCTAAAACCTACCATGCATATCTAAAATCTACCCTGTCATAGGTTCTAAAGTCTATCCAAGTTCTACTTGTATTATTAATTGAACGATTGGAGTGAATCACCTTTGGTGACCATCACTTGCTATTACAAAGTACCACAACTTATATTTAGACATACGAAAAATATGATACATTAACAAGATAAAAGCCTCGATCATAAAATGGATGCTTAGACTAGTGGTTTCAGATACATTAATCATCAAATACCATGAATACCGCATGATCGTGCGAAGATATAGACAAAAAACACAAAAACTTACTTTAGATTACAGGTTTCAGATTCTACCTAGAACTTGAAACCAATTCGTCGAGATAAGTTTTCTAATTTTTTGAAACCCGAAACTTACCCTGCATAACTCGGAACCTAGGAACGGATAGATTTGTACCGGTCCGGTTCTTCAGTTCCACTAACATGAAACCATGCTCACCCCTAGTTTGGATGTTCTTTGTGTTTTGCATCAGTGTAAGCAAGTCATGTCTTGTATTTCGTCTTCTCTTTCCATGCCACAAGACTGCGAAAGGGAAGCAAATTGATCGTTGAGGCATTGAGGAGTCCTTGATCTTCTGTTTTCCGTTACGAAGTGCATATCCAATGAGTGGAAGGGACTTTTTGGATGGACTTCGTATCTAGGCGCTATCTTGTCAACATGCTTGCGGGAACGAAAACCCTCATCGGTAATTACTGGATCGGCTTATAATGAATAAGACTCTTCAAACGAATTAAATATCCCCAATATTTAGCAAACTCCAATTAACAAATCTCTTTTCTGCAAATTGCTGCCATCTAGTGAAGGTCTACTTCATTTTCATGTACTCGTGATTCCTAACGTAAAAATCACGCTAATGTAAAAATCACGCGACTTGGATAAAAGCGACATTGGTTATCTATCCTTGGTCAGCGTATATGGTCGACCTGTATTTCAAAGAGGATATGAATCAAACACTTAATTGTGGAAAACTTTAGTTAAAATTTATTTGATTTGTGGGCATTGATCTAAATGAAGACTTTCCTTTTTATGGAATTGGGGTAATGATAGTCTGAAAACTTTCCCATCGTGAAATAATTGGAAAAATCACATGCGTGCGTGGTCCCTAAAATTTAACCATTTTCCAGTTTAATTCTTGATCTTTGAAAGATGCAATTTTAATCCCTAAATTTCATTCTTGTGTAGGATTCGCTGTAATTATCATTTGGCTCTAAAATGAGTTACATTTTTTATATGATAAACAGACACAAACAAATTTGAAAGTAGCCGAAGGATACCATTAACATAATAAGGTTATCTCTAGAAGTCACGTCTCGGGTTAGTGATAGATAGTAAGACCCACGAACGTGGTGGCACAAAAATGAGACCTTAATAGGGTAGTGCCTCAAATCTTACATATCACGAAATAAACAGTGTGAACTTTGAACTCTAGGGATCACGTGTGTTATTTTCCATGACGAGGTAGTAAGTATTATGATTCGTTCACAAAATCTTGTATAGTGGGGTCGCCAGCTATTGTCCGCAAGTGTCAAGTTGAGAAGATACAAGTTCCAAAAATAAAAACATGTTAGGGAACCCCACAACACTGGCCTTGCATTAACTTCACTGGGGGGTGAATCATGGCACCTGCTGTTTGAACTTCTGAAGACAATGCGACTGTACACAATCAAGCATGGAGTTGAAAGTCATGCAATAATTACAAGAGAAAAATCACCAAAGAGCGGGGAAGTAAACTTCCTTACGAGGGTCTCCGCAACCTGTCCACTTCCACGAGGAAGGACGAGCTCCACAGATACGTTTCTTATTTTAACGTGCCGGGACTCGCTCGCCTCGCATCCCTACTTCCCGTTATGTTTTTATCTTTCATAGGTAGAGAAAATATCCCCTTAATTATTTTACATCTATGAGATCTCGAGATTTGGATAAGACCCTAAATGAAGCAGTTTAAGGTCTTGCTTAGGACCCAAAGTCATGCAACTATTACAAAGAGAAGAAAAACAACATTGTAAATCACTATTCAGCGGCTTTGATTGATGGGATATTGTTCAACGAGCTTTGGAATCTCCCGCACTCCCCCCATAAGGTGGGGGGCTCTTGCTCTTCGCACCATCATCTCCCTCCACCCCTCCTACGTGCCACAGATGGTTTTATTTACTAATTAAACCAAAACCAAAGCAAAAACCAGTGGAGGCACGAGAGGAATAAACAAACCCGAGCCACTATCTAAAAAAGTTGGTGGTGGAAGACGATGAATCACGCAAATTATAATCACGAAGGAGCTCTATAATGACAACCTGACAATGATTAAAGTAAGTCTTTTATAGATAATCACGGGGTTTGTTTAAACTTAATCAGCCAGTAATATCTAGGGTTGCGGTAGTGCAGGGTGACGAAGACGATGCCCTTTCGGAGTGGGAGTGGGGGGGGACCGTGAGTGTCGCAAAAGGCCAGTTCCTCGATAGGTCCGGAGATGCTTAGCAACGGCGCTCTCGGGAAGCGTTTTCCCGAGCGGCGCGAAACGTGAAGCTGTCGGAGATTGCGAGACTGGAGCAAAAGGTGTTGGTGTTTTGCCTTTGTTTTCGGGATCACTCTTGTGAGTTTTTCTCTTCTCCTCCCCCCCACCACCTCCCCTCTTTTTTTTTTCTTCACGTGGATCCAAAGGGTGTGTGATGGAGTCAGAGAGACAGAAGACAAGGTTGTCGTGCGAAACCTGTGATTCCCTCCCACTTATTAATCCCTCGTACTTTTGATTAAGTTTTATTTAAACGAGAACAAACTTATAAAAAAAGAAAGGGCATGATTTGAGTTGGAGAGACAGAGGAAGAGGAGGGAATATTGGTTTTTCCTTGAGCATAGTTTGAAATTTGAATAACAATGTATGGTCGAGATTTTAGCTTAGCTATAACATCAAGAAGAGCAAAGAATGACATAATAATAAAGGTCATTATGTTCGCACAACGAAGCTTCCTCATTGTTTTGGCCATCGTTATTTTCTTTTTCTCTGCATGACTAATCTCATCATACTTATTTTTAGAATAGATTTCGTTAACGAATGCTTTTAGCACACTTACTAAGTACATTATAAAATAAAGGTTTCAATTTTCAAGATAACAATCGCATACTCTTTATAGGGTCGCTCTAATATTTCCGTACTCGATTACTTAACAAAATATTCATGAGGCCCTCATCTGATACGATTCTTTTGCGACATGTGTTTTCGCAACAATTCATGTGCGATGTAGATATTCTCTCGCTTTTGTGCAAAGTGGAGGAGAGATTAGATGGGTGGTTTCCCCTTTATCGAGGGTACAAATTCAAAAGCTATTTTTAGACAAGTCTTATGTGCCGACACATGAAGTCGGATCGCCCATGGCGCTTTTACGTACAATTTGCGTCGCTTTCCAAGATTTTCTTGAGATTAAAGCTGGAAGAATAATCATTCTTTTATGGGCTAATTTATAATGACCTTATTGGTTCGTGCATCTCATGTGGATATGGACAAGAAAAAAGAGTACTTTGGGTTCCGCCAAGCCCTACACATCGTACGTTATTAGTCCCCATCGGTGTTTGTTTAAGGGCCCCCTCGAAGGACGCAAAGGCACGAAAAATTCAACAGACTCCTTAAAATGGGTTGCGAATCCAAGGGTTTGGGATAACAATGTTTATTGAGTTAGAAGGTTGGGTGCAACAGTAGATTGAGGTACAACAAACCATTATGGATGCTACTATACAAGGGAAAATTTATGGCCAAGTGCGAAATTTTTAACCATGCCCGATGGGTGAGAAGGTTATTTGTCTCTTTCCCGAGGTCGCGAGTTCATTTCGGATCGGAAACGGACCTCTGAATGGCTTGTGATGCTTTGCCCACTTGTGACACCGCGTGGAAAGATTACCTTTTTCGTTAGCATCTTAATGGGGTTATGTCAATAGACATGCCAACCTTAGATCCATTGTTTGCCACGAGTGGTGCAGAATAATTATGTATTGGTAAGAATGCTTCGTAGCGAGTGTGGAGCTCTTATGATAATGCTCAAAAAGGTCACTGGCGATGATTAAACCAGTCAAATAGATGGGTCAGGACATCGGATCATACCTATTGAACATGTTTTGACCCATTTCTATACAATGCAAATCTAGACCCACACCCAACCAACACTTACCTAACTCATACTCAACCCGACTGATATTACCAAAATACTTCCATATTCAACTCAATTTACAAAAACTTATACCCAAATTGAGATGAGAGAGTGGAGTGACTAAGCACAAGATCAAGTAATGACGAGAGAGAACAAAAAAAGAGTCATCGAGACTAGTTAGATCTAAGTAAATTGTAAACCTATTTATGAACCATTTAATACCCATATTATGTTTATATCTATTTATGACCTATTTATTGAGTATAATTTATCCATAAAATAACTCATCCTATCATATAGGTTAAGAAATGGATTTATGATCCATTTTGATAGGTTTAGTGCATGTTAAATTGGCGATCGAGAAGTGTAAGAACAAGAAGAGGGGAAGGTCATGATTTGAATATCCTAACTCCCAAAGCCTAACGCCCAAAGTCTAACTTTGATAATACTAGTTTTTTTTTGGTCAAATGATAATACTAGTTTGCTTGCCTGTCTGTTGTATTTTTTTAATCTTATATTCGAAATTAAATATCACATCTGTTGACACCTAAACTCGCGGAGAGGTCACAACTACATTTAACATGACAAAAATTTAATTACAGTAAAGTGCATTTAGCTGTGGCAAAAAATTATAATCCGCCGATAACATATTTTCTAGTTATCTTCTGATTATTGCATTTGTTTTCTTGAATTATTTTCCTTATTTGGAGAGGCATGGATTAGTCATGAAATAAACGATTGCATATTGTCATGAAATGTCATAAGGACAAAGAGAGTCTCCTCTCATTAAGATAAATGCATCAAATGTCCAAAAGTCTAGTTAAACATAATATATTAGATAGGGAGAATTAATTCCCAAGAAGGCAAGAAGTCGCGGCCAAAAGTAAATTACTTTACAAAAGGAGATGATTAGTAATTATCCTATAAAAACTATAGGTAAGTAAACTGATTCCAGTAAGGAAATCAAATGGGGAAATGGTTCAATCAGTCCTAAACCTATTGTGCATATGCCAATTCACTTCTAAATTTTTGCTAATTTAGTCTTATACTTTTTTCGTGAAATTATAATAGAGCCAATCAGTCCGAATTTTCGCCGGAAATTGCTGATGTGGACATGTACATCGTAGGATGCCCGACGATGATTGGACTATCACATTAGCAACTTTTGCGCAGGAGTTTAATACTTAATTGGTAAAACTGAAAATTTTAGAATTGAATTGACATCCGTATACTAAGTTTATGACTAATTGGGTAATTTTTTTTTGAATCAAACTGATGGCTCTTTTTGCAAAAAGGAAGGAAGAAAGGTATCAAACAGATAGAGAGACTTTCTTTCTCAACTTGAAAAGTTCATGCCTTTTCGTCCTCAACGCTCCGGATCGATCATTCGATCGTGGGGATGAAGATGAGCACTTTTATCGTGTGGAGAAGATGCCGAGCTCTTCTCCACGCCAAGGAGCCGTTACGGATTTAGGACCACATCAGGACAGTGACTCAGTGAGTTGAGACAACGTGGACAAAATAATTGGATGAGAATTATTATTGCAGACATAGGTTCATTTACAAGTTATTTATTTATTTATTGTTTCTTAAGTAATTCTCTGTAAAGGTGATTGGTTTCTTGGTGAGTCGATTCTCTAACCCTAAAAATCGGGAGTGAATCCTATGACATTTGAGCTTAGAATTTGCCCTTTCTATGTTTTCCATAAGAAAAAAAGTCACATTCCTGTAATATAACATAAAAGTCGCATCATTTCGCTACAAAAATATCATTTGGTAAGTATTTAAGTTGTTATTTCTTCGTGTCAGAGATCATGACTTGAATCTTGATGGGTGCGCAAGTTTTTTCTTTTTTCTTTTTTGCTTTTTCTAAAGAGATTTGAAAACTGATTTTGAATCGGTTCAATCTTGAATCAGGTCTTGGGTGGAACCTACTCTGGAATCGGGAAACGAACCGATCCTGTGCCGGCCCTAGGTGAGCGGAGGCGAAAACTGAATAGGTTCTCCCTAGACCCGGCCTTGAATTGGTCGGTCCAGGCCTATTCGGTTTGGTTCACTGGATAAATTAGACCTAGTATGGTGCTATTATACTTTATGAATTTGCTTGATATGTTAGGAGGCAAAATCGGTTACTTTTGAGACCACAACGCGTCTTTCGAAAAGGTTGATGATTGAGACTGAAGTCACCACAAACATTTTTCAACTATCAGATTCTCAATGTTGCTTTTGTTTGTTCGTTTGTCGCTTTTGCTTAACTAATTGAATGTCAAGAGCACGCTAGTATTGGTTCTCGCTTTGGCGCACAATCTCGCTTTTTTCCCAGGTGCAATGCTTGATGACGGGCCTGCTTTTAAGATATGATTCATCATTTGGGATTTTTTCAACCTATGCACGAATGATGGCCAAGGTAACAAGAACAGCATTTTGAGAGAAGTGTCAAATCATTCCACTGTCCGTCATCTGGCATGAGTTAAATTTAACCAGGGGAGACGAATAGAAAGGAAAGGATGCAACAATTGATGGGTATCAAACAAAGAGGGAACACTAATCGGACAGATCCGCATCAGAAGGTACGGCTCCTTTAAAGGCCTTTGTCCTTTGGCAGCAAGGAGAACCAACTAAGACTACTTGAATCAGACCTAGGATGGGTACAAAGAAGGCACCTTAAGTTTCCAGGACATTTACTGCAACAATGGTTGAGTATAGATCTTGTTGTCGGGTTGATGCCAACAGCCGAACGGACAAGGTACGCTGGCAATGAATGTGACTTGAATGTGTCATGTTAATTTTTCCACTGTCTTTACCAAATGAGATTAGGACATGAAAGCAGAGCCTTGGGATAACTTGTGTGGCCGTAGAAAGGCTTTTGGTTTCTCTTGCATGAGCTCAAAGAAAGTCACCGATGCGCCAAGCGGGCTTCTCATACGCTTCGTTTCATTGAGGGTCAACTAGAGAGAAGGGGAGTAACTGTTATCTATAATTTGATGCACCAGTCTCTCTTCCGTCTGATTTGAAAATTTGCTTCGTGGGCGAAGGTTCGGAATCTAAACCTTGGGTTGTGCCTTTAGCACCGTCTGCTATACCGACTGTCTAGTAGCACCGATTTGATCGGAGGGGAGTAATGGGGGCGGAAAGACTGCAACTAATGGAAGTTGAATCCAACAAAGGCTAAGGTTACTTTTAGGTAAAACATAGAGCAGAGCCGGCAGATTCCATTACGCGGTGAAATTCCAGCGAGACGAACCCTTTGAAGAGCAGGGGAAAAAGGGCGAGAGGACACTTTTGCGGGGCCTTTGACTTGACTTGAAACAAACAGCAGTCTTCGTTAGTTTTCCCCGTAGATGTCCATCTGACTTGAATCTACTGTTTCTGTTCCAGTTAAAAGGGTCTCGTGGCTTCAACTGTGCGTGGGTTAGCAATTGTTGGTCGTGGAAAGATAGGCCACAAATCAGCATAACAGTACCACAGTAACCCTATTCATTCGGCTACATGAGTAGGGTCTCGTGACTGTTCAAGTGCTCGGTTAACGTACACCATCCATGGCCATTATAGCGTGTATTTAATCTGCGTTCCTAGGAGGATTTTAGGAGAATACGCAGGGTGCAGTAGACAAGACCAAGCCCGAAAAAGCAAATGCATATGGTGCTTTTTCGTTGTATGACATGCACAGGCAACTTTTTTTTTTCTCTGACTCTCACTAATGTCCCCACCACTGTCTCTGCCCACCCACCACTCTCTGCCTTGTTACCTCTGCTTTTCCCATAATTATACATCAGTCATCAACCACACCACTCGAACCATTTCCACATCAGTTTTTCCCTTTTCGATGTCTATGCAATTCTGCAACTCTCTGCCCTCCGCTCCAACCTCTTCACTCTTCACAATCTCTGTCTCAAGAATTTATGGCACTCCCCGCACGACAGTCCGTCCCTTTCCTTTGATCATCAGCAAATGTACGACCGAGAATTAGCAACCCAGAAGCTGTCGAATTCCATATGATTTTGTGCCTCGCATGGCGTATGCTCTCTCTCTCTCGCTCCCCATGATATCTGTTTGCCATGCTTTATCTGTTTGTGATTGCAAGTGAAGAGAGTGACTTAGGTTGGTCTGCTGGGTACTTCAATTTTGTTTTTGTGTTCTAAAAGGCTGTGTTACTTCGACTGGATTGCAGTCTCCTGCAGAGCTCCCCCCTCCTCCTCCTCCTCCTCCTCCTCCTCCTCCTTCAATCTTGACTGTCGGATTCTTGGTTTTTCACATGGTGATTACTTCTATACTTGATTATGCTTTATCCGATCCTTACCCTTCTTCAAGATCAAGAAGTCAAGTAAAGGAATTGTTAAGACCCTTTACCTTTTGCCATGTTTTGCTAGTGAATTGTCGAGACCTTCAGCAGATGTGGTTCTCTGTCCCATGAAATTCTAGTGGCTAAGAGCAGTCACAAGCCAGTTGAGATTAGCAGTTTTTCTAGTGGCTGAGATTGTCCAAAGAATAGTATTTCACAGATGACAAGTTAAATATGATAATTAATTATCAATTTAGACGGTAGCGTTGGTAAGCATCTGTGTTTCCGTACCGTCTTTGATGGGGCTTTGATCCTTAAGTATAATGGTTCCTGGCAATTTCTTACTTTTTCGTGTGGTTTGTAACCTGTAAATGAGCTCCCATGTCCCTTTCATTCATAAGGTCAGGCCATAGTCATTGGTCTCCGCTTAAACTAGAGAGCTGATGCTACATCTTTATGATATGGGAGCTTTCAATATAAAGACAAGCAAAAAAATTATTAGACTCGAAGCATGGGATCGGGAATAGTTTAAGCCTGAAATAAACTTCATTTTCCTTCTCTAAGTCACGGTAAGTTTTGCTAAGCGTAAAGAACAATGAGAAATGAGCTGCTTGCTTTGTTACTATGTGCTTTTTGCTTTTGTTTTGCCACTGTATTATCCTCTATCCAGTAATCGTAGACATAAAGTCTGTCGATCGAATCACCATAAGCTGTCTCTTACGTGATGTTTTGAATTAACCAGGTGAAAAGTAGAACCGTCCTCTTTTCTTGGTATCGGTACAACTGGCTCAGCATGCTGTTACTCTTACTCAACTAAAACTGTAGCACCACATTGTCATTGGCCTTAAAGTTACAGCTCAGTAATGAAACCAACCATTGATCTGGAAGTGGAGGCCGTCTCGGAAAATGACTCTGAGATTAGCAGCCAAGTCGCCTCCAATCTATCCCATCAAGAGCCCTCCATGGGTCCCTTCAATGACAGCCTCGCTAACTCTTCCCACCTCATCAGCCCTTCAGCTTTCGGATCAGGTTCCGAAACTGTATTCCTAGACTTAAGCCTCAGTTGCAGCAATGATGAGTCCAGCGGGAGGGATTCGGTAGGAGTCGCCTTCTCGAGCACCAGCGAATGTAGCAATGAGCCTGAATCTCATCCGGCAGCTTCAGGACCAACCACTCCGAGAGTCTTTTCTTGCAATTACTGTCAAAGGAAGTTTTTCAGCTCACAGGCACTTGGTGGCCATCAGAATGCGCACAAAAGAGAGAGGACCCTGGCAAAGCGGGCCATGAGAATGGGCATGTTTTCTTCACAGAGATATTCCAGCTTGGCGTCTTTGCCTTTGCACGGGTCTCCCACTTTCAGGGATCTGGGGATCAAAGCACATTCCTCGGCGCACCAGGTGCACCAAGGCATGTTGCAACCGACAAGGCCAAATGATCTGAGCAGCGGTCCGAGAATTGGAGACGGCTTTCTGGGTGTCCCAATCTTCATAGAAGATGACGATGTTGAGCTGTTGTGGCCTGGCAGCTTCCGTCAGGCGGCACAAGCACACACTCCTCAACCGAGTTTTGTTCTAACTGGAGGTTCTAGCATAAGCTTCGTCGGGGTGAATCCACCATCTGATGCAGGCCATTCAGCACCCGACTTGACACTGAAACTCTAAAAGAGGTTAATCTTCAGTTAAATCTCATGTCTGCTTAACCCGACATTGCACTTCTGCTTTCTTTTGGTACATTCCCAATTGTTCTTTCAAGTTCCTTTCCTTTAGGTGCTCACCCCAGTACCAAGTCTCGAAATTTGTAGTTTTTCTAGGGTTGAAATTGTAACTCTCCTGTTTGATGTACTGCAAATCATGCTCCGATTGCTTGTGACGCTTGTTGCTTTACTCTCTGCTCAAATACCCTTTTTCTGCATTTATCCTTTAACCATCCTTGAAGCATCAATTTGAGCAGTCCACAGAAGTTTAATCCAGGCACGCACGGGATTGAGAATTCCGGGATTCCACATTTTTATTCCCATTTGGATTTGCATTTTGGAGATTCACTGTAGCATAAGTAGATTGTTGGCTCTGCACCGTGGCTCTAAAATGATCGAGCAAGGCGATCCCAAGAAAGTTCAGAAGCAATCTGTATCCGCATAAACAAGGAAAAGGGTAGCTCTAACCTCAACCGGGAGGATTTTCTGCATAAGGTGCGAGAGAATCCTTGTGAATATCATTAGTGGAAATCGGAACCTCAGACTACATGGCTCAAGCCGGACTTTCTGTAAGACCGGCATGTCTTCGAACCAAAAACACACTCCTAGCGACTGACTTTGTTCTGTTTCTCTGAAAATCTCTCTCTCCCTTTCTCCGACTTGGTCGACAGTAAGCTCTCGCACTGATCACCCGCCAACTCCCTTTCTTAGTTTTGGGAGCTTAGTGGTTTATTCCGTCCATGTCCAGGGTCTGCTTAGTAAAATGAAGCGACATCGGTCCTAGGTGAGTTTTAGTGTGTTCATTTGTCAGGACATCGATCATGAGCATCGACTTTGTTAGGACAAACGCATGCCCGGTCCGGTCCATTCACGTTCGTCCGTCACATCCAAAAAGCGCTCCACCTTATCAATCACGTTGGAACCAAATTCATTTTTACCCACCTAAACCGTGATGATGCCGTACTGCTTCCGTCTCCAAACCTCTAGACATGAGCACTGTACCATCCCCGCGCAGACTCTTTTCAAAATTCTGTATTGTGAAAATGATTGCAAACGTGAAAATTGCATGAACTCTAGTCAATATACACCTCTTTGGCTCTGTAAGTTCATCCCCTTAAGAGAAACGTAATGCAACCCTTTTTGATTTTCTTTGACAATGAGCACCCAGATTGCAGTGTGAAGTATAGAAACTATAGCAGGTAGTCCGGTTATTATTGTGATAAACACGGCACTCCCGTTTCGACGTCTCTGTTTGGGAAACGGAATGCCATTTGCGCTCATTGACGCACATGGAAATTAATCTCAAGTCGTCGACAAGTAAATCATTTATTGATAAGGGTCTTTCAATATGGGGTCACGACCGCCAAGCAGCGAGCGAATCTTCATCCAATTCAATCTAAGAGGAAGTGCTGTGCGCATCTAAGAAATTAACCGAAGGCAAAAATCCGGCCATCCCCATGTCATCCTTAAGGAATCGTATTCGAGCAACTACCCCTTTATCGACAAATTGTTAAATTATGAGATTTCTTGCAACACCACTACCTTCATCACGACAACATACCTTTCTCAACATGCAAAATAAGTCATTGCCGCAAACAAATAGCGCAATCAAGAACGTGCTGTGAATTTAATAATTAAAAAAAGCCAAACGACACCGTTTTCTAAACAGAGGCGCCTATTCACAGCGCAGATTCGCGCCTATTCGCAGCATACAGCCGTTTTATAACCCCCTCTTTCCTCAAACTGCTTCGCGCCTTTCCGTGTCCGCCGGTGACTTCTCTCTCTTTCTCTCCGGGTAAGGGTCGTTTGTTTGTGTCCGATCGTTCGATAGATCATTCGAATGGTGAATTTCTTCTGTTTGATCACGTACCCACTCTTGTTCTTGCAATGTAACTCCGTGTTTCTCTTCTCGCTCCACATGAATTTGGCAATGTTGCCGTTTCTTTTCGATGCGGGACTAAGATTCTCTTGCGGGTTGTTAATGATACGAAAACGTACTTTCCATATTTAGCCACTGTCCTTTCGCTTGCCGTTGAGATTTTCTTTCCTCTTCTTTCCCTTTTCTTTATTCACTCTCAGTGCCCTCTGTTTCCGTTTTTGTCCTGTCATGGACAGGTGAGAAGCGCCAAACATATGAACAAGCCTACTTCCACGTCTCTTCTCTTTGTTTGTTTTTTCAAAGGATGTCCCTTTCAACGTTGTTTTCATCGGAAACAGATTTTGTTTCCCTTAATCGTATTTCCCAGATAAGGTTATTTTTGTTTGCCTCCGTTTCTTGCACTCTAAGTTTGATACGGATAGTCGAATCTAAATGGAAGCCCATAAATCTCTTTGCGGTCTCAATATACACTCAATATATACATATATATATATATACATATATATATATATATATATATATATATATATATATATATATATATATATATATATATATGCATGTATTCTGCATATATGCTTGTGAACTGGACTTTTGAATCTTTCTTGGGATTTTTGCAGGGTCTTTCGAGATCTTTTTCAAACATAGAGAACACAAACTGAAATGGGTTACAGTCCTGTTCCTCTGTTTCTACTTGTTCTGCTGTTTGTCCCCTTGAATTGCCACTCATGGGGTTGGTTCTCCTCATCGACGGCGACGGCTCGTTCCGAAGGAGATTCTTTTCAAGTGACGAGAGACAGTTCCAATGGTTTTGTCGCCGAGTTCTCCATGGAAGGGCTCAACAATCCCAGGGGGGCCAAATTAATCGAGAACGCTAAAAGGAAATTGGCTGACTCGAATTCGTGTTGGAGGAGTGCGTACAACACTCTCTTTGCTGGGTGCTCGGAGATTCTAGCTGCTGAGGAGAAGCGCTCGAGGTTCGCATGGCATCTCAGTGATTGCTTCCAACGGGACTCGGGACGGCCCACTTTCCCTCGCTGTGATGAGAAGTCCTTGATGGTTGATTGCCGCAAAAAGCTGGACGATTCTGAGCGCATGGTTTATCTCGAATTTTACCTCGAAACCAGCTCTATCTGCCACCAATTACAGTTTAGTATTTATACTGTTCTTGTTATTTGTATTATCCGCTATTGCATTGTCAATATGTGTTTTTCTAAAGTGAACTTAATTTCCATGAATTTCCAGGACACATGCATTTAAGCAGGAAACGGAGAGACTGGTGAACGATCTCAAGAAATCTGCAGAGAGTGCAGAAGACAAGCTAGAAATCATACAAGGTAGATCAGATTTCCTTTTCCAGCGTTCCAACGAGATACAGGATTCGCTGATCTCCATTGATTCCCGAACTCAGCAAGTGGCTCAGGCATCTAAGAATGTGCAAGATCACATCGAAGAAGTTCTTCATCACTCGGAAGCAATTTATGAGCAATCCCGGGGAATTGCCGCTTCCCAATCGCAGCTACGGGAAGGGCAAGAAAAAATGAAGGAGCAAATAGAAGATGGCATGGCGAAGATTTTGGAATCATCTAGTAGTTTGGGACGAGAGATAGATTCGTTAAGGAAGGAAGCCGGAGAGATAGAGAAGGAGATAAGTAGAGTTAGAGACGGGATGTTCTCGAAGATGGAGGATTTGCAAGGTAAAGCCGATGATATTGGGGATATGGCAGGGATTTCGCTGGAGAAGCAGAAGCAGCTCCTGGATGGACAGTCCACTGCACTTAAGGGCCTTCAGTTTCTCACTGAGTTTCAGTCTCAAGCATTAGAAGAGAGCAGGTAAATAGCGAACAATCAAGAAACATGTTTCATATGAAAAGATGAAAGCTAATTGATTATCTTTGCTCTTCTTGTTAATGACCACCACAGGGGCACCTTGCAACAGTTGGCTGAATATAGCAGTAGACAACAACAAGAACTTCTTCAACGGCAAGAGCAGCTTCAACGTGTCCACGATCACTTGGTTGAGAACTCAAAGTCTATCTTGGAAGCTCAGGTTTGTCTTGTCTAATAAATTATATTTTTGTCGAGTTAGGAGTTTGAATTCAGATGGTTCACTATTCGTAAGTATCAAATAAGCTCTTTACAAACCAGCAATGTCTTGTCATACTTACAGGAAGCCTTTGAATCGAAGCAAGCGACGATGTTTGTGGCCCTTGACAAGCTATTTGCTTTGCACAATGCGATGCTGCTCGAGTCACGGATAATAAAGGCTTTCTTCCTGTATTCTCTATCGATCTTTATTATCTATATGTTCACCAGCACCAAGCAAACATACACCGTGAGGCCCTGGCTCTATATCGGTGAGTGTTTCTTTTCTCCAGTCATTTTATGACTGCAAATTGCAAAGTAGCTTTGAATAATGCCAGTTTGACTGAATCAAACACTGTGCATCTTTGCAGGTTTGTGCATAACTTTTGTTATCGAAGTATTTATTCTTCGATTCATGACCATGGGAATTGAAGAACAGGCATGGATCATAAACTTTTTTAGATCTTTCTTTGCCCTCGTTGCTTTAGCCCAGCTTCTGCATGCAATTTTTACATACAGGTGAGTACATAGAAGAATACTATTGGAACTGGCACGAAAGGTCTAGTTTAATCACTTAATTTGGTAGCTGTGTGATTGCAGGGATTATGAAGTTTTGAATCATCGAATGCTATTAGCCTTGGTTGAGAAGGTGAATAGCTTACAAAGGGAGAACAAGCTCTCCGAGGACCTGGATAGTGATGTAAACTGGTTGTCGTGGATGGATACTGAGCTACCGGAAGAGGCAGATATCAATGAGGACCCAGACTTCTTGCCACCCGAGGAGGTTGGAGAGAATTCGATCATGACCAACATTTGCACAAGAAGATATAATCTCCGCCGTCGGCTTCCTTATTGATCATGTCTCTTTTTATTTTGGTTGACTTGGTTAGACTGAAGTTTTCTGGTCAAGTTGTAGCTTTTTTAACATACACATCGTTTTGACTTCAAAATTCTTGACATATCCAGAGTGTAAACATCACAGAGGCTTCAAGGCAATTGGCAGAAATTCACATTCAATTGAAAGTTTGTCATTGCTTTTTTTCGATGCAATTTCATATGCTTGCTCAATGAACTCGTGTAAGTTCAAATGTATTATAACAATTTACTTATACTAAACTACCAATAATCCTTACAAGAGCATGTACCTCCTTTGAAATGGTGAAACCGATTCGTATCTCTCAATGTAATTTCTCGGCTCGAAACTTTCGACACAAACTTCATCCAAGAATGACAATCCACACAGACACGAAGATTCTTTGTAATCCTTATTGGAGTCCCGGCACCTGTGTGGATGAGAGCAAACATAGTCGCCAGTCTCTCGCTATGCCCACCAACCCAACTCGTCTTCATTTCTTCATCCACGTTGTGAAGAACCGCTCTAGTATCAGGCACGTATCCCGCTTCTTCCATAGATTCCGTCAGATCACTCCATAAGTTTCCATATTCCAAAGAGTTCTGGAAATCAACATGCCCTCCGGCTACGAAAGTATGTATTCTGTTCTTTATTTGCATCCAACTGCAACCAGCCTTCTTCCTTATCCCTCTCTTTTCCATCAACCCCCTGACCACTTCAACATGGTCCCACATTCCTGCATTTGCGTAAATGTTGGAAAGGATCACATAGTTCCCAGAATTGTTCGGTTCAAGCTCAAAGAGATGGCCTGCTATCTTCTCTGCAACGGCCACATTTCCGTGGAGGCGACAGGAGTTGAGAAGAGACCCCCAGACACTGCCACTTGGCTTCATCAGCATGTTTTCTGCAACTTTCAGTGCCTCCTCGATTTTTCCGGCTCTTCCTAACATATCCACCAAACAAGCGTAATGCTCTGAAGTTGGCGAGATCTTGAAATCCTCCATTTGATCAAAGAGTCTCCCTCCCTCATCAGTAAGCCCGGTGTGGCTGCAACCAGACAATAGAGTGACAAAAGTGACCGCATCAGGTCTGATACCGGACTTGGTCATTGCATCAAATAGCTTGACTGTTTGATCCATAGATCCATTTACTGCATAACTATTCAGCAATGTGTTCCAAGTTGTCAAATTCTTTTCCTGCATTTGATCGAACACTTTCTTGCAATAATCCGCAACGCCACACTTAGCATACATATCCATGAGCGAATTAAGTACCAAAATGTCTGGTCTTGCTTTTGATTTCACAATCTGCGCATGTACTTCCTTCCCGCTATGAAGTGCCGTTGCCGCTGCACAAGCAGCTAAGATTGTCGTCAACGTGACCCAACTGAACAATATTCTATCTCTCTGCATTCTCCTGAAAATGCCCAATGCTTCAATCACCTGATTTTGCTCAACGAAAGCAGCAACCAACGAGTTCCAAGAAATTACATTCTTCTCGGGCATTTTCTCAAACACCCTCAATGCTTCCTCCAAACATCCACACTCTCCATATAAGTTCAGAAGAGCATTGTAAACAGCTTGATCTGGGTCTTCACCAGACTTCACCACCTGGGCATGCACCGCTTTACCAACCCATAAATCCGTCAAATCTGCACTTGCCTTTAAGGCCATTGACAAGGCAAACTTGCTTGGCACAACGCACTGCCACAACATGTCACGGTACAGGAACAAGGCCTCTTTGGAGCACTTATTTTTGGAGTACCCAACAGCCATTGCCACCCACATGGATTCAGAGACAAGTCCACTGCCAAGGCCATCTTTGAAAATTCGCCGCGCCTCGTCGACTTGGCCACAGACCGAGTAAAGGGTAACGAGCTTGGCTCTCACGGTTTGATCATCCAGTAGAGTATCATTGCCTCTATCCTTACATAGTAATAATTGTAGATATAGTCTCTGGCCATGTTCTAAGGATTTACTGGAGATGCAACTATGGAGGACGAGGGAATAGGACTGGGGATCCTCAAATTTCGACGGCGCAGATTCGATCAAGCGAACGGCCTCTTCTAGCCTGCCTGATCTGCAGAGAGATCTGAGGGTTGAATTGAAGGGCTTGCTGGGTTTGATGGTCTTGGGATTTGAAGTGGCGGTTATGGTAGTTGGCAAGGTAATGGCGGGTGAGAAGGAATTGGAGTAGAACATAATCAGGGAATGAATTGGGCGGACTAAGGTTGTGTGTGAAAAACTCAGGTTTCTACAAGGATTTTTGGGCACTGGCAAATGGTCATCACCTGTTATCTTCTTTATAACTGTCTGGTGTGTTGGTCTATGACAAGCGCTTCCGCATTTAACAAGTTGATAGTCGATGCGTCCCTCTTGCGACGACGGAAATTTAGAAGGTTGAACTGGCCTCAAAAGTTGAACTGGCTCTGCTGGAGCAAATCTCCATTGCTCAGTAAGCTAGTTTCCATGAGCTAGCTCAGAATATTGAACTAGCTCTATAGAAAGTTAATTGACTCTGTCTTAAGCCGTACTTGGTGTCTGGTATGCTGATGAGCAGTTGCGAGGGTATTTTTCTCTTTGCTCTGTTTCATATGTAGAAGGTTTGTCATGAGTGTGCACCCATTGGCCTTTTTGGCTTGTAATGGGACTAGTTGATGCAGAATCTATTAGTAAAGCATTTCTGGACAGGTTGAACAGGCAGAAGTCCAAACGGAAGGCTAAACGGTGATGTGACTAGAATCGGCGGACCTAGTTGACGATATCGGATCAGGCTCAAATTCGATCGTTTTAAGCGAAACGGTGTTCTGAACAAAACTCACGGCCTTTGGCTTAGGATTGAAAAACATAAAACATCAAAATTACAAAACTATCCTTAAAATTAAAACCCATAAAAACTTATTAAAAAAAATTAGAAAAACCCATGTAAACGATCATGAATCGCTAAAATTCATCGTTAATCATAGCCAAAGGCGGTGAGTTTTGTTCAGAACGCCGTTTTGCTTAAAACGACCGAATTTGAGCCCGATCTGATGCCATCAACCGAATTCGCTGGTTCTAGTCGCATCACCATTTAGCCTTCCGTTTGGACTTCTGCTTGTCCAACCGGTTCGGAAACGCTTCACTAATAGATTATGCATCATTTTTCTCCTCCACTTGAAAGGAACTTGTCCTCGAGATAAAATCAGAATCTGGATATGACAGCTCTGTGGACTCATGAAACGGTGACAAATCAGCAACATTAAAAGTGTTGGATACGCCTATGCTATGTGGAAGGTCTATAATATAAGCATTATCGTTGATCTTCTTGTTGACAGTGTAAGACCCATACTTCTTTTGCTGCAATTTGCTATAAGATTCAACTGGTAATCACTTTTTATGAAGAAAAACCATGACTTGATCACCTACCGCAAATACTTGCTTTCGTCTGTGCTTATCTGCTACAGCTTTATACTTTTGATTAGCTTCTTCCAGCTTCTGTTTGACTTCATGATGCAGCTCTACAATCTGTTTAGCCATATGATCTGCTATTACACTTTTATCCGCTTGCTTAAGCAACTGTACCAAATCCAGAGTATGCTGAGGAACCTTTGTATAAATAACAGAAAAAGATGACCTGCCAATAGAACTATAAACTATATTATTATAAGCAAACTCTACTTGTGATAAAGCAATATCCCATTGCTTCGGCTTATCTCCACAAATGCTTTGAATCAAGTTTCCTAGAGTTCTATTAACCACCTCTATTTGCCAATCAGTTTGCGGGTGAGCAGTGCTACTAAAATTCAAAGATGAATCAAACAGTTTCCATAAAGTCCGCCAAAAATGCCTTAGAAATTTACTATTCCTATATGAGGTGATAGACTTGGGCACACCATGCAAACAAACCATTTCCTTAAAGAATAATTTGGCCACACTTACTGCATCAGAAGTTTTCCTACAAGGAATGAAGTGAGTCATCTAGGAAAATCTGTCAACCACAACGAAAATAAAATCTACGCCTCTTTGTGTTCGTGGTAAACCAAGCACAAAATCCATAAACAGATCTTCCCATATATTGTCAAGATCAAGTAATGACATATATAAACCTGTATTATTAGATTTTCCCTTAGCAGTCTAGCAAACATAATACTTTTGTACTTACCTGCTGACATCTCTATACAACTGGGGCCAGTAAAATCGCTCTCGGACAGCAGCAGCAATAGTTTTATCATGACCCAGGTGTGCAGTTAATCCTCCAACATGTAATTGAGCCTCAGTCTTAATTGCTTGTTTCACGATCAACACGTGAATTTGTCGAGTCTCCTTGACCTCAGCTTCAAATTTCCTCGTAAGGGTAATAAAATTATTTTCAGCAGCTTGTTTTCCTTTATTCTTCAGTGGCAGCAATGTATACTTTACTTTATCCTTCACAAGGTTATACTGATTGCTCCTTCCCAAATGCTGAGCATCTACATCAAATTTCCATAGTCTCCCAAATAACACATGACATACATCCATGTCTACTACATCACAATACAGCTCATCGTGATATTTTCCAATAGAGAATGGAATTTTACATCGTTTGGTCACCTACGTATTTTCCGCTCCAGATTTAATCCATCCTAACGTATAGGGATTAGGATGCTTCTCCACGGGTATTCCCAACTTCTTCACTGCCTCCTTCCTAATGATATTCTCCATGCTTCCATTATCAATAACCATAGCAAAGATCTTTCCTAGAATGGTGCACCTGGTTCGGAATAACTGATGGCGCTGCGAATCATCTCTTTGTTTTGGGACCAATATCATTCTGTGCACCACACAAATTACTTGCTTCTCTTCTTCATCTTCAAAATCATTGTCCTCACCTGTGTCAGGTTTTGCTTGAATTTAGGGTAGTAATTCGAGCAGTTCGGTAGAGAATAGCAGTTTCAGTAATCGCTTTAACGCAGGGCAACATCAGGAAGATAATGTGGTAGAAAAGCGCCATATGAACTAGCCGAGGGATAAAGGAATGCAAGCACAGAAAATTACGAACCCTAACCCTTATGTTAAACCAGCTGCGATGGTGAGGATGATGATTTTGAAGATGAAGCGTTCAACGAATAATTCAGCCCTGCTTTGATACCACTTGACATAGCATTCAACGAATAATTTAAGCAAAATCTTGCTTAGAGAAAGAAATCTCGAAATTTAATATTGATGATAATGTTCTATTCTTCAAAAAGAACATTAAAACAAGCTTGTATATATCCCTAAACCAAACCCTACTAGGATTAGAAAATATAAAATATCAAAATTACAAAACTACCCTTAAAATTAAAACCCATAAAAAATTATTAAAAAAATGGAAAAACCCATGTAAATAATCACGAATTGCTAAAATCTATTGTTAATCACGGCCATAGGCCGTGAGTTTTGTTCAGAATGCAGTTTCGCTTAAAATGACTGAATTTGAGCCCAATTCGATGTTGTCAACCGGGTCTGCCAGTTTTATTCGCATCACCGTTTAGCCTTTCGTTTGGACTTCTGCCTATCCAACCAGTCCAGAAACGCTTCACTAATAGATTCTACATTACTAGTCAACCCATAAAGTTGTTGATGAAATGAACTAAATCTACCTATATGAGAGAGAAGAAACTCTTTCTTGCACCAATTTATGAAAATTCAAAGAACTAGATACAGATGAAAATGCATTTTCGCAGAAGCTGAAGCATGAAAACTAAAACATCAGTGCATCAATCTCGAGAATGATTTGAGCGCAATAAACGCAAAATGAAAATTGAATAGCTGTTATCTACGCATACACTGACTGAGACTCTTAGGGTATGTTTAATAACGCTTCTGTTTCTCTGTTTTTCTATTTTTTTGTTCCCCAAAACAGAAAAGGAACAAAAAAATGTTTAATAACGTTAGTTAGTTTTTTTGTTCTCTGGAACAGAAAACTAGTCAGGGAATAGATTTGGAACAGAAATAAGAAGTTAAAAAAAATCTAATTTTTCGTTTTTGGAACAAAAAAGAAACAGTAGAGAAATAAGATCAACTCTCTCTCTTTCACAAGATATTTTCATACTAAATTCTAAAACCCTAAACCTTAACCCTCGAACCCTGAACCCCAAAATCCTAAACCTTAACTCTCAAACCAAAACCCCAAAACCTTAAACCTCAATATCCAAACCCTAAAACCCATAACAGTAAAATGAAAAACCCGAAATCCCAAACTCTAAATTCTAAATCCTAAATCCTAAACCCAAAAATCTAAACCCCAAAATCCCAAACCCAAAACTCGAAACGCTAAACCCTAAACCCCAAAACTCCAAACCCGAAACCCTATAATTCCAAACCCTAAATCCTAAAACGTTAAACTGCAAAACCCCGACCTCTAAACCATAAATCCTAAACTATAAACTTTATACCCTAAATCCCAAACCCCAATACCCAATACCTAAATCCTTGAACCCCAAACCCTAAAACCCCAAACCCGAAACTCTAAAGCCTAAATCCCAAACCCTAAACCATAAAATCCAAATCTAAAACCCTAAACCCCAAACCTCAAAACCAAAATCCTAAAACCTAACCCCCAAATCCTAAAATTCTACACCCTAAACTGCAATTTCCTCGACTACTATCTGATGTTTAATTTGTCTACAATGAGTAATTTTCTTTATGATTGTATTAAGGTCATCCAATTCTATATCATAATATATTATTATTCTATTTCTGGTCCAATTTTATTCAAATATGAATTGTTAAGTCCCATAAACTATAATTTCCTCGATCACCACCAGATATTTTCTTTGTCTATAAGGAGTAATTTTCTTTATAATTATATTAAGGTTATCCAATTCTATATCATAATATATTCTTATTCTATTTCTAGTCCAATTTTATTCAAACATGAATTGTTAAGTCTATATCGATAATTTTACAATTAAATAAAAAAATTGGGAGTATAAATTTTTTTTTTTGGTAAGGAGGGAGTATAAATTTTTAGTATCCTATCAAAAGCATTTCTGTTCTTTTTCTACTTGGGAAATAAAAATTTTATATAGTATTAAACGCATTTTTTGGCTCAGAAACTTATCTAGAGAATAAAATAAAAAAAATTATTTCTGAACAGAAATTATTTTTAGAAATAGAAACGTTATTAAACATACTCTTACAAATCAGAGCAAATCCTCATTGACATGATTACAAGTGAACAAGCATACACCCTCCATCCATGGACTTCTTTACTGCGTCGAGGACTAGCTGCGTCTTTCTGCTGATTTGAGGCCATTTGCTCTCTGGGGAACACCCGGAATCGCGAATGCCCCGAACAAGGTTCGCGAACTCCCGAACCATCAAGGCCTCTTGAGGAAGCTCCGTGGGTACAAGGACCTTCTCCGGCTTCACACTCCACCCTATGTGGAGGTCCACGAATTTAGCACTGGGAGTGAATTCGAACGAAGCAGAACCCTCCTCGATCGGTAACGTGAAGTCCTTGAGATGCAGCGACCCATTCGAACCGACGACTGCCAAATCCATGGACACGTGGGCGAGGAACGAGCAGTGGAACGTCGCGGCCGTTTCATGCGCCGAACCCCAGTACAACACGGCGGAGCACGACAGGATGGCTCCGGCCGAGTTGCGGGTAACATCAGGAAGGGCGGACACAGCAGACGGTAGTTCGTAACCCGCGGCCCACAGAAAGGCTCCGATGCAATACCAGCCCAAGTCGCCGAGCGCGCCGAGAGAGTCCAGGTCAGGCTTCATCCGAATATTATCCTCGAAAAACTCCTGATCCGGCGCAAACGTGGAGATGCTGTTGATCTGGGATACACAAAGCAGATGGTGTTTGTGAGTTCTCACAATCATAAGCTACCAAGTCACTTTATGATTAAGCAGCAGTAGCCAGTATCTCAAAGTACCATTTCCGATACACAAAGTTTCATCTTGGATGGTCATATTTAGGCAACATTGCATTCATGAACAAACCCATGTTCTATGATTTCTTGAGATATACACATGAAACGAAGTTCCCCGAAACATTCGATACTGACCCATTTGAGTTCTCCGAACCGCCCACGATCAGACACGATCTCCATCATCTTCGCCGTCCTCGGATGGTGCAGCCACATGGTCCCGTCCATGAACTGGACCCCGCTCGCCCCGCACGCCTCCAGGATCCGGTCGAGCTCCGCCGCGTCGGCCGCCGCCGGCTTCTCCAGGAGCACGTGCTTCCCCTTCCGCGCCGCCGCGACCGCCCAGGCCGCGCGCAGGCTCGTCGGCAGCGGGAGGTACACGGCGTCGACGAGCGGGTCGTCCAGGACGGCGCCGTAGCTCCCGTACAGCAGGACGGAGCCGGGGAGGCCGTTCGCGGCGGCGAACGACTGGGCCAGGCGACGGAGCGGCTGCCGAGGGCGTGGAGGGTGGCGTTCGGGGCGAGAGCGATGGCTCGGCACAGCTTCCGCGCGACCCCGGCGCACCCGATGATGCCGAAGCGGATGGGATCGTCCGCCATTGCTGTGTCCCTCTGCTCGAGGAAATGGTGAGAGAGAGACGAGCGGATAAGGTTTTTGCCTTTGATGAATTGTTCAGCACAAAAATTGTTTAATTTTTATTTTTATTTTTGCAATCTTGAACTTCACGCAATTTCATCCGTGTTTAATACAAAATATTGCTAACATTTCGAACATTCAAAGTTTTTTAATCAGCAAAATGGCAAGGAATTATATATTTTTTTTTCATTTGTTTAAGAGTTAAAACAAACTTATTTCATTTTCGAATTTGAGAAAAATTTCATATAAGGGCCTAAAGTGAAGTTATTTTTTCGAGAAGAGATCCTAGAATGGCCAAATTATCTCAAATGAAGTTCTGTACTCGTTGACCGGCCATGCATTGTTTTGGCCATCAGAAAAGGGATCTTACAATAAAATAAAATAAGAAAAGCTCCTATTGGTATTAATATTTCCCTTCCACAAACCTCAATGAGATTTTTGAATTGACCATAGACGGGCGTCGTGTTGACTTGAACTTGAGCCGAACACAACCCCAACGACTAGACCCTCCACGAGAAAGCCTCGTGCAATTGGAAAGAGATCCAGGAGAGAGGAAAGCTCGCTGATGATAAAGAAAAGCCAAATCTGAAGATCCTTAATCTAGAAAGACGGTTAAATGAAAGGAAACAGAGAGCCTGACGGGAGAGAGGAGAGGTCACGGTGATGAAGATGAAAATCGATTTCAGTGGAGCTCTTTTACCTAGAGAAGAGGAAATCTAGTTTGGAGAGAGACGCCGCTGCTCCGTCGAGAATCGGAGAGAGAGAGAACGGAATGATGAAGAAGATGATGAAGCATCCACCAGAGGAATGAAGCTCCCGAATGCTCCTGAAGATAGCAGTTATGATGGAATCCGTGCATGGAGAAGATGAAGAAGAGATGATAAATGGTGTGTGTTCCTCCATAGTGGAAAGAGTGTGTGTGATATTAGAGAGCATATTAATAGTAATTGAGCCTTTTTTTTTATTTTTAAGAGTTCAAGTCTTCGTTTGAGACGATTTGACAACTTCAGATATCTATTTGAGCCAATATTCATTCTGAGCCCTTTTTACAAAATGGTTTTATTTTGAGTCCTTATTTAAAATTTTCCCCTTTGAATTTTGATACGAAGAATTTTCTTAAAAGAACAAATCAGAGCTGCCTCATTTAACTGTTCCACAACCGAACCATGCATCTAAATAGGAAAATGTTCACATTGCGATAACATCTGCCGAACGCGACAAACTAGTTGGGATTCTTGAATTTTTTTTGCCCCTATTTTCTCAACATACATAGATGTAATCATCCAATGATTTTCGCTTAGAGTGAGAAAGAAACTCATTCCCTTCCCACTAGAATCCAAAACGAAAGAACCCATCCTCTCTCTTAGCTCGGGATCAATGGTTTTCACATCACTTAGGTTCACAATTCAGACAAATTTCAGACATGTTTCAAGCAATGATGTTTGATTTTTACAACAATACTCAGGTTCACTCAAAAAGAAAGAGACAACAGTGACGGCACACGCGGGTGAGTTCTGAGGGCTAGTTAATGCCTCAGTGTGGACCAAACCAGGCCTAGTGAAGCATGTATATACAACAAAATGAGCTTCAGCAATGACTCTAATCAACAAACTATCACATGGGTCTCAATCCCCATCAAATCATATATGCTGCTAGAAGTAGTAGTAGCATTATATCAGACCTCCATTGATGGGACGCATTTGTTGCAGCGAAGCTGGCGTCTTCACCGCGGCATCACCAAGAGATGAAGCTATTGACATGGGCAAAGTATGAATCCGACGACATGGCGCAGTTTTCTTGCACCTCGATCCTCCTCATTTCTTTGAGCTCGAAATGGTATCGGTACAGCGAGTAATCTTCGTCGCGCTCAAAAATGATGTCTCCACTCGTCTTCAAACTCAACAGTGGAACCATGTCAAACATGCAACCCGTGGTGATGGAAAACGTCTGCTTCCACACATGTCCTGACAATCCCTCCAACATCCAGATGTTGATCTGGGTCATCTCTTCATGAGCAATGAAGCACAAGGAACCGTGCATCTCGAGAACCCGGTCATGTGTTGTGCAACTTGTAGGGAGTGATACTTTGTGAAACTTCTGGCTGTTTAATTCCATGGACACTATGTAATCACTGTGATCAACGAAAGGAACCCAGTGCAGAGATCCTATCGCGAAAACTGGTCTGTACCCTAGCCAACCAAATAGCCCAGGTTCCGGGTCGTAAACCGGCCTCCACACTCTCGTTCCGAGACTAAGAATCTCACAATGGAAGAAGTCCAGCTCGTCTCTGAACAAGTGCACCACCTTATATACCCCAGAGACCTTGCTCAAGGCGAAACCATAAGATTCATTACGCAAAGGACAGAGAGTGCCTAAAGGAAGCGGGTCCAGCTTTCTGGTCACAGGATTCAAGACTATTAACCCACCTTTCTTCATCCCGTTGTCTAGCAGGATTAAACCATCACAAGTCGCTCTTATCATGCCCAAGCAGCTTATCTTGTAGTCTCCTTCCTTGTACTTCCCGTTGCTAAATTCCATAAACTTGACATAGGATGCACTTGAATAATTGATGATAGGCCGAGTTAAGATGGGAATGTTCTGTGATTGCATATAGTTTGCTTCAATCGAGAAAGAGTTTGGGTTTTCATTTGGTCTGGATGTTGAACTGGAGTAATAATTGTGAGATCTCGGAAGCCAAGACCGAAAAATCAGGACGGTGTCAGACCGATGAAGATGATCATGAACAAAATTGAGGCTCTTTATAATGTTTCTCCAAGACTTGCAGACAAGCATCGACCTGAGCAGGGAATTGTGAGGGAGACGGATGAGGATGTTAGCAATGCAGTCTTTTGGAAGATAAGGAATTCGCCTCTGTTCTTCCTCTTGCTGCAACTTCTTTGAACAAGCTTTTTCTTCGACTAATCTCGCGAGATTCTTGCCCTTGCTTCCCATGGATTTTTCCATTTAACATTCCTTAATTCCTAGACAGAAAATTATGACAGCAAAATGTTAAGTGGAGTATATGGAAACTAATAATTCCTAGAGGTATTCAGAGGCTGATATTTACTCAGATAACATGTCCTAAAACATTCACAATTTTACGTAGAAAAAAAATAGCGACATTAAGACGCTACAGCAGTGAATGATAGGCATAAATCTCTACCAAAAAATAAGGGTCTCAGCATTGTGATTTTGCACAAATGAGGACTAGTCATTTGTCAGGTTTTGCAGTTTCAGATACACATCACATGGAAATCATTTAAGCGAGCATTATTTTGCACCTGATACAGCACGAGGATAGCACAGCGTGATCAATGTGACATGAAATCACAGATATACAAACTTTAAAAGAAACGAGGGGCACAGTTCATGAAGTAGTTAAAGATGGACGTACAGGTGTGAGATCAGGTGAATACATGAATCAGGCACAATCAAGAATGGGTTTACCTTGTACTTGAAAAGTGTTTATTTTTCAAAATCATGACATCAATAGTAAGGCTTTCTGTCCGAGTTGGATTAAAATTTGACCCCAGCACTACTGGCTTTCATAAAAGGACGTTTACATAAGAAGAGTAAATGATGTTAAAGTAATTTCCTAAGGAGATAAGAACGCTGTTGACTTAGAGTGAGGCGTCTTACATGCCTAACCTATATGATGCATCTCACATGCATTGCTAGTATACAAATAGGGGATAGCGAAACTGATCATACGTGGTACTTTGAGTTGAGAGAATTCCGTCTCTTTTAATCTGCTTCATCTATTTAAGGTAAATTGATTAATGCTCCCATTTTTTCTAACGATGATAATTCTGCCATAAATTGTCCCTTTCTTTTTTGACTCCACCTATAATCTCATGGCTATGTATCTTTTCGGATCATATGTATGAATAATTTCGTTTCGCTAATGATGGTAGAGGAATTGTTTGATAAGTTGCCTGAGAGTAGTCAAGCTGTGCCTGAGGGATGACATTGCTACGTGCTCTCCATCGCTCTTAGTGTAATTTTTTACAGATGTGGATCAGACTTCATGTGTTTTTTGTCCTTCACTGAAATGTTTGTTTCACTCATTGATAATCTACTGGTGACCCAAATCCCACAGAGAGAGAGAGAGTGAGAGAGAGTACTTGACATAGATAATTATGTTTTGGAATCTTTAACTTCTGTATCCGTTGTAGCAACTCATATTAATGAGCTCCGGTTTTATGGAGGAAGTGTCTTGTCTACGTTGACGGCAAAATTTATGAACAAAGAATAGATAAAAACACGTGTTGTTTAGCAGCATCACGCCGGTACATTTACTAGTAATAGTCTATAACCATTTTTTAACTCGTCAAAATCTCGAATTGAATTGTACAAAAGGCAGCTTATACCGCGCAGCTCACTAAACTAACAGAACAAATTAGGGATTTCCAATCAGTGGGTGATCAGAATCATGCTTGAACAGAACATAGCGGACTGCAATCTCAATTCAACAGCTTCACAGTATACCAGCAGTGCTCAAGACCTCACATGATGGGGACAACTCAAGAAAATTAAGATCCAACATAAATCAATGCCAGGTCCGAGACCGAAACCATCACGAAGACGAACAAAAGGTACATAAAGAACGAAAAACATCACTCCATAATCAGCTCCAATCATCGATCATCCGAAAAGTGCGAAAATTCAGCAGACCCTCATGCGGAATATTCGATCAAAGCATGCAAAGACGACGTAATAAAACGGATACCCGAAAGAGCGAAACATCAAATCATGAAAAGGGGCATAAAAAAGAACCAGAACCAGAACCACAACCTGGTACTGCTTCTCAGCTCATGGGTGGAATTCCAGATAGCTCATGCGTGGAGGAAGATGGTTGACTCCATGGCCTTCTGGAGTTCTGCCCAAGACCCAATTGTCCCAATTCGAGAGAACACGAAACAAAGAAGAGGGTGTCGCTCTCGGTTGACTCGTTTTTCTCCATCACGGAGCAAAGTCTTTGCGAAGTCCGTCCATACGATAAACAAGAAAAACGAGGGTCGCTCTCTATCATTTCAAAGAACAGGAGCACTTCCTACTGTAGAGCCATGAGCCCAGTAAGCCCATACTGGCTTCAGGCTTTATGGATCAGACAATTTGGACGGGCTGACGAACAAGAGCATTCAATTGTAAATCGCATGAACAGGAAGAGGTGGGCTTGGATTTCTTCCTCTGCATTTCGGGTTCGTTTCGGCCGAATCAACACAAAGGTCTACAGTGAAATGCTACAATGGTTTAGCTGCGGATACTTCATTTTGGAAGTTCGTGATTATTAGGAGTCTCAACTCACAAATGTTCAATGAATGGTGAATTTCGAACCATCAGCACGAGCACCTTTTATGACGACGACTCTAATTTAATCACGAGAGAGAGGGCGTGTCAATAGGAAATTATAAGAGACCGTTTTCTAGGATACAACTTTCGATAATAATAACCTGAAGCATGGGAAATCGATTAATTCCCTACACGCAAATCGCTCAAATCCACATGCTTCGGACAAGACTTTACCTACGGGAAACATGACCTCCTAAAGTCATTATGGGTGCGAGACGTCGGAATTCGAATACAAAATTTACTGTATGAAAACTTTTGGCTTTGCCACTTAGTTAACAACCTCCTGGGGGTTAGTCTTTAATTATTGATCCAATTTTGTAATTAAGTTTAATAGATTGAGGAAAATACAAGAGACTAGTTTGCTACCTCATGCGGCTAAGGATCGGCATCAATTGGTGTTCTCCTCTAGCCCCTTTCTTTTCTATCATGACCAAACCGTAGATAAATACAATATACATGAATGTGCCAAACTATGCGAGATTGTGCCATCACATGAGGAAAATTGAAGGATGTTCATTAAATCCTTTACTAGGATAAGCTATAGAAGATTTACACAATCACTACTAGGCCGATTAGCAAATATGAGAATCAAGGTTCTCAAAATCATACTCCAGGTCTAATAAGATCGTTGACCATTGGCTACGCACTTGATAATACCAAGATTTGGTAGAGTCAGTTGAAAGGTTACGGGTTGAAACTGGGTCTACAAGAATTTGATTAGGTCATTACATACAATAGTTTATGGGTGCATTTGGTTCGACTTTTTGAAGAGACTTTGGGTCTCTAAACTCCCTAGGAAAAAGTGGGGTGTTTAATAAATTTTTTTTAAGAGTTCTGAGTGAAAGCTAGCTTTGGCAATGCCGAAAGCTCAAGGCACTTGTCTTGGGCTTTCAGCATTTTCGGAAGACAACTTCCATGGTTAATGAAATTTTGTCCGTTGCCTTTCTTACCCAAAAAAACTTACTAAAATTTCAAGTTTGCCCCTTTTTAAAAAATAAAACCCTAAATTTACCCCCTTCTCTCTCTTCGCTCTGGCCAATCGGTGCTCGCCTTCTTCACTCAAACCAGTTGCTCGCGTCTCTTCAGATTCAGTCGCTCCACTCTCTCTCTCTCTCTCTCTCTCTCTCTCTCTCTCTCTCTCTCTCTCTCTCTCTCTCTCTCTCTCTCTCTCTCTCTCTCTCTCTCTCTCTCTCTCTCTCTCTCTCTCTCTCTCTCTCTCTCTCTCTCAGGGAAGGAGGTTCCATTTTATCAATCATTGCACTTTCAGTTAGTCTGAACAAATATGAATTTGCCTATCGACATGACTGTAACATCAAGATTATGGAATATTTTATTGTAGCCTGCGGGTGAAGTGGACATATTTGTGATGATATATTATGGAAGCATTAACTATGAAGGGAAGGGTGAAAAAATTTCTGGCTTCACTAAGGCTGGTGATGGAAGGTTAGTGACGATGATCATGGAATATAGTTTGTGTCGGTGGTTGCAGTAAGAAAGGGATGGATAGGTAGAGGAAATGATTTGTTATTTCTACACAGCTGAAATTATTGTACATGAGCGACTTTGACCCTTTTGAGTATTGATTTCAATGGTTGACTTGAAATAATTGAGGACAAATTATTGTACATAACCACTGTTATGATTGCTGTCTACCAACGACTGCACATCATAGAACTTGATTGTTGCTATATCTTATGAAACCGATGTAGCATATGTATATCCATATGTTCACTCATGTTTATGAAATTGGGTCATAGTTAATCTTATTTGTTTGTGTCTCTGAAATTTATTCATGTCATTTTACTAGAAAATGGAAAGTTCATCAAAGGAAAAGGCATATTGAAGCCCAGAAGATGTAGAAACTTTTTGTAAGTTGAACAAATTGAAATGGACAATCATTGTGCAAACAACAAAAGAGATGGATGGATAGCTACAATTAATAAATTTGGGGAGCTAAGGGGCAAGAAGTAGGACAAAATCAAATGAAAAGTAAGTGGGATAATCTTAAGGAAGAATGGAAAAAATGGAAGCAATTGCTTCACAAGGAAATAAGACTAAGATGAAATCCGAAGAAGAAAACCATTGGTGCAAGTGATGAATAGTGAGAGAGGAAAACTCAGGTTTTTATCCCTTCTTTTGTTACTTTTTTTTAAGTTCATCTTCTGTGATACAACTCATGAAAATTGTTCTTTTATAACAAGCCAATCCTACGCTTAGAGATTTTAGAACACATATTGACAGAATTTGTTCGACTATCAAACAAAGGAGCACCGCCATATCTCTTGCAAAGGAGTTTGGTCTGTACGAGGAAATCATAGAGATACCGAATGCCATATTTAAGATTGCGCAAGACCAAAAGTTATTCTTTTTTGCACTCTTTCATTTTGCAAAAAAGAAAGACAATAGGTAGATCTTCATAAATTTGATTGGCAATGATGTAAAAATCAAGTGGCTCAAGTATATGTTTGAAAAGCTCAGTCACCACTAGGATGTAAGCAACTTATTTGAACTCTTTGGTATGCTATATTGTTTTAACGTGAGACCTATTTACGCTACTTATTTATACTCTATTTGCACTAGTTGTGAACTCTATTTCTATTTATGTTCTACTATGAGACCTGTTTCAAGTTGGTGTTCTCTTTATCGAGTGAAGTTTCTCTCATATTGATGATAACTGATAATTTTTCTCTCATGGACGATAAAGCTTATTCATTACTTCTCTTACTCGAGCTCTGTATTTTGCTACTTTAACCAGTTATGGATGATTCTCTTCAAAACGAAAACCATGAAAATGACGAAGATGAATTTTGGCAACTTGTCTTAGTTGCTCAAGCAGCAATTATTTATCAGGAAAAATACATTAACAATGAACCTTACACGACCTCATCATATATTGGAAATGCGTGATTAAGAGAATTGATGGGCAAAGATGCTAATCAGAGAAGGTGCTATAAAATGTTTAGAATGGATAGGATTGTATTTAATAATTCAATGCATGACTTAGTAACACGCTTAAGAATAAATAGGTTTGTATTCAATTGATGTTGCAAAAATGCTTCAAAAGTTTCTTCACATTTTAGGACATGGGACAGGCAACGAGTTAGTACAAGAGCGCTTTTAATACTCTAGGGAAATCATAAGCATGCTATTAAGCATGTTTTGGATAAACTATGAGAAATGGGAAAATATTTGATCCAATCATCCGATCGGCAATTTAGGGATGGAGAAGATCAAGAATAATAAAAAATTTTATTTATATATTAAGATTAGTTATAATAACACAATAAAATGGAAGAACTATATATAAATCAAGTAATATTTGCATTTTTTGTTTTAAGATTGCATTAAAGCTATAGATATTACACATATCCTAACGGCGGTACCTACACACAATCAAATTTGTTTTATTGATTGAAAAGGAACAACGACTCAAAATGTATTGACTGTGTGCAATTTTAACATAGACTTTATTTATGTTTGGGTTGATGGGGGTGGAACATCTCATGATACTTGTATCTTCTAAGAAGTCCTTGAAAGAGTGATGTATAGTTTTCTCATCCTCCTACTGTAATATTGGTTTTTTTTTTTTAACTTGGTCAAAAGAGGTGGGATTATAAAAAAAATAGAAAATGATAAGAAAAAGAAGAGCTATAAAAGAAAAGGTGCACGTACAGAGGAAAAAGAAGAAAGAAAATGAAGGAGAGAAAGGAGAAAAAGAAGAAAAGTAAGGGTTCTCATGACATGTCACGGAGACCTTGACAAGCCAGATTAACTTCGTTTTGCATCGCTCAGTAAGGATTTAACCCTTTATTCATCTAATTAGAGTAATTTTCCGAGTGAGGGCACAAATTCGAAGTTATGTGAAATTTGAATTGCGATATTTGACTTAGGAGTTGTTTAGTTGAGAAATTATAGGCGATTGAAATTTAGGGTGTTGTAGAACTGTAGGATTTTACAAAACTTGACTTTAGCTTACGGTTTGCCTGAAATGAAATTTTGAAATTACATGTCTATATTGTACAATAACAATTAGCAGCTTTCCGTGCCAAATTTTATCGAGTTTTAGCCTAATTTTGGGTCAAACAAGCTATGGCTATGGGTTTTCTAGTACTTTGAAAGAGCATTATTTTGACAGTAAGCTTGCTTGAAATGAAGTTTAGTGGAGAGAGTTGTGGCATAACCAAGTTCGACGCGCGAGCTCCATGCTGTGGATAACTTAGAATAATCAATTTGGGCGAGCGATTTGTTGACGAATGGAAGACATTTTGTTAGCGATTTAGCTCAATTTAGCCAATTTGTAGTTGAGGTAGTGTTTTACTCAATTTCGATGTTGTTTCTCACTTATTTGCTAGGATTACAAGTTTGACAATTCAAGTAACCTTAGTTTTTTGGTCTTAGGCATTTCTCAGGTGAGTGGTACTATATCTTCTATGAACTTCTAAACTCATGTCTTGAAAATAATAGAAATTCGATATAATATGAGTTATGAAAGATCATGTTATTTGTGTAAAATCCAGGCGAGACATTTACTACCCTTTTAATTACTTGAAATGGCGTACAAAATATTATTGGAAATGATATATGAGTTGATTGTTGCAAAATGGTTTGAGAAATGTTTTATGAAAGGGATTGCAAAAATGTTATCTTTATTGATTTTGAATCTAATTTGTGAAAGGTATTCTGTTGTGAAAAAGTATATGTTTGCTATTGTGAAATGATTTATGATACAGATTTGGATTGGTTTTGTGGAAATAATTGATTTGTGAAATGATATTTTGGTTTGTAAAAATGTATTATGATGATAAGATGGATTATGGATTGGATATATGATATTGGAGGATGATGGTTCATGCTCAATATCACTATAAACTCGGTTAGGGGTTTTTCGATGTGCATATTAATTTGAGGATATTTTTCTGGGTCGAGCCACCAATTGATAATGGGTAGAGACCTTGACAAGGGGAGAATCTTGGTTGATTTGTCACCAGGCGTAATATCGTGATCATAGTTTGATATTGAATAATATATTGGTTAATAAAACGGACCATTGACGTGTGATTTAATGAGATGGATCTATGGAATAGATCATTGATGTGTGGTATGAGATCGATCATTGGAATAAACCATTGATATATGAATCGATAAGATTGATTAATGAAATGTACCATTGATATTTGTTTTGATATTATTGATGCAATGGATATTTCTAATATGTATAAAGGTTTGTTGAAAAGGTAAAAATCATCTTTGATCTTGTACAAATCATATATTGTGGGTTTGAATCAAATGAGTATCTGGTATGATTTTGTAAATATGCATTGTGGGTGCTCGATCTGCATATAAGAAATATGTACTACTTACTAAGCTGTAATTACTTACCCCATTCATTCCGATCTTTTTAGCTTTCTAGCGACAAACAAGATAAGAGCACTATACTTACCAAAAAAAAAAAAACAAGATAAGAGCACTATTGGTAGGGAGCTTTTGATAGTTGTGTTTTGGATATGAGTTGAGTTGAGATAGCTAATAAATGTATAGTTTGATACCAGGTTTTATGTTTTAAGGTTACGTTCTTTGGATGAAAAGATGGTTGTGTCATTCCCCTCTGAGTTGAGATAGCTTTTGGTGGTTGTGTTTTAGTCTATGTTGATTAAATCTACATATAGGTAAATATTATCTAGTAGATGCTAGATATCCAAATTCCACAAATTATTTAGGGCTAAATGAATAAGTTAGATGTCATTTGCCAAAGTTTCAACAATATCCTGCACCTTATTAATACATGTTCAATCGTGCTTATTCCTCACCACAATTAGAAATTGAGCAAACTTTTGGCATTTTGAAAAAGAAGTGGAAGATTCTAATGGAGTATGCCAAGTTATTCGTATGAAATTGAAGTGAAAATTGTGATAGAGGTAATGATTTTACAAAATTATATACGAAGAAATGTCAAGAATGATATCTTTTTGCAAAAGCAGATTTGGACTCAAGTTATTTCTTTCCTAGGGCATGTATAACCATGTTTATTATAATGAAATTAGTCTCTTTCTAATTGTGAAAGAATCCACTTTGATGCAATTTTCTTTCCATTTGATTTTTTTAGCCAAAAACGTAATGTGATTTTTTTTTGTTTATAAATTTGTTAATACTTCTCTTTCACATTACACACAACACTAACTAAATTTAAAAGTTGTGGTCATTATTTTTTCCAATTTTAAACATATTAAAAATTATTAGCTTAAATTTGTCACAACAAACGACTTATGCAATATGTTTCCACTAAACGACATTTTTCTCGAAATTGATTTTCAATGTACTTTTCAATTTCCATTTACCAAACAATATTTACTTTTTCATGAGAACCCTTTAGGGAACTTGCTCAATAGTTCTCAGCCTAAATGTTGAGCCAAATGCGAACTCTATGGTGTATATTCGAATGGGAAAACAAACCGGATTGAGTCAAGCCAATGCCGTAGGGTCGAAGGTTTTAAACACACACATGATACATGCCAAGAAAATCGTTTCAAATTTTTTGCTTCCTTTGTCGTGGGGTTGACTTAAAAAGGATTTCCAATAGTGAATGTGAGAAATAAGAAAGCAAATACGTTTGAAAAGTTGTGGGAAAAGAGGGAGAGACAGAACAAGGAAGGGAGCTTTAAATGCGAGGCAGGCCATACAGTAAGCGACTTTCGTGAAGGGGCAGTGTCAGGTCCCTTGTCACCGCATGATGTGATTGCTCAGTCTCTCCACCCACCTCGTCCACCGCCACTCCCCCCCCCCCCCCCTCCTTTCTTCACGCATTCTTCTTCTTCTTCTCTCTACAAAAACAAATCGATCCGAAGCCTATTCTCTGCAACGCTCCGAGCAATGCTTCCAAGAGAGAGAGAGAGGAAAGAGGCAATTAAAAGCGAGAAAAAAGGTGGGCATAAAGCGACGACCCGCGACGACCACTTTCTTCGGGGCTGTGTAATGTACGAGACACCTGCACACGAATTGCATGGCGTTTCGATGATGGAGTCATTATAGCACAATAATTACAATCACCCGTTTCTTTCTCTCTCTATACGTGTCCTGCTTTTTGTCTGTCAGAAAAGGAGAAGGGAAAAAAAATTCATTAAAGAGGAGAGAGAGAGAGCCTGAAAAGAAGCCCTTCTCTCTCTCTTTCCCTCTCTCTCATTCTTTCGCAATCATAAAGCAATCGATTACAAAATGATTTCCTCCCTTTGCCCTTTCCCTCTGACATCATCTCTCTCTCTCACCAGAAGAACAACTCCCAGAGAGTATTGATTGCTCGCTTTTGCCCTCGATGACTGGGCCGTAAAGAATTACGAAACACGCCCCCAACATGCGCTCTCTTTCTCTCTCTCCTTCTCTCACGTCAACGTCAAAGGCGTACAACTTTGTTCCGAGCGTCCATGGACGATAACTCGATGCGGGACGACTTTCTTTACCTGTTGGGCCAATCCCATTACCAAAAACTGCAACTGCAGTTACAGAAAAAAAGAAACAAATAACAAATAACGAGCCCTCTTCCCGTCGCGTTCGAGGCACTCGTCCTCACATGCGCATCAGAGTAATTCTTAGCTTTGTTTTTTTCTTCATTTCCTCCATGGCCACTTGACTTGATCATCTGTTTATGCCGAACTTCCAGATTCAGCTGCAGCAATATGCAGGTTCATCTTCTGCGCTGTTCTTTGATCTTGGGTCGCGATACATGAAATCTTTAAACGTAGGAAAACAAGAAACGAACTCGAACAACTTGGGCCACTGGAGACCGATTGCCATTTATGGACATCGTGGTAAAGTTTTTTGGATGCGGTGATGAGTGGGAGTTGACCAATTTTCTGTATTGCACATGGCCCTTTGGGTTTCAGATATTGTCTCATTTGCAAGTCATGCGTGTATTGGGATTCATTCAAGTTTGATTTTCGTCTCAAAAATAGTTTTAGAGTATGTCATATATTTGGAAAGTCCATTTGAGAATTGTATCTTCTTTGAATTGTCTGGGGATCATATATTTGGAAAGTCCATTTGAGAATTGTACCTTCTTTGAATTGTCTGGGGAATATATAGAAGTTCTACGAATTCATTATTTGAGACGAATTGGATAGTCGTTAGCCACCCATGTGTCTGGTTAAGCCATCAGACTGTTAAGAGGCAATGGCATCAAGTAAAGACTTTTAATGTGAGTACATCTAGAGGTAATCACATCAAGAGGTATCCAACGTGACTTGTGTTACATCTAGAAGTATCCAATGTGATTACACACTCATGTGTGAATTTTACTGAGCGGTTTGCTTTTGATGGTTGCTCTAGCAAATCTCTAATTATTATGCATCTATTGTTCATGTATATATAGTTTCTCTTTTGCTTTGCAATATTTCTATATCATTAGATGAAAAAAAGTTCTATTCGGTGATCGGACATATTTTGGTGATACATGTTTAAAATAATTGTTTATGTATATATCTAGAAAAATGAAAAATGATAAATTTTTTCTCCAGCCTTGATTAGTGGATTACAAACATGGATGTAACTCACGTTTTCATTCAGTTAAGTTTATATGTAAATCATCTCCATGGTTTGTAATTCACCAATTATAACCTCCAATCAGGTTCGAGGAAAATATAGACTAAAGACGAAAAATGTGGAACTATGTTTCTTGACTTGTTGAGAGTGGATGCATAAGGGACTCGGAATTGAGGATAATTGTCCAAAAAGTCATAAACCTATTGTACGAAAGCCAATTTAGTTCTAAAGCTTTCAATTGTGCCAATTTAATTCTAAACATTTTGACAATTTTTCAATTTAGTCCTAAACCTTTCTTTGTGTCAATTTAGTATTAAAACTTTTGAAAATTTGTGAATTTAGTCCTAAACCTATTATTTTGGATATTTAGCCGAAATGACTACATTGGTAAATCATCAGAAAAGTTCATAACTAACTTAGTAAATTATCAAAATATTTAGGACTAAATTGGCAAATTGTCAAAAGGTTTATAACTAAATTGGTACAATTGAAATGTTTATAATTAAATTGACCTCCGCACATTATGTTTATGACTTTTCGGAAAATTTTTCCTACGGAATTGGGTTTACTCAAGTGTTTTATCATTTCTTGTACTTGGTATCTCTCTCGTACTGATGATTGGGTTGGGCTATTCTCTCCATGATTAATGTAAACTGGTGATGTGTATGTTGCATTCTCCTTGTGATTCATGCTCTCGCTTGCCCCATCTCCAATGCCAGCCCCTGCCAAGCCCTAAAAGACTTAACAACAAAATTGAACTGAAAGCAGAATGCCGATTTTGAAAATTATCACGACAATGATATTAACAGCGACAACACGTTAGGGTTAGACGTGAAGGTTGATGGGACAACAGGTCATTAAAAGGGAGTTGAAATTTATAATTGTAGTTTGGAATACCAGCTAACAAAGGACATTCTTCTTCGGTTCTTCCAACCAAACAGTTGAAGGAGCTGTTTTGCGGTCCCTACGTTATAATTCACCTGTCCTCTTGATGTCAAGGGATGGATCGCACATCTTGAAGGAAGAAACACGAAAACCCTGGTACGGGGCACTTGCAACCGAGTCCAATTCACTCAATGCTACAGGTTCCTCTCTCAACTACTGCTTGTTTTCCCTTGGTAACATTACTCGTGAGGTTTTAAACCATTAACTTGGATTAACTTGGTTGGCTGCTCTATGCCTTTAATCGCTTGCGTCAACATTGATGTAGTTTGGCATCATGGAACGACATGGATGCCCACTTCCTATGAATCATGATGATAAAGCTAGCCCGACATTCTAGGATGTTCAAAACGACCAATTCTTGCCCTCACGAATGTGACTCTGAACTTTCTGAGCTCAGATCATCAAAACCATTAGAGTAAGGTATGCGAGAGAAAAGTGAACCTCATATACCAACGAGTTAAAGTTAAATAAAAACTTTGTTTGTCTGAGAGAAATCTATTTATGAAAAATTATTTTTCAGCTTTTTGGTTTTTGGACGACGGAAAATTAATCGGTCTAGGGAAAACAATTTCCATGGACTAAAAACAACAAGCTTAGATGGGGGAAAATAACTCCCCCAAGAAGGAAATCTCTTTCCTTTCTTAAACCACTAAAAAGAAAAAAAACTAACCGTTTTTCTGGAAAATGAATTTCTTGGAAAATATTTTCCTTGTAATCAACGCACCTAAAGTAGTTATTCCTATGCCCAATCGCTCCTAGACTCAATAAGTGGCATCCATGCTTATGGTTTTGAATTCATTCTGCCTCTAGTAGTCTCCACGATAAGTGGTACAAGAGCTCATGGTTTCAATAAATGGGCTATTGCCTATTGTTGGGTATATAATTTTCTTAAAGCATATCTTAAAGGAAAATATCGAGACTAGGAGAAATTGCCATACAGTTCAGTCTAGACTAGGAGACCTCTAGACGTGTCTTTAGGGTAATGAGAATAGGTGGCATGAGAGTACTATGGGTGATTGTCATAGTTCATTACAACATGTTTGAGTTTATAAGAAATCCTAATGTAAATTAGATGGGCAGAGTCCTAAAGTGAGAGAATTACATCTCACTGGCCATCATATTACAATGTAATACGAATGATGTGCCGGTGAATAGTACGTCCTGGATTGGATAGGTAAAGTTTAAGAAAGGTTTAGTGAAATTACATCATAAAACTTACAATCCTATTGCATTAGCATGTCTTTCTAAGGAGACCGATTGAGTCGAATGGACATATTTCTTCATCTTAAAGTTAAAAATATGGTCCGTGAAGAGTCTATCGCAACAAAGTGGGAAAAATGAAGAAAAAATGCAATGAATGAGCTTCCGCTCTAATAAGTTATTCGACAAATTTAGACTATCGTCAAAGTCACTAAACATAAAAATATATTTGATGAAATTGTAGTTTAATATCTAAATTCCAACGTAGAAATGCTCACTTTTTCCGTTCAATTTTTTTTAAGGAAATTATGTGCGTGAAAAAGCTGGCAATGATCATCGTGAGCAGGATGAGGGATAATTGGTTTGAAGATTGAGGTCTAAACTCTTTAGGTGGATGTACTTACAGACTGACTCCTACCCACCTAGGTTAACAACGTAAAAACTACAAATTACCTTCTTATCTCTTGATTGCTTAGGGGTCAACGAATCACGAGGAGGTCCAATCGGTTGACTTGTGGCCTCTTTGTCCCCCCAAAAGCACCTTCCAATCTTAATTTATTTAACAAAATATATCACCATAATCGACCCCACATTTAATGAGGAATCTCGACATTTGTGCCACTGACAGATACATAAATATATATATATATATATATTATCATAGAAAATGGAAAAAAAAATGAGTACAGAGAGTTCCAAGAAATACTGTTCATACATTTCTTTTGGACCAAAGAAAAAAAACGGAATTGTTTTAAATAAATGCCACGCGTAGAGAATAAAAATGTCACGGGTCTCGGGGACGTCTCATCCCTGCATCATTCGTTCTGATTTGCAGCTGACATATGATTCCAAGATCCTGAGAGAGCATCAGAGTTTTCAAATTCTGAAAATTCAGAGGGCAAATTTGAGGGATAATACACCAATGAGGAATCTGGGACTTGAGGATACATCTAAGACTCTGGTCCTAGTGCACGAGCAGGTGATTGTCAACTAGTCCCGCAGTTTTTTTTCTAGTGGAAAGAAACGCATGGATGAACTCATTTTATAGGTGACGCGGTAAACAAAATCAATCGTTGTGTGGTATGAATAATGTGTTGGTACATCATACTTTTTTGTTGGAGGAAAGACAACGAATCTTGTCATTCATGTCAGCCAAATGTAGATCTAACTATTTCTTAAGAAGTTACGTTTGGGTTTGCCTTAGTAGAATTAATCTAGAAAGCTTTGAGAGATTGACGTATTGGTGAAATGATTGAGATCTTGTGTTTCAAGAATTGTCAGGTCTTACTTCTTAGATCTAATTGCACGAGTTAGTAATGACTCCTTGCAAATTCCATAGTGAGCTTAGTATGATGGGATGAAGCTTGATAAAGGATACTACATGTCATAAACTTTACGAAAAATAATTTCTCCACGGGAGGAAACTTTAGTGCAAATAACTTTATAACCTATTATACATTCAGAATAAATTTGGAACAGTAAGACGGTGATTATGAGAAAAAATACAGTGGGCTCGTTGTAGCATATGTATATTGGAGGTAAAGATCTCAAAAAATGAAGTAAACACTAACTTGTAAATATACTTGTAATATAATGCATACAATGTATAACCTTGTATATGTGGTAAAATCATGTACTTGAACCTATAAAAATACATGTCCATATATGCAGTGAATCGAATTTTCTTTTTGTTTACAAAATGATTTGACCAACTGCAACTGGATATTTTTATTTTTTTTCTTGCGCCCGCTAGTAGGGATTTACACAATCGGTGGCGATGATTGCACATGCTACATATGAAATCGAACGCACAGAAGCATTTCCATGTGGTATCTTTTCTTTGTAAGATAAAAGTTCAAGGGTTTGAATTTTTAACCTCAAACCGGCAATTAAAAAATGTACTTGATAAGAGTCATGGGACTTAGAAAAATATATTTGACAAAAATCATGTAACAAATTAAAAAAATAGCGGGGTGGAAACGTTTTGATCACACAAAATTACTATGATTATTTTGAAAAAACAAGGGCAGCATGTCGAGACACATGGACCCCGATTAACAAACGAAAATGGTAATGAAAAAATCAACTTCCAAAAAAATGCTCGCCCCCCCCCCCACCAAAAAAAAATGAACTGAAGAATTTTTCCAAGATGTGGAACTTTAACAAAAAAAGAAAAGAAAAATGCCATTCGAGCATCCTATTCCAACAGAACCCATGTGAAACGATCATGCTACATCAGTCCTATGTCTTTAAATACGAGAATAACATAAGAACATAGCAAAAGTTGTGGTCTCTCTTTCCCTCACTTCCTTGATGGATAGGTCTCTATGGTTTCCTCTACCAAACAAAGAAAAGACAGCATTGCATATAAGCTCCTCCGTGAGAAAAACACTTTGCATAAAGAGGATGTATCTTTGTTTTTTCCAAAATGCACACCATATGTTTGTTACGTTTTCGAAAAGAAAAAAAAATGGTCGATTACATGAGTCAATGGCCCAAGGAAGAGAGAGCAATCCGGCGTTTCCTAAAATCTCTTAGCAGTTTTAGGAATCTCCAAAAGTTGTCTTGTCTTCATTGGATCGTCTCCTCTTTCTAGTTTCTGAAAACAACAGATAGGTTAAAGGGTTAAAGGGACAATTGATAATACTAGGTATAAAAGAAAACTAACTTGTAAATTCTCTATGTTGATTTAGTAGACTCCAGCTTATAATCTAGATAAATATTGCATATTCAATTGCTCCACTTTGTATAAAAAAGAAAACTGTGAGCCTATATTTCGTACCCTGGCATTGTCAATTCTTTCCCATATAGTAGACTTTTCCAAGCCTTGAATAACATCAAAAGATAGGTAGGACGCGACTGTAAAGTTAGATGGATGGCCTAACTATGAAATTGTTTGCTATAGTGGTGGAGAATGTAACTTGTGCGTTGTGCCTCCATGACGTCAGTATCCACTTTCATTAGGATTGTTACCCCGAAAAACCGTATCAAGTGTTACTTATACGGTTGCTATGCTGGTCTCTTTCCTCGTGATTGCTCTATGTTCTTGATCCCAAGGATGTGTTTTCGTGATTACAAAGAATGAGAGGAAGAATAACTATCAAGTGAGCGTATTGTATATATTAAGATAAATACAGATCATCAAATTTGGTGAAACTCCTATGAGGCCCACATGAGTCTCATCGTTTCTAATACAATTCAAATTCCTTATAGTGCAAATGGCACATTCACCTAATAATCTTGTAGCTCGAGTGTGTTTGGGTCAGGCTGAACCGCACAAGGGACAGTTCGATGGTCCCTCGAAAAGACGGATCCTAGAGTCGTGGCTTCTTGCTTGTTCTTTTTTTGCAACTCCGACATAAAATGCTGCGACACACAAAAGCCCTAAAGACTTCACAATCGATGGACGAGACCCGATCTTTTCTCGACCTGACAGTTCTCGAGAGCTTGAGGATCCCGTTTTTTCTTTCTCGATCAGGCTATCATCAAGAGAGTTTCGAAGATCCGTTCTCTGAAGATCCTTCCCACCCACTCTATGACCCGAGTAGGGGATCCAAAGTGAAAAGCAAGAGAATACATTATTGTGCATATGCACACAATAGAGAGCAGCAGGGACACAGCTCGTAATGGGACAGTAATGCCGGTGATCAAGGGACCCGCAAAGAATGTTGCACCACAAGATAATGAGTCGAAACAAAGAGAGGGAGAGAGGGCGGAATCATCGGAGACTTTCATTCTCCGATAGATTCTTTTGACTGAGGATCGTACACGCATAATAATACAAATAATTGCTAAGCAAAGAGCAACAACATTATAGTATTTCTTTCTTTCTTTCTTTTATATTTTTGTACTTTAGTTTTTGCTTGTGGTGCGTGCATGCATGCGTTATGTGATGAATGTTCATTGGGTTGAAAGAGAGATGTCACATAAATGTCTCACGTGAGGGACATCTTCTTCCCCTTCCTCACATGGGAACGCCCCCGGGAATCTAGCTTCCACAATCTTGTATCTAACTCAAAGTTTGGGAAAGAGAGAAACACCAGCCACAGAAAGTTCAGTTCTTCCATTTCCATGCTATCGCGCTCTTTTCGATGTGGTTATTTTTCTGCATTTCTTTATGACGGGGGAAAATTTCGTTCTAGGGTTAAAAGAATCTCCCAGGGCATGAGATACCCATTAACCTCGTAAGTCAAGTGAGAGATAAATCAAAGTGTTTAGGTGGGTAGCTAGCCGGAATACGTGAAATTATTTTTGATCCACGATATCCCATATAAAGCGCCGGCACTGTGCTTTACGCATTTGAATCATGCACATAAATCCATTCTTTCGGTTTATAATAGTGGGTCCTGCATGGCTTTCCATGAATTTTCCGATCCCCTCCACCTCTTCCTTATCTCTTTGATGAAAAACTATTGATATTACATGTGATAAAGAAACTTATTTTTTAACCTTACCAAAAAAAAAAAAAAGAAACTTATTTTAATTTGATAAATTGGAGACCATAGCTCGAAATACCTTACTAGTCTCATGAATCGGTAAGATGCTAACCAAAATTTGATTATATTTGTAATTGGCGATGTGAGAGATTGAATTCATTGGGTTATACATGCGTGACAATAAATAACATGTCTATTATCTTTGGGTCGCTAGTACCAAAGAAGTATATTCCGTAAGTTCTAGTATGACATCTGTTATTTCGAATAATCACCTTTTTCTTTTCCTTCTTGGCTTGCAATTAGGGTTCTGTGGCATTCACGGAAGGCGTACTGTCATCTATCGAGTTTCTCAGTACATACGCATCGCATCACGTCTGACCTTCTTTTTCATCCATCTTTGTTTTGACTCTGCTCATGGTGAAACCCTCTTGACTCGACACCATCATTGCGTCAATTATTGCAGTAAAAGATTAGATAGGTCGGCGCAATGTAGGTCTCTACGCTTTCTCTGTTTTTCCCTTTTTGGGGGCCAACACCTATTGGCTTCCCACCTTCAACATGTTACGGTTTGTAATTGATTCGGGTCTACGCGAAGTTAACGGTTTAAACCTATTCCCGAACTCGTCGTACATTGAGTTCTTGATTTGTGTGCATGAAACAATTATTTATATACTCAATTATTGATTGTGACATTGCATAATTATAAAAGTAAAGAACAACATTAAACGTGACCATAAATTTAAAGGATATTGCATGAGCCTATTTTTATAAATTTACATGAATATAAACACAATTATTCAGAAAACTTATATTTTAGCTATAATAATTATTCTACTGTTAATTAATGCTTTGACGAGTCGATAAATCAATTATATAACCGAAGTTTCTTTATCTTTATTATTTATTGGAACTCCAAGTCCTTAGTTTAACACTATGCTAATTTTTATCTTACATTGTTGAATCATAACTTCTAATTTATCTCCATGTATCAACAATACCTTCATCACAATCTATTGAACTACATATGAATTTTTCCTCCCTTGCATGGCTTGGGGTGCTATGGCCATATAGATAGATTTTGTATTTGACTTAGCACATTCACCGAAATGTTATGAGAAGGATTAAGATATGTAGGTTACTTAGTCTCCTTAATCCATTAATCAATAAGGAAATGGCTACATGCATGCGCAATTTACATCTCCACTTTCCTTTTCATCATCTCTCTCTGTATGAACATGGATGGAGATACAAAAAATTTTTAAAAAAAATCAAGAAACGGTTTGATTGCACTTCTCATTTAAGAGTAAAACACGGATTAATCAACAAAAAAAGAAGAAAAAGTGGAAATTGCTGATGGCAGTTAGCTGATTTATGTGGAAAACTCTAAGAGAAGAACAGCAAAAGCTGATTTTTTGTTTGGTAGTTAAAGTGTCAATATCAAAGTTGCGAGGGGGCGAGGGTGCTTTCATTTCGCACTGTTTATGAGGAGACAGAATTCACTTTCTAGGTCGTCCTGAACACCAACTACTCTCAATTATAGCAGACTTAAGCAATGAATAATTGAATCTACTGTGTAACAGCCAGACTTACTAGATTGAGATTAAATTGCACCTGACTAACTGGGATTTATGGTATAATTATAAGTTTGATTGGTGATGACTCCAAGTTGGAGCTGCTTGAGGGAGTGCTTGGCACTTGCCAAATTTGTCATGTCCCAAGTACTGTCGGGAAGGCAAAAGCAAGCACTGCCATCTGCTAGATAAGGTCCTGTTCAGCATTTGTCTTCAAGCAATGTATGAGATGTGCACCCCATAAAACTATAGTATAAACAGAAGGAATATGAAAAAAAGAAGAAAAGCCAAAAGACTAAAAAGCTAACGCGTGGAAATCTATCCTAGAGGATGCCTATATTATTTTGATTGTCTGAAGGGTTTCCTGTTGTTCATTCTAGCTGTCGGGAGGAATTAAAAAAGCGAAGGAGTACAGACAGAATATATTTACATAGTTGTTCTTTTTTTTTTTTTTTTTGGTTTTAGTGTTGCGATAAGTTCATAATTTGAACCAAATTTCATTAAACCACTTCCCTGGTTAGAGTAAAGTCAGGCCATCTGGACAAGCCTAATGAACCAAATTTTAATAGACCAAATTTGAGTTAAACCTCCAAGATTGGCGTAGGTAATTAGAGTATTAGAAGATTTCCAATCAGGGAATGGAGGTTACCTATTTGAACTTCATTAACCACATGCAAACTGCTTTGGGTCGGGCCTATCTACACTGATTAAAGGTCTAGACTTAAACGGTTCATGTGTCATGTGTTCCATAGTTCTTTTGGTAGTCTGGCCTTGATGTTAGTGAATCCGGATTGTCAAAAGAGAAAGTCGGGTCATCCACTTAAAAGGAGAACTTGTAAGGAGTTACTTCTCCACAAGCGAATCTTAAGAGACACTTGAGAACAAATTTTGTCAAACGGCCAAGCATTGAGGTTTAATAGAAAACAAATGCTTCTGTCGACACATGTGAATACAAATGTACTAAATTGAAATGCTCTTCGTTCATCGTGATTAAACTGATATATTTAATGTAACTTCTCAACTGACTAGGATATCATGCAATCAAATTGTTGAGGATCCATATTTAATTAGATGACCAAAATACTCAAACTTTACCTGAATATCAGCGCGCCGTCAAAATATTCAATGTCTCTCTTCTTTCTCTCTCGCTGTTCTCCATCTATGATGGCGATCGCTGTCGACCATTGGGGCTCTAGTTGATAGAAAGAATCGAAGGATTGTCATTGTTGTTGTCACCTCCACCCCCTTCTCTCTATGCCAAAATCATGTACAGCGTGCCACGGGATATCTCTAGGGTTGAGAGGAAATCTGGTGGGGGGGGGGGGGGGGAGAGCATTGACGTCCTCATCGATGGCGGGCATAGTGGTGCCTAGGGCTGGTGGGGGCGCCGGCTAACATGTGAAGGCCGGTTTGGATCGGTCTATCAAAGAGGTGAGGGACGTTTTTGGAGCTCGAGTATTGGATTATTGAAGAATTGAGTCTTTTCTGTCAATTAGTTAAACATGATAAAGTTTAGCCGTTAAATAATTAAAGCTTAAATATCGATCATTCGAGGGTTAAATCCACCTCACTCCCCAATGTTCATATCAATTATTTCTAGGGTGGGTGCTTATGTCAAAAAGATGCGTACTAGTCTAGAAAGCAACTGGGCGTCGATGGGGGGAATGAGATCATACATAAAGGGTATAAATCTGTGGGTGAAGCAAAGTATGATGGGTACAAGCTATTCCATATTCTCCACCATACATTCCTGTCAAGCTGACCACCAATTAATGACATACATGTGAGCAAATCTTCTGCTCATATCACACCCACAACAGAAACTTTCCCCAAAGCTGTCGTCAACATTGATTCCTATCTCTTCTTTGTGCGTGTGTGTCGTTGTAGAACTCGATTCGTCGTCCGACACTGTTGGTCCAATTTCAAGGACTCCTCTGCCATTGTCCTTTCCCATGAAATTTCAACCGTGCAGCGGTAAAATGTGTGAATTGTAGTTTACAATATGGTCAATTCCTAAAAATATTCATGTCGTTTGTGCAATTGAACTGAATTAAGAAAAACTTTAGAGGATAAGTTACGTACAATCGAGACAGCCCATCTACAATCAAACTTTGCTTAGGAAGGTCACAAAAAAAAAATGAAAAAAATGCTTGAACCATTCATGAATTTCAAAATAAGCTAAGAATTGCAAAGAAACAAGAGTTGGTATGACTAGATGTGTGGTTTCTACTTGACTCTCAAATATTCCAAGGAACAAAGTAGATAAGGCACTAGTCCTATTGAGAAGCTAGAGTGGTTGCTGAGTTAGAACATCCGTATTCACGTCCAAGCCCCATAAAGTCGGGATCCCAATTCTCGATCCGAAGTGGCAGCAGCCACCTCCAAAGTGGTCATTATGAAAAGGGGAACATCACGCGTCTTAAGTCTTTATTGCTATTCGGGGCATATTAGGTGGCCTTTCATGCTAACTATTATATCAGGCAAATTTATATCAATGTCTTTTCAGCACAACAACTTAGCAAACCGAAATAGACTGTGTACCACAACTGAATAATTAATTTATTGTAATCCAATATGATACAATGTGGATGATCCAGCTTAATTATGATGCATTGAGCTAAACAGTGGAATAATGATGTGCATGCGGAGGTCCTTCCAGAGAGTAAATTTAACCTTGAACTTTCTCTACCAAAAGCATTTGTGTCTCACGTCTCTGGCAACAGTTGTTCGCGACAATCTCAACAAGTAACGAGCTCGATTTTGAGTCATATAATCATTTGGCTAGCTCGCACGAGACAATTTGAACAGCATAAAAGGAATTAGAATGAATAACAGGAAATCGAACTAGTGATTATTGTGCAATTCGACCCCAATCGATAATATCTGTTGGTAGGACAATGAAATCCTTCTAATCTTTTGTACATATTAGTGCGAATGGCTATGGAAAAGAGCGAACTTAGTGAATTTATAGAATTGGGCAAGCCATATCAGAATTTTCTTGTGATAAAAGTTGTCCAATTCAAGACATGATTAGTTATTGGTCTATTTATACAGTACCCTCTTTTCTGTTAGGTCTTCCTCATTCATTTTAATCCATGCTCAAGTCATTCATTATAGCGTGGAGAGGTATGGTGAGCTATGGTAGTCGTGGTGATTGACGGAAAATGGTGCTAGAAAGGGACTGGTAGTAAATAGTTTTGGACTTGATAGTGGTTATTGATGGTAATGGTCGATGGTCGGATTGATGAAATGTTGGTACTACGGCGAACTTAGTGATTTGTGATTTAATTTTCCAATTATCGTAACACTTCCCTTCAAACGTAGGTTGAAATTAGTCTAAGAGTAAAGTGTGGAAATTTAATATCTAAATTTTTTTTTTATAACCCAGGGAACCCCCGCACGGCCGACAGCTGGGGAGTAAACCCTGGGGGCGACACGTGCCAGCAACCACACACGTGCCATCGGTTAAGTCACCCTGCAGCGCCTGGGATTCGAACACTCAACCTTTTGCGAGAGGAAGAGTGTGCGTTCCAGCAGCGCCACCCAGGCGGGTGGTTTTAATAATATATGTATGTAAAAAATTAGAACCTTCTATATCTAATAATATATGTAAAAAATTCGTGTTGATATTTAAGCTATCAAATGAAGTCATGATTCAATAATTTAACTATAGTAATAGATTGATAGAATGCGGTATAGGCAACTATGGTAGAATTTGAGTGAACATGATCTATTGTTTTTCTCCATATAAGACATGCAAATTCAGTTTTTTTTTTCAAAGTCCTATAATACGACGGATTCAATGTGCAGTTCCGGTCCATCGTAAGAAATAGTTTTCTATCTAAATCAGAACTTCATCTCTAGAATTTTTTTTGTAGTGCCAAATTTTCATATGATGAAATAAGAGCAAGAACAATATGAAAGGATGAACATGAGTGGTTTTAGAAGTCGGCATTATAATAAGCTATATATATAAATACGTATAATGAACCTCATATTATTTTAGATAAGTAGACTAAGGTAGTATAATATAATTCAACACCAGAAAATTTTGTTTAATACTAATTAACTTTTCATGCAGCAAGAGGTGATTTTCACTTTGTGAACCAAGAAACACTTTTTTCATCATCTTTTTTTTTTTAAGACTTGAGATAGGGACAAATCTTCAAAAACCCAACCAATCCCTATTAGTGATGACAAGGCCACGACAGAAGCTGTAATTATCAGAGGGTTGCCCCAAGAGAGAGTACTTCGATTCAAAAATGAGTTCATATCCATCACTTGAGCAACCTATTGAATGAAATCAAGGGGCTCTATCAGATAAGATCCATAGCTTCTCCATCCAAAGTACCATCTCTGAATTAGTGTTCTCCTGGGAAACAATGAAGAGGGGGCAATGTTCAATAAAACCGCAATTTAGTAAGAGAAAGAGAGAGAGAGAGTAAATGAAATTATATTTTTAAGAAATATATAAGAAAGGAGGGGTTTTTTTAAATATATTATAGTCTTTGGATTTAGCCTAGGGTTTTGGAAGCCCTAGCACAAAAGCTAAGATGGGGTTTTGGACGGTCACGTGGAGGAGGACATAATAAAACCCAGAAATGCCAGACAAGGAGGTAGGCAGATTAGAAGGGAATATTTGGGAGGACGGAAAGAGAATTAGAAGGTTTACATAGAAAAATAATTTAAGATAGAGCTTCCCTTTGTCTACCTTTGAAAGCAAACGATCAGTCGCTCCGAGGTCAATGGGTCTACTTACGAACACCCATATTTCTTTTCTTATTTGGTGAGCTGTTCATATTGGTGTGCCAAGATCTTGCATTAGTCCTCCGTTATTTTGTGAATGATCTAATGAGATGAATATGAGATTTTCATGAGGTCGAATCTCGCTGTTCTTCTTTTATGCATATTATTTAGCAAATCGCGCCGAGTGAGTCCAAACAATGAAATACCTCCCCCTTCAAGCTTAAATATAAAGGACTATTTTGCAAAAGGGTTTTACTAAACACCTCAAGGAAGAAATTATGTGAATTCCAAAATATTATCTTTCTCGTGTAATGTATAATCAGTCTATCAAAGATGAGAATGTCCTGCCACGGTGCGACTTTTGGTAAAATTCAAAACAGAGAAAGTCCAATAATATGGTGGGATATTTCTGGTGAGGAGCGAAGAGAGTGGGGGAAAAGGAATCGCACATGAGGGTTTCTTCTCTCTCTCTCTCTCTCTCTCTCTCTCTCTCTCTCTCTCTCTCTTTTACCCCGTCGTCTCCGGGATGTGTATGAAAATCTGGAGCGACCATCTTTATATCCTTTCTTTTGTTTTTATGTACTGTTGGTATTTGCAATAGAAAAAAGATTATTATTTGGGGCATTTGCGTGTTTTGACCTTACCTTCTTCTCTAGTGTCACTTTCCTAGATATACTGCGAGGCCAAGAGAAAACACAAGGACTCGGTTCCCCACCACTGTTTCTTCCTCTGTTTAACTTTATGGACTTATTATTTTATACATTGTTTTGTTCTTGTCCATTACTTTGCTAACAAGCACATGCATCAATATCAGTCTCTTCTCCAGCCATTTCTCTCTTCCTGATCTCTCTCTCTCTCTCTCTCTCTCTCTCTCTCTCTCTCTCTCTTTCTTTGAGCACGTCTGTTGAAGAAAGTGAAAAGCGATGAATTATATCTCGCTTTTTTACTTCATCACATCTCTCTCCCCTCTTGTGTTCTTGCTCTCCAACTGTTGTGGGCGCTAGATTTAAGGTTCTTGCTCCCTTTGAGCTTTTTTCTCTGCATATCCTTTCATATCTCACACAACCTGAGAAAAAGAAAAAGGAAAGAAGCAAAAGACTAGAGATCCACTTACAAGATTTGAGCCTTTTATGCATGCTCAATTCTAGTTTCTTTATTGTCAAGTCCCGTTGAGAAAAAGCAAGTAGCTGGAGAGGAGAAATCCAAACCTAGTTTGAGGGAAAAAGATGCCCTTGGAAGGGGTTTTCATTGAGCATTCTTCAAGCCCAGTTCCTGATCTTTCTTTACACATAAGCCTGCCTAGCGCTAGCACTTCCTCTGCGTCAATCTGCCACGGCATCAACGGAAGAGACGAAAGATTCGATCTTTTGAGCAAAGGCGAAGCCCTCAGATCGAGGGGCAACTGTTCAGCGCGGGTCGACTTGCATCCCCACACCGAGCTTTCTCTAGCACACCCAGCGAATGCCGCCGTCGGCAACGAGAACTGGTGTCGTATGAATTTCTCGGTAGAAGCTAAAGATGTGCTCCCGAATAGCCCTTACCAAAAGGGTCATAATAGCGGGGTTTCTCCGGTCGATGTTATGGACAGCACAAGGCCGATCAAAGGGATCCCGGTCTATCAGAACCGTTCTTTCCCGTTCTTGCCCATGGAGAGCGCGAGAGAGAAGGATCCCAAGTTTTGCCTCCCACAAATGCCTTATTCCTCTTGGTCACCATCCATTTCACCTTCGTCATCATGTTCCTCCACAGCGTTCCACTCGCCGGTGCCTTACCTTGGTAGAAGCTTAAATCCTTTCTCAATCTTAAATTCTGGAACTCCCGATGCATCGTCATCAGGATATCAAATACCAGGGACGGCAAGATTTGGGGGTTTGTCAGCTTACCAATTGCACCAGTATCATCACCACCACCATCATCAAGGTCAGTACGCAGTCATCGGGTCATCTGAGGCCTCACATGGCATGATGAGATCGAGGTTTGTGCCGAAGCTCCCAGTGAAGAGGAGCATGAGGGCCCCAAGGATGCGGTGGACGAGCATGCTCCATGCCAAATTCGTTCATGCCGTCGAGCTCCTAGGAGGCCATGAAAGTACTGAAATCTCTTTCCATTTTGGCTATCATGTGTTTTCAATTGTATCCGTCCTTTTGTGGTCTTGTGTCATGTTTCAAATCTCTTTGCACAGTGATCTTAATTGATATTCATGAGTTTTCAGGAGCTACTCCGAAGTCAGTTCTTGAGCTCATGGCTGTCAAAGATCTCACCCTTGCTCATGTCAAGAGCCATTTGCAGGTAATAATAATTCCAAGAAGCAAGTGAACTCTCTCTCTCTCTCTCTCTCTCTCTCTCTCTCTCTCTCTCTCTCTCTCTCTCTCTCTCTCTCTCTCTCTCTCTCTCTCTCTCTCTCTCTCTCTCTCTGTTCATGTGATATGTGAGGGTTTCTGTGGACCCTTCAGCGAAACCACCCCTGAGAAATTGCAGCAAGCGAGTGAATGAATTGAAGGACTGTTACGATAAGAGCATGAATGACTGAGACCAGACATTTTCTTGCTCTCAGAGAGAAAGAAAGAGAGAGAGATGACAAGATGATAGCAGACAAACGAAAAGCCATCATTTTTCAATAACACACAGCTCATTACTACCTTTTCTCAAACGTCAACCTCGTGATTAATGATGAATCCAAGACAAGCCCAGAAGACCATGGACAGGAAGAGAGAGAGAGAGAGAGAGAGAGAGAGAGAGAGAGAGAGAGAGAGGATAATGGGCATTACTATTATAGCGTTTCTTTTTTCTCCCTCCTTTTCGTTTTTGTCGACATTAATATTAGTGCATAGTATTCTGCTTGAGTTTGTCATAAACAAAAGTTGCGACCCTTATGACTTTTATGACTTTTTGCAGATGTACCGAACTGTTAAGACGACTGACAAACCTGCAGCTTCCTCAGGTAACGCACATTGCTTCTCCTTCACTTTTCTTTTTCAGAACAAAGAAGCCAAGAAGCAACACACGAGAGAGAGAGAGAGAGAGAGAGAGAGAGAGAGAGAGAAGAAAACAGAAAGTCCTCCGCTTCCCTTAATCTTAGGGTGTCTTTGCCCGTAATGTTTCTAAGCACAAATTCGGAAACTCTCTCTTCTCATTTTTGTTTTATTCCCTAGGAGAGCTCACACATGACATATATATATATATATATATATATATATATTTTCCTTGTGGATGCCCATATAAAAAAAAACTCCTTGGATAGCGAAAAACAAAACAATCACGATGTAAACGACCCCGTACATGTACATTTATAGACATTGTAGGCGTTGCACGTTATGGTGTTGAAGCACTGACTCATCAATTGGGTCGAAACATTTGAAGGCCAATCGGATGGGTCCGGAGATGAGGATGTTTCACCAATGTGTAATGCGAGTGACCACAGCTTGCGCAGAGTCACCGATCAAAGGAAGATACTAGATGGATCTGCGCATCCTGACATGGATCCTCCTTCCAGTACCCCTCTATGGAGTAACTCGTCAAGGTAATAATCTTCATTAGTCCCTTCGATAGTAACATGCCATACGCGGTTGAAACTTATTTTTGTTTTTTCGAGATGACATCGGATTATGCATGATAGCGTGTGCCCCGACACAAGGTTGATTAGTTTTGATGAACTCTTGAAGACATCCTAGTACAGTTTATTACTGAAACATGAAGTACTACTTATGTAATTTGAGTCTCAATTTAATCGCATTAGCTTTGCTTTCCGACACTGACAATTATATGCTTTGATACTGCTCTTTTTCTTTTGTATGGTAGGACATAAACTTCGTGAATAATAAACGCACATTGACCACCTCTGATGGGGGAAAAGAGTTCCCGTATGTCAGCCTTAGCTTTATCTTTTGTTCTTCATTTATTCCTTCTTTTTTCCCCGTTCTTTCATTCCTTGAGCAGTATTTAGCCAAATCAAATGCCAACTCCATCCCATTTTAAAATGCGATAACCTGTGCTTCTTTTTCTATTTAGGTGAATTTGCTCATGCGTTTTATTTGAATGTGGATAGTCTTGTTAATCATTTTTCGGGCGGATTGCGCTACTTCTCCTTTCCCCTTTTAAGCAATGTCATCATGTATTAAGTCGGCAAGAGTTTTGTTTTGCTGGGTTTCAATGGTTTTGGGTCTGAAAATATGTAGCAATGTCACTTAAAGTTTGACGATACACCAAAAACATGATAAATCCGACTTGCACAATTTTCTTTCTTTTAGTAAGTATAAAACTGAAGGATCGAGAGGGGGAGTTTGCAAAAGTATGTACGGCTTAGGGACGAATTTTGAGTTTGACACACTTTAGGGACTCTATGTAGAAACTGATCATTAATTCAAAAGACTATACATATACATGACAAGTACCAGTACCCCTACTGTATCCCCTCACCAACCAAGCATGTCTTGGGAAACTTACATTTATCTAAAAGCTATTTTGTACTTTTTCCGAATTATTTCATTTCTTTGCAGCATTGCCAGAATAACAAATTGCCAAACTAATGGTCACTGCCTTCACTATGAAGCTTAAGGTCTATTGTATAATGTAAAAATAGGTAAAGGCTTCACTACAAATTTATTTAAACAGAACCAAGACATAGATTCCATAAATCAGATCATGCAGTGTTTTCTGTAAATTATATAGAATGCAAGAGAAAAGATTGATAAGCGATCCTCAAAGTTAAAGGACACTATGGCCTGTCTATGTATGGAGTTTTTGGGTTCAGTATATTTAAGCAGATGTCCATATATAAGATCAATAAGCTAAATTGTAGCTTTCGATCACAAACAGCAGTAGATCAGAGGTGTGCCCGCGGGTGATTCCAACTGATGATGGGGATGGACTCAGACAGCCACCATTCCACTCAGATCGAAGAAGTCTCCACATTGAGGTATTCAATTGAGATCTTTAACCAAACTTAGTCGTGTGAATGGACTACGAGTTTGCTCAGCTAGTGAAAACACAAATATTTTCATGTTCTCTTGGATAAGATATTGTGACATTGAAATGCCCGTTTCTTCTTTTAGTTTTGTCTTGATTAGGACTGAGAGATTCTCATGAGCCATTTGCGAAACTTCTCGACAGGGGTCTGATACAATGGAGAGATTATTGCAAGCTACACGGAGTTCTCGGAACCCAAGTTTAGAGTTTACATTAGGAAGACCAGATTGGCAAGGCAAGGAAGATGACTGAAGTGTTTACACTCATTAGAGTCTGTAAAACAGATAAAAAAAAGTTAATATTCTTGATATCAGATCACGAGAAGATGACGTTGTGATTGTTGGGGATGAGCGTGGAATGTCACCTTCGGTCGGCATAAAGCTTTGCCTGCGAAATGGTGGAATTTATTGATCGATGTAGCCATTCTTCTGTTTTGAATTGTTCAGTTTGTTAGCTTTGAGAGATTGTAGGATCAAAAGACTAGCCAACTTCTAACTATAAAAACATCCTCTTTGTTTTTCCATTTTGGATCAAACAGTCAGATATATAGGATACATATAGATGGCATTCCGGTTTGCTCCACAAATTATGCTTATTCCTTTTATTTTATTTTCTCATTTCCTTCTGAATGCGCAATCGATTTAAAGACAGCCATACGTTTGTATGATTCTTGATCTGTTTGTTGCTTGAGGTTGCTGGAGATGTACACAGTGATGAACCAGCAATATGCAAATAAAATCGTGCTGACATTGTACAATTAATAGAAAATAATACAAAGGTTTTGAAGTACAATTCAAAACAGAAGATTTAATAGAAAATAATAATCTCGAAGTATTGTGAACAATTGTGGCCTTCTTGAAGATACAAAATGTGGTTGACAAGGTTATGATTTGCAAGGTACATGAAGATATAGAACAACGTAAGATAAAATGGACGACATGTTAATCTCTCAAAAGCTCCCCCTTTGTCCTAGGATCGTAATACCTATGACCCTCAAAATTTACTATGACATTTAAGTTTCATTCTTACTCTTTTAATTTGTTCGATGCAATATAAAAGTTTAGAACTAGATGCGTTGAAATAACCACCTTAATTTAAAACTATGCACTGCACCGCTCGACTTTTGAACCCCTTGCAAATAGGCCCTTGTCCTTTGCAATAGGGCACAGAAGAAGACTCTCGCCATCTAAGGCCACTTTACAATAGATTTTGGACTTTTTGGAAAATTTTCCTGTTCAAATGATGAGGTATGAAATCAGATATGGTACCGTCTAAGACTTTAAAGAAATCAAATATTTAAAGTGAACCGTGAGCTCAATAACGCATTTAAATAATCTAGTTCAATAATTATGAGTTAGACACAACATTGTCATCAAGTCATTCTGAAGTTTCTATGAACTTTCACAAAACTTTTTTAACAACAGATTAAGAGCGAATAGCCTTAGTTTGAGTAACTTCTAAAATGATTTGAAGGACGAAACTGTTTGCAGAGAAGTCATTCTTTGAAGGGATATATGCCTCGCTGTAATCTCTTAGTGTCATAATCCCATCTTGAAGAATGCCAGTATTTGAGATGCATTTGCCGTGAGTTTCCATGATTTAGAGAGGGTAAACCATGTCAGAACTTTACTATCACAAGACCAATGTTGAGAACATTTATCAATTAACGTTGACTTTCTTCTCTAGATTAACGTCATATGGTAGGCTCAATTCATTGGAGCGTATTGGACGCTGCTCATCTGAATGTTATCAATTGTGTGCAACCTTTACAAAGTCAGGATTGTTAGGACAGGCCAGAGGTTTGCATTTAATTGGATTTATATGGACCTCTAGGTAGTCGGGTCCTCACACCCGTGCTCTTAAATTTTAAATAAAAACAACATTTTTTCCAGGTCACTTATCTTTCTTCTGGCCATATTTTTCTCCCCATATAATCCGGGTCGTTTTCGTAGGCAATCGATGAACTGAAAGATACCAAATTTTTTGTCTGCGGAGATGGACTGAAAAGTCAAGTTCAGTTTTAAAGAAATGATCAGCTACTCTTTAATTTGTTCTTCCCTATGATTAAGGAACCTTTTGAATAGTGGTCCAAATTGATGATACCGGCATGTATAATCTTGGTCACCAAAAAACCTTCTTTCATGTCCAAAACGGTCCCATATGGATCCACAGGCCCTTTTTTGGGGCCGTGAAATCTACAAGCCATCAAGAAGAAAGCTGTAGAGGATGTCTGATTCGTCAAAGAAAGTTCCAAGAAAATAAAGAACACATCACATGGCCAAATCCTTTTCAACAGCAAATGTGGTGGTTAATTGGAAGGCCCAGCAAAGAAAGACAGTATTTCCTGCCATGTGGGGGATCCCAAGGGCGCACCATCCCGCGTCCGCCTTTTTACTCATGGAGCGCTCCAAACAAAGTTTAGATCCAGAAGGTCAGGAGATTTCTTATCATGTAAACCAATACTTCGTCAATATAAATGATCAATTTCACCACCTCAATAGTGTGATGGACGCATACATACTGTTTCCCAAAAAGGGTGAAATTTCGTTGGCCATATCGCAGAGAAGCGCAGCTTCACCAAGAAAAAACAGACAGTGACAGCAATCACAATCCACGTCATGTAATAACAAACATTGCAATCCAATAATAACCTCCGCAAAAACTCGAAACTCGGCGCATATTCCTCACGTACCACGAATACGTATAATTTTCCTTATAAAACTAATTCATAGAGGCAAAGCATGTAGCATACGCAAAACCTGACCCGCCCTCCGGCACCCCGAGTGCTTGTACGCCATGTCCATCACACAGCCCTTATGTCTAATATTCTTGACGTACAAGCTACTCGATCCAACCAAAGACATTAAAGCCATATCACAGCCAACATGAGCATTAATGTCGATCACAGCCACCGGCCAAACGGAAGAACACAAAAAACCACCAAAAGAAGAAAGAATGAAAGGAAGTGATCATAGAATAGAATGGTCACAATTCAGTTCACAACAATTGTACAGTAACCATGAGAATCGCAAAACCAAGAATATTCAGATGGCAATGCCTGTAAAAATTATGACGTTATAATTAGATACACCCTCAACTAGTTCTCTTATTCATCAGACCGTGGGGCTACGCTCACTATCAATCTCTGAAAACTGGCTACCGGACGCCGTATGCCGATCGCCACTTTCTATCTTTACTTACTTTGTAACAGGAACGCAATACTCCAAAATCCAAATCTCAAGTACAAAAGACCCTCAACAGAAATCTCACATGAAATCGAAATCATCAAGAGCTTCGTATCCATCAACCACAATATCATCATCTGGCTTGTCCACGTGGAGTTGCTTTTTCTTTGCACCTGCAAATGAGGACACATTGGTTAGAACGATATAATAAGACCTCCAAGAACACCCCTCTAGAAGCAGCATGAAACAGCAAGCAGATAAAAAGAATCCATGCTACTATAACCAATTAATTAGCCTCGAATGAATTATCAAACTTCTGCTCTTATTCACAATTAAAAATGTCTATTCAATCTGTTGTGTGCCAGAATAAGGAAATAAGAATAAGCCCCACATCACCTACTATGTTGTACATTAACCCCAACGGAATTAAAATAAAAGAATTCTCCTCTCCCAAGACGAAGGGGACGGTCCAATATTAAAAAAAAATAGTGTCATAAAATAGTACATAAAAAAAAAAAGAGTGCTCTTATTCGAAATGCCTCGTGATCTTCAACCAATTTTGGAAGTGGCAAGAGATCTAGATATCTTTAAAGGCAAAAAGATCAGAACTTGCTCATCCAGAAATTCACAAGATACCTGTTTTCTTTTTAGTATTGGCCTCCTTTTCAGCCTTTAGTTTTTCATTGGCAATCGCAGTAACAGAAGATGCAACTTCTTTTGCATCAGCCGCCTTCAAAGTAGTCATTGAGTGTCTCATCACTGCCTTGAGCAATCCAATATAATGGAAACTCTTCTGCGTATGCGAACACGACATATTCAGTAAAATTTTAAATGCCGTGCCAGAATCAAGAGGCAAATAAGTACATAACAATACCTCGTATGGATGAAGCTTATGAGCAATCAACTCCGCATACTCGATGAAGTCACCTTCAGATTTCGGAATAAAATTATCAAGGGTCTTCTCATCACCTTTCTTAGCAAACAATTCTGCTGTGGACTTGTAATCAGCTTCTTCCACTAATCTGTTGAATAAACAAACATGATAAATATACCAATAATATAACGCCCATGAACAAACCTCAAGAAGTAATTCAAATTGAATGTTTCTTAAGGCATGAGAAAAGTTATTCAACAAGGCAGAATGACGAGTGACATTAAGAATTTCCACATTTGAACCAAATAAACAGATATTGTAATCACTTCTGCAAATTAGTATACACTCCTTGTAAGAAATTCCTCAGGATGAAGAATGTCAATCCATAAGACCTAATTTTCCAGACCATTATCCAGCTAAAGGACATAGAAAGAAGCACAGAAGTTACCTCTGTTGCCGTAATTTTGCAGCAACAGGATCGAGTGGCTCTTGCTTCTCGACTTCAACTGTTTTCCCCTTCTTCTCTGCTGCTTTTGCCACAGACTTCTTTGGAGCCTTTTCAACAGGAGGTTTAGCTGCAGGTGCCTGAGCTCAACAGGCAGCAAGTACCAATTTAATTAATGCAAAGTTAATCTGAGGAGTTGAACATAATAAGTATCACAAACAAATTTGTCCTATATTACCCTTCCTCTTTGTTCTATTTTCCTCCAAAAACCACACAAGAAAAGACTGATAGACACAAGAAATATCATGCTTCACAGGGAGAATCCACCCAAACAAACCAAGTGCAATTGAGACAAGGAATAATGCAGCGTCCATACACAAGATTAATTTATTGAGCAAGGTGGCAAACTCCTGTGAGTGATTGAATATGGCGTACATGCTTAACTACCACAGTTACAATTTGTCATTAACAATTTTGTACACCAAATCTTAGTATCTCCAGCAGTATTCCAAAATAGGTCATTCCAATCTCTGTATCTCCACCAGCTCAACAATCATAAATCTTAGTATCTCCAGAAGTATTCCAAAATAGGTTATACCAATATTTGTATCCCCACTGACTCAATCAGTATGACAATCCCCTTTTGCAACAGTGAAAGACACAAAAGAATTTCCATGCGTCATCTACAAAGTAAAGCTCACAAAAGATCTTCTATAAAGGTGCTATTACATTACAATTGGTGCAACACTTAATAAAGTAATAACAACGCTATAAAAAGCTGATTTGCCGTTTAGGAGTTGTAAGTTTCTGCTCAACTTCCAGAAGCTAGAAAATCACCCATGTAAGTGTTGATCAATCGGTCATACCGGAGCAGGTTCATCTTCATCTTCCCATGATTCCTTTATGTCATTCTCATCCACATCTTCATCATCCCATTTATTCTTTGGTTGCTCCTTCAATACAAGAGGTGGAATTTGCTCATCTTCTTCTGAAGAGAAATCATCAATCAAAGTAACCAGATCAGAGAAGGGGTTCAAATAGAAAAAGAAAGACAAACCACTTCACCACCATTTAACAATTCTTAATGACTTCACAATTTACAATATATAGTGGAAATGAGACAAACCATGCTCTATAATTAACGCAATTCACAACATGCAATGTCATGATGACAGCCATTCACCTTGTAACTACTAATTCACAAGCACAATTCAGAAAAAGAAAGAAAGTTGTCTTACCCCAGTCCTCCATCAGCACTTTTTCCTTGTTAGCAAAGAATCACCAAATTTTATCTCACAACAGAAACCTGTACCAACAATATTTGTCAGACAATTCGAAAAAAAAAAACTGAGATATTATCAAACAATAAACACAGAAGAAAAGCTTCCATATTTTGCACAGTAATCCTAACAGTAAGAGATCTGCTGAATTTTCTTCTGTTGAAAATCACCAAGACAGAGGTCATTTTAATTTATTGCAAGATTTTCGACATGCTAATCATCGAATCGCCAGTCATCAGTTTGATATGGTACATTTTCCACCCCTCCAAAATCACCTAAAATAAGTAACTAAATATTTGAGGAATCAAAATGCCCAAATCGAACCTACTGTGTGCCATCATCTAATGAAGGGCCCATCTAACTTTGCCACAATGAAGTACACTTGTACATCTAAACATGATAACTAAGGTTGTCAAAATTGGAGTCCTCAGAAAAACCTTTTGAATCATCAGCAGTTGGCACGTGCGATAAGCTCTACGAAGTTCATATTCTGGCATTAACTACAATTGCCTAATTGATAACCTCGCGACTTAGCCACGAGCAATGTATCCATTACGATTTGGATAGACACACGACAGCAGAATCACACGATGGGATCAATAACAGATGACATAATGTGCCAAAAGTCGCTAATCTAGCACCAAAAACCCTCGGTAATCAAAGAAAAGAATCTGGAGCGACCCAAAACAGCGACAGACATGTGTAAAGCAATACGGCGGAATCGAGGGTCGAAACTTGGAATTCAGCTCGCGCAGACAGCAGCAATTAGCGCCAGCGAACCGAATGGGAAAGAAGACACAAACACGCGAGCAACGACCGAGACCAAACATCAGCAGACTTTAATCTAATTTACGGAGGGAATCGACCGCCACGGCAACGAAGCAGGAGAAAAAAAGAGAGCAAGCACGGATAAAAAATCGAGACTTTGGCATCACCCCCAAATCAAACGACGATCTCGCCTCCGACCCAGCCCATCCAATCACGAGGACGCCGTCGTCGGACACGGAAAAAGACCCGAAACTCGCACACAGAAAAGGAGGAGAGAGGTTCGCGCGCGCGCACCTCGTGAAGAGGGATTCCCCGAGCGGGTCGACCTCCGATTGGAAGGAGGAAAGGGGAAGCGATTAGGTGGGTACGCCGCAGCAGCAGCAGATGCAGGTCGTCGTCGTCGTCGTCGTCTTCTTCCTCCCTGTCTCTCGCTCTTCCTGTCTCTCTCTCTCTGGTTCGCAGCTTCTACACAGGCCAAAAAGGAGAGCTTGGTGTTTCCGTTTCGGTTTCTAATGCCCTAAAAACTCTTCAGGGCGTGGTGGGCCTCAAGAAGAGACTTTCCTGTTTCCTATTCGGGATTGGATTTCGGAAGTTTGGGCTCTGCCAGAATCGGGCCCAGTTTGGGCCCGTAGAGACACCCCACGATAGGGGGTGTAAGTGCTACTCTGTTATCTTGATTCTTGACTTGTCCGGAATAAGAGATAATGATGCAAACAGTTAATGAACTTCGATTTTTATGTGCAATGTGGTCCTTGAATTTTTAATTTTTTCAACGTGATCCTTGGATTCTTTTCAATGTGTTTCCTGAACTTTTGGTACATGTTCGATGTAGTTTCTGAACTATATGAAAATGTTCGATGTTATCCTTTCGTTAATTTAAGTTCGGAAGCAACATTAAACATTCAAATTGAACATGTACCAAAAGTTTTCGACAAAAAGAAATACGTACCTAAAGTCTAGGGACTACATTAAACAAATTAAAAAGTCATGAACGGCATTAAATACTATATCAAATTTCAGGGACCATTTGTGTGATTTTCCCACATTATAATCATCATAATACTAGACCATCGTTATTTTCCGCATTAAATGTTAGATTTGATTGTCAAGATTGCCAGCGTGATTTTAATAACCAAAAACCCACTTAGGAATCTACTTGCAAGGATGATACTTTTCAGTGGGTGCATATGAATTTATGCAACTTCAGCAGAAACTATATCGAGTAACAATCGAACGCTTCCGTAAGTAAACCAGACTGGTTAAATTGGGAGGATTCTGGATTCATCCTCTGTCGTGTAGTGGCCTGGATGTAGCCCAAGAAGCCTCTTCCCTTGTCCTTACTCATCACCATCCTCGATCATCAAAGAACCTTCTGGACAATCACCGATCCCCCGTGGAATTGCCTTATAAGAAAAGGAAAGAGAAGACGAACCAAACCAAACCAACACGGTTCAAGAACCAGAGAATAGCACAGGGAACTGAAGCGTTTGACAGATACAGAGCAATCCAGTGAGGTTTGGCAATGGCGGATGGCAGTTTGGGATACCCCTTCGGGCGTCTCTTCTGGAGCCCTACCGTTTATCGGGATTGGTCTGGATCAGCAGCTCTCATGGACTGGATTGAGTCTCCTTATTCCCACACCTTCAAGGTCAACGTCCCAGGTATGCTCTGTTTTCTCCTCTCTTTACACTAGGGGAATTACAAGATAGCTGGGTTCGTTTCCATCTTGTGAATCCGCTTGCCAATCTTAATTTGTTTGCATACATTTTTGGATTTCTTAAGTAGCTTCGGACGAGTGGCTATGTTTTCCCTCGAGATATAGAAAATTCCAATAGTTAGTGTTGTATTTAGTCTATGCAATCCATGTATTAGCGTCGAAACTTTGCCGGGCAGATCAACTGACCAACCTTTTCATCCACTTTAATCATCATATAATGAGGAATTATATTTCTCTTTCAAGTCATTATGATTATTAGACATCCCTCGATAGCCCATTCTATCACTTCCCTTTCCGATACCAAGCACGAGACCTCATCCGGCAACACTTTCGATTCGCTCGATCCCAACAAAAACGAGTCTTTAGAGAACGGCAACGTATACTTTCTTTGTGGGAGAAGAGTTGAATGAGGCATTTGATGCGAGCAGGATTTGCCAGGGAGGACATAAAGGTGCAAATTGAAGACGGCAACATTCTGCACATAAGGGGAGAGGGTGCTAAGGAAGAGTTGCCCAGGAAGGACGCGGCATGGCACATAGCCGAGCGAGGGGCAAACAGGAGTGGATTTTCTCGGGAAATCGAGTTGCCGGAAAATGTGAAGGTGGATCAGATCAAGGCCCAGGTCGAAAATGGCGTCCTGACGGTGGTCGTCCCCAAAGATGCTTCCCCTAAGCCTTCCCGAGTTCGCAATGTCAACATCACTAGTAAGCTCTAGGGCTTCCCTTGTCACTGGCGTTGTGCTTATCCTACGATGCGAAAATTGCAGACATGATACTTCATGTATGAGACTTGATATGTGTTCTGAGGGTTTTAAGAGCCATGCTGGACGTGGCTGTATCGTGTCATCTTGTCTATTGGCATCGCTTATTTTCATTTTTCATTCCTTCTTCTCTTTTTTCAATGTAAATCGTATTTGTCAAGTGATTAGACAGCAGAACTCGTGCAGCCTTGGATTGATCATTCGAAAGCAATGAGCCAGCCGTACGATGATGTCCCTAGACATAGGAATGGATTTCTTGAGGAGGGTGTCAATGCAATGTTAAGTACATATGCAGTCAATATTTGTAAGAATGGAGTGGTTTAATCTTCTTTAGTGAAGTTCGCCCAAGCTTGGAGACTAGAGAGGAGGTGGCTCGGTCCTTATGAGCATTTAATGAGTGATTAAATTCAAACTGGTTAAATTCGTCAGGCAATGCTAAGTTATATATCTTGGCTGCTTGAGCTCCATTGTTGATCAAATTTTGTGGATGGAAATTGGAGCAGCTCATGAGGTATGGTTCGTCTTATGATTGTCGAACCGGCAATGCTTCATATGGTCCGAGAGCAATGTTCTGGTAGCTTGGCAAGGTTTCCTTCCCATGAGTATTTACCGTAGGTTTGAACATGTTAGGGAGGAATGGGGATGTGATTCATATATCAGAACGATCATAGATTTAGTGGCTCATTAGGTCCCGGCCAGGCTTGAGCCCAATTTGGAATCTAGGCAAACTATTGCTCTCCATGACTGGAGCTAGTTTAATTATGATGGTATAGAATAATTCACTTTCATAAGAAATTTTTATATTTTAATAACTTACATAAAATTTCCATGAATTTCGAGAGTAATACAAATTTGGCGCCTGCACTTTTAACCGTTGCACAATGTCATCATTAACTTTCATTTGTGATAGTCGTTAACTTTTTTTTTTTGTTAGTATGTGCAAATCAAATGACTTGCAATAGCTGAAATTTCATCCTCGATTTCTATTAAAAATTGGAGAATAAATAAAATGGGAGAAGATTAATTAACTAGAATACTAATAACAGATGGGTAGGGATAATTAATGTAAAGAACAATTGATTAATAAAAACATTTTAAAGAAAGTATAAAGGAAATTGCGTCCTCAACTCAAGAAATGAAAAGATGAATCAAAATCTGAGGTGATTTTTTAAGATATTTTTCATCAATTAATATTTTTTGCATAAGTTAGCCATGTAAAAAAAATACATAATTGTGTCCTCAACTCAAGAAATGAAAAGATGAATCAAAATCTGAGGTGATTTTTTAAGATATATAAACTTTGTTATTTGTCCTTTTTGCTACTAGTTTCTCTTTTCTTTTACTTAATTGTGTGTCTTTCTCTCAATATATCTTATTAAATCTATTAATGTATCCATGATTTTTTACACTTTTTTATTTTGTATATTATATTAATAGTTATTTTTCTAATAATTAATACTGAAGATTATTTGTTTTCCTTCATTTCATTCTATGGAGGAGGAAAGAAAGATTTCTTCAGTTAATGAGATAATAGTGCCAATCTATCCTTTAAGGCTGTGTTTGGTGATCCGAATAGGATAACAAATTATCCTATCCAGTGTTTAGTAATATCCTCTAGACCGGATATATTATGATAAAATACCGGATAAGAAATTCTGGGGAGGGGATTGGATAAACCCTGATTGGATAAAAAAAAATTGCAAATAACTTAATTAACCTTCTTTTCCAATGATGGAGTAATGAAGTGACCTTTTGGATATTGCTTCGAGAGTTGCACAAGGACCACCAACATGAAATCGTTGTCACTTCCCACCACAGCGCGGTTATCGTTGCCTCCACGACAGCCCGTCACCATTGATTCTCACTGGGCAAGGCCATGGTCATCCTCATCTTCATCGAGCCCAAGCTCGAACGGCAAGGTCGATCCTTGGATCTTGTATCTAAGGTCGACCAAGCCTTAGATCTCGTATGTCCAGCACTATGCTAACGTGGTCCACTTCGGCGGTGGATCCCTGACATGTTTCAACTGCAACTGTGTAGATCCTTCACGGTTTTTTTCTTAGGTTGATTCTTAAGAAATAATCAAAGGTCTAATCAAACTGCAGGTTTCTTTCAGTGGTTGGTGTTCTGGGCATTTGAATTTTTTTTTGGTCCAAATAAAAATTCCATTCATCGGAATAATAATTGATTAATAGGTTTCTTGGTGCTATGGTTAAGCATTGATCACGAATAAATTTGGAAGTTGTTTTTTTTCTATAATATTTGTGCCAGGATGCGTTACGTTGTGATATCGAAAAGCATGAAATGGGGAAAAATAGTTAGAGCTAAAAAATGAATAGCCTTGATCATATGAACGTGAGGAATGTAACAGAAAAAGGAAGTGCTCATTGCAATTCTGCAGAAAGAAGGTAGACTCGGAGGTCCATCTAAGAATTTATTCTTGAACAAGAAGTGTAAGGAATTAAATGATATTTGATCCTTATTATTGCCTTCATTGATCTGTGTTAGCCGCCTTGTTGTGTTGCCGTCCTTCAACGAGCGTAGCTATCATGGTTTTAAGAGTACGAACACCTCAATGATGGCCACCGTTCTAGATATAGGGGATGCCACCAGGCTATGTCGCAACCTAGCATGATTGTCATGGCTATCATCACCGTTGTCCGTAGGAGATCACTTGCGTGGTGGAAAGCAATCCCGATATCTATGTTATATGTGGACATTTACCAAATATATGATGGGATTTTTCATAATTTAAAGGATTTGTAATCCCACTTTGTCCTATCATATTTCAATTCATGTCTAGACAACCAAACGTAACCTAAGAGTCATGTGCATTGCTCATACTAACACAACATTTACTGCAAGTTAACAATTGTACCAAAATGGAAATTCAAGGAGTATTGTGTAATAATTGAAAGTTTAGGGACATATGCGCGCTACCCCAAGTTGAGGGAGTTTTGTGTAATTTCGTCTTGATGTTTTTTAAAGCAAGAGCAGACTTACTTACATAAAGATATTTTGGAGTCGTACGCAGACCGGTCGGCCCATTGTTTAGACCTAACTCAAGCAGTAATAGTCAATAAAAGCAACCAAGGTGGTATACATGACGTGGATAAGTTGACTGAAGAAGGCAACATAAGATTTTGCTATTTTTCCCCAATTCCCAAGATGTTACCCGATTCCTGATGGTGTGCGAGGAAGATGAAGGCCGCTCAAACACTTAGTCCAATTGGACCGACTGGTTCTCCCAAAAATGTTACCAAGCTAATGACATAATCATGACTTAAGCCACTCGTATAAGCACGCGATTTGTATTTTCTTATTACCCAAACAAAGAGATAAAACCTTTTGTCACGTATACACCACTCAAAGGTGGAATCGTGAGATTCTTCCTTTATATAGATACAAGCATGTAACTTTGAATTATATGATGGGATCAAGCTAAATTCACGCTTCTCGCTAATTTCATTCTGTATGCTTGGATTTTGAAATTCCCTAGTTGCAAAGTGGCCTCTGCTTTATGCTCTAATTCCTCTCAAGTGCCCTGACCCTTTATTCTTTGATAAGGGAATTGAAATATTTGCCGAGGAATAAAGCTTTGAATAGCTTTGTCTAGGGATTCCTCTATATATAAATTCTCACCCAGCTGCTTTTTCTGGCGCCTCCAAGAATCTTTACGCTCCTGTAGCTTTTCCTGATAGCCAGAAGAGGAAGAGAGAAATGGGGAAGAACCGAGCAGTCGGGATTGGACTGGATTACTCCCCGACGAGCAAGGCGGCGCTCAGGTGGGCGGCGGAGAACCTCGTGGACAATGGTGACCAGATGATATTGATCCATGTTCAGCCTCCCAAATCCGATCATACCAGGAAGCAGCTATTCGAAGACACTGGATCGCGTAACTTATTAGCTTCGGATATACTTTTCCCTTCAATTTTTCCACTCGTTTGATATAAATTACCAAATCTTTTTCCTAGGAGTTTGGACTTTTGTGTTTAACATGTTCGATCATGCACATGTTTGGTATGTGTGAACGGTTTTGCAGCTTTAATTCCACTTGAGGAATTCAGAGAGACCAACTTCTCGAAGCAGTATGGGCTGACTTATGATCCTGAGCTTCTTGATGTGCTCAATACGGCTTCTAGGACTAAAGGGGTACTCTCTCTTTCGCTCCCTCTCTAACAGTTTCGCTTCATCCATAGCAAGGTGTGTTCAGTAGGTCAGTTATGATAGCCAAATCTTTACGTATGTGTAACGAGGCTGATGGTGTTTATGTAAAAAGAACAGATTATACAGTTGACGTAACGAGAGTTCACAAATTCAGGCGGCAAATATTCGGGTTAATCTTTCTGATGAAAGTTGGAATTAATGTCGGATGCGTGCAGGCAAAAGTGGTGGCAAAAGTTTACTGGGGCGATCCGAGGGAGAAGCTATGCGATGCAGTGGAAGATCTCAAGCTCGATTCTATCGTCGTCGGGAGCAGAGGCTTGGGCACCATCAAAAGGTAACATCATGATCAACTGTAATTCAGGCAGATACGCATGTTGTCAATCCACTTTGCTGATTCATTCTTCGCTCCAGTGCTACAAAAAGAAGAGGTTCAATTTTGACAGTGACTATTATAATCACGCTCCTTCTGTCTAATTGATAGCATTATATATGAATAACAACAATGACTCTTCATAATCACGCTCCACACGTCAGCAATTATGACTGTTATTTTCTTATGATTCCTCCTTTTTTACAGGGTTTGGCTTGGCAGCGTCAGCAATTATGTAGTGACAAGTGCACCATGCCCGGTCACTGTGGTCAAGGGAGCATCATCTTCCAAATTCTGAAAGGCCCACTGATTGTCTCTTTATTACCAATTCTTGAAGGAGTTGCTTTTGTAACGATGATCCACCAACCATGAAAATGTTGATTTGTACTTTAGAAACTTGGTCCTGTGCAGTGAGTTTTTGCTGTTGTGATCCTTATATTCCAAAGAGAGAAGACACAGAGAGAGTTTTGAGTGCATATTCCGCTCCTCTTTCCGTATTTGTTTCAAATGCATACGAATCACTGAATCGAACTTTGGCAATAGCACGAATACTAAGATTGTGTCGGACGTACAACAGGTCATATATCTCGAAGCAAATCAAAGGCTTCGATATTGAGGAGGCACACAAATATGTTCTCTTACATAAGCCGAGCACACTCACTCAAAACTGAAATAACCGATGCCTAATAATGGCAAGAAAAATCTCCATCACAACACATTTGATTCTAGCAGACACCGTTCATCTTCTTCTTCTCCATCACTAACTCCCTCCACGCGGTGGTGATCTCCAGCTGGATCTTCCTAGTATCCGTAGCTCCGTTCTTCGCGCTCTCCTCGACCATGACCTTCTAATCGATCTTGGAGGGGAGCAAGTCAAGCTCGTGCAGGACCTTCTCAATGTTGATGACGAGGAACTCCGCGAGCGTGCGGGAGAAGTCCTCTTTTATCATGACCCACAACACCGTCACATGCTGCGCATCGGGGGCATCATGTGTTAGGATTCACTGCACAATCATAAAGAAATAGAGAGTAAAAAACAAGAAAGAGAATCGAGACACAAGGTTTTTATCCTAGTTCATACTCTCCATCGACAGGAAGGCACGAGGGTCCCACTCCCCGGTGAGCGAGCAAGGGTTGCGGGAGCGGTGGTCCTGAGCCACAAGAGGGCTTTTATAGTTTGAGCCTGGAAAAGGAAAGTTTTGTAATTCAATTATATTTCTTATTTTGAATAGATTTCCTAGAAAGATGTTTCATATTTTGAATAGGTTTCCAAATTAGAGTAGGTTTCCTAAAAAGAGGTTTCCTATTTTGAATCAAACTATTGCCTATATATATGAAAGATGTAACAGAGAGGTGCGAGGTGTTAATTATAGTGAAATCATTTGCTAGATGTAGTCCCAGTTTAAGAGTAAACTAGGATAAAATTCTTGTGTCTCGATTCTCTTTCTCGTTTTTACTCTCTATTTGTTTGTGATTGTGCGGCAAATCCTAACATATGGTATCAAAGCAAGGTGTGAGGTTACGATTTCTTGGTGAAGAGAGATCCGAAAAATCAAATCTTGGGCTTACCTTACCAAAAAAAAAAAATCAAATCTTGGGAAGATGTCATTGGCTGGTCAATCATGAATTGAAGTAGAGAAGTTCGGAGGAAAGGGTTTTGAGTTATGGAAATTGAAGATGGAGGCTTTGCTCATGGATAGAGATTTATGGCAAGTGATCGAAGAAGATAAACCCAAAGAAAAATCTAAGGAGAAGGCAAAGACGACCAAGTCCACGTCTACTGAATTGAAGGCATGGAATAGTAGCAATTGGAGGGTGCGAAACCTAATCCGGCTATGCCTTGCAAATAGCGTTCTAGTGAATGTGACTTTTGAGAAAACGGCAAAGGATCTCTGGACAAAGCTGGAAAACCTTTATCAGAGCAAGTCGCTGGTGAACAAACTCTTTCTGCGAAAGTGACTGTACAACTTGCAAATGAGCAAAGGTGATTCTTTTTCTGCACACTTAAACGAATTTAATACTATTTGTGGGCAACTTGCATCAATCGATGTCAATCTCGATAAGGGAGATAAAGCTTGTACTTTGTTGTGTTCACTACCGAATTCATGAGAACATATAACTATTTCGATTAGCACTGGTGTTAGTACATTATCCTTCGAAGGCATTGTAGCTGCTTTATTGTCTGAGGAGATGAGGAGAGTTGATTCTGATAGTATAACGCAAGAGGCTCTTTTCGTAAGAGGAAAGAGGAGTAAATGATCCAAATCCAGATTTGGTGGTAGGAATAAGTCCAGCGAAAAATCTAAAAGCTGAGATTGATCGAAAATAACGTGTTGGAAATGCAAAAAGCCTGGACACTTGAAGAAAGATTGCAGAATAAAAGGTGTAAAGAAGGATGATGACAGCAGCGCGAGAGACATATATCTCGTCTGCAATTCATCACAGGGTGACTATAGTGCATTAATAATTGATACCGGAGTGTCTTTCCACATGACATCCCATAGAGATTGGTTCTGTTGTTATGAGTCATATTAGGGAGGTACAATGAGAATGGGGATGACACGGCGCTTAATATTGTTGGTCGCGGAAAGGTGAAGCTGAAGATGAAAGACGGGAAAATCAAGAATATTCCCAATGTGATGCATATTCCTTGTCTTTTGAGGAATCTTATTTCCATGGGAACTATGGCATAAGTTGGCATTACCTTCACTAGCGACAAATATTCATGCAAGCTAACCCGTGGATCTATGGTGATCACCAAAGGCGAACAGTATGGAAAACTATGGAAGTTATTGGGAAGTACAGTGATTAGCGGTGAGAATTATATCTCAGAGTAGGTGGAAGAAGATCTTTCCATGCTATAGCATTGGAGATTGGGTCATATTGGTGAAAAAGGGCTAATGACCCTTACCTCAAAGAAGATGGTGGATGGAATTCTAAGCTGGTCTATGGGTTTCGGATTTTGCGAACATTGTTTACATGGGAAATAGAATTGGGTATCTTTTGAATCCATAGGTGGGAGAGCAAAAGGGATTTTGGATTTGATCCATGGTGACATCTTCGGGCCTACACTTGTAGCATCATTTGGAAAATCATGGTATTATGTTTCTTTTACCGATGATTTTTCCAAATATGTGTGGATATTTTTTCTGCAAAGGAAAGATGATGTGCTTGAAAAATTTCGCAAATTCAAAGCTTTGGCGGAAAATCAGTTTGACAAGAAAATCAAAGTTTTGCAAACTGATAATGGAGGGAAATTTTGTTCAATGAAATTTGATCAATTCTATGCGACTAGTGGCATTGCCAGGTGAAAAACAACGCTCTATACACCTTAGTAGAATGGGGTGGCTGAGAGGCTTAATCGGTCTCTCATGGAAAAGGCAAGAAGTATGCTAAATGGTGTAGACTTAGCAGGTGAATTTTGGGCGGAAGTAGTGGCTATCGCGTGTTATCTGAAAAACAGGTCTCCCACATCAGCTTTGAAGTATCCCATGTTAGAGTGTTTGGTTGTAAAGCATATGTACATATGCCAAAGGAAAAGAGGAACAAACTTGAAAGTAAGTCAGAGAAGTATATCTTCATTGGGAACAAGGATGGTGTCAAAGGGTCTAAAATGTGGAATCCTGATACTAAATGTATCATCTATACAAAGGATGTGGTATCCAGAGAATCAGCGACAAATCAAATTATTCGCCACGCTCTTGAAAAACCACATACAGTTGAGTTAGATGTTGGTTTGAAGAAAGAGACGGAGGCTACACTAGCTGGAACAGAAAATTCAGATTATGAAACTTATGAGCCTGAAGAGGCGAATGATGTAGTAGATTCCGAAACTGAGTCTGAAGTTGAAGCACTATCTAAACTAGTCCTAAGAAGGTCCACACGGATGAGAAAACCACCTGAGAAGTATACCCTATTTGCCAGCAATGAGAATTGTGGTCTGACTATTATAGATGATGATCCAAGTACTATTAAGGAAGCAAGAAGTGTGGAGGATGCCAAACAGTAGGAGAAAGCCATGAAAGATGAGATTGACTCACCAGATAAAAACGGAACATGGAGTCTAATAAAACTACCTACTGATAGAAAGGCAATTGGTTGCAAGTGATTGTTCAAGAAGAAAATATCCGCAGATGGAGAAATAGAATGATATAAAGCTCGTCTGGTTGCAAAGGGATACTTGCAAATAGAGGGAGTCGATTATGATGAGATTTTTTTCTCCTATTGCTAAATTAAATTTCATAAGACTTGTCTTATCTGTAACAGCTACATATAATTTGGAGGTAAAGTAGCTTGATATAAAAACAACATTCCTCCATGATGACTTGGAGGGGGATATTATATGAAGTAACTAGAAGAGTTTGTGGTCAAAGAAAAAGAAGATCTTGTTTGCAAACTGAACAAGTCTCTATATGGCCTGAAGCAATCTCCAAGGATGTGGTACCAAAAGTTCGACTCATATGTTATGAAGCTTGGCTTTGTTCGTTGTGATATTGATCATTGCGTTTATATGAAGAGTTTAGATGATGATTTTGTTATCTTAACCTTATATGTTAATGATATGCTGGTAGTTGGAAATAGTTTGAGAATTATTAGTACTGTGAAAGGACTGTTGGCAAAACAATGTGAGATGAAAGATCTTGTGACATTCTGAATTTCGACACATTTTCGGGATTTATAAAATGACTTTCTCATCAATACACTTTCAGTTAAATCTCGCTCTGAATTGATCACTCATGAGAGAACTAACCATTAGAGAATGGCTAGTTAGGAATTAAGTACGCATGATCTAAGAACTCGACCCTAGATTGACACTTCAACCATAAGGATTGACGAGGGGATATTTTGGGTCATTATAGACCGATCCAAGGATAGTTATGGAATGATTTGCCAATGTTATATAATTGGATCATGGGTGTAACGTCCCCATCTCGGGGTTATTAACGTGACGTCCCGTTCATTATTATCTTTCTTTACACACAAGCGGAAGCATAATTTCATGACAATCACATTAATAACAACAGTGGAAATTTAGACAAGCAGCATCATGAACAAACCTTATGTTTACAGTGCATGCAAACATATTTTAACAAGCCTTTCGAGCCATGGCAAACAATACATATTTCACACGTATATTCTAGAGGCTCATCCATTCCTAGCCGACTATGAATAGCAAAACTCGGCTTGGGTAATCCTATCCCCTCTACTTCATCTTCTCTCTTCTAACTCCATCTACATCTCCTCTCCGCTTCTCGTCCGCATGGCCGATCTACACCCCACCCTTGGCATGTCCTGGAGCCGGCCCGCCTACACCGCCAAAAGGTCCATTGAACCCACATAGGGGTCCAACCCATTCTCCATCAGTGTAGCCATGCCATGCTACGTATGGGTGAGACACCAAGTCCGTTAAGCCCTTATTGACCATCACATACGTCGTGATCCGGCGATAGGGTCGGCCTTCTCGGGCATCTATTACGGTGAGCATTTCGGCTCTCATTTCCACGGGGTTGCCGAATCGGGTCAGGGGAGACGCCATTTTTCGGACCTGAAAAGGAAATAACAAGGGATGAGTCAGAGAGACTCAGCAAGTAAACCTACTAATATCAAGCGAGGACGAGAGAATCGCCGTTAACACAAGTCAGCTCTTACCGTACTCGCATCAATGACAGATCAATAGCAAAGTTCATACAAGAGAACATCAAGCATGGCCATAACATATGCAAATTGCCATTCAAGTCTCGGTTCTATCTCCAAAACAAACGTCAAACACAAAACATGATTAAATTGAGAAATAAACCAACTACAACCAACCAAACGATCGAGAAACGGTCCAAGCAAACCGTGTCATAACGTATTACAACTCCATTTCCCGATATTGGGAAGTTTACTTACTCAACAACTAAAACAAGAACTAGAGAACGAGTTAGAGACGGGCGTCTCGTGAAATTTTTGGGCTTCTCTCCTTACTTGGCCAAACTCTACAAAGCACACTAAGGCCGAACCATGGCTTCTTAGGCTTGAACAAGGAGAAGCAAGGGTCGGTTGTGTGCGTATGTAGGCATGGGACTCCTTGTATGGCCAAGAGACAAGAAAAACGGGAGAGTCGCTGGCTTCTTTGGGCGTGAGGCTTCTTGGCTAAGAAACAAGAAAGCGAGAAAGCGAGAAAGTGAAGGAGGGAAGGAGATGGCGGTGGTGTTTGGCGTGAGAAGAAGGGAGACTAAGTCTATTTATAGACAACTCAAACTTGCTCACCAAGTTGCTCTCCAACTTGCTCATCAAGCTCGGACTTTCTAGAATCCTTCTAGTCAAAACTTGCTACCCAAGTTTTGACTTTCTCTAGAATTCTCAAACTTATTTTCCAAGCTTTGATTTTCTAGAACTCTCCAATTAAAGCTTAGCATAGCTCATTTGAAAGGTCATAATGTGCACATTAAATCACTAGAAGACATAAATTCGAAATTCCAATGTTCTCATATAAAAATTGATGAATCTTTGAAAGCTCGCAAAATCGGGCAGTTTTACATTATTCACGAAATCGGATTTGAAAACATAGTAAATGGACTTCGAAAATTCTCAAATTTGAATATGTCATAAACAAGGCCTTAACAAACATTTCTCATGAGAACTCAAAATCTGAATCTTTTTGTAAATACCATTTTTAGTAGCTCAAATACAGACTAAAAATAATTCACTGGAATAGAATTCTTATTTCTCAAAGTAAGCTTTTTCCAGAATCCAAATCATCTCGAAAAATTCCCAAATTTATATATGTTATAGAAAAAGAAGTTCTCAACAACTTTTGTGAAGAAAACTTTTCCAAATTTGGCTCAGAAAAACTTGTAGAAAATAAAGAAAGGGTGAACATCATCAAAATACCCATTCTGGGCAGTTTTACACGATTCGAAAATTAGGCTATCGTACTACTCATATCAAGTCCAAAAATTATGAAATTAAAGTATGTAAAACTTTAAGATGTTTGGAGAAACTTTCAAGAAGGAAGTGTTTGGAAATTCGGATCACAAAAGTCTCCACAAAAATAACAAAACAAAAGGGTACAAAGGATCCAAAACTGGGTTTTTCAAAATAAGAGTAAAAATTGGTTCCAATTGAAAAAACTACCAAACTTAAATTATAGCCATTTCCCAGGAACTAAAACTGAGGATGTTACAGCGGGTGATTCCGTTTGACCATTGTATTGATTACGAACGTTCCTAAACCAATTTCTAACGATCGTGTCCTTCGAAACTAGTGATTGATCTTCACAATTACATGACAACCGAGGTTACCATGGCTTGAGTAAACTTAAACGTGGCTTGATATCGAATCAACCACGGATTAAATATGCGTAACTCCTAAAAGCCACCCGTTAGTTGAGATACACTAAAGTCGCAATTGATCGATTTTGGCCATGAATTGAAATCCAAACTTGAGTATCGAACTTTTAAGGATATCAAAACTATTATATTGGACAATGCCTCATTAAGCTCGCTTAATTATCGGTTTACTTGGAAATTCTTGGAAAAGTGAAATTTGGTTCGAAAATTGAAAAGACCCTTCTAACCCCCTTGTGTTCTAGGACTTCTTGGTTGAGTGGAAGGGCATGTTGATCTTTGCAACCCCTAGAATGGCCAAATTTCTTGGACATAATTGCACTATTACTTTGGTTATTTTCTTAATTGCCCTTAGAAACCTTTTCAAGATGCAACTCTAGCCTTTGGATCTTAACTTGGGGACCAATGGGTGATCTCAACCCTTCATTTGGATGATCTTATTCAGTTCATTCTCTCTCTCCTCCATCATTTTTAGATCAGCCAGTTCACTTCATCCACTTACTCACTCTCTTACTCTCCCTTTTTGTTTGGCCAAGCCACCGTCCACCATCACCGACCAGCCACCATCTTCACACCACCACCAGCTCCACCACACGTGAACCATCACCCCTAGCTGTCATTCAAGCCGTGACTAGCCGCCATCACCACCATTCCCCGTTTGCTGTCTGCCGTGACCAAGGTAGTTGCTGCATGTCGAGACCATTAGCTGCTGGTTTAGTGACACTTTAGGCTTAGGATTAGTGGTAAGTAACTTCCTGAACATTGATTAGATTGATAGGTGACTAATGGACTAGTTTAGAGGCTGATTAGTGGTTAATTGTGAGCTGATTAGTGGTTAATCATGTGGTTTAATGTTAATCATATGGCTTATGTGGCTAATCATGTGTTTAGGGAAATTGTATGGCTTAGATTGATTGATTTTGTGTTAATAAACAATCATGTGGCTATAATGGTTTGATCATGACTAATCATGTGTTGGATTGTTGATCATGTAGTTTGGATTGGCTAATCATGTGATCATAGTTAATCGTGTGGCTTAGAATGGTTAATAATGTCCTAATTGTTTGATCATGTAGTGCAAATGCTAATCATGTGGCTGATTGTGTAACTAAAGTTAATCATGTGGTTGTGATTGATGATCATGTGGTTAATTAGTTTTATCGTGGCTAATTAAGTGATTAATTTTTGATCATGTGGTTGCGATGACAATCGTGTGGCCAAAGTTGATGGATTGTGGTTGATCAAGTTGAACTTAAAGTTCAAACATTGATTTTGTGGCTTGATAATGGATCGTATGGTGAATCATGGCTAGTCTTGGTGAATCATGACGAATTGTGACTAGATAATGGTATTTGATATGATTATGAGTATGATTCATGACATGTTCGTTCATAGGAAAATGCATGTCATAACCACTCTACATTACCTAATTAAGAAAGATGAATATTGACAATGACTGATTGTTTACGTGCATGGTCATGATAAGTTCCGTCTAGGCGAAAGTTCTAAACGATGTCCGGCGGGTGTTCGGATATCGTCTAGGCGGGGGTTCTAAACGTTGCCGATTGCGGTGGAGGCTAGATTAATGCTCCTTATTAGAATGCTCTTTGGTACCCGGCGTACCGGGGGGTATTCGATTCCAAACGTTGCCACGTCTAAAGTAACGGGGTGATGCCTGGCTAGACCAGAAGACTGGCAGGGGTTCGGTGTGGCTCGAGGGGTCGTTAATAATCTGGATAACTGCGAGTGTTATTTGCATTGGGGAATGCTTTGTGTTCAAGGGTGATATTTAAACATGTCTAGATTATTAACTATAGTTATGTATGTTTATGCAATGCCATGATTTGTTTGTGTTTAGTGAGTACATGTGGTATGGTGATACCATTGAGTGCTTGTTAGAACATTTATATTGAATTACAAGTTGGTTGTGCCAAGGAAAGGTTATTGCTATTAAGTTACCATGATAGTTAGGATTATATGTTTAGGGTGATCTGAAGGTACGTGTTACCCTAAGCGAGACTTAGGAAGTTTATTTATTGAGATTTATTCTCATTGTTGTAATTCAAACCTTTCAAACCCTCGACCATAAACCTAAACGGTCCTCCGCGACATTTTGGGGTAACAATGGATATAGACCATATGTTGACAGAGTACCCGGTGGGAAAAGATAGGGTTTATGTTAGGCATGCCCATACTATGTGGGTAGACGAGGGCGAGGCTATTTGGAAACCCTACACCTTTTTAGCTTGGTTTTACCGAGATGGAGACGTACTGTTTGGTCCACTACACGAGTTTGATGGTCCCCTGATGACGGAGTTGAAGGATGGGACCCTATGGAGATCATTCCATCAGACGGAGTTGTCACTAGTCCGGACACCATTCTTGAATATTCAAATCCCAAGTCGGAGCCTATGGAGTTTGACCCCGAGCCGGAGTCTGTTGAATCCGAACTCGAGCCATCTGATAACATGGCTAATCCGAGTTTGCTTGAGTACTTGGAGTTCGATCCAGAGACACTGCTTAGGCATCATGGGGGTAACTGATAGGTTTAGTGCTCCCATCTGTTGAGTACTCCTTTTGATAAAGAAGTTAGGCTAATCCAACCACCCGATTCTTTTTTATGTGTGTGATTTGTAGCGGAGGCCTCTAGTAAGGCTTGTATGTTGTGCTATTGTAAGTAACGCTATGTTTATAAAAGTGCTTCGTTAATGTGTTTCAATTGTCTCTTTATTATCCCATTTGTTTTATACTTGAAGGAGAGTTCGAGTTGCTTCTGCGTGTGTTACTCTTTAGTTCGTTCGTATCGGGTCGGCAATGAGTCTTGGGAAGTCGCATACTTAACAACCAAGCGGAATGTTGCGAGCTTGTAGGGTGCGGGGCATGGCATCCCCGTTTAATTGATATCAAAGCAAGGTCAGCGCGATCTAAGTTCGATCGAGACCTTAAGTGATAAGGAGCAATGACTTTTGGGATAGTTAGTTAGGGATGACGGTGTAAAATAATTCGCTTTCATAAGAAATTTTTATATTATCTAATAAGTTACATAAAATACCATAAATTTTTAAGCTAATACAAATTTGCCCTTGCACTTTTAACCATTGCACAATATCCTTGTGAACTCTCACTCTTTTTTGTTAGTATGTGCAATGTAATGACAGACGGGAAGGATTAATTAATGTGAAGAACGATTGATTAATAAAAACATTTTAAAAAAAGTATAAAGGAAATGGTGTCCTCAACTCAAGAAATGAAAAGATGAATCAGAAAGTGAGGTGATTTTTTAAGATTTTTTTTATCGATTAATCATTTTTTTTGCATAAGTTAGCCTCTTAAAAAAAATTCATAATGACTATATAAACTTTGTTATTTGTTCTTTTTAATACTAGGTTTTTTTTCCTCTTTTACTTAATCGTGTTTCTTTGTCTCAATATATCTTATTAAATCTATTATTGTATCCATGATTTTTAACACTTGTATTTTTTATATTATATCAACAGTTATTTTGCTAATATTAATGATGAAGATTATTTGTTGTCCTCCATTTCGTTCGTTTTATTTTTCATAGAAGTCAAGGAATAAAGAAAGATGAGATAAAAGTATCAATCTATGCCTTCAGGCTACGTTTGGTGGTAATTATCCTATTCGGTGTTTTGTAATATCCTCCGTACTGGATGTACCTAGATAAAACTCTGGATAAGAGATCCAGGGGAGAGGGTGTGAGAAACCCGAATTGGATAAAAAAAATTACAAATAACTTAACATACCCTTTTTTCCAATGATGGAGTAATGAAGCGACCATTTAAATATTGCTTTGCTAGTTGCACGAGGACCACCACCACGAAATCATTGTCACTTCTAACCACGGCACGATCGTCGTTGCCTCCACAACAGCCCGTCACCATTGATTTTCACTAATTAAGCAAGCCGCGGTCATTCTCATCTTCATCTAGCCCGAGCTTGACTGACAAGGTCGATCCTCGGACCTCGAATCTGAGGTCGGCCAAGCCCCAGATCTCGTCTGTCCAATGCTGTGCTAATGTGGTCCACTTCGACGTTAGATCCTTGACGTGTTTTGATTGCTACGGTGTAGATGCTTGATGGTTTTTTTCTTAGTTTGATTCTCAAGAAATAATCAAGGTCTAATCAAACTGCAGATTTATTTCGGTGGTTGGTGTTCTTGGCATTTGAGTCTACCAATATGTTTCTTGGTGCTATGGTTAAATATTGATCGAAAAGAAATTTGGAAGTTATTTTTTTTCTGTAATGTTTGCGACAGGATGCATTACATTATGATATCAGAAAACAGGTAATGGGGAAAAACGTTAGAGCTTAAAATGAATATTCTTGATCATATGAACGCGAGGAAGGTAACAGGAAAACGAAGTGCTCATTGCAATTCTGCAGAAAGAAGTTCCATCTCAAAATTTGTTCTTAAACGAGAAGTGTAAGGAATAGAATGATATCTGATCCTTATTGTTGCCTGCGTTGATCTGTGTTAGCCGCCTTGTTGTGTTGCCGTCCTTCAACAAGCACAGCCACCATGGTGAGGAGTGCGACCACCTCAATGATGGTCACCGTTCTAGATTTAGGGGATGCCACCAGGCCATGTCGTACCTAGGCATGGTGGTCAGTGTGGTGGTCATGGCTATCATCACCATCATCTGTAGGAGGTTACCGGCATGGTGGTGGATAGCGCGCACATCCCTATATCCATGTTATATCTGGACATTTACCAAATATATGATGGAATTTTTAACAATCCGAAGAACAATCTGGAGAATTTCTAATCCTACCTTATCCTATCATATCACAATCTATATTTGGACAGCCAAACGCAGCTTAAGAGTCATGTGCATTTCACATACTAACGCAAAATTTACCGAAAGTTAACAACTGTACCAAAATAAAAATTCAAGAAATATCGTGTAATAATTGAAGGTTTAGGGACATATGTGCACTACCCTAAGTTCGGGGAGCTTTGTGTAATTTCGTCTCAACATTTTTTAAAGCAAGAGCAGACTCACTTACACAAAGATATTTAGGAGTGGTACGCTGACCAGCCCACACATTATTTAGTCTAACTCAAGCGCGGATCGTCAACAAATGCAATCAAGGTGGACACATGATGATGTGCTATCCACGACTCATGTCCACACACACACACACACACATATAGAGAGAGAGAGAGAGAGAGAGAGAGGCAACATCGCTGATGATCGAAGAGATAGAATTCCGGTAATGCTAGCGGTCGGAGGTCAGAGGCTGGAAAGAGAGATTGGGGGGTCAGAGCTTGGAGATTAGGATTTTCATATGTATTTAAAAGTTAGATCAATTCGGAGTATTGAATCTTAGGAAGTTGATGTGATATGGCAACGTCTAGGTTTTACTTTAAATTGTGAGAATCTGTATCTTCTGTTAATATAGTTCAAGACGTTGGATAAGTTAACCGAAAAAAGGCAACATAAGATTTTGCTATTTTTCTCCGCTTCCCAAGATTTTACTATTTTCTCCTACACTAATCCAATTGGATTGACTGGTTCTCCCAAAAATGGCTGTGCCTTGTCATCAATGACAATGAGCGTGAGGGTTACTAAGCTGATGACATAATCAAGACTTAAGCCACTCGTTTAAGTGCACAATTTGTATTTTCTTATTACCCAAACGAAGAGATAATCATGAGATTCTTGCTTTGTATAGATACACGCATGTAAATTCGTATTATATGATGGGGTCAAGTTAAATTCACGCTTCTCGCTGATTTCATTATGTATGCTTGGGATTTTGAAATTCCCTAGTTGCAAAGTGGCCTCCTCTCCTTTATGCTTTAATTCCTCCCAAGTGCCCTAACCCTTTATTCTTTGATAAGGGAAATGAATTATTTGCCGAGGGATAAAGCTTTGAATAGCTTTATCTAGGGATTCCTCTATGTATAAATCCTGACCCAGCTGCTTGTTCTAGTGCCTTCAAGAATCTCTACACTCCTGTAGCTTTTCCTAATAGCCAGAAGAGGAAGGGAGAGATGGGGAAGAAGCGAGTAGTTGGGATCGGAATGGATTACTCCCCGACGAGCAAGGTGGCGCTCAGGTGGGCGGCCCAGAACCTCGTAGAAGATGGTGACCAGATGATATTGATCCATGTTCAGCCTCCCAAATCCGATCATACCAGGAAGCAGCTATTCGAAGACACTGGATCCCGTAACTAATTAGCTTCAGATATATTTTCCCTTGAATCCTTCCACTTGTTTGATATAAATTACCAAATCTTTTTTCCTAGGAGTTAAAACTTTGGTGTTTAATATGTTCGGTCATGCACATGTTGGGCATGTGTGGACGGTTTTGCAGCTTTGATTCCACTTGAGGAATTCAGAGAGACCAACTTCTCGAAGCAGTATGGACTGGCTTATGATCCTGAGCTTCTTGATGTGCTTGATACGGTTTCTAGAACTAAAGGGGGACTCTCTCTCTCTCTCTCTCTCTCTCTCTCTCTCTCTCTCTCTCTCTCTCTCTCTCTCTCTTCTTTTCTAGCAGTTTCACTTCATCGATAGCAAGGTGTGTTTGGTAGGTCGGTCACGATAGCTGAATCTTTGTGTAATGAGGCCGATGGTGTTTATGTAAACAAAACAGATTATACAGTTATTGTAACGAAAGTTCACGAATTCTGGCGGCAAATATTCCGGTTGATCTTTCTAATGAAAGTCGGTATTAATGTCGGATGCGTGCAGGCAAAAGTGGTAGCGAAAGTTTACTGGGGAGATCCGAGGGAGAAGCTGTGCGATGCAGTGGAAGATCTCAACCTCGATTCTATCGTCGTTGGGAGCAGAGGCTTGGGCACCATCAAAAGGTAACATCATAACCAACTGTAATTCAGGCAAATACGCATTTTGTCAATCCACTTTGCTGATTCAGTCTACACTCTAGAGCTACAAACAGGAAAAGGTTCAATTTTGACGGTGATTATTATAATGACGCTCCACCTGTCTAATTAATGGCATTTGGTATGGTTAACAATGATTGTTCTTCATAACCATGCTCCACCTGTCAGCAATTATTTCTGCCATTTTCTTTTAATTCCTTCTTGTTATTCTTCTTCTTTTGCAGGGTTTTGCTTGGCAGTGTCAGCAATTATGTAGTGACAAGTGCACCATGCCCGGTCACTGTGGTCAAGGGAGCATCATCTTCCAAATTCTGAAAGGCCCACTAATTGTCTCTTTCTCCCCATGCTTGAAGGAGTTGCTTTTGTAATGATGATCCACCGTGAAAACGTTGCTTTGTACTTGAGATACTTGGTTCTGTGCAGTGAGTTTTTGCTGTTATGATCCTTATATTACAAAGAGAGAACACAAAATAAAGTGTTTTGATTGCATTTTCCGCTCTTTTCTTTACCTATTTGCTTCACATGCATACGATGACACAAATCGTTGAATCGAACTTTGGCATAAACATGAATACTAAGATTGTGTCGGACGTACAAGGTCATATATCTCAAAGCAAATCAAAGCTTTTGATAGTGAGGAGGCACAAAAATATGTTCTATTACATAAACCGAGCACACTCAGTCAAAACTGAAATAACCGATGCCTAGTGGCAAGAAAAAACACCATCACAACACATTTGATTCTAACAGACACCGTTCATCTTCTTCTTCTCCATCACGAACTTCCTCCACGCGGTGGTGATCTCCAGCTGGATCTTCCTGGTATCCGCGGCTCCATTCTTCGCGTTCTCCTCGACCATGACCTTCTGATCGATCTTGGAGGGGAGCAAGTCGAGCTCATGCAGGACCTTCTCAATGTCGATGACGAGGCGCTCCGCGAGGGTGCGGGAGAAGTCTTCTCTTATCACAACCCGCAGCACCGTCACGTGCTGCGCGTCGGGGGGCATCGTGTAGGCAGGGACGATCCACCCGAAGCGCCTCAGCATGTCGGAGACCTCGAACTCGCTGTGGCGGCTGTTGTCCTTGAGGGAGAAGGCGACGAGGGGCACCCCGTCATCCTTGGAGACGATGTTGAAGCGCCCCGACTTCTCCAATCCTTCTTTCAGCACCATGGCGTTTTCCCTACAGTTCTCCATGATGTTCCTATAACCCTGGCGAATCAACATTGATGTCATGAACAATACTGTGACAGTGACTACCAAAATGCTAAACAACAAGGCTCTCTTCATTAACATCTTCTAGCTCACGCTTGTTACCAACTTACCTCATAACCCAACCGAATGAGCTGGTAGTACTGGGCAATGACTTGACTTGAACCTGCAAAAAAAATTGTTTTCAAATCAAATCACAGTGTATAAGCACAATCTAGGGTCAATCGTGAATCTGGAAGCTAAAAAGGAAACGAGAAATCAAAATACCCTTGGAGAAGTTGAGGGTGAAGGTGGGTTGATCAGCCCCCAGATAGTTGATATGGAAAATGAGCTCTTCAGGCAAGTCCTCTTTGCTTCTCCAGATGACCCACCCAATTCCTGCATATACCAGCCCATACTTGTGCCCGCTCACGTTGATGCTCTTCACCAATGGCAACCTGAAATCCCACTGCAGCTCCGGGTACAAGAATGGTGCGATGAAACCTCCGCTCGCTGCATCCACATGGATCGGAGTGTCCCATCTGCCAAATTCGAAACGATGAACATCTCTCGACTTACAAAATCGAGTGCAATTTGGTACAAGCATGAGCTCTTTTGCGGGCGTGTTTTTACCCGGTTTGCTTGTTCTTTTCGGTCAGGAGGTCGTTCAAGAGCTTGACGTCCTCGAACTCGCCGTTGAGGGTGGAGCCGAGGATCGCGGCGACGCAGATGGTGTTCTCGTCGACCATCTCGACGGCCTTGGTGGGGTCCATCACGTAGTACCCATCCCTCAGTTTCACCTCCTTCAGCTCCACTTCAAAGTACCTCGCAAATTTCTCCCAGCATACCTTCACATTGTAATTCATCACAAGTTAGGATACCAGAACAATGTCGATTGAGAGTTTCGCCTTCTTTTTACTTTGAACTTGGAGGGAAATCGATTTTCAAATATCAACAAAGCTAAGAGATTGTTTCTCCAAATATTGAATTAACTATTTTTTAAGTTTGGATTATGAATTAGTACCTATGGTGACACAATAGAAAGGTCACAAGCTATGCAGTAATGAACAGTACCTGAACATTAGCACCGGTGACGATGTTAGGCTTGTCGCAGGGTTTGCCCTCAGCTTTCCTCTTGTTCTGCCACTTCCTCTTGAAAGCAAGCCCCGCCAGCATGATCGCTTCCGACGAGCCCACCGTGCCTACTCCGACCGCAGTTTCCGAATCCCCGAGGGGCGCATTGAAGAGATGGGCTATCATGTTCACACATCGATTCTGCATTCGATAGTAATTATAGTCATGTCAAAAGAAAAATAAACCGATAGAAACCGTAATGGCAATATACATTGCAAAACTTCACGTCACATCTCCAATTTTTTTTTTAAAGTAGTTACAATTGACATCTTCAATTTTCAATCAGTTTCAACAAGTGAGGTAAGCGGATGTAGTTACCAGAACATAAATTGGCAAACGTGGGTCGAAAGGATGTAAACGAGCATGCCGCATGGCACAACCACAAAATTCAACCCCCCCTACTACAGTTCTTTTTCGGGTTCATTTAATACTATACATGCCGTATTCATTATGGTATTTCGTAAAGCTCTAGCATTGAAGATTTAGTTTTTAGTTGATGCGAAGTCTATTGAGGGGGGATTTCCAATAACGATGTGCACTGCATGTGATGGGAAAGCCAGTACGCTAATCATGGCCGATCTGTCTGCAGAAAATGTCGTTTGCAATCTATGGAGGAAGATTAGTCCGATGAGGTTGTCGGGTTCCGTCCGATCGGAACATCAAGCTAATCCAGAAGTCAAAAAGCAAAGCACGAGACATATCTGGGTAGATGATAACTGACAAATCAACGCCACGTCTCCAGCACAAAGTAGCCAAGGAAAATGGGTAACTTCCAGATTTATCAAAGTCAAAACGATCAGTCACTATCGTGATAGCTAAGCCTAAGAGAAAACCTAAAGTTTCCAGAATTTTCTCCGTTGAATTTTCGACACCATCCAAGAATTGTATATAATAAAATATGTGTTAGATTGACACGCGCCGCATTCTGATTTCAAGTCACACTCTGATTTTAGATTCCAAATTCTTATTTATCGTGATTTTCAAGAATTCAACAAGAACGTTAGAGTTAGTAGATGTCGGATTCTCGGATCCGAATCACTTCGTGGATGAGCATATTTGCTAAATAATTATACCAAATCCTCAAATCAAATAAAACATTACTAAAATGCACAAGTTGGGTTCCAAGAAAGGATTGGATACGACCAGCTGAAGCCCCCACCCATATTGACCCTTACCCATTGAATCGAAAGCCGTGTGGGGACCCCGATCCGTCACGACTTCCACTAGCGACATTAGGTTTGAGCTGACAACTCCGAATCGGGGGACCCATGGCAGCTAACGATTGGCTAGGCATTTGTCCGACATGGGGCTCGTATTTAAGCGGTGGACCAAATCAAAGGCGACCAATTCAGTTATTAACGCCGCCGGTGCCGGCACGCGGCATGCCCTGCCTCCATGATTGCATCTCAAAAGTCGGACCAGCTAAATCTTACAAAATTCCTAAGTATACATCTCTTCCTCGTAGTAGGATATGTACGAGACTAAGAATATGGTCCTAAAATAATGGAAAACGAAACTCGTCTCCTCCTGTCCGACGTATCTCGGGACAAGTGCCATAAAAAAATTCATCAAACTATATTCATTGTAACACAAATATTTCATCCAGGGTATATATATATCACACTGTTTTAAGTTCCGAATTTTTCATGACAAAAGAAGTTTAGGGTATTTATATCACAACAGATAAGTTTAAGGTTTTTAGTGAAGCTAAAAAAAGTTTTGGATACTTATGCCACAGTAAACATTTTATGGTAATAGCCCCATATCTCGTGATCTTTAGGTGCTTGTCTAACTTTAAGCCAATGGGTGTGGGATTATCGAAATAAAAGAGAAATCATAGCAATTGACAAGCAAATAGTTAAATTAAAATAATCGACGCTTAGTAAAAAGGAATGCAAAGCGCCTATTCGAGTATTAAGTTGTCGGAATCACGAGGCATGGCGATCTCTCTCTCTCTCTCAATGAATTGACAAAGAGGGGAAGGAAGGAATCGAAAGCAAGGAGGAACTTTCGAGCCTCTCCTTCGTGCACGTCAACCGCAAATTATGGGACGATGGAATGTGTTCATCGGGTTCCATTGTCAATGTCAAAGCACTGTGTTACTTCTGTTTTTTTTTGGTAAAGACTGTGTTACTTCTGTTCATACACGCTAGAAAGATTAATAAAAAATCGGCTTTTTTCTAAAAATCGTTGTCTTACTCCTCTATTGACGCGGGCAAAGCAAATCGTTTTTCATAAAGTAATTGCAAAAAAAAAAAAAAGCACACGCGCACACGTACATATCTTTTTCTAAGTTTTCGAATTTTAGAATTCGGAAATTGATGGCACAAAGCATAGCGGATCCAATAAGATTGGAGGTCCCAAACGCGTGAATTGATATCTCTCTTTAACTTTTGTGGACCGTGTTTAGACTTTCGAGTCATTTAAGTGTTTCCTTCCTTTATTAGGTAAGACACATAATGCATGGTCTGCCCCACCGTTCGAACCAAAATAGGGTGAACGGGCGGGCCATGTGACCCTCCACCTGTTGATTTTCTAGCCGCCGATACGGGAATTCTTTTTCTTTTTTTGGATTAATCTCCCACGTCATTTTCATATTTATTTTATTGTTCCTATTGTCCTCTTTTGGTGCCATACGCTACTTCTCATAATCATACGACCATGGCCTAAAAGAGTTTTACGGGACAAGAAGGATCATCACCTTGTTTCTTAAATCTTAACAAGCGTTTCGTCGAAGTTTCGATACGAATGTTCATAATGTTTCGGGATTAAATGATAGTTAAACTCTTTATGTGATGGTAAATGGTAAGGTTGTATTTCGTCGTCCAGATGGAGAGTCGGATAAAATTAGAGTTATCCTATCCAACATTTGGAGGCACAGCCAGACTGGAATAAGTTCTGATAATATCTCAGATTACTTATTCGGGCACCGAGAGTGAGATAAAAACTATCCCATCCGCATAGAATTAGAAATTTTAAAATACTCTAAAATAAGATAAAAAGACAAAAGCCTTAGGGGACCACAATAGGCGCTAGTGATGACCAATCACGGTGGCAATCGCAATTGACCACTTGTGTCCATATTGAAATCTAGACTCCCAACTTTAAGTGTTGAAGGTAGATTATTGCAAGAGACGCACCAACAATTGATCCCAAACCACATATTTGTTTGTGTCTTTTTATTCTTTCAATTCTTTGACCTTCTTAGTTATATTTCTGAATTGTTAATTCTACTTCTATACCTATATTTGTCGTGATATTCGCGTTCTACTAAACAAAACATACCATATCACAAATTCCCCACATTGTTTTATCCTATCTTTTCATTACCGTTATCCAATCCTAATTTTTGTTCAAGCGACCAAACGTAGCATGAGAGGACATCAAATAATAACCTTATGATTAATTTACATTATATGAATTGAACGATAGAAAGCGTCTTCTTTATGTACTTACCAGTCAGTCTTTCTATCCTCCTTTTTTGGTCCATTCTTGACTTCAAGAGGTTTCATATTTTAAATCATCACATGGGACCCACTCCTACATAATGTAATCACAGAAAAAGGGTATGCTACACTTTATGCTTGTTCCTTCTGTTTTTTTATCTTTATTATCTTTTCAAGTTCTTGATCAAGTGGGTTCAATTGGATTTGGGAGAACATGTTGTTTCTTTTCCTTTTTAACATTATTACTCCTTGGACTATGGACATCCCACACATACCAAGCCTTCATCTAGTTCCTTGACTAAGAAAAAGAAATCTTCTTTATAAACCGCAATTTTTGGCCCGAAGAAAATCGTATTATATATAATTTAGGTGCTTAATTTTCCTATCGGCTCTAGGGCTGACCACAAGAAAATCAAAAATCAATGGCTCAAGACTAAAAGCAACTACCGTACTTGTGGTGCAAAGTACGAGGTTGATCAATTTCAAGATCTAGATTTGTTGCAAAAGGTTCATCGAATTAGTACTTAGCTTCGTCAAAATCTTCGGGCTCTAGAAGGAAGAGGACATTCCATCTAGCTAAGTGAGGAATCAATTTTTCGGGAATGATATATAATAAAATAAAGGTAGTGTTTTAAAGAATCAAACGAAATCTTTATTTTCTTTTTGCTACTTTAAGTATATCGCAGATCTGAGTTGTGGCCACGTAGTTCACTTTTTTTTAGGGTTTGTCATGTATTGGTCGACTTTATCAAAGGTATGATTGCAGAGTTACCGACCCATCAAGCAACCTTCGTCATACTTAATCCTCCCTCTAAATAAATCATTTATGTTTTACTATTCTCTTTTCTGAATTGATTTAACTCCATTTTAATAACCCAGATCTAACCCACGAATAGTCTCGTCATTAACACCGCAATCCACGCTTAAATTACCACTTCCCTGTCCACATTTAGGCATGTCCTTTTCTTGACATGAATCCATGATCTAAGAGGTGATCGTTTTTTCCATTGATCTATGTAATTTGGAGAGTTTGCAGCAGAAATGGCAACGCAACGACAATGAAGTGCAGAACAAGGGTTAAGGAGGACTCGCCTGCAACTCGGTGGTGACCGGGTACTCGTCCATGTCGACATAGTTCTTGTTGATGGCGGCCATTATGAGCTTATCGCACTCCGGCTCCATCCACGTGGTGACGAACGACGCCAGGTTGAGCCTGGGGTTCCCGTCCAGCATGAGCTCGTCATTGATGATCTGGTACGCAGCCTCCTTGGGGATCGAGTTCTCCGGCATCTTGAACCTGGATCAAGATCCATCCGATCATAATGAACATGTGTCAAACCACGAACATTAAAAAGAATATCGAAAGCTCAAGCTATCGGGAGAACGGCCTAGTCATGACCAAGACGACACATTGAAGAAAGACCGAAGGATCGCAACACATCACCTGGGGAGGGAGGTCCGGACATAGCGCGAAGCAAAGGTCGAGTGGATGGAGACGTCGGACTCGGAGGCTGTCTTGGAGAGAACCATGGCGATGAAGATCGAATTTTCTTTCTTGTGGGGGGTCTTTGGCTATGGAGGAAGAACTGAATTGGGGTTTTATGGGGGAAGATGGGCTATTTAAATTGAGAACGTGAGTGGACAAGCACTATATTTAATAAAATATTTTTGGAGTAAATAAATGGTTTGATTAAGTTTGTGAATTATTAAATTATTTTCCCCCCATTTCATGGCAATTTTCTATGGACGAATCAGAATAATAAAAGAAAAAGAGGAAGAATACCGCCCCCTGTTCATGACTGGATGATACGATTGGTGATTGACTGTCATGTGAGTACGCGTATAGGCATGAGAAATACTATTTTACGCATTTTCTTTGTTTGGGAGTCATTTGTCAGGTCTTAACAGGTCATGCCACTTTATAATCTGATTTTGGATCTATTAGCCATACAATTCCAGCAATATCTCTAGATTAGATCAGGACCGCTAAAGCAATTCTCGTGTTCTTCGAAAGTCGACAAACCCATTAACTACCGATGGTCCTGTTTTATCTTTCCATGAATCAATAGATATTTTTTACTTTAAATGCATATATGAAATTACAGTACAACGCGTTTTGTCCAAATCGTCTATGATATCGGGGCTTTCGCTTGCAAACCTTGCTCACGACCTGGCTAACCAAGATCTGTTGCGAGTGTATCACATATCCACTCATAATCAACTTGCAGATGCGAAGCCTATCACACGGTAATGCTTATTCATTTACAGCCTTGGACCGGCATGCGCGATCGATGCCTCGTTTGTAGGGGCATATTGGAGAAAATGCCTCTCTACAGTCGAGCAATTCCAGCCGTTGCTGTCAATTAGATCAAGACTAATAAAGCATTGGAAAGTGCGGCAAAGGGTCCCTAAAGTCGGGAGATCCATTTAACTAGATGGGATTCCAAATTAAGACTAGATGGGTTTTATTCCATCTTTTGTTGGACAGAGGGCCGCAGCTTAGGAAAGTTCCTTGCATACGTTCCGGTAAATATCTTATCATAAATCATTAGCTATGGCTATTTTGTACTTTAAATGCATGTAAGCAACCGCGGTACAACGAATCCTGCCGAAACCATTTTGTCGTCGAGATACGGATAAGCGAAAGACGATTTTGTGGTTAATTTCTGTTTCGAAAACAGATTAGTGAAAATAGAAGAGATGCTGTGTCATTTTTAGTTCTCGTGGTCTTATGTCTTCTTAAGTGTCTTTGCTTAATTATGTCAAACGACCTCCTAAACGCTAATGGCTTCGATGATGTTTGCTGTATATCTGTCTTCTTGTTCATTTTCGCTTTCTAGTTTTCAGTGTGAATGTATTTTGTGTTTTGATCTTTTAGTTTCATAATGTCAAAACTCGAACATCATATATGTCCTTGTTTCACTGGCCGAAAGATTCGTGACTGCAAAATAGCCCATGTGGCGCCTAGTGAGCCGAGCCGAAAGATTCCTGACTGTAGAATAGCTCGTGTGGCGCCTAGTGAACCGATAGCACCAGGCCAGTCTTCCTTCTAAAGATTGTTTCTAAGAACAGTATAGTAAATCGTATTCTCACATCAAGATCGTAGTAAGCCCAGTTTAGCTCGATTATCCAGGCCCTCGAGCAAGATATACAGAACACTTCAATATAACAATTGGTTTTGGCTTGCCATAGCTTCATCAGAATAGTGGCATCAACTCTCGATCGATTTACGCAAAGGAGGTCAACCCCACCTTCAGAAATCCTCTAAGATGGTATTCATTCCTCTCTAAAATTCCTAGCACATACGCTCGCACAAACCAACTGTATTATCCCTTATGAATCCCTCACTCTCCACCTCAATGTCACAAATTTCTACTTATCAGCTTACAAGGGTATAGGAGAATTCGATCAGTGACACTCGTCCATGCATTAACCTTGACCGTGGATAGTTGCTATTTCTATTCCGCATAGTTTCATTGGCATGTCCTCTGCATATGATTCTAAATCCTTCACACGTTGATAATGGAAAAGAAATCGCTCTAAATCCAAAATAAGGCGCCATCGCTCTTCATGGCCAACCTCCGCTGACAATGCGCCGGTGATCGGACTCTTTTTTTCCGATTAAAGACGAGGCCGCTCTCAAATATTCATGAGATCCAAAGTCGATGGTGACGAGTAACGACTCATTCTAAGTCTACAGCTTTTGATTGTCCTCAGAACACTCTTTATTGGCTCATTCATCAATCCAAACTTTATTGTCTCTATTGTCATGTCGACATATTGAGGCGGTCCCGGCCTCCAAGGTAGCCGATGGGGAAAATCGGGTTGGTCACGATTAATTGCAGTTGCCGTCGGTCGACCTTCTCTAGTGTGAAAGGTCGGGATCAATTATGTAGTTCTTCCTTACCGCCATCGATATTATTTAGGTGGCCAACTTGGACCTATTCAATTTGGCCGCTGAAAGGACAAGTCCCCAACTCGCCCACTTCCCACTTGCTATCCGATCTTGAATTTGGCCAGCTTCCTCTTAGATGCGAACAGGCTTGTGCCGGGACGGGGACGCAGATGAGTTTTGGTCGGTCGGGTTTTTTTGCGAGCGGAGGAAAATCGAATCCAATGATGCAGATCTGGGCGAGGGCCTCGCCTAGCCAGATCTGGGCGAGGGTCGACCGACCACCCTCACCGGCCCTAGCTTCAAAATCTGAAAAAAAAAAAAATAGAGAAAAGGAAAAAAAATAGAGAAAAATCTAAAAAGTTCATAAATTATTAAAATGTTATATAAAAATGTTTAGATCAGCGGCCGGCGTCCACGTCAGTAATTTCCGGCCATAATTAGTCGGATTGACTCAGTTGACAAGAAATGAAAAGGTTTAGGACTTAATCGATAAAAGTACAATAAATTTAAGATTCTTTAAATAATTTTTCGTCCAATTGCGGGTCTCCGCCAACCGGAGACGACTTGAGGAAAGCTCCTACCATCAATTCCGACATATCATATCGCTTAAGAAAGAACCCAGCTTCGCACGTCAACGTAAATATCAATAGCATCACTCGAAGATGAACAGACCCACTTGCTCAATTCTGCAGGAGAATATGCGGTTTGCCGAGGGAGAGAGGGGGAGAGTCCTAGGCCATTTTGTCCCTTTGCTTTCTTAAAATAAAAGAACAGGACAACGTTTGAGCACCTTTTTGCATAGGGGAATCAATTATTATGCCTGGAGCACGATGCTTAGCACGCTAATCTAAGACACGTCTCGCCAAATTTCCTTTTTACTTTCAAATTCTAGAAAATTTTAAAACTTCCGCTCCCTTTTTTGTCCTAGCGATATAAAAAATGGGCTGATTCAAAAAAAAAATGCCAATTTTATTTTTAGTGATAATTCTAATTCGAACTTTTTTCGTTTCGATAAAAAGCATCAATTTTTACTTAAAAATCTGACCCCCGTGATGCGAAATTTTCAAATTGTTCGGGTCAAATTTGGAATTTAAGTGAAAGTTTGCGATTTTTTATGAGACAAAAAAATCGTATAAAAATTGTCACTTAAAATAAAGTTGGTGCTTATTTTTAGAATTAACCCTATAAAAGATATCAGTACACATAAAATACGAGAATTTATTGAAAAATTACCAAAAGCGAATATTTAATAGTCTTAAAATATAATAACAATGTGACTCTCGTGTATACGGTTCGATTTGTGCGAAGATGATGAGTTCCTCACGAGTGATCATCTTATGCCGATTCGTGGAAAAAAATCTGGCGGAGCAGCATAGCTTCGCACTAGCAGCAAATCGATCCGCGATACCCGATCAACAGACACAGTAGGCCAGGATTGGGACGGCCCATTTACGTCCATTCTAGTTTTGGAATTATTTTGTCTAGATAAAATGTAAATCGTCGCATGTGAAGCCGGTGCTGTCGTGTTTTCTTGAATACGTGAGGATTACGACAAGGAAAATTACATGAAATTTTGGTCATGACAGCAAAATCGACTGAAATCTTGCCCTGGTCTCCACCCTTATCCGGCCATCGTTTCGTAGACATGAACGGAATACGGATCCTGCCATTTGGCGACAAAGGGCAAACAAACTATCACGATCGGAAGATGTCAAACCCTAGGAGGCTCGAAACTCTTAAAGCGGGGGCAATCGAGGCAAATTCAAATGTGAAACACAAATCCATCCGAGTACATAAATAATACAAACTACTTTCGTTAATTTCCTCCCCCCACAAACCATCTCATTCAGGATTTGAGCTCATTCTCCCCAAATCAATCCCCCTTTATTTCTTCTTCTCCGGGATCACAGCCACAGGCAGACACCACTGCTTCCCACATGTTATCCACCAGTCACCTGTGCGGAAATGAAATCAACCACACTCATTGATATATCAACAATAAACATCAGCGAACAAAGACATCGATCCATACAGAAGGAAAATAACTAATGTTAACTTCTGCTCTGTTTTCCTCTTTTTACTTTTCCTTTTCGCAGGTAGTCCTAACTGCTGAGGAATATGTTCGTTACCGAATTGAGTCGAGAAATTGTAAACATGCTGGATGTTTCTCATCAGGAGATGGAAAGTTAGGCAGCAGTTAGTACTTCAAGTGAGTAGAACTTGATGAATCAGAATTCAACATTTACATTTTTCATAGCTAGATGATCTGGTCAAGAAATCTTTACTGATAGCAGAGTGATATATTTTAAGTGCTGATTTCATTCTTTAAAGCTGCTTTAAATTCCACCACAGACCTTTATCTCTATTTTCTAATTACGGCCCTTCTTACATTCACATCAGTGGATGGAACCAAATGGTGACATCTTCACTGATGGATCATCTCAGAGCTAGCATTTTATATTTGGTCGAGTAAAATTAGCAAAGAACAAGACTCGAAAGAGAAAACGTGAATCCTCAGATTGTGTTGCGACCATTCATTCTTAAACAGTGCATGCATGTGACTTAGTGATCAATCAATAGACCTAGAACAGACATAGGAAAAGTCCAGGACCCTTACCTACAGCAGAGATTGGCATGAAAGCCTTGCCTTGAGTTCATTTGCCACAGCATCAATAAACTCTTCGGTGTTCAGGTATTGATCCCTAGTAACCCTGCGCAACTCATGAGGAATTAATACAAACTCCTGTGCACAAATTAATTCACAAAAGCAAGAGGGCTCCAGGGGAACGAGGACATTGAAGATTCTTAAGATCCTAGAAGTACTTACTTAGAACCATGAATGAGGAGCGCAAGATCCTTGGTCATCTTGCCAGACTCAACAGCTCCAATACAAGCTGCTTCTAGTTTCTCGGCAAAATCAAGGAGTCTGGCATTGTCATCCAACTTGGCCCTGTCAAAGTAAAATCAAAGCTCATGAAGCGCCATTAAGAATATTCCAAGAAACTAAGCAATGCATTATGTATTGAGTGAAAACCACACAACAAAAAGGAATCACAATTGTACCTATGAGCAAGCCCTCGTGACCAAGCAAATATAGAAGCAATGCTATTAGTGCTGGTTTCGCCTCCTTTCTGATGGACCCGATAATGGCGGGTAACTGTACCATGAGCAGCTTCTGCTTCAATTGTTTTTCCGTCTGGGCAGACCTGCACACAGTATGTTGATGGATGAAAAAGTGGTCACAAGATCCTCCGAATCGAGAGATAGAGAAAACGTGATCAACGTAAACTTTGGGTTACTACTCTCTTTTTGGTTGATCCCTAGGTTCGAACAATAATATAGAGAATGCATAATCACTACTTTTCCGTGAGCCCCTCTCACATGAAGGGCATTAATGAAGTTGCCATCAGCAGGGCATATACTTGCAGAAGTTCTTCAGTTCCAAGAAAAATCTAAAAATAAATAGCAAGCCACATAAAACTATAGAGGGCCAAATATTGTGGAGGCACCTTATTCAACTGCAGTTTCAAGGAAATAGTGTTTAGTTATGTTTTACACCTAGTCAAAATCATCCTTGATAAATCTGGATAGGCGGTATACATGCAGAAGTTCTTCAGTTTCAAGATAAATCTTAATATATATATATATATATATATTATATCATATTAGCGGCATACAACTCAACAGGACCAACATTATGTTAAGGCACCTTATCCATTTGCAATTTCTTATAATTAGAGCGGTAGTTTATGTATTACACCTAGTGAAAATTATAGCCAAAAATGGAACACGTAGCCCAGTCAAAATTATGCATGCCATATAAAGTGAAACATATGACCTGTTCTTTATGATTACTTCACTGAAGACAGTGATCAGTTCCGAAGTAAACCAAGAATTCCAAAAATAGCAGGAAAACTAAAACATGGACTTCTATTGCAAATCCAACCGATGGAGAAAAGTTTCTCCACATGCAGCCGTCGTTGTGACCAACTCACCAACGGGTATGAAGGCTAGTGGAGACAGTTTGTCTCCACTGATAGTGTTTCTATGATAATCATTTTAAAAAATCCAGTAAAAGACCAGGTTCACATTTTTTTATCCTTTTGAAAAAGCAAAAGGAGGCTACCGATAGCTTCCATTTGATGTAATATAAGATAATGCTGAACACAAAAGATACAGGTAATTTACCAAGACAGATGTCATCAAACCAAGCGATCCAAACCCTGCAATTATCAAAACAATCATCAATTACTAAAAGGAACCAGCTTCTCATATAGACGACCTGAGAACTCTAAAGCAAATTAGTTCGGACAAAGTCACACAAACCTTGGGCTAAGAAATCACTCTGGACATCTCCATCATAGTTCTTGCATGCCCATACATAACCTCCCTCGCTCTTTAGAGCATAAGCCACCATATCATCAATAAGACGGTGTTCATACCTTCAGCAATGATAGAGTAAGTCAACAAGATAGCAGACAGTCACCAGACAACTCTGGCAATCAACTTCACCACTCACCAGATTCCGGCAGCCTCAAACTTTGACTTCCAGTTGGCCTCGTAAACTTCTTGGAATATATCCTTGAATCTGCATTAATATGATCCACCCTTATATTCTTCAGATACAATTAGCAAGCAAGGATTCACTTTCTAACAGAATCAGAACAAGAAAACATTTATGACAGAATAAGGACACTATATACCTTCCATCATATTTTTTTAGAATGGTATTCTTTGTGCTAAGATAGAGCGGCCACTTCTTCTGATAAGCAGTGTTCATTGAAGCCTCAGCAAAAGCACGGATTGACTGCATTATGATATAAGAAAACGCTCATTAAAAAAAATGGTTGACTATGGTCAACAAAATGATTGGATGATCCAACAGCCCAAAACATTTCGCGCGCGAGAGAGAGAGAGAGAGAGAGATTCTAACTCTAACCTCATCTGTGTTGTACATGGACAATGCAACTCCACCAGCACCCGTGAAGTTATACACTTCTAGCTCAGTCTTCTCATCCGTGCCTTCTGGCACTGCAGATAAGTATACAGATCTAGTCAATCCCAGCAACAACCAGAAAAAAGAAATAAATTTTTATAAACATTTGCAAAATTGATATTGTACCAAAGACAAGTTTAAGTTTCCCAGCTCCTTTAATGACTGCATCAGTAGCTCGGTATTGATCACCAAAAGCATGTCTTCCAATGCATATTGGCTTTGACCACCCTGAACAAAACAGATTATTTCAATTAAGATATCTAAAGATTCATACCCTATATCTGTCCTGAATAATTACTACCTGGGACAAGCCGGGGAATATTTTTGCACAATATTGGCTCTCTGAAGACAGTGCCTGAAGAGAAAGCAAACGGCTAATAGCATAAGATGACCTAAGAATAATTTGATAGATAAAACTGCACATGACCCTCAAAATTTTGACTCACCATTCAAGATGTTCCTAATCGTCCCATTGGGACTTTTCCACATTTGCTTCAAAGTAAACTCCTTCATTCGAGCTTCATCTGTCAATTACACAACATAAAAGTCTGTGATTACCAAAAGCAATAAAGGACACCTGTTTCTTAGTTTAAACAAGTAGAACTGTTTTCAACAGAAAGCTTAAGTATCTTTACCTGGTGTAATAGTTGCACACTTGATTGCCACATTGTATCTGAAATGGGAAAAAAAGGATAGGTCAGGAGTTCGAGCTATTAAAAAGTATAGATAACAAGCATATTGAAGTGTCAAATTATCTCATTAACTGAAATTTGACGAAGGTTTGTTCTAACTAGAATGAACAGAGCAGGATGGGAGACTGGTACACACAAAGTAGACTGATCTTTCCCGCGGAAGCGGGGCGGGCGGTTAGTAGATAGTAATATGAAAACTGATAGCAGAAGCATAATCGAAAGCTTCTTACAGTAATAATTGCATAAATGATAGGAATTAACCAATACCAAGGAAACAGGACATACTTTAGAGTTGCTTCTGCACTTTCAATCGTAACTTTGTCATCGGTGGCATCACGATGATGAAGACCAAGGTCAAAGTACTTGATATCCAACTCCAAGAAGGGAAGAATAAGCTGAAAAGGTTTAAAAAGATATGAGGCTCTGGAATTAAATTGCCCAACAACAAAGGTGAGCGGGACGGCAAATGAAAACCTAGATGACTTAGAGATCACCTTATCCTTGATCGATTTCCAGAACACTCGGGTCATTTCATCCCCTGGATTGAAGCACCAGACAAGAATCAGAAAAAGAAATTGTAAAGGCGGGAAAAATTTAAGCTAATCGCCTTGGTGCTGGGAAATGCCCACACATGATATGAAAGAATTAAATGATCAAGAGTAATGTCCGATTTGGTTAACTTCAACAGCTCGAGAGCAAGTGGAAAAACGTCACATCATCTTATGAATAACTGAAGCAAGATATCGTTGCTTCAACTTAGTAGCTGCATACCTTAACTAGCTCATCCCTTCTGCTTAATAAAGAATTGCTTATGCTTTGTCCCAAGGAATTTAACACACAAATCAAACCGATTCAAGTCTAGAGCTCAGTTCATAATCGTGGCCACGGGGAATTCCAAACAACTGTTTTCAAAAGGCACTGTTGACTTCTAGAAGCTACAGTAACAATTTAAAATGTCAACAGCAGTTCCATTGGAACCACCGGTAGAGTGGACTCTGTTCAAACAGAGCGACTCCACTTACGAATCAGCACTAAATTCGAAAGCTTCCCATCGAACACAGCAAAAACACTACGGCCGATGTAGGATGGCAAAAGAATATCAAAGAGAGACTCGATCATCATGTCAGAGATAACACTCGCCGATTACATCCATCTGAATCGGACTCGGACGCAAGCCACCAACTCCGAGACCGCGAGCTGAGCAAGTTCAAAAGAGTTTAAAAGAACCACCCGCCACTCAAAACCTAACACTCGGACCAAGAGACTTTCGGACAACAACCACCTCGTTTTCCGTAGCATTTCCACAACAACCCCATCATTTTCGCACCGTTTCAGAACAACAGCCGCACCATTCTTATCGTAGCAATCAATCGAGCCCTCTCCATTTGAAAACCGAATCAGAAGCATGCGACATCTAAATAAGAATCAAGCACGGTAACTCATAATGCGCCCTCGCGGATCCGAACGTATTCGATGATCCAGCGGTCCGTCTACGTCGGAAGCTCGCGCCGAAACAGTAGGATCAGCACAGCATGCGCGAATCGAGAGAAAGGGCCCGACGAGCGCTCTCTCTGCGTCAGGAACGATTTCGCTACGCACGCCAACCGCGGGCGCTGCTAGTAACCCCCGAACAACCACCGGGCGCGCGCGCGAACGGTCACACCTCAGATCTAAGTCGCGGCGCTCGAGCAGATCAAATCGCGACAGAAAAACTACAAAAAAAAAAAAAACAAGCGGGGGAACGAGAGGCGGTGGGAGGGAGGGAGGGAGGGAGGGAGAGAGATCCGACCGTCCATCTCGACGATGGGGCTCTCGACCTTGATCTTCTCGAAACCCATTGCCTCCCGCGCGAAGCTCAACGGAAGCAGCGAACCAGGCGAGGGGATTCGACGGTGATCTTTTGCACGGAAGAGAAAGAGACGGAGCGAAACGGGACACCTCGCTGGAGGAAGGGACGACGGGTATTTGTACACCGTCTTGCCGGACCTTTGCTCTCGCTTCTCGCATTTGGCATCCTACTTCCCGCCCTTATTTACATCATTGCCATCGCCCGAACCGGGTTCTTCTCCGCTGACGCAACGCGCCGGACCAAAAATTCCGCGGTTTTTTTTCGTCCGCGCGACCACACGGAGATGAACCGCCGGTCAACCCGCGGTTCGCTGCGGAATTTTTACTTTTTTATCTGTTAATAAAATCATGTTCCCATTTTTTCGTAATTTATTCGTTATGAACGGCAAAAAATGGGGAATATATCCTTTTGTTCGAATAAAAAAACATACATTATTACCACAACAATTTTAACACGAACTACAATTGGTACAATGGAAGAAATCAAATGAACGCCATTGATAGCTTCCAATGATCAATCCGCACGCTATATATGGGCGGCGAACATAACAATCTATATAAATATACAATAACAATCTCTGAAATCACATCTAAAACATAACACCTTAATTTGTAATTCTAGCACAAAAAAAGGACCTTGATTTGTGAGGGACCGGCAATCTTATTGACTATTGAGTAATTCTCTTGCACCTTCACTCATTTTGCTACCGCGAATTTTCATTTGATGAAAAAACACACGCGTTTCAGTATCGTTAGTTTCAATGAATTTTATCATCCCACTCGCATTTTCAGCCCCGAGCCTAAGGACCAATTTGAGCCTAAAGTAAACATAGAGCATGGCTATGGAACTTTTGAAATCAAGTCAGTACAATATAATGCACGTGTCCCAGTGCATCGTTACGTACTCGTCCGTCTGTCGGCGTTTAATTACCGATCGGGAGCGAGCGAAAATTGATTCGGACATCACCCGACGGTGATATCGAAACGGAAGCGGATCTCGTTTTTTTCCCCTTTGGGAACCTTTTCAGACTGAACCTTAGACGATGGCGGTGGTGGAGAATAAGACGGAAGCCCGAGGGCGATTGGGGAAAGAGGGGCCTCGTGGTAAGTCAGCATTGATGTCATGTGAAGTCCACCTAACACGACAGATTCACCGAACGCCCATCCTCATAATATTCAAAAGACATCCATCACAGCCAGACGAAATATCTGAAGTCGCCTTCTACACGTCCGTTTTCTCCGTCACAATCATAACCCCAACCGATCCGCACTCTCTTTTCCTCCCCTTCCACGAATGATTCACCCTTGGACTAGCCTCGGCATGTTGGGGACGTCGGCGACGTCACGTCGCTATCGGGGACGAGCATCGAGCCCGGTTATTCCCGGCAATTGAATCGAATTGGCCCATACCAATCAATTTTAGGGAAAGCATTGATTCGGTTTTCGATTCCAAAGCCGGGAACACCCATTCTACCTAAGAACCGGTTGAAGCGGATCCAGATCTCCGGTTGAACCGGTTTCAAATCGGTTTTCGAAACCTGTTTCGGGGGGGGGGGGGAAAGTATTTTTGCGCCTTTCCGAAACTAGAGCTGGCCGATTCGATTCTCGATTCAAAAAATTGGAAACTAAAGTCATAGTATTGATTCCCAGTTACTTATCCCAAAGCCGATCGACCATAGTCACTATCGAGACGAATAGTCCCTCAAAGCAAGCATGAGCAAATATGACGTGGATTCATTATATTACATCAAGTCGGTCTCGTTCACCACGTATTTGAAGTTACGCGAAAAATACAAATTTCTAAATGTCTTTTGCATTGTATTGGATATTACCCATCATATTACATGGAGTAAATTTCCCTTAATGTAAATTAAATATCTTTGTGGATTTTCTTTCGCAAAATAAAAAATGATGACCGCCAAAACCCGACTTTAGGGAAAAAAATAGTACCCCTAAAAACTGGGAAAATTGTCCAAAGAGACCTAAATTTATTACATTTTTGCCAATTCGGTCATACATCATTTGATTGTACTAATTGAGTCTTAAACCTTTTTATATTTTGTCAATTAAGTATAGTTGACCAAAATCAGGTGAAAACCACTAATGTGGACACCAATAGTTTTGCGTTACACAACTGGTAATGACATGGACACTCTTTATTAGTATTTTTATTAAATTTTTTTATTTTTTCTTCTTTTCTTTCCTTCTTTCTTTTTTTTTTCCAGCTCTAGCCAACAAGGCTCTGAAATCCCTTGCCTAGACCAAGCTAGGGTTGCTTGGCCCTTGCTGACCACAAGCGAAGGACGATACCTTGGGCGAGGGCCACGATACCCTCACTGACCGTGGGTGAGGGTGACGTAAACCTCGCCTGGATCTAGGCGAGGACATGACGCCCTTGCTTGTGGCCGACAATTTTTAGCCGGCGACCTCACCGGCCATAGTTTTTAAAAAACAACGAAAATAAAATAAAAAGGAAAAATAAAAGAAAATAAAATTTTTTTTAAAAAATATTATTAAAAATTGTCCATATCAGCAATGGCCACCCTACACCATGCCACGTAGGGCGGCTAATATTTACATTAACGATTTCCGGACAAAATTGGCTAAATGGATTTAAATGGCAAAACGTGAAGAGATTTAGGATTTTTTTTTTGTCATAGAAGAAGTTTAAGATTTAATCGGCATAATTAAAATATTTATGACTGAATTGGCAAAAGTGTAATATGATTTTTTAAACTCAAAGTCCATGAGCGTTTACAAATTGAACCAATGAGCCACCACTCATCAAGCCATCTCCAAGTCCATCTCTCGCTGATCTCAAGTCTCTAACTCATGGTCCGAAAAAAAATAGGGCAAGACTATTTTCAACCTCTTATATGACTAATTTTACTCCATTTATTAGACAGACAAAACTGTCATCAGTCATTAAATCGCAACTTAAAGCGATGGCCTCAAAATTATTTACTTTCCTTTTTCTTTCAGATTTTGTATATTTATGTAAGGTTTAGTTGCCATAAATAAGAATACCACATATTTTGTTTTTCATTGTTGTCGATATCCCATATACATCAAAGGTGCTATGCTTTCTTTTGTCATTTTCAGATTCTACTTAGAGAAAATTCTAAATAAATATCTGAAGTGCCTTCATTTTCTTAAATAAAAGTCTGAAGTGGATTTTGTCTCAAATAAAGGTCTAAAATGACATGTCAGTTTCAAATAAAGACCCGAGGTGGCTATAAGAGTTTCAAATAAGGGCCTCACCTCGCCGATCGCCAGCCGGTGAAATATTTCGACCGATTAAGGGCATTTTTGTCCAAAGACAATTTTCTTTTTCTTTTTCTCCATTCTTTTTTTTTCCTTTTTCTGTTTTTCTCTTTGTTTTTCGCTGGTGGCCAAGGCATCAACGAAGATCAAAGAGAAACCACGAAAAAAAAAAGGAAAAAAATTCAAGAAAAGTTTAAAAAAATGCCCTTTATCATCTTGAAAGATAAGCCCTTCTTTGAAACAGACATAACTACTTCATGCCCTTATTTGAAAACAAGCTCTACTTCAAACCCCTTATTTAAGAAAATGATGACACTTCATGCCCTTATTTGACATAAAGTTTACTTCAGGCCCTTAGTTAAGAAAATGAGGATACTTCAAGCCCTTATTTGGAATTTTTCCTTCTACTTATGCAGAAATTAGCCTTTTCGAAGTGAAAAATTTTCAATAAACCTAGTTTTTTTCTAAGTTGTCGAGCAAATTCATGAATAAATTACCCTTTAGAACCTAGAAATTTTAAAGATAAACAACTTTTTAACACGGTCACATGTTTATAAATATTTACTTTTAATACATTCTAATATAGTTATTTCTTATCATTTGTCCTTCGTATACATATACATCTAATGGATGATCCGATGAAAAATGAATACCCTCTTTAGACCCTATATGTTTCGTGAAAAATTAATGACTTAAAATACATTTTCCTCAAAATGATCGCTTGTATTGCTTAAAATAATTAGTCAATAAAAAATATTTTCATGATCACCAATAACTTATGTCCAAATATTTTTGCAAAGGATAAAAATATTTTTCGTTTATTCATTTTTGTAAGAGATTTAAGAGATTATTTTTTGAAAAATGTATTCCAAATCATTCATTTTTCTCGAAACAAACGCAGCCTTAGAGATGTTCTTTTTTTCATAATATGTTCCCCAAGGTGAAACTTTGGAAGATGAAATTTAATTAAATTAAAGCTTCGTACAAAATAAGATGCCTTAATGAGCAAAACTTTTTCACATCGTTGTTTTTACTGTATTTTAGATACTCCTATATAACGTCTTACATGCTCTATGTAAAAATGTCTCATCAGTAGCAAGGAAAAATCACAAATTCTTTGATATAGTAAATAAAGAGACTCGATATGTTATTTAGATTAATAAAATTAAAAATAATAAAAAGTTCACCATGGAGTAAGCTTTTGAATCGGACCAAAAAAAGTGAGCTTGAAATAGGAGGTGCGAAAAATAGATAACTTATTACCTGAGCAAGAAGGAAGAAGAGACTAATTTTTATTTTTTAAATCGAAAGAAGTTTAAATTTGACGAAAACCATAAAGGAAATGATTAAATTAAAGGAAACTGAGTAAATATGAAAACCATGAAGGCTAATTTTGTCTAACTAATAAAAACGAAGTGGATTTTAGTCATTTAGAGTAGAAATAGCCCCACCCAAAAAAATATTGTATTATCTACATAAACCATCCCCACCGTCGATTATAAGAGGCCCCATAGTAGGTTTAACATAATTAATTCGACATGATTCATAGACACATAGACCAACACAATCCGAATGTCTGAAATGCTCCTTCACCAAAGATCTCGAAAGTATTTGGGCCAAATTGAAACACTTTCTTAGCAAATCTTTCAATTTATATACGTAAAGTTCTTTTTCTTTTTTTGCTGGAAATGTAAAATTATTTTTCGGTTAGGCATTTAAAGATTTTTTTTTTGCTTGTCATTTCTCATTGATATAATTTTCTTTGTTGGCTTAAATTTAGCTGGAACACCTCTTATGCTGAAAATGTTAGTCACAAATTACATTTAACAGTTATGTTAGGGTGTGGTTTATACTCTCCTCCGACCAGAAGGCACGGGGCCTCGAAATCAGAGGCTTTCATATTTTGAGCATATATTTTATTGGTAGTTTGGGTTTGGGCCCATGAATACATACTGTTGCATATATAGTATATATTTTATTTCTCTTGTAATTGAGGGGTGTGTGTGTATATATATATGTATATATAATTGATGAGTGTAACAAAGACGTGTAAGGTACTAATTCTAATGAAACCCTCTGCTGGATGTAGCTCTTATCTCGATTTTCTTTTTTGGCTTTTACTCACTATTTTCTTGTGATTATGCACCAAATCCTAGCAAATTCGTGCCATTTTGTACTAAGATTAGAATGCTTCACTTGTATTTAATATGGTTCCAACGATTTGCTCTAGATATGTCGATCTATGTTGATATTTTGGCTGAACTAAAATATGCAATTAGAACGAAGTTCATTAACGTTTGGCAAATGAGTGAGAAGCATTTGTTGCATCGATTCACCTGGCCCACCGAAAGGAAACGCGAGGTGGATCAATTTCTTATGAGGTAATATGCAATTAGTGCATTGGATTCACCAGCCCACAGCATCTTTTTCTTTCACCCAAGCACGAATCCTCATTTCATTCCATTGCCACAATTCACCGCAGAAAGATATGGGAATCATCATTCCATTCCAGTCCGTTCCATTCCTGGCCCGCCAAATGCAACATAACTATTTAAATGAGGATTGTCATACCTGCTAAAAAATACTAGAAAAACAAAGAAAACCAGTCTTGTTTCCATTTAACACGACCCAAATAGAAGAAAACCAAGGATTCATGCATGTTTGGAACAATGTTACACCGCCAAATGGATTAAGCCGGAGAACTTTATAACCAGGATTCAATTAATCCATATTTAAGGACCTGATCCAAAAAATTAAATGAGAAAACGAATTGGGATTCCCTTAACTACTTTACTCAGTATTGGGATGATGATATATACACCACTTTCATCATCTTATTACGATTTCTAGATAGATTACATCGATTTGCCTAACTAAGTTGAGACAGCCCAAATGTATATGGAACCGTTTAATTAAGTTCATCTTGTGGCACGTTTATTAGTGTAAATCCCATCACAATTCGATCCAATGGAAACCCAAACTCGGAAACCTTGCGAGTTGTGGGTTTAACAAGATAGTCATTTAACTAAGCAAGCAATTAACTGGTTTGCGATTCAATTAGCGTTGTTATCTGGAACAAAACCCAATGAGTACACGCTTGTGAATCGGGATGAAAATGGAATGTTTTGACAAAAGTTCTATAGCAGCACCAGTATCTCCGGTCAAATCTTGTTTGTTATAATCTAGGACTTGCTTCCTCTGAATCTGACTGATTCTACAGTCTCCTCCTAAACTTCAGACCAAACTAGATATTGCACAAACATAGGAAACACCAAAAAAGATCTAAGTTTTTCTTCAAAAATAGGAAATGTGTGCTTAGACCCAAGTCAAGTTTCTCTAATATTTTCCTTTTCTTGTTGAGTGCATGCAAGAGCAAATCTCACACTCTGTGATCTTCGCAGTTATCGCCTCATTTTGTTTCGGTTGTTACAGTGAAAAAAAAAACTTAGGCAGTATTTCATGTTTTTATTTCTTATCGATTGTCGACATGATATCACCGAATCAATCATTCCACTAAAAGACACTTAGTGATTACTATGTTAACGAAATGGTAAAGCATGACTGACCTGGTGATACTATTATGTGGATGAAATGGTAAAACTCTCGGTGATACTGCATCAACATGACACGCGGTTTGGAGAACGCTGAAACTACTTTCACATTGCAAGTGGGTGCACCTGATTGGTCCATGCAGAATCCGAAACTTCCAAGTCTGGAAAGCTCCGAACTTGGCAAACCCAGATTCAGATTTCGCTCTTTTAATGAGATCCTGTTTTAAGGTGTTCATTTCCAATGTGAGCTTTATTGGGAATCAAAACCTACTGGAGTTTTCTGAATAATTATGCTGTGTATATATCTAGTCATCATCACAGTATATATATATATATCCGATTCTAGGTGTGTGTTGCCCTCAACTTTGTTTTTCTGGGGGACTTTGGAGAAATCAGCAGAGGCCTTACTCTGAGAAAATGGCTGATTCTGGAGGTAGTGGAGGTTCAGGTGAGGAACATGAGCATAGGCAAGAATCTCATCCGAGTCCAAATCCAAGCTCAAGCTCCAGGAAAGGGAAGGGGAAGGCGAAGACGTACCATCGTCACACTCCACACCAGACACAAAGGCTTGAAGCGTAAGAAAACAAGCAAACATTTTATTTGATCCCCAAAGAAAAAGAAGAAGAAGAATGTTTCATTTGTTGCCATGTGACCGACCCAAATTGAAGAAAGGAAAAAAAATTGTTTCTTGCTGGTAATATATAATATTTTTTGTGGCACGGCATGTCAAGGTGTATCAAAATTCAGGTTCTTCACCGTTCGGGTTATATGGTCTTTGAGATTATCATTTTTTTTTCTTGTCTAGGATTTTCTTTGTTCATCAAGATTGGCAATCTAGAAAAGTATGTATGCAGATTAAAATTCCTTCAACTGATGGATGTCCTGATATGTCCTGATGATGAATCTTCATATTCTACTGTCAATGGACCTTTTCATTTTCATTTCAATTCTTCTGCCCTGTACATGGCAAAGCTTTAGAGGTGAAAAGGTAAAAGGAATGGTCTTTTGTTCTTATCAAATGCTCAACTGGCATGCCTTTTCAAGAGACTTGAACTATCATAAAGAAATATCTCCTCAACAAGAGTGATCCTCATGATAAGTGATGTGTCTCTTGTATACACTCAGATTTTTCAAGGATTTCCCGCACCCTGACGAGAATCAACGGCGTCAACTAAGCAGAGAACTTGGGCTCGACCCTAAACAGATCAAGTTCTGGTTTCAGAACAAGAGGACTCAAAGAAAGGTAATTTCCCCTTGTCCCGTTTCAAATGACTTGTTCAAGTAGCAAAATTCGAGAGCGCTACACAGGTTGTGACATTCCGTTTTACTATTTCTCAGACTCAAAATGAACGAGCTGATAACACAGCTCTTCGGGCCGAGAACGAGAGGATACACTGTGAAAACCTTGCGATCATGGAGGCGCTCAAGAGCGTGATTTGCCCAGCTTGTGGCGGTCCGCCCTTCGGCGAGGAAGAGAGGCAGCATAATTTGGAGAAACTCAAGATGGAAAATGTGCAGTTGAAAGAAGAGGCGAGTTTGTCCCTTCTCTTTCTTCTTTAATTTTTGACTGACAATACATTCTATTTCACTGATTGGTGTTTAAACTAGCGTCGCTCGTGTTCGGAAAAGTTTCGGTTTATATTGATGTCCTATCGGCAAATGTAACGCAGCATGCAAAAGTATCCAACGTTCTCGCGAAATATATCGGGAAACCAATCTCGCACATTGAGTCGCTGATGCCTGGCCCTAGATCCTCCGCGGAGGTGTCCACCGCAAGTGTCCCCAACCAAGAGGTTAGTGGTCACAACGGTGACTTTGATGTGGCCCCCACCAACCCCGCGTCTTCGAGCCAATTAAAGGTTATACCAGGAACAGAAATGGCCAACACAGTGGAAATTACTGCATATGCCATGGATGAGTTAATCAGGGTTGTGCGGATGAAAGAACCGTTGTGGATAAAGTCTCCTCTGGACGGGAGATACATACTCCATCGTGACACCTACGAGCAGATATTTTCTCGAAGCTACCGTTTCAGGGGATCTGGGGCTCGTCTGGAGACATCCAAGGAATCAGTTCTAGTGACGATGGAACCGGGCAGGCTGGTTAGCATATTCCTAGACGTGGTCCGTGACAATAAGCAGTATTATTTATTTATTTTTGGGCTAATACTAAGTTTGAATTCTCAACCTCTGAATTGTTAGAATCATCTCGGTTTCACTAAAAGGGTCTCATTGGCAGAGCAAATGGGCTGATATGTTCCACACAATCGTCACAAAAGCTACTTCTGTCCCAGTTCTTGAAGAAGGAACACAAGTTAATCACGGAACTTCCTTGCAGCTGGTACGAAACTGCTTATCCATGCATTAGCTAGGGTCATTTCCTACAGGGAAATTAATCGCATGTTTATCTATTCAACGAGGCATCATGCAGATACGTGCACGAATGCACGTGCTTTCTCCACTAGTGCCGGCTCGGGACGTCCACTTTCTTCGCCGTTGCCAACAAATTGAGTTAGGCATGTGGGTGATAGTGGATGTGTCCTCCAGTTTCATGACAGATGATGCGTGGCCATACAATACCTGGAGGCTTCCTTCTGGCTGCGTGATTCAGGACATGCGTAATGGTTGCTCCAAGGTACAATGCTTCGATATTTCTAGTGTGACCACCATCCAAAGTCCAAGCTTGCTTCCTTACTGCTTGTTGCTTTGCTGTGTTGAAGAGTGCTCACTAGACAAAGTTTAGTTAGTCTCAAATTGTCTTTGTAGAGACAACAAATTGAAGTACAGTATCTCACGCAGGCCAACAAACTATGAACCATTACTTGTAATGCAAGGAACTGCACCGTCGTGACTTAAGAAAAAAATTACTGGCATTTCCCAATTAACTAACCCCCATGTTCAATCTTTAAGCGACTTGATCTTCAGGATCTACCTATCTATGACAGGTCACTTGGGTGGAACATGTAGAAGTGGACGACAAAAACCAAGCTCATAAGCTTTTTAGGGATCTAGTGTGTGGCGGTCTCACGTACGGAGCAGAGAGATGGGCGATTACGCTCCAAAGAATGTGCGAGAGATTTGCTTACTCCATGTTGGATGATGTGCCAACGCACAATGCTGTGGAAGGTAACGCTTGAATGAAATCTATGCAACCTCCATTTGTTTTTAAAGTCCTACGTTAACAATCATTATGACATGACAGTTGGTATTACAAGTTCACCGGTCATTGCTGTTTTTGAAGGTAGAAGAAATGTGATGAAGCTTGCTCATAGGATGGTGAAGAATTTCTGTGCAGGCTTGAGCATGTCCGGCAAATTGGATTTCCCTAACCTGTCCGAAGTTAACAACAGTGGGGTCCGTGTCTGTGTACGAAAGAGTGAAGAACCAGGACAGCCCAGCGGCACGATTGTTAGCGCTGCCACATCCCTATGGCTTCCTCTTGTGCCTCAAGTGGTCTTCAATTTCTTCAGAGACGAAAATACGCGAGTTCAGGTTTCACAGGAAAACACCAACTCCTATTTAATAAAGATATTGTTCATTTAAGATTCACGTTACTGAAAGAGAGGATTACCTTTCTGTGTTCTAATGTGCAATGCCTTGACAGTGGGATGTACTCTCGAATGGAAATCCAGTCCAAGAGATAGCACGCATACCGAGCGGCACTCGTCATGGAAACACAATCTCCATTATTCAGGTGATACTCTCACTGCTCCGCATGCTATTTACTCAAAACACCATTAGAGGAGGAACTAAATAACACTGACATTGTGAGAGGTACAATAGCCTTTCATATGGAGACTATTTGTCTCTTTAGCAGTCCACAGGTTTTCCTAGAAATCTTCTATACGTGGATTCGCAAATAAATAATATGTGTTAACTTGGATAGTCACAGTACAATTCATGAGACACGCATGGTTTCTAGAACATGTAGTTGTCGAAATTCCACATTTGCCTTTTTATGGAGTAACGGAGTCATCATCTTTCCACATCAATTCTCGTGCGTTTGTCGTTGTACATGCACATTGGTCACCATTATGGGGTCAGAGTAACATCATGCTAAATACATGAAAATTTAGCTGCATGCATTGCCCGTTACGTATCCATTGGCATACGGTGATCACATTTTCACGGCAATTCATTAAGTCGAATAAGATACTTTTGGACTCAAGTACCAACCATTTCTTGTCAAACAGACTTCCCTGCATGCTGAGAACATGTTGATACTTCAAGAGAGTTGCATAGACCCTTTGACGTGCATGGTGGTTTATGCCCCGATCGATTCAACAGCGATCACCATCACGTTGAGTGGAGAGGACACTTCGACTGTACAGATTCTTCCATCCGGCTTCACGATCTCCAGTGATGGCCGGGCCAATCCGGGGTCAAGACCTTCCACCAGCACAAGCCCCAGCAAGCCGGCAGGTACACTTCTCACTGTGGCATTCCAGATATTGGTTTCCAGCTCCTCAGGTCTGGAGCAGCTCAACGTGGAATCCGTGGCGACCGTGAACACTCTCATTAGCGCAACTGTTCAGAAAATTAAGGCTGCTCTAAATTGCTCTGCCCCAGAATGATCTTTTTCTTTCTTTTGACTAGGCGGAATGATCCTTTCATTTGTGTTGAATGGTTTGTACTGAAAGATGAGATGATATAATTTCACAGCGTCACCAACACGTGGTGAGTACATACTTGTTGGTTTATCTGCAATTCGGAACCCCACAGGAACATAAAGCATGTAATTTGCCACTAATTCTTATAGGCGTATGCTCATGACTCATCAACTTTCACACTGGCGATAATTATGCAGGAGAGGCTATGTTTGTTGCAGGAAAAAATCACTCACACTCTTTGCTCTTTTTATGGCAACCACCTGACCATCATCCAGTTGTGCCCTGTAGACAGTTCCCAAGCCTCCTTTCCCTATTCGGAATGAAGGTGAAAAATTGTTCGTTGCTTTAGTGACCTGCTTGAAATTGAGATGCAGCGATCCAAGTCGATTGAGTCTTGGAGATGTGTACAATGAAAATCTAGGACTCCGTGGAACCCTCATTGGACTAGGGGGCACCCGAGCTACTGCCCAGGAACTTTTCATGGGAATAAACCTTTTCTGAAACAGAGTTCCTGTTGAAGGAGGAAATTGAATCCACTGGGAGGAAAGATGTGTTAGAAACTAAGGGTCGGTTTGGTTACCGGCCAAACAGTGCTTGGTTTCATTCTTTTATTCTCGGAATTGAAAAAAAGAATAGAAATCCGTTTAATAAATCTTTTGTTCCCTAGCACAAATTTGTTTTCAAAATCAATTTTACAACAAAATCAAGAATAAAAAAAAAGTTTATTCTCGATTCTAGGAACAAGAATCATAAATAGAGAAAAAAATGTTCTTTTTCTTTTTTCTTGGCCTGTGGCCGGTAGCTGGCGACCGGCCACAGGCTAGAGCAGGCAAAGGCGTCGTGGCTCTCGCTTGCTCACCAACCACAAGCGAGGGTGAGGGCTAGACCCTCACGGCTTGGGCAAGGGCCGCCTTCGCCAAATCTAGCGAGGGTTAGACCCTCGCGGCTTGGGCGAGGGTCGCCCTCTCTAGATCCGGCGAGGGTAGCCCTCATCAACCCTAACTTATGGCCGGTTGCTGGCCATAGGTCAAGGAAGAAGAAGAAGAAAAAAAATAAAAGAAAAAAAAGAGAAATAAATATTAAAAAATTTAAAATATTATTAATAAAAAAAATTTGAGCTATTGTCAGATACTTTCAAATGCATAGAAATTATTTCCGAAAACAAAATAAAAAAATTATTTCCGAGAAGAAATTTTTTTCAAAAATAAAATGATTGTCAAAACGTACCCTAAAATTAAAAAAGAAACAAGCAAATCATGCCAAAGTCAATAACTTTTGGTCCATGTACCAATGATGATGTAATGTACTTGAACTCAGGTCCCTTGAAAGCATTGTGTGAGCAGCTGCCTTCCTTTTCCCATCTAACGAGGCACAAAGTGAAACGCAACGGACGGCAAAAGTTCCCGGTACTACCATGCCAATAATTTTGGAGGTTGATAGATATTTATCATCATTGTCAATGCCATCCTCTGTCCACTTACTCTTATGATCCTCTGCAAATTTGTCCATCATCCCTTTCTGCGAAAGCTTTCTCCCTCCGTTAACACGCAAACGTGCTGCCAAAAGAAAAGGTTTCGTATGATAATGGACATTTTAAGTATAAAGCTTCGGCACTCAATAGACCTCCAAAAATCAAGCCTGTAAACAATGAAATTATATACCATGTGAGTTATAAGTAGTACATTGTGGAAGCTCGAGTTCACATTGAATTACTCCTGGGTATTCCTCAAAATCGCAACCATTCGCGCTGTAGATCTTGAAAGCCTCACAGAACAAAAATTTGTCGACTACAAACCCGTTTATGAAAAATAATTCACGACCTATATAACTTGAATATGCTATTTGATCGGCACCGCAATCCCTCGACTTAAGAACAAACCCCGAAGCTGATGCTCTGAGAAATTGCAGAAACAACAGCTAAGTAAATGCTGAAATTGACATAAAGAATTCTTAGGTGCCTCCAAAATCTGTAATGGAAACTAAAACCTTCGGGGAATCACCCAACTTCTCCAACTCCCAGCCAAAACACTAAGAGCAGAACATGAGAGGTCCTGGAGCTGTCAGAGCCGATCGAGATCCTTTTGTAGTGCTTCAATAATCAATGCCAACTCTGTGGTCTTCGAAGGTTCTTTAGGTAGAAAGTTCATGCGTTGATGGTAATTCCAACCGACCAAGCACATGAACAAGAGAAACAAATACAAAATGAGGTAACCCACCCATATTTTGATCGAACATTCTTGACGTGGAATATCGACAATCCTCTTACTTGTTTGAGTCAATTACGTTCTGTATCACTGGCTCAATGAAGCTATCCCTCACGTAATTGCTCCTTATTTGAGGATATTGTGTGTCTATCCAGATTAGAGGAACTATTTATATAGTTTTAAATCACAGATCCTCTCATCACAGGCTAGGCTTTACTCAATCCATACTAGCCAGTCCCATATTAGACTAATTAAGAATCTTTATATCTTACCTTATTAGACCATTCTCGTAAAACGATAAATTATAATCTCAATTAATTTAGTCAACATTAGAAAAACTCTTACATTCTCCCACTTGGACTATAATAAATTGTACTCTATGTGCGCACATTTATGTTAGTCTAGAGATTATTCTTAACCATCAATCCAATCCCATAAAGTCTCAAGCACCGAATCATGGCAGTAGCTGCATGCATACACATAGAGCCTTACGTGGTCACGAGTGCTCTTAACTCTATTGATATGGATTCAATATGCTAATGTAGCAATTAAAAAACACTTCAAAAAGAATAATACCTTGCGTATCATTCTTTTTGTCAGTTCACATTTTCTTTCTTTAAGTGTCACAAAACCTTATGTGTCACTAGAGAATATATTTATGATTCCAATGAATCTACATATGTCTTATCCTTATAGTTAACTTTACTTTATGTATAATAGGACATATCCTCAAGGCTAATATAAGGCTAATAACTGAATTTCCCTAGCCTTTACTCAAGGTTTACACAATACTTGGAGATTTTTACTAGATATATGTATTTAACATGATAAAAATAAATTCATAAACACATTATTGAATACAAAAGAGTTGATAAATATCAAAATGTTAGTAAATGTAACAAACACATATGTAAACTTTATTGGAGTAAAACCAAAACAGCTCCCACTAAACAATAGCATCCAATGATAAAAAATTCGACCGACATATGTTTGGATCTTTAGTTAGTAGATCTACAACCATATCATTTGTGGAAATATGGTCTACTTTAATGTCATCATTCTAAACTATTTCCTTTATGGTAAAAATTTGACTACCATATGTTTAGACCCATTGATACCTCTATTGTTGTTGATAAATGACAATGCATAGTTATTGTTAAAATACAATTGTATGGGCCTATTCACAATATTAAATACGACCAACTCCCTAATGAGGTTCCGGAGCCAAATAGCCTAAGTGGCTGTTGAAAAAAAATGCTATAAACTCCACTTGCACGGTAGAGGATAATATAGATTTTTGTTTCTTACTTTTTCATGATATTGCTCCTCTTGCTAACATAAAGATGTTTCCTGTTGTCAACATCATGTCATCTTGACAACTAGCAAAACCTGAATCCAAATATCCTACTAGCTGCAGGTCTTAAACATATTTGTAAATCAGCATATAGTCCATAGTCCTCTTTAAGTATATTAAAACCTTCTTGGTAACAACTGAGTCATCGTGTCCTGGATTTCACTGATATCTGCCTATAAGTCCTATTGTAAAAACAATATCTGGTCTAGTGTAAACATGATCATACACGATACTTCCAAGTGCACTAACATAAGATACATCATTCATTTGGGCTTTCTTAATATCGAATGAGGACATTGTGAGAGACTTTGTATATTACCCTTGATGACAAGCGCAACTCTTGGCTTACAGTGATGCATAATGAATCTTTTTAAAATATTATCAACATATGCCCTCTAAGATAAACCCAATACATGGCGAAAACGATCCGTATGGATCTCAATGCCAAGGATGAAAGACACCTTATCAAGGTCTTTCATGTCAAAATTCATTGACAACATTTGCTTTATCTAATGCAATAATCCAAGATCACTACTAGCAAGAAAAATATCGTCTACATAAAGTATGAGAAAAATAAATTTACTCCCACCGACCTTGTAATGTATACACCAATCGATTTTGTTCTCAATAAAACCGAATGAAGTAACAGTAGTATGAAACTTTATGTACCATTGTAGAGATGTTGGTTTTGTCAATATAGTTACCAAAAAATAAACATATATTGCCCATATATGGAAATAATAAATTGACTCACAAAATATACTTAAGCAATGTTTGCAATTGAGCATATTTACTTCTCATCTGGGTGCATCTCATTGGAAGGAAATTGATAGATTTTATTCTTTGGTAATCAAATTGATAGATTAGTGGGATATTTAAAACATACCATGCAATATTCATTATAATGCATTGTCTTAGAAAAACCGATGAGTCTTGTGCAATGTGAGCAAAATCAAATTAGTAGTTGGAGATCAAGGTTCGTCCTCTCAATTTTTTGTTTGCCCATAGGTTCAAGGATGTCCACGTATGGTCCATACATTGTATTGATAGTCAATATTTTTCTTTTTAGTTGTTTTTCTTAGAAATAGAGGGGGAATGTTGTCAATTCTATAGGAAAATAATTAATTAAATAATCTTGGTTCCGGTTGGGCTTTCTGTGGCGGTTGATCTTGCACTATTTCCTTTATTCTTTATTTATAGTTAGTTTATTGCCGTTAGTGGAGGAATCAGTTTTCTCCGTGGTATGCAGACCGAGGGAGGAAAATTAGAGTTTGAGCATTGTATCTTGGGGACAGTATTTTTATTGGAGCCGACTGCATTGGATCAAGTATACTAATTGTCTTTTAGACAATATTATCGATACACCTTGCCCAAAATTTTATTCCTTACTTCGAATCCCTACGACATAACCTACCTAAGACGGCTTTCCCATGATCAAAATCAACCCCAAGTGATTGGCTGAATGATGAGAGCACTTGGCTTAAATGCTGTTAATTTCATAATCGATTCGCGGTGTCTCTAGAGTAACCTTGAGTAGGGGCGATCAATTCAAGAGTGGGCGATATCCACTCTAGAATCGGGAACTGCCCACTAAGAACTGGTTCCACAAAATGAAAATTGAGAACGGCCTACTAGTTCTAGGATCCACCCAATCCGGTGTGGTTCTCGTGTGGGTCCATGGAACCGGCCGTGTCTAGAGAGGCCGTGATTCAATTGCATCTAATAAAGCTAAACACAAGTCCAACAACACTTTAGATGATTCCGGTTGAATTTGAACATTTCATTGAACATATGGTGAGCATCTCAGATGATAGTCTTATATACAATTGTCACGGTCCCAAGGTTTCCCATGCACCATGAGCCATGTCCGATCCAAGAAGATCCCAAGTCGCGTAGGGTTTCCGGAGTCTTCTAAAATATTCTCAAGGACAAGCAATACGATAAATGTACCGAATTCTAGAGTATTCTCGACATAAATGTTGGTAGTTGGTAGATAGGGAAATGCGATGTCTACCATTAGATCAAATGCTCATCAACGGTTGTAATGAGAGGGTTCTTGTATAAATAGGGAAGCTCTCTCCCTCATTTGTATGAGTCCAAACACTTTAAGCAATAGAAAGCATTCTCTCCCAAAGCTTATCTCTCTAAACACTTTCTCTCCCTACAATCCAGGTGAGAAAGCAATTGATCATTGGGAAAAGGCTTAGCTTAGGCACTCCAACGATCCAAAGAAGCTTAAATCGCTATAGGCCGCCAATTGCGATTGCTCATGGAGGCACGTCTGGCCTCCCCCGGCGATGTGCCACTCATCGTTTTTCTTGTCTCAACGAGCACTACGACCCTACATTTTCAAAAATAAATTTCAATGCACGAAAAATCGAGAAACGACCTCAAACAGTGCGGTGGGGTGTCGGTTTTTCATACCCAAGCATTCGTCAACACCGTTTCACAAATTGTAGCTATCAATCCTTGAAATACGAAAAGATGGAAACAAATTCCTAAAAGACAAAAACTCGAACTAAAGAGTAACGCCAAAAACATATGCAAAAACGTGCCTAAGGAAACTTGAATCACCGATCATAAAGTACATCACCAAGACGAACGGGACATATCTTATTTTCTATGGATTAAATGCACCTATTTCAACCTCAAGAGAGAGCCATCCTTCAATCGTGGAGTAAAAGCAATGTCCCTTTCAAGTGAGAGTTTCTTTTATGAGAGTGAATACCAAAAAACTGGTAGAACGTACATCATATGTCTTCCTCTCACTTTGTTCATTTTGCTATTTCCCACAAATAACTACCTTGATGGTTATTTCTCTCTCATGGGCCCTTTTATGATTAACGGGCTGGATTAGCCCAACATGGGCGGCCTAATATCCATAAAACCCATGACTTATTTATTTCCATTATAAAGGGTTTTAGAGATCAGTGGGAAATGAGACATACAAATAGATTAGACAACCATTACTGCTATGAGGACGCCTAAAATGAGGATTGAGAACATAAAGGGAGCCATCGGAGCATAGTGGCATAGATCTACAGGAACAACTCTAGACAGCAGCGACTTTGGGTCTAGCTGGAATCGTTGCTAAAGGAAACTGCTAGGGGCAGAGCTGATATCTCACGGGAAGGCTACCCAAAGCGTTGAGAATACTCTAGAAAGGTTATCTGTTGATTACAGGGTAGAGCAAGGAGTTTGTTTGATGGTCGATTTTTAGGTGACTTTCCTATCTAGTAGACTAGTTTTTGATCCTGTGTGTGTGTTGAAAGCGTAATCTCTGCTTCGTTTTGATTTTATTTCACAGCGAGAGTGAGAAGAAAGGATTCATCAACATCGCATCCCGCTATCTTAGGTGAGTAGGAGGAGATTGTTGATGGCACATTTTCTTTATCATCATTTATCATCATTTTCCTGGTTTTTTTATCCTTCATTGTTGCTTGAAAGCTCAAATTCATCAATGTTTCAATCGAGTTAGAGGTATAGTTTGGTTTCTTAACTTTGTTTTATTGCATTTTTAGAGGAAAAGCTCAACCTGTTGAATGGAGCAAGATCCAAATGCCCGCTGACGAATTTGTCGTCCCTTATGATAATTTGGCACTGGCTTCTAAGGTTATTAACTCTACCTACCCATTATCCTCTCTTTCGCTTTGCATGACATTGCAAACTGATTTCCATGTTATGTAGTCCAATTTTGTGTGCGCCCTAATGTTATTCTTTTTCTCTACCAGTGAAATCATGACTCCTAAAATTGTGCAGATCCTGCGGTGGCCAAGATTCTTTTGGATAGGCTCGTCGTTCTAAAGCTCAATGGTAGTTTGAAAATAATAATGGATTGTACTGGTCCCATATATCCCTCATGATCTTATATTTCACATATGTTTAATAAGACGATTTCCTTATAGTTTAATGAACCTCATTGGTCTATAGGAGTGGGATAAATTATTCTAGAATAATGTGTTCACACTGGTTGGACATGTAAATCATCCCAACTACTCTCTTCCAAATGATATTGCTATTTGCACTTTGATTTTGGTACTATCAAATGCAAGGTGCATGCTTCTTTTTTCTCCTAGAGCCTCCAAAGAACTTATTAAATTTGTAAATTCCCATAACTTGACCTATAAGTACCATCAATGAGGCATATTCAAAAATGCTACAACTAGATCCTTTTTCTTTTCCCATATCCATCGTGCAAAAATATAGTTTATCAAGGAATCCATTTGGGATCTAGATGACCTTCCATTTTTTCTTACAAGTGAGGGAATTTTGTTGAAGTAAATATATAAAGTGCAAAGGATGTGTAGATAGAGGAAAAGGAAAAGAGAAAAAGCAAGAATTCTCTCACTTGATTCGAGAAGTCACTACTTTGACAGAATAAATCAAGTCGAATCGAAGAGGTTGATGAAAACTTTTGAGATCTTAAAAAACATATCGTCACTTTTCTTCCTGCCAATTAGTCTAAAGGATAAGAATGACGAGCCTTCCATAAAGGCATGTGAAGTTGGTAAGCAATTAGGATAATTCTCTGCTCCGATAGCTAGTTACTCATCTGATGAATTGGAGCTGAAAAGTTTCGTATGGTAGATAATTTGCCTATAAAGTACCAGCACATCAAGAAAAGATTACTTAGCAAAATTGTAATCACCCCGTTTTAAGATGCACAATCTCACCAATGTGTCTGTTTGATTTGCTTGGTGCTTCCTTGATCTTATTTGGTTGTAGTATTTGGTAAGTCTGTAATTGTATCTTCCTTAGAACTTTTACCATGTCTACTTGGAGAGTTATTAATGTCCTATTTATAAGCTGTCTGTGTTAATATTTGATGTTTCTATTGTGATGTAGATCTATCATGGAAGTACTCGATGGATTGACATTTCTTGACCCTATAGTTTACCAAATCTAGGTTATATTCTTAATTTTTCCATGTGGTGTGTGTGTTTTCTTAGCTCTATTCCTTTTGATCACATCTTCCTGCTGTTCATAGGGGATCTGAACACTAGATATGGCTACAATGTTCCCTTACTTCTCATGAACTCGTTTAACACCTAGGATTATATGCCGAAGGTGAATGGCTTTCACCCTACCTCTTTGTTGATGTTGGGTTTTGACTTTCAAATTAATGACAAGGGTATTTTGGACCATGTCCATTTATTTTAAGGGTTTTTTTGAAGAGGGACTATAAAAGGGATGTCTTGCACAATATATCTAAAACCCTTGTCTCCACATTCTCTCGATTTTTTGTTCTTTCTATCTTCTTGTTTGATTATTAGATCTTGGGGCTCACTAAGTTGTTTTTGAGCTTTTCGATTGTACCCGTTGTTAAAGATAGTGAAACCTCTCTCTCTCCCCATGGTTTTTCCTATTTTGGGTTTTCACATATAGCTTGTGTCTTGTGTGGTTCGATTTTGCTTTCAACCTTGCTATTTGAGCTTTTCGATTTGTGCATCTCTTGGTGTTGTTCGGCAACAAATTGGTATCAAAGCTAAGGAATTTTGGTCTTTTGTTCGAGATGGCATCTATCAAGTTTGAAGTGACACCCTTCAATGGCCAAAACAATTTCGGGCTATGGAGGATCAAGACGAAGGCATTGCTGTGTCGCAAACGTTCGGTTAGAGCCTTGAATGGAAAGTACCCCAACGACATGACTATGGCTGAGATCGAGGAGATGGAAGAGAGGGTGCATAGCATCATCCAATTGTCATTGTCCAACAAGGTATTTCGTGAGGTCACCGATGAAGAAATGACTTCAAGATTGTGAAATAAGCTCGAAAGCCTCCGTATGAAAAAATCTTTCACAACAAGATTATTCTTGAAGTAGTGTCTTTACACTCTAAAGATGCAAGAAGATACTCATATCCAAGAACATCTACATGAATTTAATAAGATTGTGATGGATATGAAAAATCTAGATTTGAAGTTAGATGATAAAGACCAAGCCCTAATTGTGTTACGCTCACTACCGAGCTCGTATGAGAATTTTGTGAATTTTACGTTGTATGGGAGGGAATCCATAACTCTTGAGGATGTGAAGGCCTCGTTAAATTCTGCGGAGATGCGTACAAAGTTGAATGCGAGTGGTATTGGTAATAAAGCAGAAAACTTAGTTGTTAGGAGAAGGTCAAATCATCGTGATAAGCGCGGTAGTAGAAAAGGACGTTCGAAGTCTAGATCAGCATGAGACAATAGTAAGGTAGAGTGTTACTATTATTACAAATTCGGATACTATAAAAATGAGTGTCCTTTGCTCAAGGCTAAGGGGAAGAAGTTCATGGAAAGTTTCGATTCGGCTAGTCTGATGAAGGATAATGAGTCAGCCGATGCAAATAATGTTCTTACTGGTTTGTCTTTGGATTGTCGTGTTGACGACGAATGGATATTAGATTCAGCATGTTCATACCACATATGTCCAAAAAGAGATTGGTTCTACACATATGAGAAAGTAAGTGGTTGTTCAGTTTTGATAGGCAACAATGCAGTTTGCAGGATTGTAAGTATTGGTACGGTGTGGATCAAATGTCATGATAATATAGTAAGAACTTTGACGGGTGTTAGACGAATACCAGATTTGAAGAAGAACCTTATTTCATTGAATAATTTGGATTCCACTAGATATATGTACGCAAGTGAAGGTGGAGTTTTGATGAGAGATAACAAGAAAAATAGTCTTTATGTCCTGCAGGGAAGTACCATTGTGGGTTCTTCAAATGTATTATCATCTTCAGAATCTGATAAATCAATGTTATGGCATATGCGGTTGGACCACATGAGCGAAAGAGGAATGAGTATCTTGAATAAAAGTGGTTTACTTTGTGAGGATCATACGGTCTCACTTGACTTTTATGAATATTGTGTTTTCAAGAAGCAGTGCAGAGTTAGTTTCAGCACTAGAGTGCACTCGACGAAGGGCACGATTGACTATATTCATTCCGATTTGTGAGGACCTGCACAAGTTACATCTAAAGATGGTGCAGTTTATGTTTTTACATTTATTGATGACTTTTCTAGAAAAGTCTGGGTTTATTTCTTGAAGCGTAAGAATGATGTTTTTTATACATTCAAAAAGTGGAAGATGTTGCTGAAAATCAAACTGGAAAGAAGATAAAGTGTCTCAGAATAGACAATGGTCTTGAGTTTTGTGAACATGATTTCAACAAGTATTGTGAAGATTCAGGGATAGTCCGACGTCGAATAGTTAGGCACACACCTCAACAAAATAGGGTTGCGGAGCGTATGAACAGAACACTTTTAGAGAGAGCTAGGTGTATGGTCTCTAATGTTGGACTAGGGAAAGATTTCTGGGCCGAAGCCACGAACACAACATGTTATTTGGTGAATCGTTCTCCTTCAACCGCAATTGAATGTAAGACTCCAAATGAAGTATAGTTAGGTAAACCTTCTGATTATTTTGATTTGAAAGTTTTTGGATGTCCCGCTTATTATCATGTAAAAGATGGAAAGCTTGAACCTAGAGCAAAGAAATGTATTTTCGTTATTTATGCAGATGGGGTTAAGGGATATAGATTATGATGTTCTGATCCTCAGTCACTAAAGTTTATAATCAGTAGGGATATTACTTTTGATGAAAATTCCATACTTAATCAAAGAAAGGTTGTTATTGAGTCTACATATATTCAAGAGGAAAATGTTGAGAAAGAGGTGGAGCTTCTCGTGGAGCATCCATGGAGAACATTTGAAGATGTTCCTATTCAGCCGAAAAGTGACAGTGAGCAACAAGACTCAAATTCGATCAAAGATGATGTTGAAGAAGTTGAGCAACCTTAAACCTTGGCTGCAGGGAGAGCTAAACGACAAATTAAACCTCCCCAAAGATATGGTTTTGCTGATTTTGTAGCCTATGCTCTTACAGTTGTTGACAAGTTTAGTATTGAAGAACCTTATACATTCCGTAAAGCTAACATTTGTTCTAAATCTAAGAAACAGCTTGTTACAATGAATGAAGGAATTGAGTCTCTTCATAAGAACCAAATTTGAGACCTTGTGAAATTGCCTAAGAGCAAAAGTGCTATTGGATGTAAGTGAATCTTCAAAAGAAAGGACAAAATTCCAAGGGTTGAAGATGAAAGACCATGTGCCTTGAGTCACGTTTGGTAGCGAAGGGTTTGAGTCAAAAGGAGGAGATCAACTTCAATGAAGTGTTCTCTCTAGTTGTGAAATATAGTTCCATCCGTGTGTTGCTCGCGTTGGTGGCTCTTTATGATTTAAAACGTGAGCAACTTGATGTCAAGACCACTTTTCTGCATGGCGAGCTCGAGGAGACAATATATATGTCTCAACCCGAGGGATTTGTTGTTGAAGGTAAAAAATATCACGTTTACAGGTTGAAACGCTATTTGTATGGTCTCAAACAATCTCCACAATAATGGTACAAGAGGTTTGATAGCTTTATATTAAGTCATGACCACTCACACAATGCACATGACAGTTGTGTGTATTATAGGAGATTACATGACGGTTCTTTTATTTATTTGTTGCTATATGTGGATGACATGCTTGTTGCATCAAAGAACATGTTAGAGATACAATGATTGAAGAGGCAACTAAGCAGGGAGTTTGAGATGAAGAAGATTGGCAGAGATTTGCAGAGACAGATAGGTTGGGAAGTTATATCTTTCACAGAAGAGATATATTGAGAAAGTGCTTGAGCGCTTTGGCATGAAGAATGTCAAACCGGTAAGTACTCTTTTGGCATCCCATTTTAGGTTTTCGGCTTCTTTGACGCCTAAAATCAATGAAGAGGAAGATGAGATGTCTCGAGTTCCATATTCTAGTGCTGTAGGTAGTCTCATGCATGCTACGATTTGCACTTGTCTGGATATTTCCCAAGCTTTTAGTGTTGTGAGCAAGTATATGGCACATACGGGTAAAGCTCACTAACAAGCCGTGAAATAGATACTTCGTTACATCCGAGGCACATTAGATGTGGGTTTGGTCTTTGATAGAAGTTGTAATATAGGACATTTGATTGTTGGTTTTATTGATTCTAACTATGCAGGTGATCTCGGCAAAAGGAGATCTTTGACAGGTTATGCTTATATGCTTGGTGGTTCCACGGTTAGTTGAAAAGCAACCTTGCCAAACACAATTGCCTTGTCTAACATCGAAGCAGAGTATATGGCAATAATGGAAGTAGCAAAGAAAGCTCTTTGGTTGAAGTGTTTGGTTATAGAACTTTGAGTGAACCAGGAGGGAGCTTCTATTATCTTTTGTGATAATCAAAGTGCGATCCAGTTGACCAAGAACGCGATGTATCACAAGAGAACGAAACATGTAAACATTCGGTATCACTTTGTGCGTGATGAGGTTGCTTAGGGTACGATTATGATGAAAAAAGTACCCATGGCAGATAACCCGACAGATATGTTGATCAAACCAGTTCCTTTGACAAAGTTCAAGCATTGCTTGGACTTGATTGGCATTTTCACGTTTTAAGTTGCCTAGGTGGAGTTGGTGGCGTTTCATCCCTTGTTTCCTACACTGAGTACGCTCACGTGAGCTTAGGGGTGTGTGTCATCAATTATGCTATTTGGGATGGCCTTGTGTGGTCACTTTTGGTGATGAATGAGAGAGGTCTTCTGGCATTTGATATAACGCTCTCCTAGAGATTTGAAGTCAAGGTAGAGATTTGTTGGGTTTTGACTTTCAAATTGATGACAAAGGTATTTTGGATCATGCACATTTATTTTAGGGGTTTTTTAAAGGGGCACTATAAAAAAGATGTCTTGTGCAATACATCTAAAACCCTAGCCTCTACATTCTCTCCCTTCTTTGTTCTTTCTATCGTTTTATTTGATAATTAGATCTTGCAGCTCACCAAGTGATTTTTGAGCTTTTCAATTGTACTCATTATTGAAGATAATAAAAACCCCTCTCTCTCCTCGTGGTTTTTCCCGTTTTGGGTTTCCACGTATATCTTGTGTCTTGTGTAATTCGATTTTGCTTTCATCCTTGCTATTTGAGCTTTTCGATTTGTACATCTCTTGGTGTTATTCGGCAACAGTTGACAATTTAGTTATTTTGATCAGTAATTGACACATTTCCCTTGTTGTAGATTGTTGAAAGACATGCCAGCTCAAATATTAATATTGCTACTTTTAATCAGGTTTGTTATGCAAACTATTATTGGTTAGCTGCTTAGTATCTGCTTATGAGTTTATTCTAGAATTGACTAAGCCATTTTTATCTCGACTGTCTTGATTGAATTATATACAGAGCCAGTACCCCTACTTGGATGTTAATGATTTTATGCATATGCCTTGCAAAGGACAAACTGCAAGCGATGGATAGTAAAATTTTGGTTAAATATCAAGAATAAGGACTTCGGTCTTCATGATCGTGATGCTTCCTTTTTTAAATTTCTAGGACCATTTTTGCATCAAAATGATTTTGCTTTAAGATAGGTCATTTGAAAAGAGAGGCTATCATTGTAGATCATTCAGTTCGCTGTATCTAAGTCATTAGTCATTTGGAATTCCACCTTTTACGCCTTTGTAAAACCTGGATGTGGGAAAAATGCATGCCAGCTTGAGCAAATCAAAATTGATGCATGAAGTTATTTGCCACCAATATCTGGCCTTAATAGATATAACAGTTGAACTTGACTTTTAATTATTTCGACAATAATTTCTGACTAATCACTATCTCTTTATTCTTTTGTGCTTTTTATACTTTTTAATATACAGAATTCTACTATCTCGATTGGATTCTTTGTCATAAACTTTTAATGAGAAATCTTTTATGTAACCTTTCTCCCGTCTCAAATGCTCTACACAGGTATCCCCCGGGTCATGGTGATTTGATGCTTTGCTCTCGCAGGTTTTCTTTTATTATTATCAACATTAGTACATTCCTCTTACTTTTGCCTTTTCATTTGCTTATTCCCTTTTCTCTCACTTTTCATGTTTACAGGGCAAGGAATATGTTTTTGATGCCAACTCAGTTAACTCGGGTGTGATTGTTGACCTGAGTATCCTTCCATTCTTAATTTCTTCTGATATCTGTGGTTTCTGGATTTTAATCACATGTCTCTGTACTTCCTGAGTTTAGTTTGACAATTGGGCCCATTGATAATTTTTTTGTTGTTCCGTGGACCTTAACTAAATTTTATAGAAATCTTAAATCATTTGATGACAAACAAGAATGAGTACTGCACCTTACCAAAAAAAAAAACAAGAATGAGTACTGCATGGAGGTAGATGTGGAGGATTGTGGTTGAGATTTTTCAAAGAAGGAAAATGGTTTCTACCATTTTTACTTTTTAATCATACTTACACAACATTTAAATAGGGCCTACAGTAACTAGAAAACAGCAAGAAAATAAAAAACAGATTTCCTACTTTTTAATTCTAAGGATTCAGAAATAAAATAAATGGAAACAAAATATCCCTATCTCGAGATTTTCTTCGAGATCTTTATGATTTCATCTTATTCTTTGACAGATTTTCCTTGAGATCTCCGAGATTTTCTTCTAATTCTTCGACACCCCCTCTCAAGTTGGTGCGTAAATGTCTATCATGCCCAACTTGCTGATGAGAGACTCAAAGTTAGGTCTAAACAATCCCTTTGTAAGAATGTCAGCTATTTGTTGTGTTGTTGGCACAAATGGCAAACAAATAGCTCCTGCATTGATCTTCTCTTTGATAAAGTGTCTGTCGATCTCAACATGCTTGGTTCTATCATGTTGCACTGGATTATGTGCAATGTTGATTGCAGCCTTGTTGTCACAGTACAACTTCATAGGCATTTTCACTGATATTTGAAGTTCTTCTAGTACTCATGTTAGCCACAACATCTCACATACATCGTGGGCCATTGCTCGGTATTCCACTTCTTCACTGCTCCGTGCCACAACATTCTTCTTCTTACTTCACCAAGTAACTAAGTTCCCCCATACGTATGTACAATATCCTGAAGTCGACCTTCTGTCAGTAATTGATCCTGCCCAGTCTGCATCCGTGTATGCTTCAATCTCTCGTTGAGTAGATTTTTTGAATAGCAGACCTTTTCTGGGTGTGCTCTTTAGGTATCTTAGGATCCTGTACACCGCCTCAAGATAATTTTTTATATGGATAGTACATAAATTGGCTTACCATACTCACAACAAAGGCAATATCTAGCCGAGTATGTAACAAACAAATCAATTTCCCCACTAGCTTCCGGTATCTTGATGTATCAATAGGAACCCCATCTTTGTCATCTCCAAGTTTCTGATTGGGATCTATAAGAGTTTCTGCCGGTCTACAATCACTCATTCTAGTTTCCTTTAGAAGATCTAGAACATATTTCCTTTGTGAGATTACAATTCCTCTTTTCGATCGAGCTACCTCCATTCCAAAGAAATACCTCAAAGTTCCCAAATCCTTGATCTCAAACTCAGAAGCGAGACATTCTTTCAACCTGTTCATCTCAACAATATCATTCCCGGTGAGAATGATGTTGTCCACATACACTATCAGAGTTGCAACCTTCCCGTCGCAAGAATGCTTTACAAACATGGTATGATTAGCTTGTCCTTGAACATACCTATGTTTCTTCACAGAATGAGTGAACTTCTCAAACCAGGCCCTCGATGACTATTTCAGTCCATATAATGACTTCTTCAATTTACGTACCTTTGATCCATACCTTCTATCAAAGCCTAAGGGAAAATCCATGTACACTTCTTCCTCCAAATCTCCATTCAAAAATGCATTCTTCACATCTAGTTGTTGCAGAGGACAGTCAAGATTGGCTGCAAGTGACAGGAGCACTCTTACAGTGTGTAGTTTTGCAACTGGAGCGAAGGTTTCAAAGTAATCGATCCCATAGGTCTGGGTGTATCCTTTTGCGACCAACCGAGCTTTATATCTCTCGAGAGATCCATCAAATCTATGCTTGGTTGTAAATACCCACTTGCATCCAACTGTGGTCTTTCCCTCGGGTTGATCCACCATATCCCATGTTCCATTTTTGCTAGAGCTTTCATTTTCTCAAGAATTGCTTCCTTCCACTCAGAACCTGTAAAGCATCCTGCACAGTTTTTGGAATCTCCACACAAGACAATGTTGAGGTAAAGGCACGAAAATTGGATGAGAGGTTTTTATAAGACACATAATGAGACATAGGATGTTTGATACAAGACCTAACTCCTTTTCGGATAGCAATAGGTATGTTAAGTTCATTAGGTTGGACAGGTTGAGTTGGGACATCACTTGGTGACTCTATGGAGTTCTGGTCATGTCCTAGTTCGAACTCATGGCACCTTAAGGGAGCAGGAGACTCATTTCTTTGAGTTTTGTCTCTTCTCGTGTAAACTTGAGGATAGGATGGAAGCTCTGTATTCTCGGTACTAGTTTCGCACCTGTTATGCTCACAAGTAGGATGCGATGACAATATAGGTGGACTCGAATTTTCATTATTTAAAACACTTGGTTCAAAATATGGTATAAGGGTTGTGGGAATATGATTTTTAGAAAGAGGTTTTTTAGGTTCTAGACGAAAAAAATCTATGATGGTGTTGTGCGAATCTGCACTTTATTTTCCCCTTTGAAGATGAGCTCCAAAAAAAGGTGTTGATTCAAAAAAGGTGACATCCATGGTGCCAAACATTTTTTTGGAAATCGGGTTAAAGCATTTATACCCTTTTTGATTAGGTGCATAACCAACAAACACACATCGTTTTGCTCTAGGATCAAGTTTCCCCCGATTTGTATCATGGATGTGGACAAATGAGATACAACCGAATAGTTTTAAGGGTAAGACTGAAGTAAGTTTAGAGGTTGGGTAGGTCTCTTGAAGAACTTTTAGAGGTGTTTGAAATCCTAACACTTTAGAAGGCATCCTATTAGTGAGATATATAGATGTAAGAAGTGCTTCACCCCAGAGGTATGTGGGAACTTTAGTTGTAAAAAGTAGAGTTCTAGTTACTTCTAAAATGTGTTTGTTCTTCCTTTCTATCACCCTATTTTTTTGAGGGGTGTCAGAGCAAGAACTTTTATGCACAATCCCCTTTTCCAAGAAAAATTGTTCCAAATTTTTATTGAAATATTCTTTCCCATTGTCACTTCTAAAAATATGGATTTGCCCTAGGAATTGTGTTTGTACCATGGTGTAAAATTTTTTGAAAACAGTCTCAACTTCGGATTTCTCTTTTAACAAGTATACCCAAATCACCCTTGTATGATCGTCAATAAATGTGACAAACCATTTCTTCCCTAAGGATGTAGGAATTCTAGATGGGCCCCAAATATCACTATGAATTAAGAAGAATGGTTTCGATGTCTTGTAGATTTGTGAGGGAAAATTGCTTCGATGATGTTTGGCTAATTCACAGAATTCACACTGAAATGAAGATTATTCAAAAATAACTTTGGGGACAAGAACTTTGAATATTGAAAATTCAGATAACCTAGCCTATAATGTCATAATGCCATAACATAATGTCATCATCCTTGCAAAGAGTAACAAATTCGAAACAATTACCCTGAACTTGTTTACTTGAGCTTGTTCCATCTTCAAAGAAATAGAGTCCTCCACTCTCTCTAGCATTGCCAATCGTCCTCCCTGAGGTCAAGTCCTGAAACTCACAATGAGATGAGAAAAAATTAGCTTGACACTTTTGATCGAAGGTTATTTTACTAATGGATAGCAAGGTACAAGATAGCTTTGGGACATGAAGAACATTATGAAGTGTGAGGGCTGATGAGAGCTTGATAGATCCTGTTCCAACTATGGCTAAAAGAGAACCATATGCAATTGTGATTTTTTTATTTTCTGCGCACGAACTATAGGTGGAAAATAGTTTTGAACAACCTGTCATATGATTGGTTGCTCCTGAATAGAGAATCTATAGAGTAATTTGGTGTGGATTTTCTGTGAGGAAAGCAGTGGGAAAATAATTACCTTTCTGAGCTAAAGAACAAGATGGATTTGAAGAAGGTTGTGAAGATTGAACGATTTTGTATAGGTGCTCTAATTGTCCCTTTGTGAATGGAACCGAATCTGACTTGATTGCTCTTCTTCATTTATTGCGTGGAACACACAACCATCGTTATTGCTCCTTCTCTTCCAACCTTCTTTCTTCCAATTCTATAGTTTCCCATGAATTTTCCAACAAGTCTTTTTGGTATGCCATGGTTTCTTGCAATGTTCACACCATGGTTTCTTTCTCCTGTCTTCCTCAGAATCAGGCCCCCGAGATACAAGTGCAGAATTTTGGGATATAGAGCTGACAGTTGTTTTCGAATCACGTAGCATGATTCGCCTCCGAGATTCCTCCCTTCTAACTTCAGAGAAAACCTTGCAGATGGATGGCAGAGGTTTTCGACCAAGGATCCTGCCTCTCACCTCATCCAAGCTTCGATTAAGGCCTGCTAGAAACATGTATACTCTATCATTCTCTTCTCTCTTCATTTGTCTCTTACAATCGGTTGGACTTTCCCATGTATCATCGTAGCATTGATCTAATTCCTGCCACAAGGTCACCATTTCATTGTAGTAAATAGTGATCTCACGATCCCGTTGCTTCGATTGCCATAGCTTTGTCTTCAATTCAAAGATTTGGGAAGAATTTTCCAAATCAGAATATGTTTCTCTCATAACGTCCTACACATCTTTAGCAGTCGGAAGGAATAGGTGAGGTTTTCCAATTGCTGGCTCCATGGAATTGATCAGCCAGACAATCACTAAAGAGTTCTCAGATCTCCAAATCTTCCAAGACGGATTGCTTTTTTCTAGTTCCTTCACCTCGCCAGTTAAGTGGCCTAGCTTCCCTCTGCCATCAATGGCTAGTTTTGCGGATTGAGCCCACTCCAAACAATTTTGGCCATTCAATTGGTGAATTGTTTATAGTAGGTTGGAATTATGGGAGAATTGCTCTCCACCATTGCTCAATTGTGTAGAGAGATTAGTTGGGTTATTCTCTAGCATGACACCTAAAGGAGTGGTGTTCTTACTAGCTCCGATCATCACCGTTTTCACCATAGTAGGAGCGGGATTCAAAACCCAAGCTTTGATACCATGAGATTTTTCAAAGAAGGAAAATGGTTTCTACCATTTCTACTTTTTTATCATACTTACACAACATTTAAATAGGGCCTACAGTAGTAACTAGAAAATAGCAAGAAAATAAAAAACAGATTTCCTACTTCTTAATTCTAAGGATTCAGAAATAAAATAAATGGAAATAAAATATTCTTATCTCGAGATTTTCTCCGAGATCTACAAGATTTCATCTAATTCTTTGACAGACTTTCCTTGAGATCTCCGAGATTTTCTTCTAATTCTTCAATAGTGGTGAAGAATTGTTTTAATAGATTGGATTTGTATTAAATCGCTCACAATTTTGCAGGTTACTCCAAAGATGTTATGTGACGTGAAGGGTGGTAGCCTCATTTCTTATGAGGGAAAGGTTCAAGTAAGTAACATCATTTTATTTGTTAGTTATTATTGCGAGATAGCTTTCTGTTGTTCAAATTATGACACAGGCTACAAAGTTCCCTCGAATACATTAAAAGTAGGGATATGCAAATGAACCAAGACCCCTCTGGACTGCCCGGAACCGGACCGAAACCGGTGGTTCCCAAGGGAACCGGTCCGGTTACCGGTTCCAATTTTTTGGAACCGATACTATTTGGGCCGATTCTCGGTTCCCGGTGTGGAACTGTCCACCCAGCTATCTGTCTCGGTTCCCGTTGTGGAACCGATTCTCGATTCTGGGTTACCGGTTCCAATTTTCCTTTTGTTCTCTTGATCCAATGTTGGTCCACAGATTTTTTTTTTTTTTATTTGTCTAGGAAAACTTGTTGAGACCGGTTTCATGGACCCGTCCACGAACCAAACCGGACCGACGGTCCAGTTCTCGGGCTAGTCCATGGAACCGACGGGCGATTCTCGGTTCCAATTTTTGAAACCGGTCCTGTAGCGGGCGGTCCACGATTCCGGGATAGGAACCGTCCACCCGGACCATGCACACCCCTAATTAAAAGTGCAATTCTTTCTGATGGTTAAGATAACTAGAGTCTCAACAAATTTACATTTCCCAGCAAATCTGAGAGTGGAAACTTATTTGATTTTGACATCTCAGAGATTCCATCCATGGATGGCTTTCAGATTAATTCGGTGCCACGATATTTATGTATTGTCCCTTGAATATCTTTAACTTCTTAAATTCCCCTCGGAACTGACTTTATTAATCTTAGCTATCATAACACTGAATGGATATGGGTTTGGCTGCAATGCAAACATTGTGCTAAAATGAAAACTTTTACGTCTTTTTCATATTTTTCGTTTCGATTGTAAATAGAACATGTTATTTCACGGAAAAATCACAGACATGTTCATAAGCTGGATTTACTCTAAAACTGGAAGTCCAAGGGGAAAAGGGATTCATGACTGACATACTTCTGTCACTTATTGCAGCTGTTGGAAATTGCACAAGTCCCTGATGAACATGTGAGTGGTCCTTATTCTCCCCTTTTCCTTTATTTCCATGGTCTGAAGCATGCATTGGGTTATCAGAATTTGTACGTCTACTACAATTCCACTGCATTTTTTTTTCTTGACCTCTTATTGAGATTACGTGGGAATTAAGGGAGTCATAGTGGTACTTAGGCTACATAACGGCCCACGAGGAAATTAACACCCTTGTTTTGGCAACATTAATTGTTTTAAGATGATTTAGTTGGTAGACTAGTTACCTCTGTGCTACCTCTAATATGTCAATGCGAAGGCCAACAACATACGTGTCTGCCATCTTGAATGTTGTCAATGACTCCTGCTTATCGGCGTCTTCTAGGTAGATATTGACCTTTTCTCTGAGATCATGGCATTTATCCTGGTGACAGCCTTGAGATGTTTTACTATGACTTTCTAAAACTATAAATTCGGAGATCAGCATCACTTAAATGTGATATAGTTTTAAACACGCATGTTTCAGTTTATAAGCAGTCTCGAATCTATAAACAGGTAAGGTACCACAGTTTACTGCTCTGTATGAGTTCATACAAGCAGGGTACAGCTTTTTTCTACAGTTTTGATTTCCTTTTTTTCTCAACTCATTCTCAAGTTCAATGCTGACATGTTATGTTCGATTGCCTGATGCAGGTCAGCGAGTTCCAATCAATTGAGAAGTTCAAGAATTTCAATACAAACAATCTGTAAGTCATGCTATCTTTTGTGTATTCCGCAGTGATGGAAGTCAGTTCTTGGCGTTACATGTATGTAATTTCAGAGAAGCAAGCACTGACATGACACATACAGATGGGTAAACTTGAAGGCAATTCAAAGGCTTTTGGAAGCTGAAGATCTCAAGATGGACATCATTCCTATTCAAAAGGTGCATAATCTAGATGCTTCCTGTGTAGACTGGGACCTAGTTTTTGATGTTTCTTGAATTTCAGGAAGCTGATGGAAAGAAGGTTCTTCAGCTTGAAACTGCAGCTGGGGCGGCAATCAAGGTATTATTCTATTCTTTGCCTGACTTCTATTCAAAAAGTTTATTTGTTGAAAATTTATCATTTCAAGTTTGTGTGTCTCTTCTTGCATCAGCTCTTTGATAATGCAATCGCCATTAATGCACCTCGGTTGAGGTTTATACCGGTGAAAACCACCTCAGATTTGCTTGAGGTTCAGGTTAGTATCTTGCTCTAGTCCGTGTTAATTTTTTTTTTTTAAATTAGAGAGATAGCATTGAAAAATGGACCTCAGTGCATCTCTTACTGTCTTACAGTCAGATTTATATTCCGTGGAAGGTGGCCTTGTTGCCAGAAGAAATTCGTCAATCGACTGGGGCCCCGAGCGTGAGAAGGTGAGGATTTACTTGCATTAATAATGCCATTACATGCCTCTTTTGGGAGACTTGATTTGTTATGATTTCCGTAGGTTGATAATTTCGAGAGCATGTTAAACTTTTTTTTTTTTGGTAAAGTGAGAGCATGTTAAACTTAATTTCTAGCATCAAGGACAATTTCGAGGTGTCTGGTAATCTATCTATTGGCTCGCTTCTCAATCTCAAGGTAATTGTTGACAGTCATTTTTTCCTCTTGACTAACACATCAACAGAAGCTAAGGTCGAGTTGGAAATCCAAAGTGGGGCGACAGCTATGACAAACAAGCTAGAATGGACTCTGCATCCTCTATTGGCGAGGCTGTCAGTGCCCATTTGTCTGTTTAGAGTTAAATTTCTTTTTGTGGTGTAAGTCCATGGCCCTGAGGCCTCTAATGACAATACTTGAATATTGCAATTTTGCTTTCGAGAAATGCCGCCACTCGTTTGCTCCAACTGAAACATTCTTCTTCTTTTTTTGGGATTAACAAAAATGTTTGCGCGTTTCTTACGCTTCAAGCCCTTGTCTGGTGTGGAGTGTGACAATAGTAGGTCTACGTGTTCCCCTTCTCGAAAGTAGTTTCAGACTTGGAACTTTCGGATAGTGCATAGACCAATAAGGTGCACCCACTTGCAACGTGAAAGTAGTTTCTCGCATATCTGCGGCCATAGGGCGGCGGTGATCATACAGAGAACTCAAACTGTAAGTGTGTGCACACGCACTGTTATGGATTATTTTACTCGATTATTTAACATAATGGAAAGTGATCTTTGGCTGACGATTCCTGATAGCATTAAAACATGAAGATGTGTAAAAGGGGTATATATAGTTCGGATGTTCTACCTTTGTGCTCTGCATCAGTGTAAGCGAGTCATGTCTTGTATTGCCAACTCCAGTATTCTCTTTCAATTCCACAAGACTGCGAAAGGGAAGCAAATTGAGTCATTGTGAATTGGGTGTAATTAGTTTTGCAAATGTCATAGTCCCTGCTGCTTCTTTTTCCAGTGGGGTCTCAATATAAGTGGATGTTGAGACGGAGGATTTCACGGACTGTTGGAAGGCTGAATCAATGACTTAGCTACGTCATCTGGTATAAGTGCATTTGCTTGTATAGCTGTGCTACTGCAATTCTTCATTTGAGATGCGAAGTAAACCTGACAATTTGAAAGTCGAGAGTTTTCAAGTTTATAGCAGATAGTCTTGGCTTAGCACGCAACTCCTTCTGTAAGTGCGACTCAATTTATGATAAAGTGGACTCTTATGAAATTTTGGTCACGATGGAAGGAGGAAAAGAGGACTTTAACAGAGTAAGTTGTTGGAGGAGTATACATGCGGCACTTTCATTCTCTTTTGAGATGTATTTATTTGGGGAACTACAAGGGGTTGGAGATGGATGCACTGGTGTCATTGGGCCTTAGGAAGGATATACCAGTCCGGTTTGGGAAGACACCAACGGTAAGTTGATTTGCTGTGCATACCTAGAGAAAAAGCTAGAAGCAAGCAAATGAACTTATACCAGATGATGAAGCTAAGTCACCACGAGCATCGCCGATTAGGTAACGATCCTATCTATGTTAATTTGAATATTTCATTATCTGAATTAATGGATATCATTATCCAATTGAGTTAACCACCCGCCTGGATGGCGCTGCTGGAGCGCGCACTCTTCCTCTCGCAAAAGGTTGAGTGTTCAAATCCCAGACGCCGTAGGGTGACTTAACCGATGGCACGTTTGTGGTGGCTAACACGTGTTGCCCCCAGGGTTTACTCCCCGGCTGTCGGCCGTGCGGGGTTCCCTGGTTATCAAAAACAAAAAAAAAATTATCCAATTGAGTTATCAAGCGATATGCATATCTCTAGGATTTTTCAGATACCCTTAGCAAGCTTTTCCTAATTCGACAACGTGCCATGATTGACAGTCCAATCTCATGTCCGAGATATGACTCACTCGATCCCATGCTCGGGATACAATTCGCCGATTTTATCAGTTATCAAATTTGAATAAATTGTGCTGGTTTTCAAATATTTTTTTATGCCCGCAGAATGACTCAATTAATTGTTGTGAATATTATCTTTGAGTTATAGGTGATATCATCTTTCCCAAAAATTTGAAAATACCGAAAAGATTTAAAGTTGTAGTTTATTATAGAATTAGATTTAAAATCTTCCTGATAGGATAGAATAGCTTTGGATAGGATTATAATTCAAACTTTCCTGCTAGATTGAATAGGATAATTTTAGTTAAGAGTTTGCATTCTAGGATATTACCCATAGTGAAGATAGGATTTTGATCTAAATTGGGATTAAGATATGTTAACTCCTAGTTTGAATTAAATAATATCCAACTATAGATAATTAATCCTCCTCAATTTTTAATTTCGAATTTTAGTGAAAAATACCAAAAATATTTTCTTAAATAGGTTATAATTACATGTTTAGTTTAGAAATTTTAATTTCGAATTTTTAATTAATAAATAAAAAATACCCCTCGCATGTCATTTAGTTAATTACATGTCTTAAATTAACTTAATTATATCGCATACCATGTTAGAATAGATCATGTAGACTATAGTTTAGAATTGGGTTCGCATATCATGCACTGCATAAAGCCTAGTTTTAATAGAAAAAATTAAGAAAACCAAATAAAAATTTGTTTAGAAACCATGGCTAAGATATGTTTAGTCTTTATTTCATCAATTTTTATCTAGGTATTTAAATTATTGTTTCAATGCAATCTATAAAAATGCTTTGGCTTATTGAGTGTTTATTTAATGTCTTCGCACGCACATGAATACCTCATATATTAGAAGATAGATCTTAACATGAATCCAAGATGCCTGAGAAACATTTTCTTCTTGAAATAAAAGAGAAATGTACTGAAAGGGTGTTAGTCAATCCATAATGTTTAGTTCATAGAAGTAAAGTAAATCTCTCAATATTTTCATTTGGGTTTCTAATCAATCCACCAAAAAATAGATTAGTAGTGACTTTTAATTGAAATGACAACTTAAATCCTAAGTCGCGAATTGATATGAGCTTGGCAAAGCTCAAATTAAGTCTAGTCTTGACAATCCATTAGCCAAACGCCTAGGTAGTGCGCCATTCGGTAGGTTGCGAGAGCTTGGCGACTTCGCTAGAACTTGAAAAAATTTGTATTGGACTTAGGCCAATTTTCTCTTCTTGAAAAAAATATTTTTGCTTGGCTGCGAGGATTCTAGGTACATCGGTGTTAACTGTTCCTGCATATGGTAGTTGTAAGGGGGGGTGTGATCGTTAACCTGCTGAATGTTTTATGCACTGTTTGCATATAAACTGTTGTGCATGCCTATGCATTTCCACTGCACTCTAGCACACACAACCTACCACTACACCCGGGTCACATAAGATCACATAGGATGGTATTAAGATGGATATCACTCCAACTATCCACGATGCAAGTCGCACATCTCAATCTCGAAGTTTCTTTCTTGGTGTCGAGAGTACCCACCTCTTTGCTTGCCATAGGTTGGCTTTTCGACCAAGCAAAAGTCATGAGGACTTGACTTAGTTCGCATGCCTGCGACTAGTCCGATCTAAGAATGAGCATGGTCCAAATGAGCGGTTCACACCTTAAAATTGAGAACCGCCCACTAAGGACTAGTTCTGAAAAATAGGAACCGGAAACCGCTTATTGATTCCATGAAACCACTCGAAATTGGTCCCATCAGCCAAGGACAGAGACGGAGAGATGGAGAGTCGGAGACAGTGAAATGAGTATCGACCGAGAAGAGTAAGAGAGTGAGAGGAAGAGTGAGCGCGAGGTGAAAGCGAAAAAGGTGTTTCTCGGCTCAATGTGAGGTTATAAGGGTTAAGCGAGTTAGGTTTAATTTATTAATTTGTGATTTTTCTTCTTTTTTAAATTAAAATTTAAATAAATATATTATTATTATTATTATATTACCAGTCTAGTCCGGTCCAAGTGGTCGGGTGGGCAATTCCATACCTGAAATCAAGAACTGGACTAGTTTTCTTAGGAACCACTTGTTTCGGGAGGTCCAGGCGGTTCTCTATTCTTTTTCGCACCCCTAGTTCGATCAACCTTGTGACTCCACTTTGTTAAGCCTTCTAGATTAAAAATTGAGCCATGTAACATGGGTATGTCTATGAGATTCCCATCAGGGTCATCGGTGAAGTAAGTCTTCTAATCCTCAATCTTGCAATTTACTTACTTTGCTACAGATTTCTGGTCAGTCCATGTATTCTAGGTTAGTAGATTCAATGTCATTTCACTATGAATAACCTTAGCGTTTTTCAAAAAAGAGGGAAAATAAAGAATCGAGATTTTTTTGTGAATTCAATTCAAATTTATGTTATCTTTTCATCGAACATATCATAAGTCTTGCTTTCCTAAGTAATTTTTTTTTATGCCATGGTTTTTCCGAAGAACCCGTTATAAGACAATTTCAAAGAAAAATCGGAAAAATGGACTGGGGAGTGAAAAAAAATGGAAAAATGAAAAAGGACAACTAGACTGAGTCTCGGACTGGTCATTTTTTAGGTTGTATACTTATTATGTTCCATTTTTGAACTACGTAATTATGGTCCTGTACATAACATAGTAGGAAGAAAATTGCCATCATTTACAACATTTGGAGACCATTTTGACATGATCCGATTATTCTTAGACAAAAAACTTAAAATCAAGTAGTTAACATTTAGAAAAGGAAAAAACTGCTCCGCTCACATGTGACCGCCTAGGCACACCACCACATACCCCCACCACGTAATTCTCCAAAATCGCACTCTATCTGTTAGATATATTTAAATTATTTATTATATCTCATATTATGGATATCTTTTCGACAGATTTTAATTGATATTTTAAATATCTTTTTGATTGTTTATAATAGTTTATTACGGTAGATACTCATTCTATAAAATGTATAAATATACTTATATACTTTTTGTTATTATATATAGAAATCTACAGAATTCTCGATTCACTTTTCCAGATCATGCTCAATTATGTCCTCGCACGAGCTGGCCGTGGTCTCTCTCCTCTCCAACATCGCCCTCTCAATCGACGGCGCCGCCGTCCTCGGCCTGACCCTTGCTTACGCCGCCGTCCGCACGATCGTCAAGTTCACCTCCAGCTCCTCCGCTCTCCGCAGGCTCCAGGACGCCCCGTCGTTCCTAGCTTCCGACCTCCGGTCCGTGCTCGATGTCGAAGGCGGTTCCGATTCGTCGAGCCGGTCCGAAAGAGAGGTGTTCGTGATCGTGCGCGGCACCGTGATGGCGAAATGGGCTATCGAAGAAGGGCAGTGTGGCAGCTTGAGGCAGAATGTCTTGTACTCGCATATCTCCGGTGATAGGCCGGCGGTGATCATACAGAGGACTCAAACTGTAAGTGTGTACACGCACTGTTATGGATTATTTTACCCGATTATTTGACATAATGGAAAGTGATCTTTGTCTGACGATTCGTGGTAGCATTAAAACACGAAGATGTGTGCAAGGGGTGAATGTGGTTCGGATGTTCTATCTTTGTGTCCTTCATCAGTGTAAGCGAGTCGTGTCTTGTATTGCCAACTCCAGTCTTCTCTTTCGATGCCACTAGACTGCGAAATGGACGCAAATTGATAGTTGAGGTATCGAGAAGTCCTTGTGAATTGGGTGTAATTAGTTTTGCAGATATCATAGTCCCTGCTGCTTCTTTTTCCAGTGGGGTCTCAATGTAAGTGGATGTTGAGACGATGGAGGATTTCATGAATTGTTGTGAGGCTGAAGCAATGACTTAGCTACATCATCTGGTATAAGTGCATTTGCTTGTATAGTTGTGTTAGGCTTAACAGAGTAAGTTGTTGGAGGAGGATACATGCACCACTTTCATTCTCTTTTGAGATATATTTATTTGGGGAACTACAAGTGGTTGGAGATGGATGCACTGGTGTCATTGGGTCTTAGGAAGGATATACCAGTCCGGTTGGGGAAGACACCACCAGAAGTTGATTTGGTGTGCATACCTAGAGAAAAAGCTAGAAGCGAGGGGAAGATCAATATTTAGGAAGTATAGAGGAAAATCTAGGATTCGGGGTCTCCCTGCTGTTCGGTGTCTCTCATATTTGAGGGGCTTTTGCATGCACCGGGTGCCTATGCCCTTCTCTCCCCTAATTGTGAGTTTATAGTTGCGTGCGTCCACATATCCTGTCATCTGCTTTGGGGCATCTTACTCGAACTATATGATAAGTTCTTTTTTTATTTTTTTCTTTCTTTGTAGAACTATAATATCAATGAAAGGACAGGTCTTAGTTATGTGGAATCCGCTAATGGAGCAATTATAACTGCAGTTCATGCATTAAAATGCCGTAATTACTCGTGCCAATTATGGTTTTTCTGCAACGGATCTGATAAGCTTGATCTTCTATTTTCCATTATGAAGTGCATATACAATGAGTGGAAGAGATTTTCTGGATGGACTTCGTATCTACTCGCTATCTTGTCAAGATCCTTGCGAGAACGAAAATCCTCATCACTAAGAACGGTAAGTAGAATTGTTCCAGAGGTTGGTTCTTATATCGAAGCTATATTTTTGCTGGAAAACTGCTGTTAAAGCTAACATCACTTGCTCTTTGAGTGGGTTTACTTTGCACAATGTTTGTCTTCAGCTGGGAACCATGGACCTCCTTCTGGTTTAAGGGGTATTATCACATTTTTATTTTTGACCTTGACACTGGAAATGTCTGGGAGACTATATGTACAACCGTGATTGTAGACATGTTAAAATTGGTGTTGCCATGGGACATCATATGGTGTCCATGTCCTGAACAACGGGATGTCCCAAATTAAAAGGCAGGGAGATTTCTATTCTTTTAGAAGCATTCTGTTTCTTGAAAGCAGGTAAAAGTAGATATGTTTAATCATGGTAGAAGGGAGGTTACTGCTTTTCTTAAATACATGTGCAGTTGGTGAAGCTAAAGATATTGAGAGATATAAGGCAACTTCACAAGGATTAGCTTTTCAGTCTTGAGCATTTAGTTATTGCTTCTCTTCTTGCATTGTGCGCTGGAGATTTGAGATTTCAGAAGCCAGAGGTTCCACTTTTTTTGGCCAACAGAACCGAAGATTCCTCGAGAAAAGTTTGCATAAATCATCTTATTGAGATTGTTTATATTTATATATATATATATATATATATATATATATTAATTTCTGTAACAACTTTTCCTGTTGTTGATGCTCTTAACTATGTACGATGAAAGATTTGGCTTGGATGTTTCCGAACAGGGCAGTCAATTATTGGCTTACTGCTTTAGCTGTCGGACTTGCTTACTTCTGTTAGTATGACTGCAGATTCCTTTTGTGCTACTTAATGGCAGTACATTGCCAGTAGGGAATTATGTTGTTGTGAACATGGACGGTTCAAAGCATCATCTACCTCTTACCACAGTATTTCAACAACTGCAGCCGATTGATGCTTCTCCTTGCACATTCCTTCAGGCACATTTTGGTCATCAATACCCTGTAAGTTTGCAATGTATAATGGCATTCACTTCTTGATGCAGATGGGTAACTGTGATGTTTCTTGCACCTTGAAGATCTTCAGGATAATCTAGACCTTGCCGTTCCTTCAATTGTGTACTTTTGATGCATTCAATTTGATACAAGTATCTGACCCGATGCTCTTCTCCCTCTGTTTTTGAAGGTTGCACTGCTAGATGAGGAGAAAATTCTTCCAATAGCGAAGCATGTCACTGCTGTCGGCCATTGCTTTTTGAAAAATGGCATTCCGGAGATCAAGTCATGCAATGATCTTCCATATTTCCTGTGAGTGTTCATCTCATGGTGATGGATGGACGTTGGATTGGTCTTGATGCTTGCTTGAGGATATTCTTTTCTCGTTTGTGGACTTATTACCCATGTGCACTTTTTCTTTTATTATAAATCGACCCATGTGTACTAATTTATTCGCTCTAATTTTGGTCAAGGTTTCTGGAAGGATTTGAATATGTAGTGAATTTCCTGTTTGGAAGTCTGTCTGGTTGGATTTTGCATAACATGGAGAGTTCAGCAGTTGTGTGATTTCATGGATTTTTGGGTGATCTGCACAACCACCTGTTATTCTAGTATTTCTCCCCTTGCCTATCAAAAGAAATTGTGGCGCCTCTCCCTGTGATGCTTGTCATTTGTTTGAGTATGAAATGTTGTGCAATGAACAGTCCACTTCACATGACTCAAGTTGTTGAGAATTGACCATTTCATATTTCCCTATACGGTAGTCGACATAATTATGCTTTAAAGTCTATTACTTAGATTTTGCGCTGGCAGCCCTTCCTTGACAGTGTCATTTGCTATTGAATGGACTGTGCTTTGACATGTTTCAGTACCGAGATGACAAAAGATCAGATGGTGAATGTTCTTGCCTTCCGGACAAAGATACTCTTCTGGAGTAGTGTTTTTCTTGGATCGGCATCCATTGTGATCCTTGGATTTGCTTTTGTGAGGTTGGTCGCTATCGATCAAGTAATTTGTAATCCTTATTCTATATCCTGTTGACTTCAACACGTGATAATCTTTGACTTCACTGGACTTATGCTGAATATTCTTTCCTCAGAAATTGGTACAGATGGAAAGAATGGAGGCAGCGTAGACAGCATGAGCAGCTGCAGCAGAGCCGTGCTGCAGTTGACGAGCCCAACACTCCCAGTGCAGAGGATGAATCGGAAGATGTACCAGATGGACAGTTATGTGTAATTTGTTTAGTGAGGAGGAGGAGATCCGCTTTTGTTCCATGCGGTCATCTCGTGTGTTGTCATCGATGTGCATTATCTGTGGAACGGGAGGTTTCACCAAAATGTACGGTTTGTAGGCAGACGATCTCCAATTCAGTCCGGATCTATGTTTCTTGAGTATATTATTGATTCTGTTTCTGTTAGTCAAAGGGTGGGAAGATGTAATTGTTAGCTTTTCTTCCTTGAAATACTCTCAGAAAAAGAGCATGCCCATCCTTTAACAGAGAGACCACAGTGAACTGGTGATTATTTCTTGTGTAAACGAGTAACGATGCTCCGCACGTATCTCCTTCCGTGAGCATAGTGTTATTCTGTAAATTGAGTCGTGTTAATTATTTGGACATTGACCAGAAGGCAAATCAGGAGGATGCAATTCATGCTTCTGAGTGGACATGAATACTGATGGCAAGCGTCCATGATGTTGATCTCTTCCTCATCGCATGGAGATGGTTGCACTTGGCTCCTTCTTTCTTCTTGTTTTCCAGCGCCTTCAATTTCTTTTTCTAGGGGAAAAAACATTAGACGGGCGAATTTTCTTTTTCTGCCTGTGAAGATTGGAGCAAAATCCATCGAGTAACTTAGTAGGCATATTTTTCCAATTTTAGTTTTTATCTCGTCTTTTGCCTCAACGGACTGGTTTAGTTCTCAACATTGCTAAAAGAATCAGATGATGCGTTCAAACAAGCAATGTAAAGAAAGAATATTTGTTAATTTAACTTTGGCGAAAGCATAATCAGCATCGGTAACAACTCAAAAGCATTGCCGAGAGCTTTGTGACTGGCAAACTCTTGTGGCAAACTAGCTTTTGATGTTGCTAAGCCCCTTATGCGAAAGTTTTCAGCTAACTTCCTTGGCTCTAGCATGGATAAACTCGGACTATCGCTGTCAAGTATGAACAAATGACTGAAAATGTTAGTCTCACTGACAAGAAGAAAACTAATCAGTATGCATGGAAGGTGGCGTATCGCAGTTATAAGGTTAAGAACGAGCTTTTACCATTTTTATCACAGGTACTGTTCACAATGAATATTCAATCCAAATCAAGATGATGTACAACAGTACCATAATCTAGCAGAAGAATCTTGATTTTTCTCCCGCATTCATTTTCAGTTATCAGATCAAGCAAATCGCCATCAAGACCTCCTCAAAGAGGAGGAGAGCGCCGCATGACGGTTCGCCTCAGCCTTTTTCGACAAATCATCTCTTTTTGGCTCTCACTTTTGGCCAAAGTTAGATTAACCTAAACCTATCATTACCTTGTTAAGTGGGCAACAAAGTCTTGCCGGGTCATGTTCTTCATTTCCTCAAGTTCCTTCTAATAAGTGCTCAATCGAACAATTCACAAAATGAGAAGAGTTAGTACAAATAAACACCTTTCGCTTTTTTTTTTTTTTCAGATACAGAGGAGTGTACTTTCCTAGGGATTATTCAATAAAAACTGGCCGGGAAGTTTATGTGGGTAGTTGGATCCCAATACTTCAGTGCAGCCACATCATAAGCCCTCGCTGCCTTTTCTTCCTTATCATACCCACCTGATTAAGATCCACATATCCTCATAATCAATGAAATACTAATAAGAAATCAAAGTGCACATCAATCGTATTTTACTAAAACTCTTTACAAAGGAGACGACAATTGACCTTGGTTCAAGAGGTAATAATACTCATGTTTTGTATGAATTATCAATGGCAATCGTCATATCATCCTTTAGAAAAAACATATCTTGGTAATTTTCTCTATATACAAAAGACAAGCATAAAAATAAGAGAATGGGTCGGAGCATTTAACTAGATACACTACCAAGTGTGTTCAGTGAGAACCGCCCCAAGCAAAGCACGGTCAAGAAAAATACAGTAATAACGCCATCATCATAAGAAAATTCTTCAAGATGCAGAAACCTTGGGAAAGAAAAGAATAATAAGAATGTGAAATGATTACTCCTATTAATTTTTCTCTAACTTTCCCCCCCCCCCTTTCTGGTTTGCCCTTCTTTCCTGCAACTGATTTCCCACGGACGAGCCTCCTATCTCCCCGTCCACCTATGTCTGCATAAACATTTACACAAATCCAAAAACGGAAAAACAAAACCCCAGTCTTCGATTAACTCAATAACTGGAATGCAAGATGCAGATGCATAGAGCAAATAAACTAAAAGGCAATTGTAAAAGTTAATATTATCGCGGAAGAAAGAGCAAAATTGGCATCAGCAGTACTAAAAACAGAAAAAGACGTACTTTCTTTAAAACATTTGTAGCTTACCGAGTTACACCTCGATACTGAGAGGTCCTTTGCCCAAAAGTGTCAATAAGACTTACGAGGAACAGCGGCGCACTTGCTGTTGTTGTCGCTCGCAGATGATGCCCTCTTGGCGATGCTACCGTCACCAACTGGTGGTGCCTGAGAAATCGGTGCACCACCACCCACATCGTTGTTGTCACTTTGTGCGCTAGGGCTCATCGTTGTGGGAGAGAGACTGCCGCTACTACTTGTAGTAGTCCCATTCGCTTGACGCAACCACCACTTGAACCCAGAAACTGAACGAGTTGTTGCACTCGCACCACCATCAAACGGGACATGTTCTTGGTGATGGTACATGCGATCACCGACATCACATCTGTGGTTGTTGCTGTTACGGTGAGCAGATGGAACTATAAGGGCTTGCGAGTTCTCGATGTAACATTGATGTTTATGATGAGGGTGGTTGCCGTTGTTAAAGCAGCTCGGAGCTACGTTCGCATTGATCCCCGCACAAGCTGAGCTTGTGGCTTGGTGGTTCTGATTTTGGGCCGGGCTCATCATTGCCATGAGGAGAGCCTGAGTGGCAACAGCCCAAGAAGTCTTCAAGCTTGGGGCCTCGATTATCGTCCCCATCATCGGCATTCTCGTAGCTCCATTCTGAACAAACAAACAAGCCCATGAAATAAACGAGGAAGACTGAAACAACCTCCATAACATGTCAACTTTGCTAGTTTCGTTAGTAGGGAAATGGATGCAAGAGATTCTCATGGAAATTGGTCAAACTGTTGGAAAGCACGACATGACATGCGTAGAGAGATTCGATGCCTACTTATTTTTTTCGGGACAAAAAGCAGTTAGATCATGCGCATTCATTTTCATTATTAAGGGTTTTAGAGATCGAGAAAATATTAAGTCCATGCTTAGCGTCGGACGCCTTGATGGCGGTTGCCACCGCATCGGCATGCTCGTGAGCGGGCCGTCCATAGCTGGCCGGGGACGCTTGATCCACGCAACGTCGTCCGTGGCAACTCAGAAGGCAAAAAGGAGGGGAAGAAAATGGTGAGGAGAGAGAGAAAGAGAGAGAGAGCAACGAAAGAGAGAGGAATAACTGAGGAGAGGAGAGGGGAGAGAAAACGGTTGAAAGGTGGGCCCATTTTTGCCACGTGTCCATCATACGATTCAATGCGTATCCCACGTGGGAATGCACCTCATATTTTTTCGTCCGAGGGAGCGAAAAGTTTCCCTCTTTGTCTAAAAGAGACAAGGGCGCGGAATTTTCGAAATAAGATAAATAAAAACAAAAGACAAAAAGGGCCTACTCCCTGTCCGAGTCCGTTGGAGACGATCATTTCTTCCTTCTGCTCTGCTTCCTACTATCAGCAACAATCTCGAAGCTTCTTCCCTTAAACCTCTCTACACAGATGGTGAAGTCGCAAATGGCTGTCGATCCCGATGCGAAGAAGAAGCTCTCCCGCCTCAAATCGGCCGTCGCTGGCCTCAGTGTGATCAGGTTCCCTCTCCCTCTGTGTCTGCGCGCGAGCGTGGGTGTTTGCGGTTTGTTTTCCGGCGAGAGGCGGTCTGTTGATTGCACAGGGTAGAGCGAGGAGTTTGTTTGATCGGTGTTTGCGGTTTGTTTTCCAGCGAGAGGCGGTCTGTTGATTGCACAGGGTAGAGCGAGGAGTTTGTTTGATCGCCGGTTCTTAGGTGACTTTCCTATCTAGTAAGACCAGTTTCTGGTCCCGTGCGCGTGTTGGAAGCATTGATCTCTGCTTCGTTTCGATTTTCTGTCACATCGAGAGCGAGAAGAAAGGGTTCATCGACATCGCGTCCCGCTATCTCAGGTGAGTAGGAGGGGGCGTTTGTTGATCGCACATTTTTCTTCTTCTCCATTCATCATCGTTTTCCTGGTTTCTTCGATGCTTGCAAGCTCAAATCCGTCGATGTTTCAAATCGAGTTAGAGGTACAGTTTGGTTTCTTAGCTTTGCTTTGTTGCATTCTCAGCGGAAAAGCTCTGCCCGTTGAATGGAGCAAGATCCAGGCGCCCACCGTCGTCCCTTATGATAGTTTGGCGCCAGCTCCTGAGGGTATCCCATTATCCTGTCTTCGTCGCATGACATTGCAAACTCGTTTCCATGACGTGCAGTCCGATTTTGTGTTCGCCCTGACATTGTTCTTTTTCTCCACCGATGAGATCATGATTCCTAAAATTGTGTCGGACCCTGCGGTGGCCAAGGTTCTCTTGGACAGACTCGTCGTTCTGAAGCTCAATGGCGGTTTGACAACAATGAACGACTCTGTTGCTCCCATGTATGCTTCCTGATCTTATATTTCACATATGTTTAATAAGACGATCTCCTCGTGTAAATCATCCCAACTGCTCTGTCCCAAATGATATCCCCATTTGCATTTTGATTTTGGTACCATCAGCTGTTCTGAGATGCACGATCTCACCGATGTGTCTGTTTGATCTGCTTGGTGCTTCCTTGATCTTATTTAGTTGTAGTAAGGCTATAATTGTAGCTTCCTTGGAACTTTTACCATGTCTACTTGGAGAGTTGTTAATGTCCTTGTGTATGTTTTATAAGCTGCCTGTGTTAATACTCGATGTTTCTATTGTGATGTAGATCTATCATGCAAGTATGCGACGGATTGTTAGCTCTTGACCCTATAGTTTACCAAATGCAGGTAATATTCTTACGTTTTCCATGTGGTGCGTGTGTTTCCTTAGCTCTATTCCTTCTGATCACATCTTCCTGCTGTTCATATAGGATCTTAACACTAGATATGGCTGCAATGTTCCCCTGCTTCTCATGAACTCGTTCGACACCCGCGATTGTATGGTGAAGGTGAATGGCTTTCACCCTACCTCTTTGTTGGTAGTTTAGTCATTTTGATCAGTAATTGACACATTCCCCTTGTTGTAGATTTTTGAAAGACATGCCATCTCAAATGTTGATATTACTGGTTTTAAACAGGTTTGTGATGCAAACTATTGGTTAGCTGCTTAGATCCGCTTATGAGTTTATTCTAGAGTTGACTAAGTCATTTTTATCTCGACCGTCCTGATTGAATTATATACAGAGCCGGTATCCCTGCTTAGATGCTAATGATTTTATGCCTCTGCCCTGCAAAGGACGGACTGGAAGCGATGGATGGTAAAATTTTGGTTAAATATCAAGCATAAGGACTTTAGTTTTCATGATCATGATGCTTTCTTCTTTAAATTTCTGGGGTCATTTTTGCATCAAAATGATTTTGCTTCAAGACAGGTCATTTGAAAAAAGAGGCTGTCATTGTAGGTCTTTCAGTTCGCTGTATCTAAGTCATCAGTCCTTTGGAATTCCACCCTTTACGACTTTGTAAAACCTGGATGTGGGAACAATGCGTGCCGGCTTGAGCAAATTAAAATTGATGCATGAAGTTATTTGCCACCTGTATCTGGCCTTAATAGATATAACGGTTGAACTTGACTTTTAATTCTTTTGACAACAATTTCTGACTAATCGCTATCTCTTCATTCTTTTGTGCTTTTTATACTTTTTAATAGACAGAATTCTACTATCTCGATTGGATTCTTTGTCATAAACTTTTAATGGGAAACCTTTGATGTAGCCTTTCTCCCGTCTCAAATGCTCTACACAAGTATCCCCGGGTCATGGTGACGTCTACCCATCCTTGATGAACAGCCGTAGACTTGATGCTTTGCTCTCGCAGGTTTTCTTTTATCTCTATCAGCGTTAGTACATTCCTCTTACTGTTTCCTTTTCGTTTGCTTATTCACTTTTCTCTCACTTTTCATGTTTACAGGGCAAGGAATATGTTTTTGTTGCCAACTCAGGTAACTCGGGTGCAACCGTCGACCTGAGTATCCTTCCATTCTTACTTTCCTCTGATATCCGTGGTTTCTGGATTTAATCACATGTCTCTGTACTTCCTGAGTTTAGTTTGAAGATTGGGCCCGTTGATAATTTTTTGTTGTTTCGTTGACCTTAACTAAATCCTATAGAAATCTTAAATCATTTGATCACAAACAGGAATGAGTACTGCATGGAGGTGGATGCGGAGGATTGTGGTGAAGAATTGTTTTAATAGATTGGATTTGTATTAAATCGCTCACAATTTTGCAGGTTACTCCAAGGATGTCACGTGACAAGAAGGGTGGTAGCCTCATTTCTTATGAGGGAAAGCTTCATGTAAGTAACATCATTTTATTTGTTAGTTATTATTGCGAGATAGCTTTCTGCTGTTCAAATTATGACACAGGCTACAAAGTTCCCTCGAATACATTAAAAGTGCAATTCTTTCTGATGGTTAAGATAACTAGAGTCTCAACAAACTTACATTTCCCAGCAAATCTGAGAACGGAACCTTATTTGATTTTGACATCTCAGAGATTCCATCCATGGATGTTTTTCGGATTAATCCGGTGCCCTGATATTTATGTATTGTCCCTCGAATATCTGTAACTTCTTAAATTCCCCTCGGAACTGACTTTATTAATCCTAGCTTTCATAACACTGGATGGACATGGGTTTGGCAGTAATGCAAACATTGTGCTAAAATGAAAGCTTTTATGTCTTTTTCATATATTTCGTTTCAATTGTAAATAGAACATGTTATTTCATGGAAAAATCACGGACATGTTCATAAGCTGGATTTACTCTAAAACTGAAAGTCCAAGGGGAAAAGGGATTCATGACTGACATACTTCTGTCACTTATTGCAGCTGCTGGAAATTGCACAAGTCCCAGATGAACACGTGAGTGATCCTTATTCTCCCCTTTTCCTTTATTTCCATGGTCTGAAGCATGCATTGGGTCTATCAGAATTTGTACGTCTACTACAATTCCACTGCATTTTTGTTTCTTGACCTCTTATCGAGATTGTGTGGGAATTAAGGGAGTCATAGTGGTACTTAGGCTACATAACAGCCCACGAGGAAATTAATACCCTTGTTTTGGCAACATTAATTTGTTTTAAGATGATTTAGTTGGTAGACTGGTTCCCTCTGTGCTACCTCTAATATGTCAATGCAAAGGCGAACAGCATATGTGTCTGCCATCTTGAATGTTGTCAACGACTCCTGCTTATCGGCATCTTCTAGGTAGATATTGACCTTATTTCTGAGATCATGGCATTTATCCTGGTGACAGCCTTCAGATGTTTTACTATGATTTTCTAAAACTATAAATTCGGAGATCACTTAAATGTGATATAGTTTTAAACACGCATGTTTCAGTTTATAAGCAGTCTCGAATCCATAAACAGGTGAGGTACTGCATTTTGCTGCTCTGTATAAGTTCATACAAGCAGGGTACAGCTTTTTTCTGCAGTTTTGATTTCCTTTTTTTCTCAACTCATTCTCAAGTTCGATGCTGACATGTTAAGTTTGATTTGCCTGATGCAGGTCAGCGAGTTCCAATCAACTGAGAAGTTCAAGAATTTCAATACAAACAATCTGTAAGTCATGCTATCTTTTGTGTATTCCGCAGTGATGGAAGCGAGTTCTTGGCATTACATGTATGTAATTTCAGTGAAGCAAGCACTGACATGACACGTACAGGTGGGTAAACTTGAAGGCAATTCAAAGGCTTTTGGAAGCTGAAGATCTCAAGATGGACATCATTCCTATTCAAAAGGTACATAATCTAGATGCTTCCTGTATAGACTGGGCCCTAGTTTTTGATGTTTCTTGAATTTCAGGAAGCCTATGGAACGAAGGTTCTTCAGCTTGAAACTGCAGCTGGGGCAGCAATCAAGGTATTATTCTATTCTTCGCCTGACTTCTCGTCAAAAAGTTCATTTGTTGAAAATTTATCTTTTCAAGTTTGTGCGTCTCTTCTTGCATCAGTTCTTTGATAATGCAATCGCCATTAATGTACCTCGGTCGAGGTTTATACCGTTGAAAGCCACCTCAGATATGCTTGAGGTTCAGGTTAGTATCTTGTTCTAGTCCATGTTAATTTTTTTCTTTTTAAATTAGAGAGATAGCATTAAAAAATGGAGCTCAGTGCGTCTCTTACTGTCTTACAGTCAGATTTACATTCCATGGACGGTGGCCTTGTTGCCGGAAGAAATTCGTCAATCAAATCGGGCCCCGAGCGTGAGAAGGTGAGGATTTACTTGCATTAATAATGCCATTACATGCCTCTTTTGGGAGACTTGATTTGTTATGATTTCCGTAGGTTGAAAGTTTCAGGAGCATGTTAAGCTTAATTTCTAGCGTCAAGGACAATTTCGAGGTGTCTGGTAATCTTTCTGTTGGCTCGTTTCTCAATCTCAAGGTAATTGTTCAGAGTCATTTTTCCCTCTTGACTAACACATCAACAGAAGCTAATACTCCCTAATTCATGTAGGGATTCAAGACCAAGATCAAGTTGGAAATCCAAAATGGGGCGGCAGCTATGAGCAACAAGCTAGAATGGACTCGGCATCCCATATTTGCGAGGCTGTCAGTGCCCATTTGTCTGTATGGAGTTAAATTTCTTATCGTGGTGGAAGTCCATGGCCCTGAGGCCTCTAATGACAATACTTGAATATTGCAATTTTGCTTTCGAGAAATGCCGCCACTCGTTTGCTCCAAATGAAACATTCTTCTTCTTCTTTTTTTGGGATTAAAATAAATGCTTGCTCGTTTCTTACGCTTCAAGCCTTTGTCTGGTGTGGAGTGTGACAATAGTACGTCTCCGTGTTCCCCTTCTTGAAAGTAGTTTCAGACTTGGAACTTTGGGATAGTGCATGGACCAATCAGGTGCACCTACTTGCAACGCGAAAGTAGTTTCTCGCGTATCTGCAGCTATAGGGCGGCGGTGATCATACAGACTCAAACTGTAAGTGTGTGTACACGCACTGTTATGGATTATTTTACTCGATTATTTAACATAATGGAAAGTGATCTTTGTCTAACGATTCCCGATAGCATTAAAACACGAAGATGTGTACAAGGGGTAAATATAGTTCGGATGTTCTACCTTTGTGTTCTGCATCAGTGTAAGCGAGTCATGTCTTGTATTGCCAACTCCAGTCTTCTCTTTCAATGCCACTCGACTGCGAAAGGGAAGCAAATTGAGTCCTCGTGAATTTGGTGTAACTAGTTTTGCAAATGTCATAGCCCCTGCTGCTTCTATTTCCAGTGGGGTGTCAATATAAGTGGATGTTGAGACGGAGGATTTCACGGATTGTCGGTAGGCTTAATTGACTTAGCTACATCATCTGGTATAAGAGCATTCCAGTGGGGTCTCAATATAAGTGGATGTTGAGACGGAGGATTTCACGGATTGTCGGGAGGCTGAATCAATGACTTAGCTACATCATCTGGTATAAGAGCATTTGCTTGTTTAGTTGTGTTACTGCAATTCTTCATTTGTGATGTGTGAAGTGAACCTGACAATTTGAAAGTGGAGAGTTTTCAAGATTATAGCAGATAGTCTTGGCTTAGCACGCAATTCCTTCTTCTGTGAGTGCGTCTCAATTTATGATGAAGTGGACTTTTTGTAATTTTGGTCACGACGGAAGGAGGAAAAGAGGACTTGAACGGAGTAAGTTGTTGGAGGAGGATACATGCGCCACTTTCATTCTCTTTTGAGATGTGTTTATTTGGGGAACTACAAGGGGTTGGAGATGGATGCACTGGTGTCATTAGGCCTTAGGAAGGATATACCAGTCCGGTCTGGTAAGACACCACCAGTAAGTTGATTTGGTGTGCATACCTAGAGAAAAAGCTAGAAGCAAACAAACGCACTTATACCAGATGATGAAGCTAAGTCACCACGAGCATCACCGATTAGGTAACGATCCTATCCGTGTTAATTTGAATATTTCATTATCTGAATTAATGGATATCGTTATCCAATTGAGTTATCAAGCGATATGCATATGTCACGGGCCGATAGTTTGGGAATGACCCGTGCGGCGACTTAGACTTCCTTGGATCGTTGGAATGCCTAGGCCAAGCCTTTTCCCGATCACTCACTCACTCGGACACTCGGATCGTAGAGAGAGAATCTAGAGAGAGAAGTTCTGGAAGAGAAAGGAACTGCTTCTTATTGTTCTTGGATGATTCAAATGAGAAGGAGGACACCCTTTATATAATAGAGGGCCTCGGATTACAACCATTGATCGGTTTCTAGATGGGTGACCGAGATCATATCGTTCTCGTCGATCACCTACCGACATTTATTCCAAGAGCTACCAACTACTGGTATTTATGCCGAGAACTCTCTAGAACCCCGGCACAATTACTGTCTCGCCCGTCCTTGGGAAGATTCCGGAAGCTTCGTTGGGTTTTGAACGGGTCTTCATTGATGTGTCACGGTCCTTGGTGTTAGAAAACCTCTTGACCGTGACACATATCTCCAAGATTCTTCGGATACCCTTAGCAAGCTTTTCCTAATTCGACAACGTGCCATGGTCGATAGTCCAATCTCATGTCCGAGATATGACTCACCCGATCCCATGCTCGGGATACGATCCGCCAGTTTTATCAGTTATCAAATTTGAATAAATTGTGCTGGTTTTCAAATATTTTTTATGCCCGCAGAATTACTCGATTAATTGTTATGAATATTATCTTTGAGTTATAGGTGATATCATCTTTCCCAAATATTTGAAAATACCAAAAAGATTTAAAGTGGTAGTTTATTATAGAATTAGATTTAAAATCTTCCTGATAGGATAGGATAGCTTTGGATAGGATTATAATTCAAACTTTCCGGATAGATTGAGTAGGATAATTTTAGTTGGAGTTTGCATTCTAGGATATTACCCACAGTGAAGATAGGATTTTGATCTAAATTGGGATTAAGGTATGTTAACTCCTAGTTTGAATTAAATAATATCCAACTATAGATAATTAATCCTCCTCAATTTTTAATTTCGAATTTTAGTGAAAAAATACCAAAACTATTTTCTTAAAATAGGTTATGATTACATGTAGAAATTTTAATTTCGGATTTTTAATTAATAAATAAAAAATACCCCTCGCATGTCATTTAGTTAATTACATGTCTTAAATTAACTTAATTAGATCACATACCATGTTAGAATAGATCATGTAGAATATAGTTTAGAATTGGGTTCGCATATCATGCACTGCATAAAGCCTAGTTTTAATAAAAAAATTAAAAAAAACCAAATAAAAGAATTTGTTTAGAAACCATCGCTAAGATATGTTTAGTCTTTATTTCATCAATTTTTATCTAGGTATTTAAATTATTGTTTTGGTGCAATCTATAAAAACGCTTTGGTTTATTGAGTGTTTATTTAATGTCTTCGCACCCACGTGAACACCTCACATATTAGAAGATAGATCTTTAACATGAATCCATGATGCTTGAGAAACATTTTCTTCTTGAAATAAAAGAGAAATGTACTGAAAGGGTGTTAGTCAATCCATAATCTTTAGCTCATAGAAGTAAAGTAAATCTCCCAATATTTCACTTGGGTTTCTAATCAATCCACCAAAAAAATATATTAGTAGCGACTTTTAATTTCAAATGACAACTTAAATTTTAAGTCGTGAATTGGTATGAGATTGGCAGAGCTTGAATTAAGTCTAGCCTTGACAATCCATTAACCAAACTCCTAGGTGGTGCACCATTCGATAGGTTGTGAGACCTTGGCGACTTCGCTGAACTTGAAAGAATTTGTATTGGACTTAGGCCAATTTTCTCTTTTTGAAAAATACATTTTCACTTGGCTGCGAGGATTCTAGGTACATCGGTGTTAACTGTTCTTGCATATGAGAGTTGTAAGGGGCGGTATGAACGTTAACCTGCTGAATGTTTTATGCACTATTTGCATATGAATTGTTGTGCATGCCTATGCATTTCCACTACACTCTAGTACACACAACCTGCCGCCATACCCGAGTCGCATAAGATCACATAGGATGGTATTGAGATGGATATCACTTCGACTGCCTGCGATGAAGTCGCACATCTCAATCTCGAAATTTCTTTCTTGGTGTCGAGAGTACCCACCTCTTTGCTTGCCATAGGTCGGCTTTTTGACCAAGCCGAAGTCATGAGGACTTGACTTAGTCCGTATGTCTGCGGCTAATCCGATCTAAGAGTGAGCATGGTCCGGGTGAGCGGTTCCCACCCTAAAATTGGGAACCGCCCACCAAGGACTAGTCTTGAAAAATTGAAACCGGAAATCGCTTGTTGGTTCCATGGATCCACTCGAGAATCAGTCCCATCAGCCAAGGACAGAGATGGAGAGACGGAGAGTTGAAGACGATGAGGTGAGTATCGACCGAGAAGAGTAAGAGAGTGAGAGTGAGAGTGAGCGTGAGCATGAGGCGAAAGCGGAAGAGGTGTTTCTCATCTCAATGTGAGATTACGAGCGTCAAGCGAGTTAAGTTTAATTTATGATTTTTCTTATTTTTAATTAAAAATTAAATAAATAAATTATATTATTATTATTATATTACCAGTCCAGTCCGGTCTGAGTGGGCGGGTGGGCAATTCCACACCTAAAATCAGGAACTAGACCGGTTTTTTTAGGAACCACCTGTTTCGAGCGGCCCAGGCAGTTCCCTATTGTTTTTCGCACTCCTAGTCCGAGCATCTTTGTGACTCCACTTTGTTAAGCCTTCTACAATAAAAATTGAGCCATGTAACATGGGTATGTCTATTAGGGGTGTGCAAAAAACCCAGGACCGCCCAGGACCGCCCAAGACCGCCCGGGACCGGACCGGAACCGGTGGTTCCCAAGGGGACCGGTCCGGTTCCCGGTTCCAATTTTTTGGAACCGGTGGGTATCGGTCCGGTTCCCGGTTCCCGGTGTGGAACCGCCCACCCGCCCACCCGGACCGGACCGGTAATATAATAATAATATATATATTTTAAAATTTTAATTAAAAAAATCTGACCCAAAAAAAATAAAAAATAAAAAGAAAAACGTAACTAGACACTCATAACTCTCTGCTCTCTTATCTTTGAACACTTATTTGATGGGTACCCATTTGATTTATGGATGATGTGATTAATAGAACCAATTATAGTATAGGAATTGTATGGAAAGTTATGTTCTTTTTTTTTTTGTTCTGTTGATCCGATGTTGGTCCACATATTTTTTTTTATTTGTCTAGGAAAATTTGGTGAGACCGGTTCCATGGACCCACTCGAGAACCGGACCGGACCGTCGGTCCGGTTCCCGGGCGGGTCCATGGAATCAACGGGCGGTCCTCGGTCCCAAAATTGAGGACCAACACTGTGCGGGTTGGTCCTAGGGTTAGGGGGTGGACCGGCCCAACCCGGACCATGCTCACCCCTAATGTCTATGAGATTCCCATCAGGGTCATCTGTGAACTAAGTCTTCTAATCCTCAGTCTTGCAATTTACTTACTTTACTACAGATCTCTGGTCAGTCCATGTAGTCTAGGCTAGGAGTGGATTCAAGGTCATTCCACTATGAATAACCTTAGCGTTTTTCAAAAAAAGGGAAAATAAAGAATTGAGATTTTTTGTGAATTCAATTCAAATTTATGTTATCTTTTCATCGAACATATCATGAGTCTTGCTTTCCTAAGTAATTTTTTTTATGCCATGGTTTTTCCGAAGAACTCGTTATTAGTCAATTTCAAAGAAAAATCGGAAAAATGGATTGGGGAGTGAAAAAAAATGGCAAAATGAAAAAGGGCAACTAGACTTAGTCTCGGACTGGTCATTTTTTAGGTCGTATGCTTATTATGTTCCATTTTTTAACTACGTAATTGTGGTCCTGTACATAACATTGTAGGAAGAAAATTGCCATTGTTTACAACATTTGGAGACTATTTTGACATGATCCGATTGTTCTTAGACAAAAAACTTAAAATCAAGTAGTTAACATTTAGAAAAGGCAAAAACTGCTCCGCTCATATGTGACCGCCTAGGAACACTACCACATACCCCCGCCACGTAATTCTCCAAAATCGCATTCTATCTGTTAGAAATATTTAAATTATTTTTTATATCTCATATTATGGATATCTTTTCGATAGATTTTAATTGATATTTTAGATATCTTTTTGATTGTTTATAATATTTTATTACGGTAGATACTCGTTCTATAAAATTTATAAATAGACTTATATACTTTTTGTTATTATATATAGATATATACAGAATTCTCGATTCACTTTTCCGGATCATTCTCAACTATGTCCTCGCACGAGCAGGCCGTGGTCTCTCTCCTCTCCAACATCGCCCTCTCAATCGACGGCGCCGCCGTCCTCGGCCTGACCCTCGCTTACGCCGCCGTCCGCACGATCGTCAAGTTCACCTCCAGCTCCTCCGCTCTCCGCAAGCTCCAGGAAGCCCCGTCGTTCCTAGCTTCCGACCTCCGGTCCGTGCTCGATGTCGAAGGCGGTTCCGATTCGTCGAGCCGGTCGGAAAGAGAGGTGTTCGTGATCGTGCGCGGCTCCGTGATGGCGAAATGGGCTGCCGAAGGAGGGAAGTGTGGCAGCTTGAGGGAGAATGTCTTGTACTCGCATATCTGCGGTGATAGGCCAGCGGTGATCATACAGTGGAGTCAATCTGTAAGTGTGTGTACACGCACTGTTATGGATTATTTTACTCGATTATTTAACGTAATGGAATGTGATCTTTGTCTGACGATTCGTGGTAGCATTAAAACATGAAGATGTGTACAAGGGGTGAATGTAGTTCGGATGTTCTATCTTTGTGTTCTGCATCCGTGTGAGCGAGTCATGTCTTGTATTGCCAACTCCAGTCTTTTCTTTCAATGCCACTAGACTGCGAAATGGAAGCAAATAAATGGAAGCAAATTGAGTCCTTGTGAATTGGGTGTAATTAGTTTTGCAAATGCCATAGTCCCTGCTGCTTCTTTTTCCAGTAGGGTCTCAATATAAGTGGATGTTGAGACGATGGAGGATTTCATGAATTGTTGGGAGGCTGAAGCAATGACTTAGCTACATCATCTGGTATAAGTGCATTTGCTTGTATAGTTGTGTTACTGCAATTCTTCATTTGTGCCGTGAAGTAAACCTATTTGAAAGTCGAGAGTTTTCAAGCTTATAGCAAATAGTCTTGGCTTAACAGAGTAAGTTGTTGGACCACTTTCATTCTCTTTAGAGATATATTTATTTGGGGAACTACAAGTGGTTGGAGATGGATGCACTGGTGTCATTGGGTCTTAGGAAGGATATACCAGTCCGGTTTGGGAAGACACCACCAGAAGTTGATTTGGTGTGCATACCTAGAGAAAAAGCTAGAAGCGAGGGGAAGATCAATATTTAGGAAGTATAGAGGAAAATCTAGGATTCGGGGTCTCCCTGCTGTTCGGTGTCCTCTCATATTTGAGGGGCTTTTGCATGCACCGGGTGCCTATGCCCTTCTCTCCCCTAATTGTGAGTTTATAGTTGGGTGCGTCCACATATCCTGTCATCTGCTTTGGAGGATCTTACTCAAACTATACGATAAGTTCTTTTTTTATTTTTTTTCTTTCTTTGTAGAACTATAATATCAATGAAAGGACAGGTCTTAGTTATGTGGAATCCGCTAATGGAGCAATTATAACTGCAGTTCATGCATTAAAATGCCGTAATTACTCGTGCCAATTATGGTTTTTCTGCAACGGATCTGATAAGCTTGATCTTCTATTTTCCATTATGAAGTGCATATACAATGAGTGGAAGAGATTTTCTGGATGGACTTCGTATCTACTCGCTATCTTGTCAAGATCCTTGCGAGAATGAAAATCCTCATCACTAATAACGGTACGTAGAATTGTTCCAGAGGTTGGTTCTTATATTGAAGCTATATTTTTGCTGGAAAACTGCTGTTAAAGCTAACATTACTTGTTCTTTGAGTGGGTTTACTTTGCGCAATGTTTGTCTTCAGCTGGGAACCATGGACCTCCTTCTGGTTTAAGGGGTATTATCACATTTTTATTTTTGACCTTGACACTGGAAATGTCTGCAAGACTTTATGTACAACCGTGATTGTAGACATGTTAAAATTGGTGTTGCCATGGGACATCATATGGTGTCCATGTCCTGAACAACGGGATGTCCCAAATTAAAAGGCAGGGAGATTTCTATTCTTTTAGAAGCATTCTGTTTCTTGAAAGCAGGTAAAAGTAGATATGTTTAATCATGGCAGAAGGGAGGTTACTGCTTTTCTTAAATACATGTGCAGTTGGTGAAGCTAAAGATATTGAGAGATATAAGGCAACTTCACAGGGATTAGCTTTTCAGTCTTGAGCATTTAGTTATTGCTTCTGTTCTTGCATTGTGCGCTGGAGATTTGAGATTTCAGAAGCCAGAGGTTCCTCTTTTTTTGGCCAACAGAACTGAAGATTCCTCAAGAAAATTTTGTATAAATCATCTTGTTGAGATTGTCTATATATATATTTCTGTAACAACTTTTCCTGTTGTTGATGCTCTGAACTATGTACAATGAAAAATTTGGCTTGGATGTTTCCGAACAGAGCAGTCAATTATTGGCTTACTGCTTTAGCTGTCGGACTTGCTTACATCTGTTAGTATCACTGCAGATTCCTTTTGTGCTACTTAATGGCAGTCCATTGCGAGTAGGGAGTTATGTTGTGAACATGGATGGTTCAAAGCATCATCTACCTCTTACCACAGTATTTCAACAACTGAAGCCGATTAATCCTTCTCGTTGCACATTCCTTCAGGCACTTTTTGGTCATGAATACCCTGTAAGTTTGCAACGTATAATGACATTCACTTCTTGATGCAGATGGGTAACTGCGATGTTTCTTGCACCTTGAAGATCTTCAGGATAATCTAGACCTTGCCGTTCCTTCAATTGTGTACTTTTGATGCATTCACTTTGATACAAGTATCTGACCCGATGCTCTTCTCCCTCTGTTTTTGAAGGTTGCACTGCTAGATGAGGAGAAAATTCTTCCAATAGCGAAGCATGTCACTGCTGTCGGCCATTGCTTTTTGAAAAATGGCATTCCGGAGATCAAGTCATGCAATGATCTTCCATATTTCCTGTGAGTGTTCCTCTCATGGTGATGGATGGACATTGGATTGGTCTTGATGCTTGCTTGAGGATATTCTTTTCTCGTTCGTGGACTTTTTACCCATGTGCACTTTTTCTTTTATTATAAATCGACCCGTGTGTACTAATTTATTCGCTCTAATTTTGGTCAAGGTTTCTGGAAGGATTTGTATATGTAGTGAATTTCCTGTTTGGAAGTCTGTCTGGTTGCATTTTGCATAACATGGAGAGTTCAGCAGTTGTGTGATTTCATGGATTTTTGGGTGATCTGCACAACCACCTATTATTCTAGTATTTGTCCCCTTACCTATCAAAAGAAATTGTGGCGCCTCTCCCTGTGATGCTTGTCATTTGTTTGAGTATATGAAATGTTGTGCAATGAACAGTCCACTTCACATGACTCAAGTTGTTGAGAATTGACCATTTCATATTTCTCTATAGGGTAGTCGACAGAATTATGCTTTAAAATCTATTACTTAGATTTTGCGCTGGCAGCCCTTCCTTGACAGTGTCATTTGCTATTGAATGGACTGTGCTTTGACATGTTTCAGTACTGAGATGACAAAAGATCAGATGGTGAATGTTCTTGCCTTCCGGACAAAGATACTCTTCTGGAGTAGTATTTTTCTTGGATCGGCATCAATTGGTGTCCTTGGATTTGCTTTTGTGAGGTTGGTTGCTATCGATCAAGTAATTTGTAATCCTTATTCTATATCCTGTTGACTTCAATACGTGATAATCTTTGACTTCACTGGACTTATGCTGAATATTCTTTCCTCAGAAATTGGTACAGATGGAAGGAATGGAGGCGGCATAGACAGCATGAGCAGCTGCAGCAGAGCCGTGCTGCAGTCGACGAGCCCAACACTCGCATTGCAGAGGATGAATTGGAAGATGTACCAGATGGACAGTTATGTGTAATTTGTTTAGTGAGGAGGAGGAGATCCGCTTTTGTTCCATGCGGTCATCTCGTGTGTTGTCATCGATGTGCATTATCTGTGGAACGGGAGGTTTCACCAAAATGTACTGTTTGTAGGCAGAGGATCTCCAATTCAGTCCGGATCTATGATTCTTGAGTATATTATTGATTCTGTTTCTGTTAGTCAAAGGGTGGGAAGATGTAATTGTTAGCTTTTCTTCCTTGAAATATTCTTAGAAAAAGAGCATGCCCATCCTTTAATAGAGAGACCACAGTGAACTGGTGATTATTTCTTGTGTAAACGAGTAAACGATGCTCCGCACGTATCTCCTTCCGTGAGCATAGTGTTATTCTGTAAATTGAGTCTTGTTAATTATTTGGACATTTACCAGAAGGCAAATCAGGAGGATGCAATTCATGCTTCTGATTGGACATGAATACTGATGGCAAGCGTGCATGATGTTGATCTCATCCTCATCGCATGGAGATGGTTGCACTTGGCTCCTTCTTTCTTCTTGTTTTCCAGCGCCTTCATTTTCTTTTTCAAGGGGGAAAAACATTAGACAGGCGAATTGCCTTTTCTTTTTCTACCTGTGAAGACTGGAGCAAAATCCATCACGTAACTTAGTAGGCATTTTTTTCCAATTTTAGTTTTAATCTCGTTTTTTGCCTCAACGGACTGGTTTAGTTCTCAACATTGGTAAAAGAATCAGATGATGCGTTCAAACAAGCAATGTAAGGAAAGAATATTTGTTAATTCAACTTTGGCGAAAGCATAATCAGCATCAGTAACAACTCAAAAGCATTACCGAGAGCTTTGTGACTGGCAAACTCTTGTGGCAAACTAGCTTTTGATGTTGCTAAGCCCCTTATGCGAAAGTTTTCAGCTAACTTCCTTGGCTCTGGCATGGATAAACTCGTACTATCGCTGTCAAGTATGATCAAATGGTTGAAAATGTCAGTCTCACTGACAAGAAGACTAATCAGTATGCATGGAAGGTGGCGTATCGCAGTTATCAAGTTAAGAACGAGCTTTTACCATTTTGATCACAGGTACTGTTCACAACGAATATTCAATCCAAATCAAGATGATGTACAACAGTACCATAATCTAACAGAAGAATCTTCATTTTTCTCCCTCATTCATTTTCAGTTACCAGATCAAACAAATCGCCATCAAGACCTCCTCAAAGAGGAGGAGAGCACCGCATGATGGTTCTCCTCAGCCTTTTTCGACAAATCATCCTTTTTTGGCTCTCACTGCGAGCACATGGTAGGAGCCTGGCTCGGCTTTCTTCTCTGGCCGACTTACGTGCTAGCCGACTCTTAAGGCTAACTCTTGTGGCAGAAAGGAGAAAGCACAAGAAATCCCGGTTATCATCCGATGAGCCATCTCCAGGCATTTTGGGCCCTCTTCCTTCTCTTCTACCTCGGTGTTACCGACACTGTCACGGCTTACTCCTTGGAAGACGATGACCTATAGATGAGCTTACCAGCTTGGGATTGCTGGTTACGTGCTCTATTTGTCCTAACAAAGCCAATTCTTGCGTCTGTTCGATTCTAGTGTTCATAGCAGGACTTGTTAAGTATGGGGAAAGGTCTTGGGATCTCAAATCCTCAAACTCAAGAAAATTTATGAACGCCTCACTCTCGCTCTTTGATCCATCCTGCCATTTCAATGAATTCATCCAAGAAGAGACCCCAGGACAAATTAAACGAGATGCTTGTTTCAGTTCTGAGGCAAGCAACATCCGAGAAGCTTATTACTTGTTTATGTTCGCATACTTTTCAGCTGATGTGATCGTGAACTTCTTGGAAAGGCAAGATGGGTTCTCAATCATCAGAAAAATGTTGGGGGCAGCCGCCTTTAAGCCAGTTGAAACTGAGTTAGGCTTCTCGTACGACGTCTACAAAACAAAAGCAACTTCAGTTCACTCAAGTAAAGGTTTCTTTCTCCATTTCGTTAGTTTCCTGTTCTCTGTCTCTGATTTAGTTTCTTTGAAAATCCTTGCCGACAAGCGCAGCTACTCGAGGTTTGATAGAGGCATAACTCTGTCACTTCTAGTTGGGGCTATTGTTTTGGAGATCTATGGCACATTATTACTGACTTTTTCCTGATTGGACGTTGTCTCGGTTGGCTGATCGATACCATCCACAACCTACTATGATTACTCCAGCTTTTCTTTTTATCTTAGACCAGCATGTCTCAATGGTACTATTTTAAGAGATGGTCAGGATCAATGTCACGGCTAGATCTAGTAAGTCTCTATCTAAAGGCAGATGCAGGCAAGTCTCAAGAAATTGATCTCTTTATCCTAGCTGCATTGTTGAGAGAGAAGCAGTCAATGACTGACTCATGCGGAGGTGAACAATGGAGTGAAAGAACTAATCATCGTCCAGCTCTTGGACAAACACTGAGACTGGTATCGAGTGGAATACAACATTTTTAGGCAAATTAGTGATGGCCATGGTGATTACACACTCCGGTCTAAAACTCCAAGGATAGGGCTTGGAGCAAATGAGATAATTAATATGACGGAAGCATTCTGAGTGGCATGCGGCAACAGATTTATGCTATCACAAAGATCTTGACCACAAGGACAATCAAGAAGCAGGAAACCCTAGATCGCATTGCCAAAATTAGCAAATTTCTCTCTGATTTGATGCTCCACCTTCTTAACATGTACAAGACTATGCTCCCAAAAGGTAGTGCGGAGAAGAGGTATCTAGTATCCACGTGACAAATTTCCCATGCCTCGAAGGATAATCTAGCTTGCAGGGAATTGCTTCAACTTTCAAGCTCCTCATGGAAGGCTCGTGCAATCATTAGTCTCCCTTGCATCTAAGCTTGTCAAGTCATTACAATTACGTGTATCGGAGGGGAAATGAAGCAGGGAAGAAATATGGGAGTTCATACGTTGTGTTTGGGTGTAGATGTTGGGTTATGTTGCGAGCTGGCATGAGTGGAAGCAGCATGCAGAGCAGCTTGCACGAGGACTAGGACTGGGATTGGCAGCCTACATTTCGTTCCTTATGATGCATCTTAATTATTACGAGCAATTTGAGATTCTGCGTAAATACCCAGGAGAGCCTAAGAAGTCCTTTCTCACCAAGATATGCCCTACTCTGTCTGGCGGGCCTAAGTAGAGACCTGGTCACCATGGAAGTGAAAATGGTCTCTGTGCCTGAGGCTGGCAGATCTCTACCTTTTTGCACAATCTTTTCCCTCTTTTGTATGCCATACGCTACAATGATTGTTTTCTCTGTTCAGCTACCAGAAATATAGCAGTTCAATAGAATTGACTGCTTTGAACTGCTAGTTTTTGCTTCGTGGAATCACCATAGGATCAGAACATTTTGAAACGACTTAAAATGGATCAAAACCTCAGCTGAATTGGGCCACTAGGCGAGCTGGTTCTGTTCTTTTGTGCACACAATTGACGAGGTACAGCATCAACAAACTTTTTTCTAGGAAAAACATGGCTAAAACAATGTTTCAATTGCATTATTAAAACGTAGAAATGGCTTCCACATTAGCAACAAGAAGAAAACACACCCACAACAGCAAATGTCATTACTCTAGAAAACAATCTGTAGCTGAGCTTGGCTTTGTTTAGCCAGTTCCACCAAGCACAGCCTTGAGCTTCTTCACTTGGCATCATCCAGGAAAGTGTTCTTCTCCACCAACAGAGATGGCAAGTTATCCCCAAACAATGCGAAATCGAGGATTTGGAGGCCAGGATTTGTAGTGCTGAAGCTGACCACAGCGCTGGACGTGGACCTGCCTGCATTGACTTGGAAATGAAGCAATCCCGCTGCAAAAACCATAATGTCTCCTTTCTTCAGGGTCTTCACACAAACATCATTGGCTGAAGAAATGAACCCTGCCAATATTTTCCAGTGAACCACAAACAAGAGCTCCGATGTGCCTGGGTGGGTGTGCAGGGGATGACGCCGGATGGTGCCAGGTCCAATTGGGCTGCTGAGATGCCGAGCCCATTGAGGCGCCGGGACTGGCCATCGAATGCAGGGGTCCCAGCTGCTTTGATGATGTTGGTGGTGTTACCAGCTACTCCTAGTCCTGAAGAAACGAAGTCATTGACGGTCACCTTTTTAGGGCTCTTGCAAGGGAAGCCCGCCGGGGTGTCTGGCCCTTTGAGGTTTGCAACACATAAGTCCCGGACAGAGGCATGAGAAGAGGAGAAGAGGAGGGAAAAAAGGAAGAGAATGCGAAGCATGTTGGTTGGTCCTTTTTCTTTGCCTTCAGGTCACAAGATAGGGTATGTAGTAAGTAAAAGTCGCATATGGTTTATATAGGAGTTGTGCACGAATAGGATCCCAGTTGAACTGAGAAGACCGGATCATGCAGGATATAGTGATTATTCTGCATTGCAAGAGAGCCACAAGTCTTTTGGGCCGTGAAGAGCCGAGGCATCTTCATTGAACCGAGAGAGAGAGAGAGAGAGAGAGAGAGAGAGAGAGAGAGAGAGAGAGATGCTCAAGGCTATGCCATGTTGGAGAGGGTGGCGGTTTATCGAAGCTGCAGGATAAACACAGGAAGGCTGTTTTAGTAGTTAGGGACTTCAGTGCATGGACGAGCCAATTGATCCTTGAAAGTACCCTCCTATATCAAACAAGGAAAAAGCATAATACTAAAGGCTAATCATTTTGGTGGGTCTTGCTGGATATCTTTGCTGAAATGACACTCCATTTAGGACCTAATGCATTCCCTCATCTAATGTTGATCATAGCATTAATGAAAATAAATGAGACGTATATATGGAAAGTAGAAAACCATTTTGGCTAGAGATGGTGAGATTTTGTAAAATCATTATCAATTATCCTAAAAACTTAAGTTGTTAGATGTGATTTATATTTCATTCTAACAAAGATTAACAAAAGAAAGACGCCATGTGTCTAGACTTGTTAAACAGGTGGGTCGAGTCAGATTTAGATCGAATCATAAATGGTCCGATCCAAATTAACCTATTAATCCGTTTATTATCCATTTATTTGTAATGTAAATATCTCGACCCATGCCCGGCCCGACCCAACTCATATTGCTAAAACACTTTTATATTTAACTCAATCTAAGAAAACTTGTTTCTTATGATTTTTTAAAAAAATTATACTACTAAAACATTTCGTTGCAATACAAAGCTTGTGGACAATTTTTATAATTTTTTTTAAAAATTGAGACTCCCTTTGTTTAGTGGAAAATGCGATATTTCTAAAAAATATTTTCCATGAAATCATTTTCCAAGAAAATGACAAAATTTTTCAGTGTTTGATTAAAACCTAAAAATGAATTAGAAAATATTTTCCAACGATTGGTATATAAAATCTGATTTGATTTTACTTCGTGCACTCAATTTCATAATTTTATTTTTTTATTTTTTTAAACCGAATTTTTAATTCTTTTTCTCTTTTTCCTTTTGTTTGGCCAGCGGCCGATGACCAGTGATAGGCGAGGACGAGCTCGCCGGAGGCTAGTGAAGCTCAAGCTCGCCGATCTAGTGTCCAGTGAGCTCAAGTCTCGCCCAATCGACGAATTTAATCTCAAGGCTTGACCAATTGGCGAGCCTCACCAATTGGCGAGCCTCACCTAAGGCCGGCGAGCTCGAGGCTTGCCAGATCGGCGAGGTTGTCCCTCCCTTGTGGCCTATCGCTGGCCACCGGCCAAAAATAAAGAAAATAAAATAAAAGAAGAAAAAATAAAAAAATAATTACAATTTTGATTTTTTAAAATTATATATTTTTATAAAAGATGGAGAGAGTGTATATGGGTCTAGTGGGTTGGAAATCAGTTATAAATTCAACCCGTTTAAACCCATATATCAAGCTTTAAAGTTTAAAACCCATTTAAAGTGGGTTCTTTAAAATTGAAATGATTCATATATTTTTTACATGGGTCATATATGGGTTTAAGACCCATTTTAATAGGTCTAATGTGTCTACGTTGGCATTCATTTGTTAATATCTTCCATCAACATTTAGAACATTTGACTGCGACACACCTTTGAGTCGGGCATATTGAGCTCTATAAGTGTTTGAACATTTCTCAAGCTTCCTGTGTTTATTTGTAATTTAAGAGTAGAAAAGGATCAGGTTATATCCTAATCAATGACTGACTCATGCGGAGGTGAACAACAGAGTGAAAGAACTAACCATCGTCCAGCTCTTGCACAAACACGTGAGACTCGTATCGAGTGGAATACGACATTTGTAGGCAAATTGGCGATGGCCATGGCGATTACACGCTCCGGTCTAAAACTCCAAGGATATGGGCTCGGAGCAAAAGAGATAATTAATATGACGGAAGCATTCTCAGTGGCACATGGCAACAGATTTATGCCATCACAACGATCTTGACCATAACAACAATCAAGAAGCTGGAAACCCTAGATTGCATTGCCAAAATTAGCAAATTAATGCCTCTCTGATTAGATGCTCCGCCTTCTTATCATGAACCCAACTATGCTCCCCAAAGGTACTGCGGAGAAGAGGTATCTAGTATGCACGCGACAAATTTCCCATGCCTCGAAGGATAATCTAGCTTGCAGGGAATTGCTTCAACTTTCAAGCTCCTCATGGAAGGCTTGTGCAATCATTAGTATCCCTTGCATCTAAGCTTGTCAAGCCATTACAATTATGCGCATCGGAGGGAAAATGAAGTAGGGAAGATGTTGTGGAAGTAAGGGACCGAATAATAAAATAGACGAAAATAAATAAAACATCAAATTCTCGTGATTATGTTGTAGTGACTTATGTCCACACACAGAGCGACAAGAAATTTCACTATAAATCAAGTTATATAACGGAGATTATAATCACACTCGATTCACTTTCAGGGTCCTTCATTATACTCAACAACTCACAAAATAATATTTCAATCCCATGAAAGAATTTAAAACAAATCTTACCATAAAATTTAACTAGCTTCAACAATAAAATTATTTGTGTAATTCCATGAAGAAAGCCGTGAAGAAAAACCAACGCCAAGCGCTCGATCACAACCGCACTTCAAGACTACTACTTCGTTCTTTTAAGGAAAAAAATATCGCCTGACCATGAGCACATTATATATATATATATATATATATATATATATATGAGGTCAACGAAGTCAACATGCACAAAGTAATCCAATACTTGAATCCCGTGAAGGTCGGACAAAGGACAAGTCGGCGCCACTTGGATTAAGAATGCATTTGTTCGACGAAAAATATTTTTTGAGAATTTATTTTTCAAATTTTTATTTATTTGATTCATCAAAAATGATAAGTGAACTAAAAATACTTTTCAATCAAGAAAAACATTCACATATAAAATTAGGAAAGTGAATTCCTTAATATAAGAAGGTGAAAATACTTTTCGAAATTGCTCATCTTAAATTTATTAATATTTTTTTCTTTTCTTTCTTTTTTTCTTTTTCTTTTCCTTTTCTTTTCTTTCTAAGGAGGAAAGCATTCATGTATTTTTTTTCTTTATAAAAATAATTTAAGAATAACTTAAAATTTTAAAAAATTAAAAAATACAAAAAATTTTGATATTTTTCACGATTTTCCTCATCAAACAACTAAAAATACTTTTCAATTCTTTTTTAGGTTTTAGTCAAATATTGTAAAATGAAGTCATTTTCCTAGAAACTATTTTTCAGATTTAGTACATTTTCCACTAAACCAACGCATCCTAAGAAACAAAATCCAATCATATTTTCTTTTCCTTTTATTTTAATTTATGTCTTCTTGCCACTTGCCAACAACTTGGACTTGAAACCCATTCGTGTGTATATTTTATTTCTTTCTTTCTTCGCGAGTTCCATCTTGCCAAAAAATAGTTACCCTATTTTGATTTGCTCGATTTTTTACATCAGTAAAATATCAAATTCCAAATATTCAAACCACCATAATTATCTCAAGTCGAATTTTGATCACAGACTCAAATTATAGACATAATTTTAACAATCTCGACCATGGTTTAATGTTTAAGTCACAATCACTTTGATAAAATCTGAATTTCGCTACTACCTTGTGGCCCCACATGAGCTCAACCGCCACAAATATCTTTTGAGTACAAAACTTGCTTGAACATCTCCATAATCAAGGACCTCATCAGAACATCAACTTCACATATACCTTTAAGAATTTTTCGAGACAACCTTCTCAATTTGAAATAAAGCAAAACATATCTATTAAGAGATCGAACACGTACCTAGCCAAACTCAGCAGTTACATCAACTGTTAGCTCTATAGGTTCCACATCGCTACAAACACTAAATGTGTCGATTACTCTGCTAGTACCCGCTGTCTCAGGAGTTTCAGGTTGCAACTACACCTCAAGCTAAATACCGGCCAAATTCATATGAACATGCTATTAACACTCTTAGCCAGAAATTCTAGAGACTTATCAAATGTAACTTTTCTATTGATAACATGTGAATTTAATTATAGGCATCACAACTGATAGCCCCTCTCATCTTGTGCATAACCTAAGAATGTGCACTTTATTGCCCCTTCCATCGAGCTTACCATCACTAAATCGAACAAAACATGGGCAACCAAATATTCTAAAAGCAGGATAATGAGCAACATTACATAACCACACTTCTTCGAGACACTACAAAAAAACTGGATTTTTGCCACGAAAATTTGCGACGAAAATATTTTCGTCACAAATTTGCGACAAATTTTCCAACGAAAAGTAAAATTCATTGCAAATTTCCAACAAAAAATTTTTCGTCGCAAAATTCGTTGGAAATTTCCGACGAAAAATTTTTTGTGGGAAAATTCGTTGAAAATTTCCAACGAAAAAATTTTCGTCGCAAAATTCGTTGGAAATTTCCAACGAATTTTCCCACGAATTTCAATTTTTCGGGCAATTATTTCATTGTGTACATTTTTCGTTAGAAAATTCGTTGGAAATTTCAAACAAATTTTTTTTCGTTGGAAATTTCCAACGAATTCAAAAAAAATCCGGTATTGTTCGGCATTTTTTATATTCGTTGGAAAATTTGTTGGAAATTTCCAATGAATTTTTCAACGAATTTCAATTTTCCGGGCAATTATTTTAGTGTGTAAAATTTTCGTTGGAAAATTCGTTGGAAATTTCCAATGAATTTTCCAACGAATTTCAATTTTCTGGGCAATTATTTTAGTGTATACAATTTTCATTGCAAAATTCATGGGAAATTTCCCACTAATTTTGCAACGAAAACCCTACTTCTTCCTTATTCAACATTTTCGCGCCCATTCTCTCAATTTCCACATTCTCTCTCTCTCTCTCTCTCTCTCTCTCTCTCTCTCTCTCTCTCTCTCTCTCTCTCTCTCTCTCTCTCTCTCTCTCTCTCTCTCCTTTGCAATCCCTCGCCTTCACCTTCTCCCTCCGCCTCCCCCTCCGCTTCCTCCCCCGCCGCCCCCTCTCCTCCTCTAGCTCCGGCTCCGGCGCCATGGACACCAAGATCGGGGCCCTCAACTCCTGCAACCCCCCATCGGGCGACGTCGGCTCCCTCCCCAAAGGCGCTGCCACGGCCATCCAGGGCCAGGCCCCCACGGCGGTCGGCGCGCTCGACGCCACCATGGGCCACCACCTCGCCCATCGCCTCAACCACCTCATCGCTGTCGCCGGTGAGCTCGAGGTCGGCCAAGCTCACCATGGCCGGCGAGCTCGAGCTCGCCCAAATCTGGGCGAGCTCGGCCCTCGCCGGCGACGAGGCTGGCCCTCGCCGGCCATGGTGAGCGCCGAGCTCGCCATGGCCGGCGAGCTCGAGCTCGCCCAAATTTGAGCGAGCTTGGCCCTCGCCGGCGACGAGGCTGGCCCTCGTCGGCGGCGAGGGCAATTTTTCGACCAAAAAAAAATTCGTTGGAAAAAAAATTTCCACGATTTTTCAACCAAAAAAAAATTTATAGTTTTTCCAACGAATTTTTGTTGGAAATTCGTTTTCCAACGAATTTTCCCGAATTTTTCGTTGGAAATTTCGTCGGAAAAAACATGTTTTTTTGTAGTGAGAGTTCGACATCCAATCACAAACAATGGAGATCTATCAATCAAGAAGCTCGTCGTGGTAAGCGCATCCGCTAGGAATATTTTAGCCATACCAGTACTAGAGAGCATTTTATGGACAGTGTCTAATAACTTTTTGCTCATCAACTCTTCACTAGCTCTACCGTGGTGTCTCATTATATCTTCCTTCATATAGAATTTGTTTAATAATTTTGAGCAAAACTCAATGCTACTGTTAATCCTCACATGCTTGATCGTTATATGGGTGTTCTTTCGATCAAAGCTTTCATCTGCCTAATCATGATGACAATATCAAACTCGTGACTTAGCACAAATACCTAGGTCTTTCTCGAGTAGTCATCAACAGTTAGCATAAATCTCATACTCTTACTTGAAGGAAATCACGATAATCTGCAAACATCAAAGTGAATCAACTATACAATCTTCGTGGTTTCTCTCATGCTCAAACCGAACTGCACTTTCTTTCGTTGATCTAAATCATGACACCTATATACACTTAGTTCTTTAGCAACATAACTATTTAGTAAATTTCTTTCACTTAGAACCTTCAGGCTTTTCTTGCTAATTGCCCCAACGCATATATCACAATTCAGACTCTCGAACATATACAAGTAACATTTCTGCAATGAAATTAGGATTGAGTAATTTCAAAATCAAGTAAAAGGAAGAGAATCTGCAGGATAAAAGCTTTTAGAGATAAGAAACATCTGCTAAGAGAAAATCTGATTGTGAGATGAGTTGGAATTTGAAAAGAAAGGATTGCTATTATTCTCATCGATATGGACCCATTATATTCATATAAATAGAGGACAGGAAGGCCACAATTGAAAAAGAAAAGAAGAGCACATAGAGAGAGACGCGATTCAAGAGGTCTTCACGAGAATTGCCCGGCCACTGTGCAGTCTCCCGCCCGCCAACATCTCTTCATCCAAGTCCTTCACATAATACTAAAAAGCTCAAGGAAGGAAAACGTGGAGGGAGAGGAAAACGGGCAGCACGCCACTTTAAAATCTCCAACACATCCGCTGAAGGAAGAAGACCAAGTCGTTGCCTGGCATCCCGGTCTTCCTCCATCACGTCACTCGATCGCTCGACGTCACTCGCATCGCTACGACCAGCCTGAGGTCCATCGACGGCGAAGCTCCATTCCACTGACGTCATGGACGATGCCGACCCAGAGTTGCTGCACCGCAAACGGCGAGCACATGAGTTGCACCACGACTGTAACGCTTCGGGTTCGCCACAGTACACATATTGTCTACTTGAGTTGCACCACAACTATAAGGCCTCGGATCCACCACTCTACACGTATTATCCGCTTTGTGCCTCACTGGGCTCTCACGGTTATGTTCCTCTGGACTTCGCCCAGAAAACACGTATGTACATATTGAGAACTCTAAATCTTATAAGTCACATTAGGACTCCCCTTTAAGCAATGTAGGATGAGAGCCGCCATTATACACATATTATCCGTTTTGGGTCCTACTGGGCTCTCACGGTTATATTCCTTTGGATTTCGCCCAGAAAACGCCTATGTACAGATTGAGAACCCCAAACCTTATAAGTCACATCAGGACTATCGTCTAAGTAATATAGGACAAGAGAGGCTCCCCCTTCCCTGCACACGTCAGAGGACCGATGTGCGGACGCACCGCCATCCTTCCTCCCCGTGCACCGCTGCCTGGGCTGTCACACTCTCCACCTCTTACGGGCACAGCACCCTGACTGTGGCCCCACACGCGGTCGGGAGTTAGCTTTGATTCCACCTATAACGCCCCTAGGTCCGCCACTTTTTGGCCCCAGTGGGTCCTCACTGTTTTGTTCTTCTGGGTTTCACCCAGAAAATATGTATGCACAGATAGACAATTCCGAACCTTATAAGCCAATCTAGTATTGCCTTTAGGCGATGTGGAACAAGAGACGCTCCTCCCTTCCCTGCGCACGTTTGAGGACCGAGCCACGAACGCATGCTATCCCTTCTCCCCGCGTATCACCGTCTGGGCCGTCACAACAACGGTCCTTGGCACGCTTCCTAACTTGACAACTCGTGCCGCTTCTTGGGCTGCAATGCTTAAACCACCGCCTCTGCCCTGACGTGAGATCGTGAGCTGCACCACGTTCAGCCGTCAACAACTTGGCCGTTCTGCTCCGGACCGCTCCTGCTTTCCACCAAGGCAAGACAACCGCTGGCCAATCTCCAATTATGGCCGCCGATTTTGCAGATCGTCAAGCCTTGATCGTTGTTCGCAGCCCCTATCGAGCTGGGTGCTTCGCAGAGTCCATTGCGAGCAACACTGCCTTGCACCACCCTTGCCGCTGTGCGAACCACACCGCCGTTAGCTACCGTGAGCCATTCTCCTTATAGAAGCAATTCATTAGCTGAATTAATGGATGGTTATCTAATTGAGCCATCAAGTGTTATGCATATCTCCAAGATTTTTCAGCTACCCTTGGCAAGCTTTCCTAACTTGACAACGCGCACTTGGTCAAGAGTCCGACCTTATGGGCATGACGGAAAAACAATAGGATCAACCGGTTTTATTAGTTACCAAATTTGAATAGATTGTGATGGTTGTCAAATAATTTTTTAGGGTGGTGTTTTTTCCACTATTCCTTTGGCTTATACATTCCAATTTCTTTTTGTTTTGACCATAATATCCCTTGTATGACCCATCACTTCTATTACAACTTTACAAAAGTGATCTTTTTTTGTTTGGTCAACTCTTTTTATTACAAACCAAAAAAAAAATCTTTTTATTTTGTTTTTTTTTCCTTACAGATCTCACTTTTCTTCTTTTTCTTTCTTTCCACGCTTTTAATTGCACCATGTCTCTATGTTTTCTCTCTTGTAGGCCATTTTCTTCTTTTTATGCCTCCCTACTCCTCCTCAAGTTGCATTGAAACAAGGTTGGCTTGCATTCACATTAATAAAGATCGAATACACAAAAACAAGGTAAACATATATTGGCAACACTAATACCAGTATACAGTTGCTAATGATTTAAGTCAGTAGTCATAATAAGGTTTTAGAAAAGGCAATGAGCTATTTTATTGCATATTACACCATTGAATCAAATATGATGTCACATTCACATGTTTAATAAAGTTTTCCAGCTCTAAACTTGAAAGCTGGCGTAGTTTCAACATTATTATGTTGAAGCCATTTTCTACTTTACCCAATGATATTTGCGTCTAGCTCAATTTGTGACTCTTTGCAACGATGTAAAATTTTTCTTTTTGACCTTATGACGGCATCTTGTACATGAGTTGAGATAATCAATGCATTGTGTTTGTTCAGGACAGAAAGGCCAAACTATTGCGTGTGTAAATGCTTATGTTTTCTGAGTGCCATATATCATTGGACGAAAGCCATAAAATTGACTCAGAAAATTATTAGTCGACTGTCATTAGCAACCGTGTACTGGTGTTGGGGTTGCCAATGTATGTTTAGGTTGTCTTTGGAAAGTCGGTCTTTATTAGTGTGAATGCAAGCCAACCTTGTATCAAACACCCTACAATTCAAGGAGTAGGGAGGCATAAAAAGAAGAGAATTTCTCGCAAGAGAGAAAACGTAAAGACTTTTGCAAGAGTCGAGAGCTGAGATAGCAAAAGCACGGAAATAAAGAAGAAGAAGGAAAGTGGAACTCGCAAGGTTAAAAAAAACAATATAAAAAGAGTTTTTTTTAACCAACAAAAATGATGGGCCATACTAGGGATAGTTTGGTCAAAACACAAAACAAATGAGTATTTAAGCCAAATGAGAAGTGAAAAAAACACGGCCCATTTTTTATGGCCATAGAATTACCCGATTAATTGTTGTGAATATTATCTTTGAGTTATTGGTGGTAACATTTTTCCCAAAAATTTCAAAATACCATAGAGATTTAAAGTGGTAGTTATGATAGAATTAGATTTTAAATCTTTGCTGATAAGATAGAATAGCTCTGGATAGGAAATTCAAACTTTCCTAATAAATAAAATAGGATAATTTTATTTAGAGTTTGCATTTTAGGATATTACCCATAATGAAGATAAGATTTTGATCTAAATTGGGATTAAGATATGTTAACTCCTAGTTTGAATTTAAAAATATCCAACTATAGATAATTAATTCTAGCTAAAAATATCCAGCTAGATCTAGTAAGTCTCTATCTAAAGGCAGATGCAGGCAAGTCTCAAGGAATTGATCTCTTTATCCTAGCTGCATTGTTGAGAGAGAAGCAGTCAATGACTGACTCATGCGGAGGTGAACAATGGAGTGAAAGAACTAATCATCGTCCAGCACTTGGACAGACACTGAGACTGGTATCGAGTGGAATACAACATTTTTAGGCAAATTAGTGATGGCCATGGTGATTACACACTCCGGTCTAAAACTCCAAGGATAGGGCTTGGAGCAAATGAGATAATTAATATGACGGAAGCATTCTCAGTGGCATGCGGCAACAGACTTATGCTATCACAAAGATCTTGACCACGATGACAATCAAGAAGCTGGAAACCCTAGATCGCATTGCCAAAATTAGCAAATTTCTCTCTGATTTGATGCTCCACCTTCTTAACATGTACCCGACTATGCTCCCAAAAGGTAGTGCGGAGAAGAGGCATCTAGTATCCACGTGACAAATTTCCCATGCCTCGAAGGATAATCTAGCTTGCGGGGAATTGCTTCAACTTTCAAGCTCCTCATGGAAGGCTCGTGCAATCATTTAGTGTCCCTTGCATCTAAGCTTGTCGAGTCATTACAATTACGTGTATCGGAGGGGAAATGAAGCAGGGAAGAAATATGGGAGTTCATATGTTGTGCTTGGGTGTAGATGCATGGACGAGCCAATTGATCCTTGAAAGTCCCCTCCTATATCAAACATGGAGAAAGCATAATACTAAAGGCTAGTCATTTCGGTGGGTCTTACTGGATATCTTTGCTGAAATGACACTCCATTTAGGATCTAATGCCTTCCCTCATCTAATGTTGATCATAGCATTAGTGAAAATAAATGAGACATATACATGGAAAGTAGAAAACCATTTTGGCTAGAGATGGCGAGATTTTGTAAAATCATTATCAATTATCCTAAAAATTTAAGTTATTAGATGTGGTTCGTATTTCATTCTAACAAAGATTAACAAAAGAAAGATGACATATGTCTAGACCTGTTAATCGGATGGATCGGGTCGAATTTAGATCAAATCATAAATGGTCCGATCCAAATTAACTTATTAACCCATTTATGACCAATTTATTTGTAATGTAAATATCTTGACCCATACCTGACCTGACCCATATTGCTAAAACACTTAGATATTTAACTCAATCTAAGAAAACTTATTTCTTATGATTTTTTTAAAAAATTATACTTCTAAAATATTTCCATGCAATATAAAGCTAGTGGATAATTTTTATAATTTTTTTTAATTGAGTCCCCTTTGTTTCGCGAAAAATGCAACATTTCTAAAAAATGTTTTTCATAAAGTCATTTTCTAAGAAAATGACAAAATTTTCGAGTGTTTGGTTAAAATCTGAAAATAAATTAGAAAATATTTTCAGACGATTGGTATATAAAATATGATTTGATTTTACTTCATGCACTCAATTTCATTATTTTATTATTTTATTTTTTTAAACCGAATTTTTAATTCTTTTTTCTTTTTCCTTTTTTTTGGCTAGTGGCTGGCCACATTGACGGCCGATGACCGAAGATAGGCAAGGACAAGCTCGTCGATCTAGCATCTAGCGAGCTCAAGTCTCACCCAATCGGCAAATTTGATCTCGAGACTTGACCAATTGGCGAGCCTCGCCTAAGGCCGGCGAGCTCGAGGCTTGCCAGATCGGCGAGGTCATGCCTCCCTTGTGGCCTATTGCCGGCCATCGGCCAAAAATAAGAAAAAGAAAGAAAATAAAATAAAAGGAGAAAAAATAAAAAAAAATTACGATTTCGATTTTTTAAAAATTATGTATTTTTATAAAGAAGGAGAGAGTGTGTATGGGTCTAGTGGGTTGGAAATCAATTATAAATTCAACCCCTTTAGACCCATATATCTTAAGCTTTAAAGTTTAAAACCCATTTAAAATGGGTTCTTTAAAATTGAAGTGGCCCTTAAGTCTAATGTGTCTACATTGGCGTTCATTTGTTAATATCTTCCATCAACATGATCGTGTTATTGCCATCGTATGCAACATTTGGAGACTACTTTGACATGATCGTGTTATTCTTCGGCAAGAAACTTAAAATCAAGTAGTTAACATTTAGAAAAGGCAAAAACTGCCTTAATTACAATCGCACTCGCCACCACGGCGCTCCGCTCACATGTGGCCGCATTAGGAACACCATCCCATACTCTCACCACGTAATTCTCTCTAAAATCGAACTCTATCGGGTAGATATATTTAAATTATTTATGATATCTCATATTATGGATATCTTTTCGTTGGATTGTAATTGATATTTTAAATATCTCGTTGATTGTTTATAATATTCTATTACGGTAGATTAATATACTCCTTATATATATATAGAAATATACAGAAAGAATTCTCGATTGACTTTTCCGGATCATGCTCAACCATGTCCTCGCCGGAGCAGGCCGCGGTCTCCCTCCTCTCCAACATCGCCCTCTCAATCGACGGCGCCGCCGTCCTCGGCCTGACCCTTGCTTACGCCGCCGTCCGCACGATCGTCAGGTTCACCTCCAGCTCCTCCGCTCTCCGCAAGCTCCAGGACACCCCGTGGGTCCCAATTTCCGACCTCCGGTCCTTGCTCGATGTCGAAGGCGGTTCCGATTCGTCGAGCCCGTCGGAAAGAGAGGTGCTCGTGATCGTGCGCGGCCCCGTGATGACGAAAAGGGCTGTCAAAGGACCGACTCCGTATATCTTGTGGAGTAATGTCTTGTTCACGCGTATCTCCGGTGATAGGGCGGTGATCATACAGAGGACTCAAGCTGTAAGTGTGTGTACGCGCACCGTTACGGATTATTTACTCGACTATTTAACGTAATGGAAAGTGATCCTTGTCTGACGATTCGGGGTAGCATTAAAAGGTGAAGATGTGTACTACAAGGGGTGAATGTAGTTCGGATGTTCTATCTTTGTGTTCTGCGTCACCTTCGTTCTCTTTTGAGATGTATTTATTTGGGGAACTACAAGGGGTTGGAGATGGATGCACTGGTGTCATTGGGCTTAGGAAGGACATACCAGTCCGGTTTGGGAAGACACCACCAGTAAGTTGATTTGGTGTGCATGCCTAGAGAAAAAGCTAGAAGCAAGGGGAAGATCAATATTTAGCAAGTACAGAGGAAAAATCTAGGATTCGGGTTCTCCCTGCTGTTCGGTGTCCTCTCATATTTGAGGGTGCCTATACCCTTCTCTCCCCTAATTGTGAGTTTATAGTTGAGTGCGTCCACACATCCTGTCACCTGCTTTGGGGGATCTTACTCGAACTATACGATAAGTTCTTTTTTCTATTTGTTTTTTCTTTCTTTGTAGAACTATAATATCAATGAAAGGACAGGTCTTAGTCATGTGGAATCCACTAATGGAGCAATTATAACTGCAGTTCATGCATTAAAATGCCGTAATTACTCGTGCCAATTACGGTTTTTCTGCAACTGATCTGATAAGCTTGATCTTCTATTTTCCATTATGAAGTACATATACGATGAGTGTAAGAGATTTTTTGGATGGACTTGGGATCTACTCGCTATCTTGTCAAGAGCCTTCCGAGAAGAAAAATACTCATCACTAACAACGGTAAGTAGAATTGTTCCAGAAGTTGGTTCTTATTTTTAAGCTAAATTTTTGCGGGAAAACTGCTGTCAAAGGTTACATTGCTTGTTCTTTGAGTGGGTTTACTTTACACAATATTTTCCTTCAGCTAGGAACCATGGACCTCCTTCTGGTTTAAGGGGTAATATCACTCTTTTTTTTTTTTTTGACCTTGACCCTGGAAATGTCTGGGACACTACATACAACCGTGATTGTAGACATGTTAAAATTGGTGTTTCCATTGGACATCATATGGTATTCATGTCCTGAATGACGGGATGTTGCACTATAGAGTCTGTACTTTATGCCAAATTAAAAGGCAGGGAGATTTCTATTCTTTTAGAACAACTGAGTTTCTAGAGAGCAGGTAAGAGTTGATGTGTTTATCATGATGGAAGGGACGTTACTGCCTTCCTTTAGACCATCAACAACAGGAAAAAGTGTTGCAGAAATTAATTTATAAAGACAATCTCAATAAGATGATTCTACGCAAACTTTTCTTGAGGAATCTTCAGTTCTGTCGGCCAAAAAGAGAGGAACCTCTGGCTTCTGAATTCTCAAATCTCCAGCGCACAATGTGAGAACAGAAGCATAATAACTAAATGCTCAAGACTGAAAAGCTAAACCATGTCAAGTTGCCTTATATCTTAGAACAGAGCAGTGAATTATTGGCTTATTACTTTAGTTGTCCGACTTGCTTACATCTGTTATGACTGCAGGTTCCTTTTGTACTCAGTGATGGCAGTCAGATGCCAGTAGATAATTATGTTGTTGTGAATATGGATGGTTCAAAGCATCATCTACCTCTTACCACAGTATATCAACAGCTGCAGCCGATTAATGCTTCTCCTTACACATTCCTTCAGGCACTTTATGGTGATGAATACCCTGTAAGTTCGCAACGTCTAATGACATTCACTCCTTGATGTAGATGGGTAACTGCGATGTTTCTTGCACCTTGAAGATCTTCAGGATAATCCAGACCTTGCCGTTCCTTCAATTGTGTACTTTTGATGCATTCACTTTGATACAAGTATCTGATACTATACTCTTCTCCCTCTGTTTTTGAAGGTTGGACTGCTTGAGGAGGAGAAAATTCTTCCAATAGGAAAGTATGTCAGTGCTGTTGGCCATTGCTTTTTGAAAAATGGAATTCCGGAGATCAGGCCATGCAATGATCTTCCTTATTTCCTGTGAGTGTTCCTCTCACGGTGATGGATGGACATTGGATTAGTCTTGATTCTTGCTTGAACAGATTCTTTTCCCATTTGTGGACTTATTACCCGTGTGCACTTTTTTCTTTCATAATAAATCGACCCATGTGTGCAAATTTATTCGCTCTAATTTTGGTCAAGGTTTCTAGAAGGATGTGAAATTGTAGTGAATTTCCTGTTTGGAAGTCTGTCTGGTTGCATTTTGCATAACATGGAGAGTTCAACAGTCTTGTGATTTCATGGATTTTTGGGTGATCTGCACAACCGCCTATTATTCTAGTATTTCTCCCGTTACCTGTCAAAAGAAATTGTGGCGCCTCTCCCTTTGATGCTTGTCATTTGTTTGAGTATGAATTGTTGGGTAAACGAACAGTCCGCTTCACAATACTCAAGTTGTTAAGAATTGACCATCTTGTATCTCCCTCTCGGGTAGTTGACATAATTATGCTTTAGGGTCTATTACTTGGATTTTGCACTGGCAGCCCTTCCTTGACAGCGTCATTTACTATTGAATGTACTGTGCTTTGACATTTTTCAGTACCGAGTTAACAAAAACTCAGATGGTATTTTATCATGCCTTCCGGACAAAGATACTCTTCTGGAGTAGTATTCTTCTTGGATCAGCATCAATTGGTATCCTTGGATTTGCTTTTGTAAGGTTGGTCGCTATCAACCAAGTAATTTGTCATCCATATTCTATATCCCGTTGACTTCAAGATGTGATAATCTTTGACTTTATTGGACTTATGCTGACTATTCTTTCCTCAGAAATTGGAACAGATGGAAAGAGTGGAGGCAGCGTAGACCAAATGATCAGCAGCAGCAGAGCCATGCTGCAGTCGACGAGCTCAACACTCCCGTTTCAGAGGATGATGAATCGAGAGATGTACCAGATGGGCAGTTTTGTGTTATTTGTCTAATGAGGAGGAGGAGATCCGCTTTTGTTCCATGCGGTCATCTCGTGTGTTGTCAGCAATGTGCATTATTTGTGGGACGGGAGGTTTCACCAAAATGCCCTGTTTGTAGGCAGACGATCTCCAATACGGTCCGGATCTCTGATTCTTGAGTATATTATTGGGTTCTGTTTCTTCCGGTCGAAGGGTGGGAAGACGTAATTGTTAGCTTTTCTTCCTTAAAATATTCTTAGAAAAAGAGCATGCCCATCCTTTAATAGAGAGACCACTGTGAACCTACGGAACGCCGACACGTGACACGCAATACGTTATTTCTCAAAAAATAGAGAATTTTGACACGTTGGGATACGTTGCATATTGAATGTATATTTTTATGTATATGTGACAAATTAATTTGATTCAAATCCATAAATAGATAAATAATAAAAAGAGAGACTAAAATGAATTTATGCTAAAATCATTAATCCACCATTTCTTAATATCATTCATTGTTTCAATTTGATAAATTCAACTATATTTCATTTCAATAATTCATAAAACTTGGAAAAAATAAAACGTGTATCCGGCCCATTGACCCCGTGTCGGATATCCGACACATGTTGACCACATGTCTGGAGCGTGTCCGACACTGACACGGTGGACAACTGAACGAGTCAGTGCTTCGTAGCTGTGAATTGGTGATTATTTCTTGTGTAAATTAGTAACGATGCTCCGTACGTATCTCCTACCGTGAGTACAGTGTTGTTCTGTAAATTGAGCCTTGTTAATTATTTGGACATTTACCAGAAGGCAAATCAGGAGGATGCAATTCATGCTTCTGATTGGACATGAATACTGATGGCAAGCATGCATGATGTTGATCTCTTCCTCATCGCATGGAGAAGGTTGCACTTAGCTCCTCCTTTCTTCTTGTTTTCCAGCGCCCTCATTTTCTTTTTTCAAGGGGAAAAAACAATAGACAGACGAATTGCCTTTTCTTTTTCTGCCTGTGAAGACCGAAGAGCTAAATCCATCAAGTAACTTGCGGGGCAATTTCTTCCAATGTTAGTTAACTTGTCTTTTGCCTCATCGGACTGGTTTAGTTCTCAACATTGCTAAAAGAATCAGACGATACGTTCAAACAAGCAATGTAAAGAAATAATATTTGTTGCTTCAACTTTGGCGAAAGCATGACCAGCATCAGTAACAACTCAAAAGCATTACCGAGAGCTTTGTGACTGGCAAACTCTTGTGGCAAACTAGCTTTTGATTTTGCTAAACCCTTATTGGAAAGTTTTCAGCTAACTTCCTTGGCTCTGCCATGGATAAACTCAGACTCTCGCTGTCAAATATGAACAAATTGGCTGAAAATGTCACTCTCACTAACAAGAAGACTAATCTGTATGCATGGAAGGTGGCGTATCGCAGTTATTAGATTAAGAAGGAGCTTTTACCATTTCGATCACAGGTAATATTCACAATGAATGTTCAATTCAAATCAAGATGATGTACAACAGTACCATAATCTAGCAGAAGAATCTTGATTCGTCTCCCTCATTCATTTTCAGTTACCAGATCAAGCAAATCGCCATCAAGACCTCCTTGAAGAGCTCTGGAGGATAGCGCCGCATAATGGTTCTCCTCAGCCTTTTTCGACAAATCATCTTTTTTTGGCTCTTACCGCCAGGCGCCAGCACATGGTAGGAGCCTGGCTCAGCTTTCTTCTCTGGCCGACTTACCTGCTAGCTGACTCTTAAGGCTAACTCTTGTGGCAACAACGAGAAAGCACAAGAAATCCCGGTTATCATCCGATGAGCCATCTCCAGGCATTTTGGGCCCTCTTCCTTCTCTTCTACCTCGGTGTTACCAACACTGTCACGGCTTACTCCTTGGAAGACGATGACCTATGGCTGAGCTTACCAGCTTGGGATTGCTGGTTACGTGCTCTATTTGTCCTAAAAAGCCAATTCTTGCGTCTGTTCGATTCTAGTGTTTATAGCAGGGCTTGTTAAGTATGGGGAAAGGTCTTGGGATCTCAAATCCTCAAACTCAAGAAAATTTGTGAACGCCTCACTCTCGCTCTTTGATCCATCCTGCCATTACAATGAATTCATCCAAGAAGAGACCCCAGGACAAATCAAACGAGATGCTTATTTCAGTTCTGAGGCAAGCAACATCCGAGAAGCTTATTACTTGTTTATGTTCGCATACTTTTCAGCTGATGTGATCGTGAACTTCTTGCAAATGCAAGATGGTTTCTCAATCATCAGAAAAATGTTGGGGGCAGCCGCCTTTAAGCCAGTTGAAACTGAGTTAGGCTTCTCGTACGACGTCTACAAGACAAAAGCAACTTCAGTTCACTCAAGTAAAGGTTTCTTTCTCCATTTCGTTAGTTTCCTGTTCTCTGTCTCTGCTTTAGTTTCTTTGAAAATCCTTGCCGACAAGCGCAGCTACTCGAGGTTTGATAGAGGCATAACTCTGTCACTTCTAGTTGGGGCTATTGTTTTGGAGATCTATGGCGCATTATTACTGACCTTTTCTGATTGGACATTGTCTCGGTTGGCTGATCGATACCATCCACAACCTACTATGATTACAGCAGCTTTTCTTTTTATCTTAGACCAGCATTTCTCAATGTTACTAGTTTAAAAGATGGTCAGGATCAATGTCACAGCTAGATCTAGTAAATCTCTATCTAAAGGCAGATGCAGGCAAGTCTCAAGGAATTGATCTCTTTATACTAGCTGCATTGTTGAGAGAGAAGCAGTCAATGACCGACTCATGCGGAGGTGAACAATAGGGTGAAAGAACTAATCATTGTCAAGCACTTGGACAAATACTGAGACTGGTATCGAGTGGAATACGACATTTGTAGGCAAATTAGTAATGGCCATGGCGATTACACACTCCGGCCTAAAACTCCAAGGATATGGCATGGAGCAAACGAGATAATTAATAGGGAAATTTTCAAATAAGGATTCGAAGTGCTTTACTTTCTCAAATAAAAATCTGAAGTGAACCATGTGTTAAATAATGATCTGAAATGTCCTCATTTTCTCAAATAAAAGCCTGAAGTGAACTCTGTCTCAAATAAAGATCTGAAGTGGCTATCCAAGTCTCAAAAAAGGGCCTGACCTCATCGAAGTCAAGGGCATTTTTATTTATTTTTTTCATTTTTTTTCATTTTTGAGTTTGTTTCCATAAAAAACAAACTCAAAAATGAAAAAAAAAGCTAAAGTTTAAGGGAAAAAAAAAACAAGGGGGAGGGCTAGCAGCTGCCCTCCTGCCTGTGGCAGTCACCCCATCGCTGGTGGGGCAGCGGTGATGGCTGGTGAGGTCATCGACGTCTCGGCGAGGGCTGATGACCCTCTGCCAGATTTGACCGGTGGCCCTCGTGCAGACCTGGGTGAGGTCCGGCAACCCTCGCCCAAATCTGGGAGAGAGTTGCCGGCCTCTCCTGGCTCTAGCGAGGGTTTGCTAGCCCTCATCTTTGGCCAGCAATGGTCGGCGACCCCGCTGGCCATGGCTACTATCCCACTGGCAATGGGGTTGCAGCCACGGGTGAGGAGGCAGCCAGCCCTCCGCATGTTTTTTTATTAAAAAAAAAATTTCAAATTTTCAATCTAATTTAATTAAAATTTATATTAAAATTATTTTTGGACCAAAATGTCCTTAGTTGGTCGGAAAATTTGGCCAATCGGCGAGGTGAGACCTTTATTTGAAACTGTCGTAGCCACTTCAGACCATTATTTGATACAAAATCCACTTCATACTCTTATTTGAGAAAATGAGAGCATTTCGGATCCTTATTTGGAATTTTTCCTAATTAATATGATGGAAGCATTCTCAGTGGCATATGCCAACAGATTTATGCTATCACAGTGATCTTGGTCACAACAACAATCAAGAAGCTGGAAACCTAGATCGCATTGCCAAAATTAGCAAATTTCTCTCTGATTAGATGCTCCACCTTCTTAAAATGTACCCAACTATGCTCCCAAAAGGTAGTGCAGAGAAGAGGTATCTAGTATCCGCGTGACAAATTTCCCATACCTCATAGGATAATCCAGCTTGCAGGGAATTGCTTCAACTTTCAAGTTCCTCATGGAAGGCTCGTGTAATCATGTCTCCCTTGCATCTAAGCTTGTCAAGTCATTACAATTACGTGTATCGGAGGAGAAATGAAGCAGGGAAGAAATATGGGAGTTCATACGTTGTGTTTGGTTGTAGATGTTGGGTTATGTTGCAAGCTCGAATGAGTGGAAGCAGCATGCAGAGCATTGGAAATGCAATTGCATTTCCCCTCAAAGCTCTTCAAAGAATTTGCCGAATACTATTTACATTTGCGTAAGGGACTTTAGAGTTCCAAAGTTCATTTGGAATGCTGAACTAAACATGACCTACATATACACCAACTCTCTCCCTTAACTTATCATCTTGTAATTTCTTTGTAGCTCAAGACATGGGTTTGCTTCAGGATTGTGGTATTAAGAGTTTCTGCCTTTTGATTTATTGATCTTTGACTATTTGTAGTGATCGTAGACCAGTACCATGGAGCCGCCTGGGAACCGAACTGGACTGGCAGTCCGGTTCTCAGGTGGGTCTATAGAATTAGTGAGTGGTTCCCTATTCGCATTTTGTGGAACCGGTCTTTAATGGGCAGTTCGCGATTCTATGATCACAATTCTGTGATGGAAACCACCTACTTTAAAACCAATCACCCCTATTCATAATTTCTTTTTCAGACAACCATCTTTAGAGCACAATCTCTCTTTTATTTGTGCAAAACCCAGCCAAAAGTCAATCCTCTTTTGTTCTTTCCCGCCCAAGAAAAGAAAGAATACATTAATTATTTGAAGCGAGATTTTCATCGAGAAGTCAGAGATGAGACTAGAATGACAATGAAGCGACATATCTAATACACTCTCAGTTAAGACAGTGCTTTTTACATTGCAAACAAGAAAAAATTTCTTCGTAAGTCCATTCTGCATGTAAAGTAATATACCTACCAAAAATTTCATACTTCTTCTACCTTGAGCACTGATATTTTTTCTTTACGGTACATGAACACCGATGTTTGATGTCAACGGAATTAACTTTTTATATAACAATAACCATGACAAGATCTCTACTCGTACACACCGACAAGCTCTCGATAAAGATATCATCTATCACTCAGCTACACCCACCAAATGATCCTCCATCCTTACAAGCAAACCACAAAAACCCTATACGCAAGAAGAATAAGACATTACACGACACGGATCATAGACTCAATCGCTGGACTGATTCTCTCATTGGTACCTTACATCTTAACCTCCCGCCCTCCTTGTCTCACCGTACATCGATAAGCAATGAATAAAGGTCAGATACAACTCGAGCTCGAGCTTGCGTACTAATGGAGCTTAACACGAAGAACAGTAAGATGCAAACAATCATCACAAGCGCACGCTATTTGCTACGATCAATTCTAAAGACAGAACACAACATATACATACGCTTCCTCTTGCGGGCAGAACCTTACCAGATGATTGAGAGAATGGAAGGGGACGAGATTACGGATGCGGTGAGGTGCGATGATGAGCTCTTTGGAGGGACGCAATCGGACGGAGGCCCAGAAGTTGCCAAGGCTGAGAGAAATGGTGCGGCAATGGTAGACGTCACTAGGGTTCCCCAAGAAATCGACGAAGCGTGGACCTTGTGCTCGATTGCTGCGTCAGAAATAACCGGGTGTCTGGCACCATCTATGGCATGTCAACATGATCATGCGTGCATGCGTGTGTGGGTGTGTGTGTGAGAGAGAGAGAAGAGTCAGCTGATGAATCATAGCCGCCAATGGGGCTCCGGAAGCGACGGTGGAGGTGCAGGTGACCTATTGGAGAGAGAAAAGAAAGCCTCCCATTTTAATTTTTTATTTTCCAACCAGTTCATGTCAAAGGCACGTGTCGCCCTTTGAGTGGAGCTGAGTAGGCTCACGCACGCCATATGGGCTGGCGACGTGGTAGTTTACAATAAAAATTCTCTCCAGTGTGATCAAAACTATTTGGTCCTAAAGCTAGAGCGTGAAACGGATCATGTTAGAACTCGTTTGAAGGATAAAAGTTTACAAAATCCAGTCTCCCTTTTTAATTCGATTTGATTCCCTGGTGTGCCTTCTGAATCGGCTTGTTTTTGGTACCCAAAGTTCTGAAAATGCCCAGTTGCATGATAACACCTTTATCGGATCTTCTATCGCTTTTTTTCTTCGTCGCGGTTTTAAATTCAATTTGCAATTCCTGTGCGTGTTTTTGCATTTAACATCAATAATTTGGTAACTAAACATGAAAATGCAAGACCTATGAAGCTTTAGAGTAATTGAATGACAAACCAACTCACTCTCTCATGCGGAAGCATCTTATTTTATCGAACAACTCTCAAGCTCAACTTAGGTCTCAGCGATTGGCTAAGACCAGTCCTTACTCCTGCAAGTAAAGACCAATTTAGGCTATAGTTTGATTCGATGGGTTCAAGGTCGAAGATGTTGATTCTATAGAGGAGTTGTTGATTCAATGGACTAGTTATCGATTTCATGGTTGCCAATCAACTATCAAGATACCAATTTACAAGTTTATTGTCAACTTCGAGACTCCTAATTGATTATCTAGTAATTATAGGTTGTTCTGATCGATTTCGTTAATGTTGGTTGATCTTCTAAGGTGGTTTTTCGGCTTCCAAGGCTGGTGGAAGAATTTTGAGAGTCTAATTTAAATTATTTGCATCTAGTCCTCGTCAAATGCATGTAATCCTACTTATTATGCATCCTAATGGTAATGTCGGTTACAAGTCAATTTTAAGTGTGTTGTCAGTTTGAAGAGTCATAAATATATAACGATTCATAGAATTGTTGTGGTTTTTTAGAATTCTAAGAGTCATTTTTTTTTGCTTAATTAGAGTCCCTCTTTAAATAAAGGTACAATCTCATTTTGTACCAACAAGACTTGATAATTTGATGAATATATAAAATTTTCATCAAGGGAATGAGTTTCTATCTTGGGTTCTTAATCTAATTTATTTGGTGGTGAAACAAAAGTTCTATATTTTTTTACTGGTGATGTTCCTTTAGGTCTTGATTGTGAACTTTATCCATCTCGAAGTCTTTTATCCTTAATTGGTGGTATTCTTTTAGCCATTGGTGATCAACTTTATCTTTACCGTGATCGCCTTCTATCAACTTATTGTCACTAAAAACACATCATCGTCACACATCTCTCTCTCTCTCTCTCTCTCTCTCTCTCTCTCTCTCTCTCTCTCTCTCTCTCTCTCTCTCTCTCTCTCTCTCTCTCAATTTTAAATTCATGTAAGATAGGTTTTTTCTTGGTTAGGCAAAAGAAAAGATATTCTCACCCAGTCATTCACACATCGAGATAAAAAAATTTCTAAAATGTGTAGTAGTGTATGGACTAAACTATAAGAAGGAAAAAAGCACAGATAGGAACATTGAATAACCATGAAAAAGGTGAGGAGAATAACTTATTCTCCAAGGAAGTGCACTCCCAAGATTGGGACATCAATACTTAATAAAAGGTACATTCAAAAGATTTACTATAGATTTGCTTGGAGCGCAAAGTGTTCAATTTCGTTGGATCAGGGAACTTAAAAGAGTTACCTGCTATCACAACCTTGCCTTTCGAGTTGACGCTGATGGGCTCCATTCAAATCATCTCCCATCCAAGAGGGGAAGGTGGAACCACAGCGAGTTGGTGCAAGCCATCGTGCAGAATTCCCCACAATGATGAACGTGTTAACGAACGCGTTGAACAAGTAATACAATGATGAGAAGAGTATCGTCCCACAGAGATTGATGATAATAAACCAATTAAATATCAAAAATAGATTAATTCTAAAATTTATCTAACAGATCAAAAAAATAATTGAGAACAAATTAAAACTGACAATTTTTTAAAAACGAAATTTTATAAACTAAAAGCAGATAATCAATCAGGTAAAATATGTTAGAGCATCCGATTTCACCATAACCACTAGATATGAATTTCGGATCATTATGCATACAAGAACAATATCAAGCATGTGATAGCGGCATTTCCTAATCTATTTACTATCCTATCTCTAGGTATAGTAAACCTACTCAGTTTATCAATTCACTATATTTCTATGTGAATTTAAATAAACATAAGCGCATTAAAATCTGTGAATATTCCCGGTTTACAATGAATCTTTTGGACCACCTTATCACCGAAAGCTACACTAATAACATGGTATATTTCTATCCACATTTAATTCATGGTTATATATCATAAGGAGCAATTGCATATTATCACTTCTCAGTTTCAAACATGCACATCAGATCATTCAAGTGGTGGCCAATCACCTAAACGCATTAAGCACAATAATATATAACTCACATGAATGAAATTACTTGCAAAGCATAAAAAAACATGAAATTCATATCATCATGGTTAGGCTACATCGTAGCTCTAACAAAGAAAATTAGAACATAATAGAAGAAGAAACGAAAATAGAAATTAAATCAAACATCTTGAATCAAAGAACAAGAATTCTGTCACCGCTTTTGTCTTCTCTTCAAAATACTCGAAAAACTCTCAAAACACTAAAAACAAAAACGATCTCTCTCTCTCTCCTCTCATCCATGTTCCCCCAAGTTATCCTATTTATATAATAACAAGACTCCTCTCACAAGGTAATTACTTCTTTTTTCGCATAAAATTAGGGAATAAATCGTAGAATTCCCAATGTGATATCTACCTTCTAGCTCTTCTCTGAGTCGCATATTCCTTTCCTTCGTTTTGCCATATTTTCCTTATTTTCTCCATATCTCAATATTCTGCATAAACAAGGAAATATTAAGTAAATAAAAGAAAATTCAAATATATTCTAGCAAATATTGCATTATTTATTGCCTAAAGTAGATAAAATAACTCTATTTTTATAGAGTTATCAAATAGCATGTCACGCAAGTCGTTCATTTGGGACTGAAGGTGCGTAATCCGAGCATCCTCTCTGTAGGAAGCCATTCCTTCAATTTGGTAGTGCGACAATGTCCTCTTGATGTGACAATATACCTTGAATTAAGAAAAACTGACAAATAAGTACAACAACTAGGACAGATCTGTCCAATGGTCAATCAGCTACTTTGTCAGCAATGAAAAATTGTTAATTTATGAAACATTGAAATTATGAACTTTGAAATCGTTGATTTAAAGTGTTTTTCAAATTGTACAACGGTTGACTTGCTTGTCATAAAATGACTCGAAAATATGATAAATATAAATGATTTACATAATAAAGTAGAGAGAAGGATACTGAAAATGCCAAAAATTATGTATAGTGCTTACTTTAGTGCCAAAAGTTTTTTTTGAATTATTTAAGTGTCAAATTTTTTTAAAAATGCTCATTTCAATACCAACTCTGATCTTTTGGCTGGAAATCCAATGTGGCTGTTTTTTTATGAGTTTCTTAAGTCGATGTGACTCGCCGAAGAATTTAGTCAGCATCTAAAGCATAAAACAACGTCGTCTAGTAGCTTTCCCCCAAATAAGAACCTTAAATTGTCAAATTAAAAAAGAATCCCAATTTCAAACCCTAAGCTAGCCATTGGATTGGCAGTCTCCGTGTCTTACCCGATCACCCAATCTCTCTCTCACCCTCCCTCTGTTTCTTTCTATCTACGTCTCATTTGAAATGAGTATGCTGCAATTTGTTTTTGACTACGATTCGATTGTTGTTTCGTAGAAAACTTTGGATTTTTCTCTTGTGGCTTTCGATAATTAGCAGAGAATGTGTATTGCCGTGGCGCGACAAAGGTGCACTTATCGCCGAAAGGTGATCTCTGCGAAATTGAGAAGGGGAAGGTGGGCAGCTGTAGTTCAACCTTCTTCCCATTGAGCTCTTCAACAATCATCTTCCCCACATTCCTTCTCGCTATTTTCTTCTTCTTCCTCCGTCAAACCCCCGTTGTGTTCTAGAACATTGAATTGCTTCATTCTTCTAATAACTAAGCAACACTGAAGAAATAAAAACCCCAGCTCCATCATCAGAGTGATTTCCTCGAACACCTAGTGGGCATGGCAAGGAGATAAATCAAGAACAGAGGAAGTGGACAAAGGATTTCAAACAGACCGAGACGCGAGAGCAAGCAAGGATAATAGACATGGAGTCGGTCTTGGCGTGTTGGAATGCGGAGACGTAGAGGTGGAGAGCCAATACCACGCCTTGCTTCAAGGGATGAATGTATGGGAAGCCAAGCCCAGCCTTCCTGTACTCCATCTCGAACCTTTGTTAGGGCTAGTTCCACACGATCTTCAAGCCCTCGCCAGAGGTTCCGTCGTCAGTGATGGTGGTCGCCGCCGTCATCTATCTCTCTCTCTCTCTCTTCAACTTCTGCTTCCTGGTTCTGGTGAGCTAGGAATGGAAAGCATGCTGTGTGACGTTGATTTGGACGTCCGAGCCACATAGGCTGTGCCACGTGGTTTTTGTAGTCCACAAGGACTATATTTTTTTAAAAAATTGCCATGTCATATTAACAAATTAATTATAAAGGCCACGTAATCAATTGGGCCGGAATTTCTCGCCATTGACAGTTAAGTAATTGTTTTTTTTTTCGATTTGGCACTAAAGTAAGCCGGCGAAAACTTTTGGCACTTATAGTGTTCTTCTCCCTAATAAAGTGTGTAGGAAACTTGCTTTGCCAAGGGAGAATGACAATCGCATAGACACACACACGAGACATGAGATTTAACATCTAAACTAGAAGGCTTCAAAATGGAGTCAAGAGGATGGTTCGACAAGTCGCAATCTCACGTACAAGAGTCGAGTCCTTTTAGCTCCTGCTCAGTCAAAAGGTTATCCTAGTCACGCAATTTTGCGGACAAAGATAAATACTTTTGACACCAGGAAAGAACTTTCGGGGTTGAGAAGCGAAACCTCTACTACTTGGTCTCGCTTTAAGATCATATCCCTCAACACTTCCCTAAAAAATAAAGGTTAGCAAACACTTAACACTTGATGTTAGTGGTGTACCTTGTCTTCATACTGTCAAAGAATAATATTTATGAAAAAGAGAAACTTCATGCCTAAGTCCACTATTAAGCTTAATTCAAATCTCCAATGGAATTGCCAAGCCGTTGTGACCTTCTTAACGATAAAACAACTAAGTGAAAGCTAATGGACTACTAAATGTAATGAAGGTTCCTCTCAAGAGGCAGCTGCTTGCGTTTAGCATGGACACTCCCAAGCCCTACTAATCACAACTTGGCACTCAATTTTTAATGTAATTTCCTTACCTTTTGGAGCCACCATTAATCAATTATAGTAGATTTAAAACCCAACTAAATTTTGGGAGAATATTTGACTTCTACGAACCATAAATTCAACGGATTCGAGGACTTGATTATGCTAGATTAATATAATGCATTTTTTATACTTTTCTCTTTATTTTCAAAAATAGTTTTGCAAGCAGACTTGATTGATTTTAAACCTAAGCCTATAATATGTAAGAGTAATCATGCAGATACGTAATCAACAATAAAACGCTCAATAAACTAAAGAAAAAAGTAAAATGCTAAAAATAGGACTAACCTTAATGTAAACCAAAGCATAACCATACCATGGTTAGTTTTCCCAAATATCTTAATTTGAAATGCATGCCTAACCTAAACATGATTTCTAAATGCTTATGAAATTTTAGCTATGCAAATAAAAGGCGAAAAAGAAATGTGATTTTTTCGGAGTAGAATTGGCTATATAGCTATGCAAATAAATGAGCAAAAAGTCTAAATAAGGCTCCGTTCGTTTGGCGGAAAATATTCTCTTTTTAGAAAATATTTTTCCGGAAGTCATTCTCCTGAAAAATGTTTTTTTGGAACACAATTTTCTGGCGTTCGGCTAAAATCTGAAAAAGTTTCAGAAAATATTTTCTGGTGTTCAGCGACCGCCAATCCGGCAGCGTTCGGCAGGCGGCGGTGGCGACCGACTGCGGCCATCGGTGGTGGGGGGCAGCGGTCGGCAACCGGTGGCGGTGACCGCCAATCCGGCGGCGTTCGACAACCGGTGGCAGCGACCAGTGACGGTGTTCGGCGATGGCAGGCGGCAACGGGCAACAGTCGGCGGCGACAGGCGGCAACGGGCGGCGATCTACAGTTACCGATAACCGACGGCTGGCGGCGGTGACCAGCGATTGGCGGCGATCGGTGATCGGCGGCAGTGGGCAATCGGTGGCGGCGATCAGTGACCGACGGCGGCTGGGGACCGGTGGCAGTGACCGGCGACCGGCGGCGACCAACGAACGACGGTGACCGACGACCGACGATCGGCGACGCACGGCGAAGGGCGACGACGGCCAACGATCGACGGTGACCGGCGACCTACGACCGGTGACGGCGATCGGCAACGGCGGCCGGCAGCCGACGGCGGCAGTGGCCAGCAACCGGCGGTGGCGACCGGTGGGCGACGGGGGTGACCGGCGATCAACTTTCTCTCCAATGGAAAACATTTTTCCTCTCATGGGCAATTTTGCCTTCACTTTAAGGGAAAATGATTTCCTCTTTATGAAAAGAGGAAATCATTTTCCGCAAAAACAATGAAGGATTTGGGGGTGGGGAAGGAAAATATTTTCTCATAGAAAACATTTTCCGTCCCCGAACACCGAAAAACGCGAAAAATATTTTTCGAAAGAATATTTTTCCGAAAACAAACACAGCCTAAAATGAAGAAAAAAATGATGAAGATTGAGATCCACTAATGCATAAATAATGCAAAAAAAAGATAACTATGTGGAGGTGCATACTAAAAAAGTAGTAATAAAGTACAATGAGATGGATATATAGGGAGAGGGGAAGGGTAAAATGTTGAAAAGGTGGAGTTGGTAAGATAAATCCTACTTGCACGTTTAGCGGAAAAAGTACCAAAAAAGTCATAAATATATCGCATTAGCATCAATACAATCACAAACCTTTCAGGCCAATTAAGTCTTAAACCTTTGCATATTTTGTCGAGAAAATTTCAAATAAAGGCCTGAAGTGCTCTTATTTTCTCAAATAAAGGCCTGAAGTGAACATTATCTCAAAAAATATTCTGAAGTGGACAAATTATCTAAAATAAGGGCTTGAAGTGGCCAAATTGTCTCAAATAAGGACCTTTAGCCGGCCGATGACTATTCCGTTGTAAAAAAAGGGCGTTTTAGTCAGAAAAATTATAAGTATATTTTATTTTATTTTTTTACTTTTTTTTTCTTTTCCTTTTTGGTTCTTCCCTCCCAACCATCACTATGCCTGACCGATGACCTCTACCGACAAGGCCACCCTCGCCGGCATCGAGTGAGGGTTGCCTCGCCTAAGCTTGGCAAACGAAGGCAAACCTTGCTGACATTGGGCAAGAGCCATCCAGCCTGTGTCGGGCGAGGGTCACCCGACACCAGCGAGGGCAGCCTCCACCTGAGGCCGGCAGAGGTCACCGACCCTAGCTAAGAGAGGAAAAAAAGAAAAAGAAAAAGTAAAAAGTAAAAGACGAAAATACCCTTTAGTCGTTGAGGTCAAGTCATTATTTGAAATTAATATGGCCACTCCATGTCCTTATTTAAGACAAAATCCACTTCATATCTTTATTTGAGAAAATGAGAGCACTTCATATCCTTATTTGATTCAGACTCTTATTTGAGAAAATGAAGGAACTTCAAGCCCTTATTTGGAATTTCTCCTATTTTGTCAATTGAGTCTATTCTGCTAAAGAAATCGTTGATGTATACATTGACCGTCCTACGTGGCATGGCCGGCACTGACGTAATTCTTTTTAAAATTGAATTTTTACATTTTTTGTTATTTAATTTTTACACTAGGCGAGGGCTTACTAGCCCTCCCTAGCCAAATAAAAGGGCAAAAAAAAGAAATAAATAATAACAAAAAAAAGAGCAAAAATATTATAAAAATTCAAAAATTACTTAAATATTATTTACAAATGTCCATATTAACGCTGACCATTCTACATCGGCTATGTCACGTAGAACGGCTGGCGTCCACGTCAATGATTTCTAGTCAAAAAATGGCTAGATGAACTCAATTGGAAAAATAAAAAAAAGTTTATGACTCAATTGGCCTAATTAAAAGGTTTAGCACTGAATTGATATTAATGCAATAAGTTTAGAAAACTCTTACGAGTTAGAATTGGATCGAGCGAATCAAACGCTCAATAGAGTTTTATCTATCATTTCCTTTTAACCAATCATCACAGTCATAATTAAGTATGCAACGTTTTGATGTGGATATCACCAAATATTTTTGGACATGTATATCCATCATATCCTAATGTGAAATGAACGAGAACTATACATCCTTACCTTACCTGATAACACATTTGTTCAGAATTCGGAAGCTTGAAATGATGACTGTGTGCTCATGCCCTAGGTGATCATCTATTTGAAAGTTCCAACCAAGGAGTAAATTCTCTTCTACGCATAGTAACAATTAGATTTTAAGGATTACAAATAAAAATAAGGGAAAAACCCACAAAATACCCCAAACTTTGCCTTATGTGACACATTTACCCTAAATTATTTTTTGTGACACTAAAAACTCCTAACATGCACACATGTGATACATATATCCCAAATTTTTTTCTGTGACACCAAAAACCTCTAACTTATACCTCTGATATATTTACCTCAATTTTTTTTTGTGACACCAAAAGCGCCAAACTTTTTTTCCTGTAACACCAAATTTTTGGGATAAATGTGTCACATAGATAGAAGTTTTGAGTAAATGTGTCACATTATACATGTTTGGGGATTTTAGTGTCAAAAAAAGTATAGGATAAATATGTCACAGTAGGCATAATTTAAGGTTTTTGAGGGCTTTTACCCAAATAATACATAAGACCTTAACTTTCAAGGGATCAACATTCTTATTGTATTGAGTAATTTTCTTGCACCCTCACTAATTTTCCTTCCGATCAAGATTTGTCGTTGTCCCATTTAAATACAATGAGTTATCTTTCAATAAAAGAACATGCCTTCTGATGTGATTAGTTTCGATGATTTTTAATATCCCGCTCAAGTTTACAGCCCCATGCCTTACAATCGATTCGAGTGTGAAGTAAACATAGAGTTTAAAATCATATCCGTACCATATACTAGGCCCGATTGCCCTTATGGAACCTCTCGAAACTTGAAGCTTGTCCAAATTTCACGTCTTGTAAAAACTTGATTCGTATGTGTATCGTTGGGAAGGATGATGCATGACCCACCTAACATGCAATTTTCAGGGCAAAATAAGAAGCCAAAGAAAGGAAACCCTAGACGATGGCAATGGTGGAGAATAAGACGGACTCCCAGGCCGATTGCGCAAAGAGGGCTCGTGGGATGTCAGCATTGACGTCATGTAAAATCCACCTGACCGGACAAATTCACCCGACGCCTGTCCATAAAATACCCAAAATACATTATTACAGCCAATAAAAAGGTATCTAAAGTTGCTCCTCCATGCCCATTTTTCTCCGTCGCATTGCATCGCCTGCGCTCATTTCGCTGCCGACCCTACTAATCCACATTCTCTCTTTTCCTCTCTTCCGTGAACGATTCATCATTGGACTAGCATTGGCATATCAAGGGCGTGGCTGTTAGGGATGAGTTTACGCCCACGTCAAGTTTCTCTAATCTTTCCCTTTCATGTTGAGTGCATACAAGAGTAAATCTCACACCCCGTGATCTTCGCTATCATAGCCTCATTTTGTTTTGGCTGTTGCAGTGGAAAAAGAAAGGCAGTATCTCATGTTCTTTTCCCTCCTCGCGTACCAGTGTGATATCACCGATCCAATCGTGCTTCTAAAAAACACTTGGTGACTATTATGTTGACAAAATGATAAAGCTTAATTGACTAGATCACACCACGTCAACATGACACGTTGTGTCTATAAGCCGCGAAAACAGCACCCCAAGATCACCGTAGATAAAATTGGCTCGAAGACGCCGGGTTGGTGGAGGCCACATCGAAGTCAACGTTGTGACCACTAACCCCTTGTTTGGGGACACTCGTGGTGGACACGTCCGCAGAGGATCTAGGGCCAGGCAACGGAACATCTCACATATCAAACGAAAAAGAACTCAGGACTTGATCGATGAATAGAGAACTGCCTTATAGAGTTATTACCTTGAACATTCTGTCTGGATCGGGACGGGTCTTTCGGTGCATGTGAAGAATGCGTTTTGCTTATAAAGAACGAGATCGAGATGCGTATCTAGGCGGTCTGAGATCAATATGCTAAGACAGATAAGCAAACGAGTCGTTTTAGAGAACTAATAATCGGCATTTCCAGATTATTAGTATAGACCTGCCAATTACTGAAGAATCAAGGCACTAACTAAAAAACACAATGCTTAAAAAACAGCGTCTCGTTCACTAAATTAATTTATAAGATGACACAAGAAAGTCTATGCAAGTGAACGACGTTCAAGCATCCAATAAGAATTTGCCTCAATCACTTGTTAAATTAATTTGGCACGCTATAAATTGAAACACTAAATGCATGTTCGGACAAATGGATATCAGTTGCACAAGTAAATTCCCACGCACAAACTAGCAGACTGGCACGGTAACCTTTCAGAACAGGCGTGGAACGAGCACCCCTTTATTTGATTTTTTTTTATATGTTTTTGGAAAAATGCTGCTGAAATGTCTGATAAGAGTACCAGAATCTGTAACATTAGACCGACTCGCAGGATTTGGCATTCAAGAATACTTGTACGGAAGACACAGCACACCGGCACAAGACTGTTGGTTTGAATGAACTCACCGATTTAGCAGCATATCTCGCTCTCTTGTCAAACAAGCAAAATTGTTAAATTCTCGCCTTCACAAGGTTTGGGTTGACATGCTTCAAACCAACTTGTCCACTTATTTACCTACCCATATATGTAAAGATTACACCAACAAATTCAGGATCTCCAGGACAAGATCAGATACAACTGGCAATATATTTCATTCTGGAAAACTAAGTAGTGCCTTTAAAGGTCCTCAGGGCCACTGATTTCCTGCACAAGAAAAAGTTTTAACAGTTAAGACACGGAAAATGACATCCTCAAGAATAAAGACGTAGACTCCATTATTTTCTACCTTGTTTTCCAGCACTGCCCCATCAGGAATATCCAACTTAACCCCAGGTTTTGCGGCTATGGTCACCTTTCCCTACATGAAATAGGGAGTATTAGCTTTTTGTCAAGGCGAAATTTACCAAACCATGATTGACATCACCAGATGCACATATGGACATCGGGTTTCAGGGAAGTACAACAAACAATCAGGGAAAGAGAAGCGTAAATGAGGTATAGGAAATTGGCAGCTAGTGGGTTGAGCAAGGAAAGACATTAGGTTAAATATGATGCGAACACATATTAATCGAAATGAATGAACTTACAGCATCCAAGACAAACCAATTACCTTGAGAGTAATGCCAGCACCAAACCAGACATCACCAGACACCTTCAGGCTAATGAGCTCGATAATGCTAGGAATTGACTTGAATCTGCTCAAGAAATTGCCAACCTACAGGCATCATAACAAGTCAGTCATTATCCCAAAAGACAAGTGATGGAAATATCTCTGCAAGTAAATCTTCACCTTCTTAAACTCGGGGCCCAATTCAATTGAAGGATTCGAGGGATTTGTTCTAGCCTTGTTTCGGATAACAAAACCATCTTCCAGAGTATATAGATCTGACTGTAAGACAGTAAGATGCACTACATGAGCTCCATCATTTATTAATGCTATTTCTTTAAATAAAAAAAATTAACACGGACTAGAACAAGCTACTAACCTGAACAAGAAGCAAATCTGAAGTCGCTTTCACTGGGAGGAATCTCGACCGAGGTACATTGATGCCGATAGCATTATCAAAGAACTGATGCAAGAAGAGACACACAAACTTAAAAAGATAAAATTTCAAATACAGATTTTTTTAACGAAAAGTCAGGCAAAGAATAATACCTTGATTGCTGCACCAGCTGCAGTTTCTAATTGAAGAACTTTAATTCCATCCACTTCCTGGAATTAAGAAACATCCAAAACACGGTCCCCAGTCTATACAGGCAGCATCTTGCAATTATTTGTGCAAAGAGAGAGGAGCAGGATCTAGTATTATGTACCTTTGGATTAGGAATGATCTCCATCCTAAGAGCTTCAGCTTCCACAAGCCTTTTAATTGCCTTTAAGTTTACCCACCTGCATGTGTCATGTCAGCGCTTGCCTCACTGTAATTACATACATGTAACGCCAAGAACTCGCTTCCATGTCTGCAGAATACACAAAAGATAGCATGACTTACAAATTGTTCGTATTGAAAATCTTGAACTTCTCAATTGATTTGAACTCATTGACCTGCATCAAGCAAATGAAACATAACATGTCAGCATTGAACTTGAGAATGAGTTGACAAAAGAAGGAACTCAAAACTGCAGAAAAGCAGTACCCTGTTTGTATGAACTTATACAAAGCAGTAAAACTGTTTGTTCCTTACATGTTTTTAGATTTGAGACTGCTTATCAACTGACATATGCATATGTATAAAACCATTTCACATTGTGTGATGCTGATCTCAGGATTCATAGTTTCTTGGCTAAGAAAGAGAGAGTCGTCATAAGAGCCAGTAAAACGTCTCAAGGCTGTCACCTGGATAATGCCATGATCTCAGAGATAGGTCAATATCTACCTAGGAGATGCCAACAAGCAGGAGTCATTGACAACATTTGAAGATGGCAGCCACGTATGCTGTTGGCCTTCGCATTGACATGTTAGATGTAGCACAGAGGGAACTAGTGTACCAACTAAATCATCTTAAAACAAATTAATGTTACCAGAAGAGGGTACCAATTTCCCTGTGGGCTGTTATGTAGCTTAAGTACCACTATGACTCCCTTAATTCCCATGTAATCTCAATAAAAGGTCAAGAAAAAAAATGCAGTGGAATCGTAGTAGACATACAAATTCTGAAAGAGCCAATGCATGCTTCAGACCATGGAAATAAAGGAAAAGGGGAGAAAGGATCGCTCACATATTCATCAGGGACCTGTGCAATTTCCAAGAGCTGCCATAAGTAACAGAAGTATGTCAGTCATGAATCCCTTTTCCCCTTGGACTTTCAGTTTTAGGGTAAATCCAGCTTATGATCACACGTCTGTGATTTTTCTGTGAAATAACATGTTCTATTGACAACTGAAACAAAAATATTACAAAGATGTAAAAGTTTTGATTTTAGTAGAATGTAAGTTTCTCTCTTAGAGCATTGCATTACAGCCAAACCCATGTCCATCCAGTGTTATGAAAGCTAGGATAAATAAAGTCAGTTCTGAGGGGAATTTAAGAAGTTACAGATATTGAAGGAATAATACATAATATCGTGGCACCGAATTAATCTGAAAAATATCCACGGATGGAATCTCTGAGATGTCAAAATCAAATAAGGTTTGACTTTCAGATTTGGTGGGAAATGTAAGTTTGTTGAGACTCTAGTTATCTTAACCATCAGAAAGAATTGCACGTTTAATGTATTCTAGGAAACTTTGTAGCCTGTGTCATAATTTGAACAAAAGAAAGCTATCTCGCAGGAATAACTAACAAAGAAAATGATGTTACTTACTTGAACCTTTCCCTCATAAGAAATGAGGGTACCACCCTTCACATCAGCTAAGGTCTTTGGAGTAACCTGCAAAATTTGTGAACAATTTAATACAAATGCCTATCTATTATAAGAGCTTTTCACCACAATGCTACTCATATACCTCCATACAGTACTCGTTCTTGTTTGTCATCAAATGATTTAAGATCTCTATGCAATTCAGTTAAGGTCCACAGAACAACAAAAAATTATCAATGGACCCAATTGTCGAACTAAACTCGGGAAGTACAGAGACCATGTGATTAAAATCCAGAAACCACAGTATCAGAAGAAACTAAGAATAGAAGGATACTCAGGTCAACAATAGCACCCAAGTTATCTGAGTTGGCAACAAAAACATATTCCTTGCCCTGTAAACATGAAAAGTGAGAGAAAAGGGGATAAGTAACGAAAAGGCGAAACTAGGAGGAATGTACTAATGCCGATAGTGATAAAAGAAAACCTGTGAGAGCAAAGCATCAAGTTTGCCACTGTTCATTAAGGATGCGAATACGTCACCATGACCAGGTGGATACCTATGTAGAGCATTTGAGACGGCAGAAAGGTAACGTCAAAGATTTTCCATTAAAAGTTTATGACAAATAAAGATGGTAGAATTCTATCTATTAAAAAGTATAAAAAGCACAAAAGCATGAAGAGATAGTGATTAGTCGGAAATTATTGTCGAAAAGATCAAAAGTCAAGTTCAAATGTCATGTCTAATAGGGCCAGATATTGGTGGCAAATAACTTCATGCATCGTTTCAATTTGCTCAAGCCGGCATGCATTCTTCCTTGGTTTCATAAAATCGTAAAGGTGGAATTCCAAAGGACTAATGACTAGATACGGCGAGCTACAATGACAGCCTCTTTTATCAAATGACCGATCATAAAGCAAAATCATTTCGATGCAAAAATGGTCACAAAAATTTAATGAAGAAAGCATCACGATCATGAAAACTAAAGTCCTTAGGCTTGATGTTTAACCAAAACTTTACCATCCATCTTTTCCGGTCTGTCCTTTGCAAGGCAGAGGAGTAAAATCATCAACAACCAACCGGGGATACTGGCTCTGCACATAATTCAATTAAGACAATCAAGATATAATTGACTTAGTCAATTCTACTATAAACTCATAAGTAGATACTAAGCAGCTAACCAATATTTTGCATCACAAACCTGATTAAAAGTATGAATCTCGATATTTGAGTTGGCATATTTTTCGACAATCTACAACGAGGGAGATGTGTCAATTACCGATCAACATAACTAACTATCAACAAAGAGGTAGGGCGAAAGCAGCTCACCTTCGACGTATCATCATGGGTGTTAAAAGAGTTCATCAGAAGCAGGGGAACACTGGACCCATATCTAGTGTTCAGATTCTACATGAACAGAACGAACAGAAGGAAGATGTGATCAGAAGGAATAGAGCTAAAGAAACACATGCCCCACATCGAAAATTAAAAATTAGTACCTCGATTTGGATAACTATAAGGTCAAGAAAAGTCAATCCATCGCGTACTTCTATGACAGATCTACAGCACAATAGAAACATGCGAATTAACAAATAGGCAGCTTATAAAACATAGACACCCAAGTTAACATGGTAAATGTTCCAAGGAAGCTACATTTCCAGCCTTACTAAATGTTACAACTAAATAAGATCAAGGCAGTGAGGTCATGGATCTCAAAACAAGGTGATTAAAACTTTGCCAAAATAATGATATCTTTTGTGCTGGTACTTCAGAGGCAAAATTATCTGCCATACAAAATTTTTTAGCTCAGATATATCAGATGAGTAACTAGCTATCAGAGCAGAGAAATCTCCTAGCCACTCACCAACTTCACTTTTTCTTATTATTTAGACTATTTGGCAAGAAGAAAAGTGACGAAATTTTTTGAAGATCTCAAAGTTTTGATCAACCTCTTTGATTCAACTTGATTTATTCTGTCCAAGCAGTGGTTTCTTAGATCAAGCAAGAATATTCTTGCTTTCTCTTCTTTCTACTCTTTTTCTTTTCCTCTATCTACAAATCCTTTGCACTTTATTCTTTGCTTGCAATATTCCCTCCCTTTAATAGAAAAATGAAAAAAGGAAAAGTTGTCTAGATAACAAACGGATCCCTCGATAAAGTAAATTTTTGCACAACAGAAGTGAGAATAGAAAGAGGAGCCAATTGTTGCATTTTCGAATCTGCCTCGTCAACATTACTTGCAGGTCAAGTTATAAGAATTTACAGATTTCAAAAGTTCTCTGGAGGTCTTACCCAAAAAAAAAAGTTCTCTGGAGGCTCTAGGAGGAAAAAAGAGGCATGCAGCTTGCATCCCTTCAAGACATGCACAACTAGGTATGGTACTGCCTCATGTTGCGTGTATGGACTAAAATCAAATTGCAAATAGCAATATTGTTTGGAAGAGAGCAGTTGGCATGATTTACATGTCCTACCAGTGCAAATACATTATCCTAGAATTACTTATCCCAAGTCTACAGCAATAACAGAACAAAGCATCCGTAGTTGACCAACGAGATCCATCAAACCAAAAGAAGATGAGAAGATATGAAATATAAGATCAAAAGGCATACTTTGGACCAGTACAACCCATCGTAGTTCCCAAGCCACCATTGAGCTTCAACACAACAAGTTTGTCCAAAAGGCTCTTGGTGGTCGCAGGATCTGCACAATTTTAGGAATCGTGATCTTATTGGCAGAGAGAAAGAATAAGATCTGGCGACCACAAAATCGAGCTACACCACATGGAAAGTTTTGCAATGTCGTGCAAATCGAAAATGGATCACGAGCAGGTAAATTTACCGGGAGTGGGCGCCAAGCTATCATAGGGGACGACAATTTCGTCAGTGGGCGTCTGGATCTTACTCCATTCAACATATTGAGCTTCGCCACTGAAAATTCGAAACAAGCAAAGAAACCAAACAAACTATTAACTCTAAGCATTTACAGAGACAAAAAAGAAAAAGAAAAGAGAAAAGAGAACTCCATCTCGCTCGAAATGTTGATAAATTCAGCTTTCAAATAGAAGGAAGCATGACAAAAAATGGGCTATCAACAACTTGCACCTAACCTGAGATAGCGGGACACGAGGTTGATGAATCCATTCTTCTCGCTCTCGCTGCGAAACAGAACCAAATCGAAGCAGAGTGAGATCCGGAACGAACGCTCCCGACACGCACAGGACCAGAAACCGATCTACTGTGCACCAAAGTTTCTAGAATTCAACAGCCAAACAAAACTCCCTCTCGCGAATCAACCGACGCAAAACCACCCCGGAAGAAGAGACGGACCGCGCGCGCTCAAACGTCTTCCGCCGGATCACAAACAAAAGCACGTGTCGCGAACGCACACAAACACAAACGCGCGCGCGGGGGGAGAGAGGGAACCTGATTTGGCCGAGGCCGGAGACGGCCGATTTGAGCTGGGAGAGCTTCTCGGCGTCGGGGGCGCTTAGGGTGGCAGCGGCTGCGGCCATTCTCGACTAGCGAAACAGCTCCGGATCTGGACGAAAGAGAGATGAATTTGGAAGAGAGAGCGTTGAGGAGGAGAAGGTGGTGGTGGTGAGGAGGAGGAGGGAGCGAGATTCGATCGGGGCTGGAGATGAGCGAAGGCTGTGGAACGAAAGATGATATAAAAGTGACAGACAGATTAGCGGCGAGGAGAACAAGCGTAGCCAATCTCGGCCGTTGCTGTTTCGGTGGTGGCGTGGACAGAGACAGAGGTGGGAGAGAGAGAGAGAGAGAGAATATGCAGGCGAATATGATGCCCAGCCCACCGGTTGTCCAGATCCGCTGGCCTCGGGACGGGCAGTGTAGATCGCGCACCCCCTTTGGTCTTCGCTAATTAAATTAGTCCCCGTTTTCAGACAACCCCCGACGTCATACGTTAAAAGTTATTTTTTGATAATCTTCTTACGTTAAAAGTTTTTTTTTAGTTCATTGAAAACCCCAAAATGTACAAAAATAAAAAAAAATAAAGAAAAGGAAGGAAGGAAGAAAACACGAGGCTAAACCATGGAACTGTTCATGAAAGAGGGGGGTTTAAAGTACTAGCAGTTTCTGACCAAAAAGAAAAAGGTACTAGCAGTTAAAACTCAAGCCTACTTGTTTAATTCGAGCCGATTCGGTTCCCTAGTGAACCTTTGGAATTAGCTCGTTTTCCATATCCAAAGTTTTGTAGACGCTTGATTACATAGTAACTTTGCTGTGTTTTAACTATTATCACTCTTTTTCTTTGTCATCGGTTTCAAATTCGTTGTGTAATTCCTGTGCGTGCTATCACATTTAACATTAATAATTTGGTGACCAAACGTGAAAATGAAAAGCCCATGAAGCTTTAGAGTAATTAAATGACAAACCAACTCACTCTCTGATGCAGGAGCATCGGGTTTTGTCCGAACAACTCTCGAGTTTGATTCAGATCTCGTCGATTGATCCAGATCAATCATTGCTACTACAAGTAAAGGCCAATTTCGGCTACGATTTGATTTTGATGGGTTCAAGGTTGAACATGTCAAATTCTGTAGGATAGTTGTCGATTTCATGGTTGTCAATCGACTACCGATATGTCGATTAACAAGTTTGTTACCAACCTTGAGGCTCCTAATTGACTCTCTAGCAATTGGAGGCCGTTTTAATCGATTTCCATCACTATCGGTTGATCTTCCAATGTGGTTATTCGACTCCCAGGACTAGTTGACGAATTTAGAGAGTCTCGTCCAAATTATTATGCATATGGTCCTAGTTAAATGCATTTAATCCTACTTATTATGCATCTTAATAGTATTGGCGGTTACAAGTCCTAGTTCTATGAGTCTTAAGTGTAGTGTTGCTATGAAGAGTCAAAATTATGTAGGTCGTTCTGTTTTTTTAGAATCCTAGGAGTCATTTTAGAATCCATCAACAAATAGAGGTGCTATCTCATTTTCTATGAACAAGACATAAATTTGATAAATATATGAGATTTTTCTCAAGTAAGCGAATTTCTATTTTGGGTTCTTTATCTAATTCCTTTGATGGTGAACCAAAAATTCTTTATTTTTGATTGATGGTATTACTTCAAACTTTGGTGGTGAACTTTATCTATCCCAAAGTCTTTTACCCTTGCCTGGTGGTGTTCCTTTAGCCTTTGATGGTGAACTTCTTTTATCTCGATATTGATCTTTAGCTAATGGCGAGTTACTTGATGCCTAGCTAGTAATCGTCTTCTTTATAAAGTCTTATACATCCTCATCACCCATCACTCACTCTCTCTCTCTCTGCAATTTTAAATTCATGTATGATAGGTTTTTTCTTGGTCAGGTGAAAGAAATGATATTCTCATCTAGCCATTCACAAGTCAAGATAAAAAGTTATTCTAGAATGTGTAGTTGTGTGTTGACTAATATATAAGAAGGAAAAAAAGCACGGATAGGAACAATGAATAACTATGGAAAAAGGCGAGGAGAATAAACTTATTCTCCAAGGAAGTCCATGACCAAGATTGGGAACCCAAATATTTAATAAAAGTAGAGATTATGTTCTTAGAAGAAAAAGGTGCCTCCTTTCGGGTTTCGAATTCTCTTTTTTCACCTGACAAGGCTGAATGGCGTTCTTTCAAAAGTAAACTTCCACCGCCATATAATATCAAGAAGTATGTCAAAAGTCGAAGATAACACCGAAAGAAGCGAATTCATTGTTCTTTCAAACAAGATAGAGTATTCACGGCATCTAAGTAGAAGAACTATTGATTAAAAGCACGACTGCTCCTTAATAGCCTAATCCCGCGCGCGTTCCTTTACACCCGGCAGAGTCCCATTGATGGAAATTCGCAGCATGCTCCGATTAACCCGACAAGAGAAAGAAAAAGAAAGGGCGAACAGCTGAAAATGATTGCAAGGTAGGTGGAACGATCCAATCCAAGAGAGCGAGGATAAAAAAAAAACCCTCCAAGCCCAGCCCAAGATTAGCTTCAGGCGTGGCCCTGTTGTGCCCGTCAGTAGCGCAAAAGCTTCTTAATCAACCGGACAAAGAGAATTTGCAGCTTTCGGCGTGTTAATTTTTCTAGCGTTACGCCGAATTAATGTTTTGAAAGCCGCAGCATTTCTTATCCTACGTGCTTCACAAGTGTTCGAGAACGCTCGATAACAAGGCTTTTCATGTTGAACAGAGGTTATCGCTCTCCATTTCTTGGCATATGAAGCAGGCAAATACGTGGTCAGCGGAGAAACGAGTTGCGCAGCTTGCATGGTTTTGGTAATTGGTCAAGAGGAGGAGTAGCAATGGAATCCAACGAAAAACAAGATCCGAGATAGAACATTCGAGCTGCTCTAAATAAAGTGTCTTTAGTCCAGTTTTCCGAATGGGCTTTCGACCTCTAAAGCCCCTTGGAGAAATGATGGGTTATTTAGTAAATCTTTCCAAGGGACTTTCGGCCAAATTCTGGCATTGGGAAAGCCGAATCGGCATTGGGCTTTCAGCATTTGGCCAACTGCCGAAGCTCATTCTTTTTTTCCCAAATTATCCTTACTAAATCTCTAATTTTTCGATTTCACTCCTATTGTGATTGTTCATCTTCATTGCGCAAGGGTGACTAATGAGGCTAGATCGAGCCAACAAAGGGCTGGTGAGCAACTGGCGAGGGGCCGGCGAGGTCGTACGACCCCAACTACAGCTGCCTGGGTTGCGCAACCTCAAGCCTCATTGCTTGGGGTCGCGCAACCCCAGCGGCCTTAGCCTTTCCTCGTCCAGAGCCGGCGAAGGGTTTGAGTTTTTTTTAATAAAAAAGAAAAATTAAACCCCAAAGCCCTTTGCAATCTTTTTTTTTTTCTAAAAACTATCTAGGTCAAAGTAGCTTAACAAATGATTTTTTTATCAAACACAATTTGCATTCCTTAAATGTCCATTTGCAAAACTGAATCAAACGCACCCACGGTACGTGGACACGTAGGGTCTGTTTGGTTGAGCTTTAGGAAGGGGCTTTGGGCCTCGAAAGCCCCTTCCCAAAATGTTAGAGTGTTTATTTTACCATTTGGCCTAACATTTGGCCAAATGCTAGCATTCCACGAATGCTACTGCTCAAATTTTTTTTTTTAGGGTTTGAAGCTTCTTCTTTGGGCAGGCGATGGCGGCCGGCGAGGGAGAAGGGCTGGCGAGGTCGCTTGGGGTCGGGCGACCCCCCGCCAGCCAAATCCACCGCCGCCGGCGGTCGCCCGAGGCCAGGCGACCCTCGGCGGGGGTCGCACGACCGCCTGGGTCGCGCGACCCCCGCCGAGGGTCGCCGGGCCTCGGGCGACCGCCGGCGGCGACGGATCTAGTTCGCCGGGGGTTGCCTGACCTCGGGCGACGGCAACCGGCTCCGGCAATGGGTAAGTTTCGTTTTTTTTAATAAATAAAATAATTCTTAAAGTCCATTTGCAAAAGAAAATTCACCAAATACTATATTTTGGTCAAAGTAACTTTACAAAATATTTTTACCAAACACTATTTGTCTTTCCTTAATGGGCTTTCACCTAAAGGTATTTGCATTTTCCCAAATGCATTCTCCCAAAGCCGAACCAAACAGGCCCGTAATGTGACTAATTGAGTTTTAGTATGTAATCAGAAAAGGCGAAATCCTCCTACGACTAAATCAGAGAAGCGAGCCAACCCAATTCACAAAAGTCGACTCGAGATGCCATTCAGCCACCGTAAGATAGATAATTTAGAGTTTCGGTCGCATGAAGAACTCAGAAGCATGCCGACTCGGGACTCGTTCAATGTTCATGGCCTGGCCAGGATGAAGATGAACTGATTTTCATTGTCCATGTTATCAATGGACTCAACTCAATGACGATCCCCTCATAAGATCCTACAGAGAAGTCAATTCGACTCGAGTACCCAATCCACAAAGCCCATAAAACCTACGGCTCGGGCTCCGACCCCGGTCCCGTAGCTTCGGGACCGGGGCCCCCACAGATTCCACGTGGCTTCGCGATCGCAGAGGAGAGAGAGCGCGCACGAAAAAGACAAACGGAATTGAAATTTCAACGCGGCCCACGGAGGCGGACACGTGCCCGCCCCCATCCCTTCGCCTTGCGTTCGTCTGCTGCGACGCGCGTATAATTTCGACTTTTGTTGTCCGCAATGAAAACTTGCGCAAGCATATCGAGTCGTGAAATTTAAGGAATCGCCGAGGAAAATAATCCAAGGGAGAAAAAAGAAGACAATCCCGACATTGATTGAACTCGAAGCCCACTGATAAAGGGCGCGGGGCAGATAGACGTTGACGTCGAGCTGAAAAAGCGTTCGAGTCTATAGTTGGAATTTGACAATCGCAACCCCATTTAATTAAAAAAAAATATTTTTTAGCAACTTATATAAAAAGGAGAGAAAACGCACGACGAATCTCAGCCGCTCGTTTCGCTGTGCTCGGTTGACTGCACGTAAACCCTAAATTGCCCCGCCGGCCCCCCCACCCACCAAATCGCGCACCCCCGGGAAGAAAAAGCGCCAAAAAAGCGTCAGGCCCGTCGGGCACGTGTCGCGATCGCATTGGGTGGTTCTGGACGAACCCCTCCACAAGGAAAAAGCGAGAAAAAAAGGGCGAGTTGTTTTTTTTTTTCTCCTTTTCTCTTTTTACGGAAGACAGAGAATATCTGAGGGAAAGATCTTGAGCCTCATGTTTCAACGTGTTGACCGGAGCCTTCCACGTTCCCATGACACCTGTCACAGCCTAATCGCTTTTGCTTTGCTAATTCGCTTTTGGTTTTTGATAATCCAAAATTTAATTTTGAATAAATTTATCACGTGCGTATCGATTTGAAGTTTTTCGTGATATTAACTTAAAATAAATAAATAAAATAAGGAAAAAACCTCCTGAAATTTGAAGATATTACTCGTTTGCCCTCGAAATTTCAAATCTTGCGCAATATTAGCAGGAACTTTCGTTTTGCCATGGCCGCTAATTCTCTAGTTTTCTTTTTCCGTTAGCATATGCAACGCGCTCGAAAAATAAAAGTATATTCTCAAATCATTCATTTAAAAAGAGATCTCTCTTTTAATCCTTGACTATTGTAAAAAAAATGAAAAACATATTGAAAATTAAAGAAATCTATATTTAACTCGGGGACTAACAATAGAAAGATAATTACGAAGGATGACATTGAACAAGGAAAGATCTACAAGTTTTTGGGATGCTCCAAAGTCCACGCGAGTGTCAAAAACAAGGTCGCTTCCATACAATTACTTACTTTGACCAAAAATACAACTACTTAAATAGAAGCAAACAACATATGTCAAGAAAAAGAACGAGCATGGAGTATATAAAAAGGGAAAGAGCCTCGATAGTAACAGGTCAAATGGCAAAAATGATTGCTCTTCATGTATATTCAAAGGGTTAATGTATTTTTTAGATACTTCTAGCTAATAATCAATCGTTTTTCTTTGCAGTACTGAGTATTTAAAAATACAATTTCTAATATCTAAACTTTTTTCCTATTTACACTTTCTTTAAACTATCAATGCTTCCATTCTTCGAGTGCCTTTTTTTTTCATTCTTAATTCAGGGAAATCGAGGGCAGAAGAGAGTTTTATTTTACAAAGCGATGCGGAATCACATAACGGGGGATTAATATAGCCCGAACAAAACGGAAGTTCGGGATCAATGTATCGCAAGCGAGAGAGCCTGGGGGGGCATGCATGCGCTAATAGAAAGATTACGGGGGGAGGCTCGTGTAATTTCCTCTCGCGAAAAAGCGCATCACCGCTCACGAAAAAGCGCCTAACGCAAGCGAGCTTGTGGCCAGAATTTTTCTGGGATTGTTTTAAACACGAGTGGTCCAGAGCCATCCGAAAACATATCCGCCTCCTTCCGCTGTCTCCCCCCTGTCTCTTTCTCCCTCTTTTAAAAACAAAAAAAATTTTGACACGTGGCGGGAGGCCATTGCGGAGGGCGGCGGGTGGGCCCGCTGACGTGGAGAAAAGCGCAAGGGTGGGGAAAGTCACCCGAGGCCAGCTCATCCGGCTCATCCTCATCTCCCCCTCCCCTTTCCCATCCACAACTCTTGGCCTACTGCCCTCTCCCTGTTTTTATTTTTTATTATTTTTTATTTTTTAATGGGCTGCAGATATTTTATTTTAATTATTTCTTCCTCGGCGTCAGAAACATCAGCGAATTTCGCGAGTTAAAAATGGGGGACAAACTTGGACGTCCCTCGTCCCGTTTTCTCGTGGGGAGGGGGTTGGGCGCGTGGATTGTCGTCGCGCGAGAGTAGGGGATAGAGCCGTACTCGCCTTCGATGCCATGCGCCCTTTAAACGCGCTCTGGCCTTCGATTGAAATCGTCAGCTCGTGGGGAAGGCTCCCGATGGTACCGGAAACGCACGGTTTACAGTTGACGTTGATCGATGGCGAATCCGATTTAAACGGAAGCTCGGTCATCGTAAACATACACTCGTGGGGTTTATTAGTCGTTATTCCGACATATACTCACATAGTATTTTATTCCATTTTGTGCGTTTTTAAATGATTGTACGTTAATTGAGGAGATTCTTTACGCCGATTCCGATTTTCCTATTTGGAATATTTAATGGAGTAGGTTTTGATAGAGATATTGTGAATTCACGTGCAATGTGCACGATAAATACCTAGATCCCTACGTGGGGGTGGGTGCTGTGCTAAGGAAAAGTGGATCTTTTAATTTATTAGTCACGGCGGTGCTCAATTATAATTAGCAACACTGACTCTCAACTCTAAAGAAAGAAACTTTCGCCTCTCTTTTTATCAATGCGGACGATGTCAATTACATACGGTGTCATTTACATGGGTCAACAAATAAGAAACCTTATATTGAAAAAAATATGAGGACAAATTAGCCGAGTCGCGTCTGTACACTTCCTTATCGAGCGATGAATGAAATAATCGAAAACTCCTATTTTAACCTCTCGGGGCAAGAACAGAAATTTGCTCGTCGTGTTATCCCCGCGATAGTAAATGCACATGGATAAATTACCCGAATCGAGGATTCAACATATCTGCTCTTGCCTCTGGTTAATATCATTCATTACATTTGATTAATTACCGAGCATATCGCGTAAGAGATGGTAATTTTCACATTCCCATATCAAATTTAAAAGCGTAAAGTAGCGATAAAGAAAAATTCGCTGAACATCCTTTTCCCCGGGGTGGGGGGGGGGGGTTGGGGATTGGGCAATGCAATACATGTGTGGGAGAAGGAGAGGGGAAGAGCGAGGGGCTCTTGCGATCCACACAAGTGCCAATCCCCACCCCCGTTTATCCACACGTGGCGGCTCCAGAGGGCGAGTGGCGCCCGCTCCCCGCTTCGGCGGGCGAGTCGGGCGCGTCCATGTGCTCCCTAATTTTTCTCCTCCTCCCCCCCCGAATTTAACACGCTGCGCAATAAAAAACGGAACACAGAGAGAGAGCGAGAACGAGAGCGAGAGAGGAGGGAGTGCCACGTGTCCGAGGCCCTCCGCGACGTGAGCCACAAGATTCCAGCTGCGTTTCTGGAGCGTTCTTCTGTCGGGTCATTTCTTGGCGAGAAAACGAGAGAAAGGGAAAAAAAATTTTAAACAAAAAAAACACAAAACTCAAAATATTTCCGCGAAAAACCGGCTCTGACGTGGCCTGGCGTCCTCTGCTTTTTTATCTTTTCGGCCACCATCACCAAACCAAACAGCACACGGACACTCTCTCTCTCTCCCTCCCTCCCTCCCTCCCTCCCCCTCCCCCTCTCTCTTTCTTTCTCTGCATCTCTCGCAGAAATCCAGTTCGATCTCACGAAGAGCACGTATTCAATTCAAGCTCCTCCTCCTCCTCCTCCTGCTCCTCCTCGCTTCCAGCCTCTCTCTCTCTGTCTCTCTTTCTGGGTTCTTTCGCCTTCTTGATTGGTAGCTTCTTCAGCCGTCCTCCCCTGCTTCTCTTCTTCCTGGGTTTCGAACGGTTTCCACGCGCGCGGGGTGCTTCTTCCCAACCGGTGCTCCTCCCAGTTCATGTGAGCTGCTCCGCAAGCTGTGATTTGCGTTTTCCTGCTTCTGAAACCGGTTGATTTGCTTTGTGCTGCGATCACTTTTGCGTTTTTCTTTTTTCTCCTTTTTTTTGTTTTTGCTGTTTGGTGGGTGGAAGCTGAAGTCGATGTTGTTGGGTGTGAACAGTTCGCCGAACCGAGGCGTGGATCGAGCGCTTCTCCATTTTCGAGGCGGGCGGTTTCTTTCGGTCGTTCGGAGCTCGAGAACTGGGCCGAAGGAGAGCCTGTACGGACGGAACGGGAGCGACGGCGGCGGTTTTAAGGGATCCAGATCGGTCGGTCGTTGAACAGAGCCGGTCGATTCGAGCGCAGAGGAAGTCCAGAGGAGAAGCGTTCTTCTCGACTCTGCTGGGGGTCGGAGAAACGAGATCTTGCATGGTGTGTGTTGATACCGATATGACCGTACAGGTATAGATGCTCGCAGCGTGACATGATTCTTCTGCCATGTTCTTCGTTCATGTGACTTGGTTTTTGTTTTTGAATTCTTGGTGCTTTCTTGTTCCCCCTCGAGTCAGTTGATTTTCCCAAGAGATGTACAATTTCTCACGTTTGTTCTTTTCAAGAAAGAAAAAAAAAAACTTGGAATTTTTTTTCTTTTGAAGAGAGCGACAATCCTTTTCACTAAATCCGTCGAGACGGTAGATCTAACTTATGAAGCTGATCTATCTCTGTGTTCTGCAATGGAGCATGACCATCGAACGAGTTTCGTGGCTGAAAGTTTCAGCGTTTCTTGGGGAATTGACAAATTCTTTTGAATTATGGTTTTTGTCATGCACCCATTTTTCATGAGGGAAAGTATAGTCTTGTAAGAATCTTTTACATTCACAGGACTATAGAGAAATCCACGAAACAGTCTATGAAACTCAATTTTTTCAGACCAATTTTTGGACAATTTTTCTTTTCTAAATTTCTGGTAGCCAGAGATGTGCGAGAAGATTTTGCTGATTCCTCTTCCTCTTTTTTTTTTCGCCGCGGGGGGGGGGGGGGGGGGTTGGATTTAAATGGAGGTGGCTACAAAATGTGCATTCCGTCGCAGTGCAGTAAAAATCTTTTGGCTTTTTGAGGAACACGGCCAATCTGCTATTGTTGGAAGATACATTTTGTATTGATAAGTTTCCCCTGTTGCCAAATTTCACTGGTAAAGGTATTCAATTGATTGGGTTTCTATGGCGTATGGATGCATTTCCACTTAAAGGTCAATCCATGTGCTTTGAGTGTCATCCAAATATAGCAAGTCTGATTCTTCATAACACTGCTGGTGATGCGCTAAAAAGATTCATCACTCGCCGGTGCTCATTGAAATAAAAGATTCATCACTCGTTGGGGAAGAGGATATGGTGAATGTAGAGATTGATCTGTTTAATGCAAGATCTCTTCCTCTATTTTAAGTTTCAGATTTTCATGATTCTGCTGCAGGGTTCATTAACCTTTATCGCTATTAATGTAGGATCAAGGTGGCGGTGCTCATTCGAGCAATATGATTGTAGGAAGCAACGAAATGTCATTGAGTGATAGCCTCCACTCGATAACCAGTATCTCGCTAAAGGAGCAGTTTTCTTGCGCAAATGACTATGCTCCCAAGGTCTACTATCCCTCTTCTACTGTGACAATCTTTACGTTCTTTTGCTACAATTTTTTTTCCCTGTTCAATCCGATTTGCTCATCACTTTGATATCGATAGGTAAGAAAACCTTACACCATCACGAAGCAGAGAGAGAGATGGACAGAGGAAGAGCACAAAAGGTTCCTTGAAGCTCTTAAATTGTACGGTCGAGCATGGCGTCGAATAGAAGGTAATCAACAGGAATAATTATCTTCTCACTGTTAATTTCTTTGGTTTCTCTCGTTCACTAGATAAATATTTTCATTTCTGTTCAGAACATGTGGGCACCAAGACTGCTGTTCAAATTCGGAGCCATGCTCAGAAATTTTTCTCAAAGGTTTACTGCTCTTATTCCAGTACCCATTCTCTACCAAAATAACTGTGTCCCATTGACTGAAGTAAGTCTGATCTTTTATGACCTGAGGTGTTCAAATGGTCATAGAAGGGATGGTTTTTGCTATTCTCGATCCTGTCCTAATTCTGCTTGTTTCACTGTCTCAGGTCGGTAAAGACTCGATCGATAGCAAGGTGGAACCCATCGAGATTCCTCCTCCGCGGCCAAAACGAAAGCCGATGCATCCTTACCCTCGTAAGCTTTTGGTTCACCCGATCAACACGGAACGCTTGCCTCAGGAGCAGCCAATTAGGTCTGGATCTCCGAATTTCTCCGTCTCCGAACTCGAGAACCAATCTCCCATGTCTGTGTTATCCACTTTAGGCTCAGATGGTTTGGGTTCCTCTGGTGCAAGCACACCCAGTGGCAGCTTGTCACCGATTTCCTCGGGCGATGCGGCCTGCCGTGCTAGTCTGTCACTCTTTGAACCGCCAGCTAAGGAGAATGGTCCAATCACTAGTGAGGTATGCTAAACATAGAGCTAATTAGCCTTGCGGTCAGCGTGTCATTTTTAGACTCTTTATCTTATGGCATGTTTCTGGGACTGTAGAAACTCGAGCTGTATGCTAGGGGATGTGAGACCTCAGGAGGTGCCGTGGAGGAAGCGCCTTCCCGAACCCTCAAGCTGTTTGGCATGACTGTATCTGTAACAGATTCGCATTGGCAATCTTCTTCGGCCGTCAAGTCAGAATTGAAAGAAATGAAACTTCAAGATTCTCTTTCTCAGGATACTGTATCCGCGACATCGTCTGCGAAAACAAATTGGGTACTTCACTTAGTGCAGCCACGGGACACAACCACTGATCACACGGAAGCTGGTCCTGCTCCTTCAGTGCCTTGGTTGAATCTTTATGGCAATTTGGCAATCTCTTTCTCGCCGTTTCTCAATAAAGTGGCTCCGCAATCTACTTGCGCAGACATCAACAAAAATGGGATTTTGGAATCCGGGAATGGCGTAACTTCCAATGAGTTCCATAGTGGCTTTGACCTAAAGCTCGGTTTCCTTTCGAAACCGAGCGACACGTCAGCGGCCCCCGAACTAATGACAAGGCAAGAGAGACAAGGAAGAGGATTCATGCCTTATAAAAGGTGTATTGCAGAAAAGGAGATGCAGCCCTCAGGGTCGATCGGCCAAGAAAGGGAAGTACGAAGAGTACGCCTTAGCTTGTAGTGCCGCGTCCTCGTCACAGCGCGCTCTTCAGGGCCTTCGAATCGCATCTGTTGGTCTGTTGTCCTCGCCTTTTGTTTCATCCCCCCAATCTGTTTAAAATATGTAGGTTCCTTATAAATGCCCTGTATTCCCTAATTTGCCTCATGTCTAGTTGCTTCCTTTTTGATTACCCGAGTTAGCGGTGCTTGTTTCTGCAAAAAGATAATTGTATAAGAGGAGGACCAATAAATCGAATGAAGAAGTCTCGCAGTTTTCTTGTGATTTCTTCATCTTTCTACTTGGACTCAGGAAGGGAGAGGTGGTGCTGGTGCCCTGGAAATGACATTCAGGAGTTACTTCGAAAATCTGGTCTGTTTTCATTTTCGGGGCCCGGCAAGAACTCAACACCGAATGATGTCCAAGCCCAGTTGAATCCTGACATCCCATCTTGCAAAAGAAGTTTGAAAGAAAGCTTTCATGAAAAGAAGAAGAAGAGAACCGAGGATCACTCGGCAAAAATTTCCCGGAAAAAATCTTCAGATTCGCTCCAAGTTTGATTTATGCCACACCTCCTCGAAATTTTGTTCCACTCATGCCTCCACATTCGCGCCCAAAATCGCTCAAAGAGTGGTCGATCGGGCAAGGACGTCTCGACCCATATAAGAACATCTCTCATGTAATCGAAGCAAAATTTTATTTTAGCCGGAAAACGCGGACGGCCAGTTCGATCGGAAGGGAATTTAGATAGAGAAATGAGAAGATTACTCTGGACAAATCCGAAGTCCGTGTGGGCTGTCTGCTGCTCTGGGCTAAATCGAAATGAATCGAAAATGGATGGGACAAAAAATGGAATCGAGCCAAACTCAAGGGGTGAAATGAGAAGAACTTTCCCGAATTTTGTAAAAAGAAGTGAGTGCTTTCCCTTTCAATGGGAAAGCAAAGAAAAAAGCAAAGCGGAGGCACTCATGGCAGTGAGCTGTGAGCTCGAGCACCGAGCACGCAAGTCCGTCCATGGAGGCCGACAAGCTACAGAAGACATCAACCTAGGATCAAATCAAAAGCTTCCCCGTTAGTTGTCTCTCTGCTTGTCTCTCCCTCCAGCAATGTCGCCTTCGGCTCTAATCCTCCAAACCCTAGCGCTCTTCCTCGCCCTCGCGTCCCCATCCGCGTCCCACACCCCCACCGCGTCGTCGTCGTCGGCCTCTTCCTCGCCCTCCCAGTCCTCCTCCTCCCTCTCCGAGTGGCGGTCCGCCCGGGCCACCTACTACGCCGCGGCCGACCCCCGGGACGCCGTCGGCGGCGCGTGCGGCTACGGCGACCTCGCGCGGGCCGGGTACGGGATGGCCACCGTGGGGCTCAGCGAGCCCCTGTTCGAGCGCGGCCAGATCTGCGGCGCGTGCTTCGAGCTCCGGTGCGTCGAGGACCTCCGGTGGTGCATCCCGGGGACGTCGCTGATCGTCACCGCCACCAATTTCTGCGCGCCGAACTACGGGTTCGCCACCGACGGGGGCGGCCACTGCAACCCGCCGAACAAGCATTTCGTGCTCCCGATAGAGGCGTTCGAGAAGATCGCCATCTGGAAGGCCGGTAACATGCCAGTCCAGTATCGCAGGTAAGCCTTGGTCCGACAACCTATTTCTTTGAGAAAACATTTCAATGGTCTTGTTACGTTTGGATCGACCTTGAAGTCCTAGATTAGTAATGATCTAATAAAGAAGACGCTTTCATATCTGTGCTTGCACGATGTACGACGCCTGGACTTTTGTTCTTGATTTTCACTTAATTAGTCTGTCTGCTTCAGGAGAACACAGAGCTAAACGAAAAACAGAAATCGTGCTTGCTTGGTTCCTAAATTTGTTTCTTCCGCGATTAGAGACTCTGCTACTCCTGCAAATGGTGTTATTATTACCGCACCTTTTCTTTCCTGTATTCTTGTCATCTTTCTTGATTTTGTTTGGTGTAAACCTGCGAAATGGGCCAACTTTTGGCATATCTGAGAGGTCGCTATCCTGCCCGTAGTGAGTTGATAGTGAGGCGTATATTTTTTCAGGGGAAAGAAAAGGAGAGGAAACTTAATTAGACGAGGGCAATCTTGGGTTAATTAGGAAGTGTGTTTCTTGCTAATTTAATGCTATTCTGTAACTAACAGTGGGTTGGAGTTGGATTATAGAAGTGCCCTTCTACTCGGATGTTCATCTTCTTCAGGACCAAATATTGATTACAATAGATTAGTCTAGAGGACTCTCTAGTTTATCTTTTTGGCGATTAGATTAAGTTCAAATGGCAACATCATCGACCAATTTGCTGCTAAAAGGTAATTCCTATGATTGAGGTTGGACCATTCGTGTCAGCTTCTACTATCTTCGTAAGTCTCATGTTTCAATGGTAGGGGGTTCTTAATGACATTATGTATTTGTACTTGTCCCAGTTCCATCTAATGTCTACTTTTCGCTTGGAATCTTTAATGTATAGTGAGTGGCTTAGATGGAACTAGAGGGTTGCTTTGGATTAAACTTGCTCTTTCGGGAACTGGAAGCCAAGAATGCATTTGTCTGAAATGTCATTTAATTCTCTTTTTGCTGAAATTTTATCTGATGTTTCCATAGTTTTTCCATTTTCATGGACGTTATATTTCATTTTGTGTAGACATGAAAGTTTGTCAAGAAATTGGATTTGACATCTCATCTCATGCTTATAGATAACTTGGGAAATCATCCTTTTGTTATTCTCTAGTGCTCTAAAAATGTGGCTATTGTATGCACAATTAAATAGAAAAAGCAGTCTTTATGGGAAAAATTAATTATTGAAGAAGTCCTTGTTTATGGAAGGATTAGTTAATAGAAAGTAAACAAATCTATTTTGGAAAATGTCTTTTCTATTGGTAGTCTATGTGATAATACCTCCTTTCAGAAAACCAGAAAATTGAAATGCTCCCCAAAGTCATTACCCAAGCAGTTTAATGGAATAACTGACCCGAAAGGATCCGTTTTTGGATGCAAAGAATTTTTTTTCCTCTATTCTCTGCCTGCTTACGTCTCTGGTTAGAGAGTTCGGTTTGTGATTGTTTTTCAGAATTTCCACAATGAAAATAGGTAGCACGTTGGTTGGAGAGAGTTCCCAGCCTGTTTGGCATGTGAAAAGTCTCCAAATAGCTGTTTTCATTCTTGCTTGAAAAGAAAACACATCAAGGGGTGGTGTTTGGTTGAATTTGGAAGCAGACTGCATTTAAAATGCGAGGAAACTGTTTTCTAAAGTTATGCTTAGGCCGAAAGTTAAGTGTTTTCTATCCATTTGAAAACATACGATCTTCATGAAATATGTTGCTAACTCGCTCCTCACAATACATGTTTACATCTGTCTTTTGCATTTGTTCTCCAAATCAATCGTCATGATCTGTTAGCTGATGATTAATAAGTGACCAAAGAAGACACTCTTGACAATTAGCACTTGCTCTCTCCCTCCCTCCCTCCCTCTGTGGAGACTTCAGAAACAAAGCTTGAAGGGAACTTCCTTTCTGAAGGCTGAAACTTTGTCTCAGCTCCCAGAAGCTTCAAGGAAATTTTCCTCTTCCTTAAAGCTTGCGCCCTCAATGTAAAATTTTATAAGAATTGTCAAATACAAAAATAGACACTGAGCGGTTAGTACATGAAATAACAAAGTGGCATTAAAAACACAATTAATTTGAAGATGCTCTTTCTATATTCCATCCAGTCCTTGAAATATTTAATATATGTAATGCTTTTATTAGTAAGATTAGAAGTATAGGGAAATTGAAGCTTTCCATCAAGGCAGTTAATAGTATATAAGCATTTATTAAAAAGGCATACCAAGTACATCTTAACAATTAATTCCTGAAGAAAGTTTTCATGTACCAACACATTATTAAGCAAACCGAACCTGAAAATTTTATAACTGTTTCATTTCGCAGATGGGAATTTTTCAAGAACTAAACGGGGCTTCATTTCATTTGGTCTCATAGTTTCCAAACGTCAATGTGCATTTTCAATAATTTGCTTCTCTGAAAATGTGCTTGATCCATAATTTCACTACGTACCTGTTCTGTTTTAATATTCACAAAACAGTTCTCATATGAACTCTGGCTTGTTTCGAGCCATCAATCTGGGAACTTTATTATCAAGTTTTTGGATATGGCTTCTTTCTGTTCATCCTATCTGTATAATGGCATAAGGATATACCGTGTATCTGTAATGAGCTCTGCAAATTGAGTGCTGCAGAGTTACAGAAGTCCTCTAAAAGAATAAAATGCCACAACATCCAACAACTCAATAAGTCGCTATTTATAGTTTTCTAGTTGTTTGATTTCTTCAATTCATTGCTCAACACAATTAACTTAATCTGGTAATGGCTCAGAATGAGACGTGCTTGCCTTGTCGGACATGTGATCTCCAATTCTAGGGCACTCAGCCTTTATTTAGATTCATATTTATGGTTCTTCCGGAGCTTTTTTTGGTAATGCTGCTTATGGTTAAAAGTTTTTGCGCCTGGAATATGCTTCCTTTACCTACTTACTGGGAAATTGAACCCCGGTATTACAAATGTTTTGTCAATTCTTCACTATCTGACTGACCACAAAAATGCCACTAGCCTAGGCATTAGGAGGGGTACAGCAATATGCTGTAGAGATACTTCTGCAATGCAAATTCACTTAACTTTCGGACTCTTGAAAGAGATATTGTTCATTCTCTTCTTCGTCACTACGCAGGATCAAATGCAGAAAGGAGGGAGGGATTCGTTTTACAATTGATGGCTCGGGTATCTTCATATCAGTCTTGATCAGCAATGTGGCTGGTGCTGGAGATATAGCTGCAATAAAAATTAAAGGCACGAAAACTGGATGGCTTCCAATGGGTAGGAATTGGGGTCAGAATTGGCACATTAATGTGGATCTTAAGAACCAGCCCCTGTCCTTTGAGGTGAGCTCTAGTGATGGGCTTACAGTGACATCTTACAATGTTGCTCCTAAAAATTGGAACTTTGGACAGACTTTTGAAGGCAAGCAATTTGAGTCGTGAAAGTTTGATTAACATATTCGAAAACAAGGAATTTTTTTTATTACTCTCTCCCATCCTCATTGGTATTGGAGATACTCATGTGCCGGAATAGTGCACATTTTGATGGAAAAAGAGGTGAAAATTTGCAAGTGACTTGAGTAGCGCAAGGAAGCTCAAGCGTGTGCCATTAGTCAAAGAAAGGGCACTTTCATCATATATAGGTGTCTCCTTTCATAAGTGTGTTCCACTGGTCTCCAGGTAGCCAGGATAGCATGCCCATGCCCTTGGATTATTATAAAGAAAAGGTTAATATGCTACCCAGAATCTTTAGAAATGTAAAACTTAGGTATCCAAGCAGGAATGTTTTCCTTTCAGTTGACATTGAGTTGTATTTTATGGATGCGGATTTGGGAAAGTTCTATTCGCTGCTGTACTTTTCTTACAAAGAAATCAAGGTTGCGTGGAGGTGCCGTTTTCTAAGAATGAGATGAGACTTTTATGTTGCAGTGGACTGGATTGTGGGTGATGATACTATTTATGTTATGAAGGATGATGCATCTTCAATCTAAACTGATAGATGCACTGAAGATCAATTTACATGCGTCATGACATCTGAATGCATTGTAACATGCAAAAAATAAACTAATGGATTCATTGTTCTTTGCAGTCAATGTTATGTTCAGTCCAATTGAAATTCCCTTTGAGTGTGAATCTGCTGTTTCCATTCTTTGAGTCTGGCCTCTTTAGCTCTCAAAAGTCCAAACCCAAGACTCTTGAGAAACTTCTTGTGGTATATGCACTATCCTCGTTGGAACGAGGCAACCATTTGGCCAAATTTGTAAGTTGCGTCATAATGCGCTTTGGGGTGATGCTCAAGGGCTGAATCTCCAGTAATGGGCATCAAAATTCTGATTCCACGAGCTCGGTTTTAGATGCTTGTCTAGACTTAAACTCACTGCCGACCGATTGCCATGTTTAATTGAACAAGCGTCGATAACACATGAAAAATGTCAAAATTTAAATTTGTCGAACGACAACTGCGATGGGGTACTAAGATAAGACGAGATAAAGATATTGATATGCAGACATGCTATATGACTCTAAAACCTTGAATTCTCATTTACTTCTGATTTTTTATGTGGCGACAAAAGATGGAAAACAGGCTCACGTTATGTGCTTCCAGAAGATGGAAACTGCACATGGGACGAGGAGCGTCATCTTAATGCAAAGCCTACGCCTCGTAGCATCAGCGTTTCTTCACAGGGCCTTCAGCGACAACCGCAAGTTCCAAATCTCCAAGCTCAGGAACAAACCCGCGAAAATTGCGACCTTTGGGACTTCTCATGGCGAAAACACCTCCCAAAATCGGACAGCGGTCACAAGAAACAACGACATCAAACAAAGGTTGGATAAGAGTTGATGTCTGAGTGGAAAGGTCCTAGTCTTTGCCCAGAGACTTAGAAGGCTCTGACAGGTCAATTTAAGATAGAGGCACGATTGGCCCCCCCAAAAATGAAAGGAAGGAAAGGAAAGAAGGCGTCTTGGGCTGTTTGTCCTTTGGCCAAAAGATGAATGTTTCGCGACATGTTCTTTCCATTTTGCATGTGGCCATGCACCACGAGCCCCTCCTTACTATCTTGGAGAACCCTACTATTTAATCGGTTCATACCTTCGTGAATGCGGTTTGCTCCAAGATCGATTGAAGGTTCGATTCTGAATCCCCTTTATCTTTTCCTAATAATTCAGATACACAAATTTGGAGACCGGGTTATTTGAAAGCATGTGAAACACCCATGAAGTCCCACTAACCGATTGAAACCATTGGCCTGTAAGATGAACTTAGAGCAGTCTGTACGGAGTTAGTGAAACTAAAATAGGTAACGAGAGACTTCAACTGATGTCCGTCTACTTAGAGTTCGATATATCAGTGAAGGATGCAAGCCCAGATGCAAGATATTGATTCAAATATAAGATTTGTTTTTTTTTTTGGGTAAAGCAAGTATAAGATTTGTTTGTGTTCAGCGACATGGAGATTCGATACCATAGGCATCCACCGGCATACATTCCTTTTTTTTTTAGAGCCCACAATTTTCATATTCGCCTTGAACTACTAAAATGCTAAGCAAAATCTATTGAATTTAAAGGATGTCGACCATATAATACGGTGAGTAGTTAAATTTTCAAGATATTGGCTATACATGACACGACGATAGATATTGCATTGAAAACTACAAATTTTCTTTTATAGATTGCTTAACGAGTTTGCTTAAGACGGCCTTTTAACAAAATCCTAAATATAATGCTTTGGGATAATCATGATGCCATTTTTTCAATGCATGGACTCTCTTCAAAATGGCGAAGTTGTCCCATGCCGTTGTTTGGGAGGTTGCGGAGTAAAATCCACACAAAACTGAACTGACCCACACCCCAACATGCTCCGTAGCGATGTAGGAATTAATTTCATTCCCTTTTGGCAGTACCAGTCATGGATAACATTTGAGCTGATGCGCGCGTCTATGTCGAGTTATTGTTGTTATGCACTCTATCCATTGAATTTGAGGTCGATTTCAATCGAATCATGCTTCCACAGAAGACGACGAGCAAGCTCTGCACCTTTAGCATCTCCAAAATCAAGCCTGAACGAAACCGTTTTCATCGTCTGTCAATATGCATTATTGCACAGAAACGCGTTATAAAACCAAACAATTTTCAGATGAAACCAAAGTTCTTGCCTTTCTTATTAGCTTGGACTTTGTGGGTGTAAGTGAGTGGTGCGTCCGCTTGGATTTGTACGAGCCTATTCAAAGAATCAATGATAGACGTCCAAATGCAAAGTCCAGGGTTCCTCTAGGATGAGACTGTGATTACTCATCAATATTGTTAGGCACGAAGTAAGCTATCTTATATACCTAGGCTACGAATGATAACCATTATGTTTCTCTATTTCTCTATTTCTGAAAAAGGTTAGGAACAGAAATTCTTTTGGTAACGTAATTTTATTTTTTTATTTCCGGAATAGATTTTGATTTCAAAAATAGGTTTGAAGCAGAATGAAAAGTAAAAATTTTCTAATTTTCTATTTCTGGAACAAAAATGAGAAATAAAAATTATTCTCATCGCTCGCCCTTGCTACTAGCCGGTTATCCACCCGCTGCCCACTGCCGCCTGCAGCCACCCACCTGCCATCCGCTGCCTCCCACCGTTTGCTAGCTACTATCTCTTGCTGCCTGCTGTTCGTCGCCTTCGCCGGCTGCCCGCTGTCGTGGGCCACTGCTCACCTCCCATAGCCGTCTGCCGTCCATCAACCATCGTCTCTCGCCACTGGCTACCACTCGCCTCTTGTAGCTACCTGCCGGCTGCCGTCTCCTACTCGCCGTTCGCTGCCCACCTCCCGCCCACTGCCCTCCTCCCACCGCCATTTGCCGCCCGCCGTCCCCTCGTCGACTGCCCGCTCGGGAGAAAGAAATTTTATGCCGTTATCAAACAAATTTTTGTTTCGAGAACAGAGATTTTATGTCGTTATCAAATGCGTATTTTTCTCAAAAACTCATCCATGTAATAGAAATAGAAAAATCTATTTCTTACTAGAAATTGATTTTTGAAACAGAATAATTGTCATTCGCATCCCTATCGGACCGTGAATATGATCAAGTAACAAGGTAATCATTTCCGATTTTCTTTCTGTACGTTAAGTGCAGTTACAAAATGGCTGCCATCAAATTGAGTTGAATTAAATAAGAAAACAATTGATCTCGAGGTCGACAGTCCGCCACACGGGTCGTGTATTAGGGCCTAGAACAAGTTTTTCGAGGATGACTCGTCGCAGGTCCACATATGGCTAGATTTGCAGTGTTTGATTCCGTGCCACAAGTCCCCCTATTCGAAATCTACCAAACTGACGATTCTATAAGCGCGCTTAGGCAACTGCGTCCCCAGCAGCAATCGGTCCATGCCCATCTGATTCACATAGATCATATCAGATCGGGTAAAGAGGACAACGAAGCAGAGAACACCAGATTGTCCCGACATCACTTGGCAAAATGGAGCCCCTATGCAAAGTACATGTTGGTATTGTATATGATGTGCTCCAACAGACAGAAATACAGACATTGGGGAGACAACGTACGCATGGGGCCAATCCAACGTTAGCCCACTTCGTGTCTACCGGAGCCCATCCGGCACGATGGTCAGCGACATCATTTTCACCGGCCACTTATACCTGCAATCATACATCCGACCTGCAGATTCTGGAACGAGCAGCAGACCAAGTACACAGTTTCACCTTTCTAATTACACCGAGTTCGGACCGTATTGTGTTTTAGCATATTCGAGACTTTCTAATCTCAAACAGGAACCAAATCTCAAAGAAGAAGAATCAATCCAGACATGTGATCATCAGATGCGGAACGTGCGATTTGTCACATGCTGTCCGCTTTTTTGACTGCTCTCCTGCTTTTTAGATGAGTGGAACCTGGAAAGTTAAAGCAATTATGCCCCTCACTTTTGTCCCACGAGTTGAAGCAGTTGAGACCAACTGTTCACGCACAGTACAACCTAGATTTGATTAATTAAGAAAAAGGATTTGACGTACGACATAAATATGCATCGAGTATCGAACCGCCCTTCAAAAAGTCTCCCTCTTTCTCGGGTTTAGTACCGCAATATTTAGCTGTGTTCTTTCCTTCCTGGGGGAACATTTTAGCAGATGCCCTAATGGAAGATCAGTCGCACGCCCCGGTTTCTCTTTAAAAAGATGGACTACTTGGATATTAGAAGGAGTTGCGTTTGAGTTTATAATACCTTGCGAGAAATTCCGTAAATGAGTGAATTCGTGCATAAGTTGGCCAAGTACTTGTCTCGTGAATGAGTAACATGTGTATATTTGGTGAATCACCATGCATTTATTGTAATCTTGACATTGAATTTTCCGAGCTATTTTGTTGTATTTTTGTTCACCGCTTAATTATTATCAACCGCCTCTTAGAGTTGCACACCGCAAATGTCCAAGACGGCATGCATGTATGATTTTCCAACCCATTCGTTCAATTTGAGCTAACCCACGTCAGCATCTACAGTTATGATTTCATTACCAACTAGTGCAGAATCATGAGGATCATACGATTAATCTTTTAACTTATAAGTATTCTTGATTAGAATAATCTTATTTCTCGAAATATGAAAACATTGAACTTTATCTTTTGATAATAAGTACTTATCAAAGTTAGTAATTTCCACACTCATGAATATAATTCGATAAGGTCGTTCTTATTATGAGCATGCGTGGAGAATTCTAGTGCATTATCCCTGAAATGATCAGCCCTAGGGTCCACCACGGCACGTAGGCTTTAACACTTGGACGGACATGGATAACATGCTCATTAGCACCATAATTACTTTTAAGTTTCAACTGACGGAAGTGCTACAAACAAAGGGAGCTCCCAGTTCCAAAGCTTTAGTTACTTCAGTAGCCTCTTGTCTAGGATATATATATATCTTGCAAGAGATTTCAATTTAAAGCCTACATTAGTAGCCCGCAATTTCTCTCTCATTGTATCTATGATAAGATAATTTTCACATTCTCCCAAGGTTTGTCTAAAGTTCGTTCCCAAAAGATAGGTGTATGTCCACATGTTCAATGTCTCGAGCCTATGGTTTGGTTGGTATGTATTTAAAAATTAGGTGAAATTATCGTGCATGCTATTGAATTGCCCGAAAGGAACCAGACATGCTTAATTATGATCAAGGCACTCTAAACGAAATTCCATTGACTTTATAAGCCCCTCTATAGTCGCACAGACAATATGCTAAGAGGTCCCAGGAGCAAAAGAAAACATTTTTTATCAGGGTTAGTTAGGTGATGGATGTAAGCTGTATGTTTTGGTGAATGAAATTTGCCGCGAAAACCCTAATTTCTTACTGTCTCAACTAGAACTTTTGACCTATTGTCTGTCGCACTATCATTATATCCATTTGTCTTGGTTGTGATTCACGTTGGAGCTTTCTAAAGTGGCGAGTTGATTTCTTTTATTTCCCTCTTTTGTACTTCACCATCGTTAGAGAATGAGTTTTTACCAACATTTGCATGTGAAATTACTCCCCGAATTATAGAAACAACACGGCTTTCAAGTTACATGATTGCATGCGATGCCTAGGGTAAGATTTTGATTTTTTTCATGATTTGATAGTCACAAGTCGAGAGTCTTTCCCGGAATTTTTCCATCTCATGTCGCGATCTCGATCCAGATGATCAAACCCTTAGGACACCATTGCAGAGTCGATATATATCAATCTTACTAGTGTGAGTAGTAGGTCAGTCGAGGAAACATAAGCCCTCGAAATGTCATGGTTGTGTTGGTGAAAATTGACTAGAGCATGAGCCCAAAGAAATGTTGATGAACATCGGCGTCTATTGACACAATCCGAACTTCAGACAATAAGAGAGCAATCGAGATGCTTCGCCATTCGATGTTTAAATCAAAACTACTAGTTTTTGTAGGGAAGATTATCACAAAAGTCCTAAATCTATTGTACGAATGTCAACTTATATGCCCACCGTAAAACATTTATTCTAAATTATTATTATTTTTTTTTTATAACCCAGGGAACCCCCGCACGGCCGATAGCCGGGAAGTAAACCCTGGGGGCGACACGTGCTAGCCACCACACACGTGCCACCGGTTAAGTCACCCTGTGGCACCCGGGATTCGAACACTCAACCTTTTGCGAGAGGAAGAGTGCGCGTTCCAGCAGCGCCACCCAGGCGGGTGGTTATTTTTCTAAATTATTTTTGTGACACCAGAAATCTCAAACTTGTACCTATGTGACATATTATCCTCTATCAAAGTTTTGTCAACGTGAACCGTTAAAAATCTGCCTACTTGGACGCTAGAAAGTAAATAGGGTCGATATGGCGCCAACGTGGCTTAAGTGAAATAAAACGAAATTGTTTTGGCTAAATAAACATCAAACAGAACCTTGACGGAGGGTAAATGTGTCACATAGGTACAGGTTTGAGATTTTTGATGTAAAAAAAAAGTTCAGAATAAATATGTCAGGGTGGGCATAATTTAAAGTTTTTTGTGACTTTTTCTGAGCTTGAATCCCTATTCAATTTTGTGATATACTAATTATATTCATAATAGCATATTCTTCGGTCCATGTGCAAGAAACATACAAAAGGGAGCTATACACATTATAGTTACTTACTAATTATGAGTGCCGGATTAATTATGATATGATACAAGAAAATGAGAAAGATAAGAAAGATAATGAAACTGAAGGGGATGTGAAAGTCGATTTAACAAGAAGATGAAAACAAAAGGTGTGGGGATGGTGTGCACGTGTATGTTCGATTGTGTTATTGTCCAGTTATTACTAAATATATATAAATACCCGTCTTCTCTTCCGCCAGCTCCACTGAGAGTCCGCTCCACTCAACACACAGCTGCAGCTGACTGAGACTCAAGCCAACCATTGCAGTGCACTGGAACAAGAGATTACACCAACAAAAACATCTCTCTCTCTCTCTCTCTCTCTCTAAAAGCATGAAGGGTGAAGAGTTCTTGGAAAGAGTTTCAACCGACAGAACAGTCGAACAGGTCTCGTAGCTCTGGATCCTGTCTGTTCTAAGTTTTGCCAACTTTCTTCCTGATGGATACGTTGTTGGTGTGCGGCTGCATGCCGCCATTTCAAAATCATTTCGTTTTGGTGGTTTCTGTTCCCACATTGCCGGATTTTCCAGTTGTTTCGGTGTTTTGAGTCTGTGAAGATATAGTTTTCTCTGTTTCGTTTTGCGTGATGGGCTGCTAGTTGCTGAGTTTCTCTTTCCATTATTAAGAATTTGGAGTGCTTACCTGGGTTTTATGCTATGGTTGCTTTGTCAGTTCTTTCATAAGCAATGAACTTCTAGTTTTTCTTTTTTGCCTCTGTTATGTTTTTTTTCCCTTGACTTGTTTTTAGTATCAGCTTCGATGGCATTTGTAATTACAAGGAAATTAGACATCTTTCTCTCTCTACGCATGACTTCTGTCTTTTCTTCGGAACTTCTTTGCAAGTGCATATTTCAGGACACAGCAAGCACCTTCCTTTTCACGCGGTAAAGTAGAAGTTTAAAGTTAGTTTTGGACGCTGCAAAAAATTGCAATGATGGGGCTCATATTGAATCACTGCAGGCAATTATGGCCGTAAAGAAGGGCGCGTATCTTTTGAAGTGCAAGGGAATGAGAAGGCCCAGAGTCTGCCCTTTCAGGATTTCTGTGGTAGGTCAAGTACTAGAGTTGTTCTAATACGTTAAGTCATTTTCCAAGAAGAAAATATCCATCATGTGAAGACCAAACCTTGGTAATCTTCATTCTTTATGTTTCTAGGCAGAACTGAATGACTCATATGACGGGCTATATGATGGTGTTAAGCAATTCCATGGCTAGATATCTCTAGTGCAGTGCAATCATTTAACAGGGACATGCATAATTTGTAATTTACAAAACTTGAAAAAGAAGAAAGAATCCCAGACTAAAGAACTGTTCAAGCGTGGTTGCAGTGGATAATCCCTGGAAATTGCATCTTTATTCATGTTCTTTTCTCCTATTTCTGTACTGAAGCCATACTTAAAGGAAGATCCAAAGTGATGTTTGAGCATTGTGGCATTTTTATAGTCAACAGGAACTTATTTGATACTCATTCATTTTATTTGAGTGTCGTTGGCTTTATTCTAGATCTTGGAACGGAAGCATGTGAGAGTCGCTAGGGTCGATGGTCATCGGCTCATTGGAAGCCTTCCATCTCTAGTTGTCCTGCATTGGATTCCACTATACATAATCGACTTCTTTGCTAGGACCAATGTATTCTTGTTTGTCTTACATCAGGTACATTTTACTCCTCTGTAGAAGTTGCCAATGGATGTTCACAAGGAAGTGCTCTTCCATTTGTTTTGTACACCCCTGTAACATCATTGTCAAAGAAAGTCCATTCATTTCACAACTTCAAGTCATCTTGTTTTGCAAAAAGGGCACCTGATCTTTTGTTCCCGTGCTTTTATGCTTATTGTTGTGCTTGACAATCGTTTTTATGTTAGAATGTTGCCTCCGAGGCCAACTCTCTCTTTTACTTCTATTTAGTGGTACATATTTGTTCTCCATAGAAGTAATACATTGCTAGGTAGGTTGGCTTTCTTGAGAAGGACTCTTCTGCTTATTCTTCAGTTAAGTGGATAAAAATTTCCCCTCTTGTGACTTGTTAAGGAAAACTAATCATGCGTGTTTTGTTTCAGGATGAGAAGTTTTTGATTTGGTACTCAGGCCAAGAGGAAAAGCAATTGAGACTAAGCTCAGTTACTGAAGTTATCCGTGGACAGAGGACTGTATGTGCTATTAGCATGCATCCGACTGCAAATTGGTTTCTTGATTCAAGTAAATATCTTTCAGCGCTCCTTCTGTTTTACTAAAAAGAATTTTCTTTACAAGGTAAATTTTCAGAAGCAACTTCAACCAGATAGGGAGGCCCAGTCATTTTCTCTCATCTATGCTGATGGTAAACGCTCAATTGATCTGGTAAAGTTTAATATGTACTCAATATGTCCTTGAATGTGGAATCGTCTCAAACTTTCTGTACTGAACTTATTTTTTCACTTTTTTACTAGACTCAGGGATTTCTATTATTCATCTTGCAATTCTGGTTTTGCAATAGAATTACTCGAGGAAGAGAAGGGTTTCAATTATTCTTCGCTCCTTTCTCTGTTGTGTAGATATGCAAGGATCACGTACAGGCTGATTCTTGGTATCTGGGCTTGAAAACCATTATATCTAAATGCCACCATTCAAGACCATTTGCGAGTTTCAGGAGCCCGAGTGGTGTTCAAACTTGTGCCAACAGTCCGGCAGGTTTTATGCGGAGAAGATACAACCTAGGACTTCTTGAAGATACAGCAGGATTTTGCCAGGTTAAAAAAGTTATTCCTTGAGATTGTTGTGTAAATACTGTTCTAAGCGATATATGTACATTCTCATATATTAAGCCAATTTTACCATGTCGTTGGTGTTGCTGAAACATGTTAACACCAGGTTCCTTCCTCTGTTAAAAAAATAGTTTCTACTTACACTGTGAGGTTTTGTTTCTACATATGTGTGGCATAGCCACATAGCAGATGATTACCTTTGGCTCTGCTTGGGTATTAACCTCGTTCTGTTAGTACTCTGTCATAACTAGTAGAAAGTTTTTGCTTGTGATTTCAATGAATAGGAGAAAGAAAGGCACAGGTAAATATACTTGGAATGCCAATAACTAGGCCTATATCTGTTTGTTTGTTGAAAAGCCATCTGAATGTCCTTTGAAGTGAAAATAACTCCGAATTTTAGCGCAGCTGCCAGATTTTAAGCAATGGTCTATGTATTATTTCACTGCTACCATCTTGTCGATGTAAATCATGAATAAATTAGATAGGCGAACTCATCACACAAGTCAGCAGCTGAGGAAATTTTCCACCTTGGATGGCCTCTCTCACCATGATGTTGTAATTGAGAGGCTATTCAGCAATTGCAACTACCGAATAGTGAACTCAAGGGCTTTCTTTCCTTTGAAAAACTTTATTTTGGATTCAACAGATGCATGTAGAGTTCATTATTCTCATTTGTTGCAAGCATTGAAGGTAGATCTTATTCTTTCTATATGCTATCTTGAAGGTGCGCAGCTTATGCGGCAGTCCTGCGTTATCACTTTCAAAAAGGTATTTCTTCGAAGGCTCCTCCAACTCTTCTGATAGCTTTTATTCATCAGAGTCAAGCACGTCGCAGGTCCATGATATCACATATTACAGCAATCCTGAGTTCTTGTCTGCCGAATCAAAGAATCTAAGTAAGTCAGAATCATCTTATGGTGGCAGAGATATTCAAAAGGACTTGCCTAGACAGTTTGCCTCACCTGATTACTGCTCTACTCATGTTGAACCCAATGAAAACCTGAATGATATCTTCATTTGGGGTGAAGGAGCTGGAGGGGCACTCGGAGGAGTGGTTGATAAATCTGTCAACAACATTGGAATGCTAAGAAATTCCTTGTTCCCCAGATTGTTAGAATCTGCGATGATGTTGGATGTGGAGCAAATATCTTTAGGAGGAAAACATGCTGCCTTAGTTACTAAACAGGGGGAGGTATTTTGCTGGGGTGAGGCAAACAAGGGAAAGCTGGGACATAAGGTTAATATGGACGAGAGCTGTCCAAAACTAGTCGAGTCCTTATCCACAGTCCATGTAAAATCTGTTATTTCTGGTGAACATCAAACATGTGCTGTCACTCTATCTGGCGACTTATATGCTTGGGGCGACTATAACATTGGTTCCAACTTAGTTGTTGAGGAGAGAAGTAGAAACCAATGGTTGCCATGTAAACTTTCAGGTCCTCCTGATGGTATTAAAGTATCATCTGTTTCTTGTGGAATTTGGCACACTGCTGTTGTAACCACTTCAAGACAGTTGTATACATTCGGGGATGGGACATTTGGTGTTCTTGGCCATGGAGATCTTCGGAGTATCTCTCGGCCAAAAGAAGTTGAATCTCTCAGAGGCTCTCAAGTGAAATCTGTTGCATGTGGACATTGGCACACTGCTGCCATTGTGGAAATTGTGTCGGATCGTTTGTCATCAAGCGGTGTGAGTGGGAAGTTATTTACTTGGGGTGATGGGGATGGAGGGAGGCTTGGGCATGGTGATCAAGAGAAAAGGCTTCTCCCGACTTGCGTTGCAAAACTCATGGATCATGATTTCGTCCAAGTCTCTTGTGGACGAACATTTACTGTTGCACTTACCAAGTTGGGTAAGGTGCACACAGTAGGCAGTGGAATTCATGGGCAATTGGGAAATCCACGAGCCACGGACAAATCGATCATTGTTGTCGAAGGAAAGCTTAAGGATGAATTTGTCACGCAGATTGCAACAGGGTCATATCATGCGGCCGTGTTGACATCTCGAGGAAGCATTTATGTTTGGGGAAAGGGTGCACATGGTCAGCTAGGATTAGGTGATACAGAAGATAGGGGCTCACCAACCTTAATTGAGGCCTTGCGCGACAGAACAGTCGAAAATATATCTTGTGGTTCAAATACGACAGCTGCTATTTGCATACATAAATTTGTCTCAATTGGTGACCAAACAGCTTGTAGTAGATGCGGAGTCCCTTTTGGGCTCACAAGGAGGAAGCACAACTGCTATAACTGTGGCTCATTGATCTGTCATACTTGCAGTAGCAATAAAGTCAAGAATGCATCTCTGGCACCGAACAGAAACAAGCCTTCACGAGTTTGTGATCCGTGCTTTGTCAAACTGCAAATAGATACTTGTACTAATTTGGAGAAAGATAGTAAAAAACAGCTGTTGATCCCACATACTAGGTTCTCAGATGAAAAAGAAGCCCCTGCAAAACTTACTCCTAGACTGGGCCTAACTTTGCAAGGTAGGCGACCGTGTGCTAAAGTATCGCAGTGCAGTGAAATGCAGAGTTTGCCTGATAAAATAGATGGACAGAAGGATTTAGATTTTATTCCATCCATGTTGACTAGAATGCCACAATGGGGACAAGTTTCTCGCCCTACTTGTTTTGAATGTTCTACGGAGCTTGCTCCTCTTCCCAAAATTCAAGCTCTCACCATTTCCCCAATTCATTCGCTAACTAGACCTCCGGAATCAAAGCTTTCTATTAACACTGCCATGAATACTCAGGAATTCATGCCTGAATCCGCTATGCTCACTGGAGAAATGCACAGATTGAAAAATCAGGTACTTGTTTCTCATACCCACTTCTGAAATTTACAGGTGGCTTCCTGGCATTGCTCTGGCCGTTTAATGTCCTGGAAATGCACATCCACATGCACAAGAATACTTGGTTTCACTAGGATATCAATGATTTCATGAATAATGTCCATATAATATGCCTTGGAAAGGTGTTCAATTCTAAGGGTTTGGTGCTGGTCACTGGGCATCTATCTTTGCTCCATGGTTTAGTAATATGCTATTAAGGTAGATGCGTGTGGTAAATTTTTCATTCGCTCCTCTTATTGAGTTAACACTGAAAGATTACACATTGGACAGTGGTCTTCTCTGCTCGCAAAGATAAGATGCAGCTGAAGGATAGCATACTGTAAACTGATTTCAGTTTCCGTGCATTAACGTTGTGAATGATTGCTTTTGGAAAATAAAAAAAACAAAGAAAAGAATACATATATACATATATAGCTTGATGCTTATAATAACAAAAGGGAAATGTCAAAGGGTGCCCCGAGGGGATTTGTTATACACATTTCTATTTAAAGGATGTTACTCTCTTGAGATATGATTTTGATCAATTATCTTGGTGCATTAATGTGCGCTTGTTCTATTTTAGTGGGGTCTTAATTAGTGCCTTAGAGATACTTGTTGACAAGACCCATATTGAAATAAAACAAATCGTTTCAATTATTTCTGTTTGTCCTCACGAAGGTACATTTTTCTATTGCACAGTTGTCTTAAGCGTTTCCCATATGTATTTGTCTGAAAGTCAACTTCTATCCCCAGGCAGTCTCTCTTTGCAACTTCAATTACAGTTAAAATGTCTGCAATTGCAGCATTCTTCCCTCTGTTATGTAATGTAACCAAACCTACCCAAATAGTTACCAGGCAGAGTATTATACTAGTATTCTTTTTAGCAGGCAAGGACTCTTGAAGTACAATGTTTGATCAGAAACCAGAAGATTAAAGAATGTCAAAGAGAACTTGAGGAAACACGATCTCTGGTGAGGGAAGAAGCTGCTAAATGTAAAGTAGCAAACGAAGTTATCAAAGCCTTGGCAGTGCAGGTGATTACTATCTACTTTCATTATGAATGAATGCATGCTTCCAAATGCTTTCTTTTGTCACTCAACTCAACCAGATGAATTCTTTCTGCTTCCGGTCTATGTCAGTAAATTGCATTGTAGGGACTTTTAGAGCCAAATCAAATATTTTGGGACTTTTCCTTCAATGTGTCCAATCCATTCAAGAATGCTGAAAATTTTGACAGTTTTAGTATCCATTATGCATTAGCTTTCGATCTTCACCAGTGGTGTGACGTGGCATCTACAGTGACCTCTTTGTCCATCTATTTTTTAACCTGTAACTTCTGCTTTGCTGCATCAAAATGATCGTCGTCATGAAGACCACACAAGTGAGTAATAAAATCTCTATATTAGTGTATTGCCTTATAGTTTTGGACATACCGACCACACAAGTGAGTAATAAAATCTCTATATTAGTGTATTGCCTTATAGTTTTGGACATACCATGTCGGCTCTTGTTCAAACTAGCTCCATGGATGGAATACTGATTTGGCAATCACCGAGATTTAAGCGGTTCTTGGTAAGCTCATACAATGAGGAGAACATACATGTCGGTAGCCAGCCTTAATGCACTCTCGGTCCTGGAAAATACCTGTTCTTATACCTTATGCTTGAGCCCAGGATAGCATCTTAATCCAGTTAAAATCCGCTCTGACAATCTGCCCTGGATTAAGAGTACATTTATGTTGTGGTTTTCAAAGGATACATTATGCTTTGTTGTATGTTTTGGAGCTTACCTGGTTGATTATTTATTAGGGTCTACAACCTAAGTTCAAGCATCCCGGTTGACTATTATCTTAACCTGTCTTTTGATTGTTTGCTTGTACAAGTAGATTTTTTTTTCAACTGTGTATTTCCTACTTGCCTTTGTATTCCACTACTAAGCAGCAGTTTTTGTGGCTCCTTTCCTCGCAGCTCCATAAGTTGTCAACCAAAGCCTCTGTTGGGAGTGGGATAAAAGACAGTGTTGATGAGCAAATGCCTCAAAATGCATCATTCCTGGGAGAACTTAACATTATGAACGGCCAGCAGACTAATAATTCATGCGGCTCTCCTATTGCATTAACCGATGCATCGAAACCCCTGTATGAAAAAGATGAGTGGCGGGACGACTCGAAATTGGCCCATTCTCATCCTGCAAGAAAAGAAATGCGACCAAAGGTTGCTAAGGATATGGGGCTTGAATGGATAGAGCAATATGAGCTCGGTATATATCTTACCTTCACAATCTTGCCAAACGGACAAAAGGGGCTGAAACGAGTGAGGTTTAGGTACCATACTATCTGCCTGCAATGCTAGACTTATTTTCCGATCTATCCCGTCTATTACTTTTTTTCCGTTGTGCATGTGTTTGAGCATGGATGTGTAGAGTACAAATTTGTTCTTGAACATCATCACGATCCATCAATACTTGACCAAATCGAGCCTAATCAATTGCAATCTCTATTTGAGTGGTCCAAATTCGTTCTAGGGAATATACATTAGACCAGGCCAAGTTAACTAGGAGACATGAGTTCAGTAATTTACATCCAGATCTACTGAGTTTATGAGATGAACATATCCAATTGATTCATACCATAACAAAGTGTTATTCGTTTTGGATTATTGAAATGTACACTCATATTTACTTTCATCTGTTCAAAAGCATCATGAGCAAATGTTGCATACTGTTTTTGTAGCCGGAAGCACTTCTCGGAGAAGGAGGCAGAGCGATGGTGGGAGGAACACCAAGTTGCAGTGTATGAGAAATACGACCTCGAAGGATACACGAAATCAAGCCGCAAATAAACGAATCGCTCGTCTTAGTCAGCGTTTAACCGTATATATCCTCCGTCAGTTCACTGGTCCGACCCTATTCGTGAACATTGGCACTATGTCAAGTAAGCCAGTTCATGTGGAAAAATTTTGCTGTACATATGATTTTCCACCTTGTTCATATATACGAGGTGTCGCTTTTCATGTCATTGTGTGGTAGTCTCGGTAAGTTTTCCTTGTAATGTTTCAACTGGTCTTGACATAATGCCGTCAGCCAAAAGTTCAAACAACAAAGAAAGAGAAGAAACGAGTAATCAGGCAAGTTTGCCAATGAGCACGGTAAGCTGTTATTTGCCAAATCAACAGCTTACTTTTTAGTGAGAATCGGCATGTGACAGAGATAAAATGGTCAAGCCCAATGGCCTTCTTGGATCAGATCACTGTTAAAGAGTAAAGACTCATGATTTTGGTCGGTGACATCATCATGTGTTCATGCTTTTCTCAGACAAAAGTGATGGAGCGATGCCCAAGCAAAAGAGGGAGCAATTAGGGAGCAAGAAGTGTGAATAAGGGCGTTCCATTAACATGAGTATGATCTGCATGTGACATTGATTAATTAAGTTGGTCTGCACAATCTGACATGTAAGCTTTTGTACTAAACCCATCATTGCCTTCTCTAATCTCTGCTTTTCAGCAACTCAGCCAACCAAAAATAGGAAGGAGGTTTAGAAAAAGAGAGGAAAAAAAGAAGAAAACACTCCACATCAGTGAGCTCAGATTGAGCGCTGTGTTATCATATATGTTTCGAATTTACATCTGAAACTGTATGCAACATGGTCCAAATCTCCTCAGAAACTCAACTAAATTTTTCGAAATAAAGGTATCCCATTGCATGCATGCTAATAATTAGTTGAAAACATGAGTCTATACTCTTGCGGTCGACCCTCGGCAAAAGTTGCAAGTGCAAGATGGCCCTCTGTAACACTCAGCCTCATTAACAACTACAAAGAAAAGGGATTCAATTCAGTATTAAGGAGATCTTTAGGTCCCAAAGATCATCCCTCGATTCTGTTTGGGTTTTTTGGTGTAAAAAGAGAACATATCAAGCTACTTGCCCACAAGGGTTTTGCTTTTGCCGCACTCAGTTATTTAAATCATTCTTTAGACCTCCAAATGTATATGAGCCTGTGGTTGTGTACGTATATTGGTATATATGTGTGAGCAAGGAAACAGGGGTGCTCTTTATCTACTTTAATCTGCATATTTTATTGGGAGATTAGTTGTTAATCATTTCTTTGGCTCCTCGCTTTACACTTTCGGAAATGTGAGTATAACGTAGGCGCTGAAGAAGATTTTGGGCGACTCATACCCCGAAGATGCAAACCCTTTTTGAAATGGTCATGAAAACATCTCCCAATGATGCAACACTCAATTCGCTAATAGAAAACATAGACAAACCTGTCATTCTGCAACTTCAATGTGCTCTTCGCATGTGGAAGCAACAGTGGATTGAAAAGTCAGCGAGATACTATGATCACTTATCACAAAACCTAAGAGCAGATCGGGAATTGAACATATTGCCGATCGGCAAGTGTCCGGAAATTGAGGTTATGTGTCGGACGATGCCCTTTAGAATTGAATCATGTACAGAACCAATTAGTTAGAATAAGGACTTTACTATTGGGGCACATGAATTTCGTTAGACTTCAGTTTGTATTAATATTTTCTTATTGGGAAAAGCACCAAAAAAGCCCTAAACCTATTATATTTGTATTAATTCAATTCTAAATCTTTTAATTGTGTCAACTAAGTCCTAAACATTTCGGCGATTTGCCAATGTGGTCGATCTAGCCGAAAATCATTGACGAGGACACCATGGCTAGTGCTGGCTTGGACAATTCTGTAGATTTATTTAAATTTTTCTGAATTTTTTTTATTACTTTCTTTTCTTTTCTTTTCCCCCTAGTGTGGGCCGGCTAGGGTGGTGAGGTCACCGCTCGACCCTTGTCGGCTACAGGCGAGGTGTTGGGCCCTCATCCAGATTTAGAAGGGGGCTGCGACACTCTCGTTTGGTCTGGGCAAGGGCCACGATGCCCTCGCCGGCCAATAGGTGAGGATGTTGGCCCTCACCTATGGCGGACAACTTGTTTGGTCTAGAGTTGTAAAAAGAAAACAAAGAAAGGTAAGAAAAAAAAATAAAAAATTCAGAAAAATATTAAAAAATTATAAAAGTTGTCTGTGTTATTGCTAGTTGTGCCACGTAAAATAGACAGTGTTCATATCAGTAATTTCTGGCTAAAATTGACCAGATGGACTATATCGGCAAATCATCAAAAGATTCAATCAATAAAATTGAAAAATTTATGAATGAATTGATACAAATTCAATAGATTTATTACTTTTTTGGCAAGCTTTCTTTTTCCTACCACTTTTGCGGAAAAACATTCCATAAATAACTTGTGTTCCCACAAGAGCTATAATTTCCTCCCATGGCTGCCCCCCATTGGTCCCTCATTCATCCGTCTTTTTTCCTTTTGAAATTACGAGAAAATTCTTCATTGTTTCAAACATCTTGATTGTCTATTTATTTAGATAAGCATTTAAGATTTTTATACAATACGAAGCTTAAACTTAAATAGCTAGGAAGCTAAAAAAAAATAAAGGAAAAATTTCAAATAAGAACCTGAAGTGCCCTTATTTGTGGTAAATGAGAAACGATAAATTACAAAAAACTTTCGTGAACTTTGAGAGTAGTATACTTTTGCCTTACTTTCAATCGATACACAATGCAACTTGAATTTTCATTACAACCATTAACCCTCAATTATATTTTCCGTCTGCATGTAAGATGCACTTGACCTTTAAGGTTGAAATATGTATCCTCGTCTCATTTTTTGAACGAAATCTCTCTTCTACCCTTAATTTGACAAAATAAATGAAAAAAATGGAGAAAAATAAATTAACTGAAATATCAATATTAGAAAAACTAAATATCAATAAAAATTCTATCTATAAATTAAAATTTTTTGAAATTGATGGATATGTTAATAGAACTAATAAAATATTTTAAGAAAAAGAGACACCATTAAGTAAACAGAAAAAGGCCTTAATAATAACAAAAATTGGATACTCATTATGTAATTTTCAAATGGTTTATTAATGCAAAAGAATATTTGGTCAAAAAATATTTAAAAAATCACCTTAAATTTCGGTTAATCATTTCCTTTTATGAGAGCCAAACACATCATTTCCTTTTATAATTTTTTAAACTATTTCTATCAATCAATCATTGTTTACATTGATTAACCCTTTAAATAAGTAAAATGAGTAACCAATTTTCGTCATTAGACCTTTTTGTTATTGAGGCCTTTCACTCTTCATTTAATTTTTGTTAATGCTTTTTGTTAATGTATCTTAAATAGTTCTATTAGAGTGATAATAGTTATCGAGTTTCAACAAAAATTTCCTATTTAGTACTATTATTTAGACTTATTTTTCTATTATTATCAATTTAGTTAATGTAATTTTCCCCTACTTTCTATTCTTTTTTTTACAACAATTAAGGGTAAAATAGAGATTTCCTTCAAAATATAAGATAGAAATATATTTTTACATATGAAATTTTATAGAATCACTACCAACTGTTTTAAAAAGTTTAAGCCGATAAATAAAGATATGATTTAATATTTAAATATTTAAGGTGTGTGCGTTGTACATGCTAACGGAATTTGTTAATAACTGTAACAAAATGAGTATTCACAAGGATTTCGTGCAACAGTTGAAAATTCTTGTGCAAACATGTATTACCCCCAAAGTTCTTGAGAATTTTATGGAGTTTCCTATGAGAAAACATACATCGTTTTTCGGCCTATCACTTCTTTGAATTAGACCGAAAATTAACGTCAACATTTAAATAATTGCGAACTCCTTAATTACTAGCCTCATTACCGAAAGAGCAAGCACAAAAATCGAACATATCACAATGAAAGCTTAGAAATGGGGCAATACCTTACATTATGAGGGAGAGGACTTGAACTTGATAATGTCTAGCTACAAATACGACAAGCATATTCTTTGTCTTACGTATAAGGTGATCTATACACGAGAATTTCATTATAGGACGCCACTTCTTTCCTTCGCAGCAAGAAAGAGGAACTACTGTTTATGTTAAGATATAATATATACAGTGCCTAAGCGTAGGTTTGAGAGTGATTATGACGACCAAAACCCCGCGATCTGTAATGGTGAAGGCATTTCGCACGAGAACTCGACAAGAGGGAAAGGTACCAAAAGATTGATTGATGTAAAAGGAAAAGATTGGCGGGGACCCACTTACGCTTGGGCATCAGAAAGGGAAAAGGATGAGAGAGGCTGCAAGAAATCCTGTCGTGCCACGTGGATTGTAGTTTGCTAACAAGGTTCTTTTCCATGGGCAAAACTATTTCGCTAATACGGCTAGGCAAAGTGCAATTTAGATAGGAGAGTTATATACCCACTGCAGAAATTCTCGAACGATGTCAAGCATGTGGAGAAAGTCTTTCATTTAAGGTTATTTCGTATGGCAATGTGGTACGAGCCACCGTGAAATCTAAAAACAAAGATTTGACCTTTAGTAAAAAAAAAAAGGGGCTTCTGAGAACAAGTATTAGTAATTATAAAAGATCTTGATTTATAGCCATAAACAAGCCATCGAACTCTTGACTTTTGACTTCCGAAAATAAACACATCATTCCAATTACTACCAATCCATTTGAAAGTTGAATTGACTGTTCTACAAGATTTCTTTTCGAGCTCACTTTTTGAAAATTTGTTCCACACTTAATTGATCGTTATTTCTTTCATATAACTATTTTTATGGGTTTTTTGAGTTATGATATAAGAAGTGACGTTAAGGTTAATCTCACATATTGTCTAGGGTGTCATGAGCATTTTATGAGTATAACATGGAAGAACTTCAGATATTGTTCTGAAGTAGCTAGGGTTCAATTCTTAAAAGAATCGGATGGGGGGAAATGATCGGAGTAGCTATACCCTCTACTCATTATCAAGAGTTTCACAACACTGCTGAATATTCGATTTAAGACATAAAGACACTGTTTACATGTACAAACCCGTAGAACACAGCTCCAATGATAGAAGCCAGGAACTCTCTATGTAAGTTAGCACGCTTACAACATGCTCAAATTTGTGACATCATGGAAGTTGGCGGGACTCCTTTATATCACTGGATTAGCATATTTAGTGGTTCTAATGTAGCTAATCAATAGTAAGTAGATAATTTTCGTTAATTATGTAAAAAGTAGACAACATTTATTTCTTTCTTCGTTAATGTTTACAAATAAGAGTCTTGATTGGATTGGTGTTGTTAGTATTTTGAGAGGTTCCAAAACGATAGATCCAGTGCAATAGGGAAGCTATATTAAAGAGGATTTTTTTACCTTCATCTAGAAAATGGGATGAACTATCAAATTGTCCTAATTCAAAAAATTCTCAATCTCTTTACCCTCTAGCTGCCACACCACCCATTGCTCTTGCCGCCATCAGAATAGTGCCGGTACCGCCCATGACTAAGGGTAAGGGCTGCATTACATTCCCCCCTAAAGCACCATTGTCGCCCTCTCTCTCCTCTAATTGTAGAGCTTTGCTGCGAAGATGGACAATTGTCTAATCCTGTCAACGGAAGGAGAGAGTGTAACGACTTGACTCAATTTACATAGGTCAAGCTCTAAAATGAATACTTAGATGTGACCGTACAAAGTGGTGACCTTTTAAGTTAGGGATGAATCTTTGCTTATGAATAATAGTTGTGAAAGAAGTGCACATATTTCAAAATTAAGATGCAAAAGGTGGCTACCGTTGGATTATAGCCATTTTTGTTTGTTTTCAGTTTGATGTTACGCATTGTTTTTAACCCTAGGATATTAGTTTGCTGATGCGACATCCTCGCAAGAGTAATGCCAAATAGGGAAGACGGCAATCCAACTCGCCACATATATGGGATCTATACGAAGCATCCGTGGAAGCTCACTTTTATCTTTTTTGAACAGTTCTATTTGTGAGGAACATTGCCATTTTGGAGAATATCAATCAAACTTTCACATGGGAAACAGCACAAAACAGAAGGTTCTATATAGTGATAGAAACTGAAAGTAGAAGGTAAAGAGAAACGTGGGGTAAGAGCAAGGGACGGCGACAGTTCTTCCACTGGAGCGCCGCCGCAAATTGCTTCACCTCGGTGCTGTCAAAACGTTTGATTCTCTTTTTCGGGTCTTGAGTTCTTTGTCCAAGTCATTTGTTGGTGGTCTCTAAGCTAACTTTTGCATGAAATAAAGGTCAGATTGCAACGTCGCACTTGGTTATGACAACGTGGAATAACACAGAATCCAAGAAAGGACAAGAATGAAGTATGGCATATAATTGGGTAGTGTCTGTGCAGAGAGAGAGAGAGAGAGAGAGAGAGAGAGAGAGAGAGAGAGAGAGAGAGAGAGAGAGTTAGGCTTGACAAGAAAGATAATGAGAATCAGTGAATATAGGGCAATAGTATAGTAATGTAATTATAAAATAAGAATAAAATAAAATAGAACAAACGAAAAGAAAAAGCAAAGCAGGGGGTGGCAACCTCCCCCCTCCACTTTTTCTCTTTCTTTTTGTCTTCTTAACAGTTCATATATCATATACCGCCTCAACTCAATCCGTCCCTCTCTCCCGCTCTCTCTCTCTCTCTTATCATTTGCAGCCTATTCGTTCTCTCTCTCTTTCTTTGTTCCTGGATCATCACCTCTCGACCAAGGTCTCTCTCTCTCTTCGTTCTCTCTCTCTTTCTTTGTTCCTGGATCATCACCTCTCGACCAAGGTCTCTCTCTCTCTCTTCGTTCTCTCTCTTTCTTTGTTCCTGGATCATCACCTCTCGACCAAGGTCTCTCTCTCTCTCTTCGTTCTCTCTCTCTTTCTTTGTTCCTGGATCATCACCTCTCGACCAAGGTCTCTCTTTCTCTCTCTCTCTCTCTCTCTCTCTGTTAGCTCATTTTTGCTTTTCATCAAATCATTGAACTAAGTAAATTTGTTCTATCTTTTTTCTGCAGAGGCTGTACTGTAGAGTTGTTAATCACAGACACGATTAGCATTAACCAGTCTCTCCACTTTTTTGTTTGGTACGAGGCTGGGTCATTGTTTTCTTCTTCCATAGATTTACATAGGGAGATTGGTTATTCAGAGAGAAGAAGGTCCAAAGGATCAAGGAGAGACGTAGAGAGATGGCTCCAGTTATATTGCCTCCAGGTTTCCGGTTCCACCCCACGGATGAAGAGCTCGTGGCTTACTATCTGAAAAGGAAAATAAACGGCCGCAAGATCGAGTTAGAGATCATCCCGGAGGTCGACCTCTACAAGTGCGAACCGTGGGACTTACCAGGTATTTTGATACGAGGCTTTATAATCGGTAAACGGTTTGAGTAAAAAAAATAACTTGTAGAAGCCAAAGCACAGAAATATATGCATTACTTAGTTTCCTTCAGCTTCGAAAGTTGAATGTGTTCACACGTCTTTGAGGTGCCTTACTTTTTCTACGAGGTTGGATCAAATTGCCAAGTTATGGATTCTATTTTTCCTATTTTTCTTTGCTAATCACTGGGTTATGGACTCATTTCAATAGGAACGATGGAGCTTTTCAAGTCTTACGTGCTTTACTTTGGAGAAAAATGTGATGAAATTAATAGCATTATACTTTTGGGATCTTGTCGACAAATGAATGGTCCTTATGGTCTACATTGAACATCTTTCTCAGGAGAAAGCAATCTGATGGAATTGTATGAAAAAAAAATGCTTTTTGAAACCGTATTTGTTATGCTTGTTCTTCTTGTCATATAAGTTTGCTAAGGCGTACGATTGTACAGTATTACCCGAGATCAACATGCTTTAATTTAATTAGGTCAGTCAAATATCCAAAGCTTCCCTATGAAATATCTAATGGGCCTTTATTCATCCTCAAGTGTGAAAAGAAAGTCCTTGTGTGGCGCTAAAGTGCAGGTCCCTCATCTTTAGGGTTTATATGGCGAAAATAAAGATCAAAGTATGTGGGAGACCAAGTCAAAAAGATGGGAGAGGAAAAGCGAGAGTGACTTGTCGGATATAATCTTTTCTTGAATTTTACTTCGAACTGGGTCGATCTTTCTTCTTCTTTTTCATCTCTTTAGCTTTGATCAGATGTAAAGTACTTGGAAACTACTCATGGAATTTTAGGTATGTACTCCCTGCATGATCAACTTTAGAGCGCATATCATCCCTCGTTTCTAGGTAGTAATTACTGCGTTTAAACATACAAACAGATGTTTCAATACAAATATATTTAGATATGAAGAAAAAAAATTACATCTATGGAAAATTTGTGCAAGAAGTCGCTAGGCTTGTAACACGTTGATAAATCTGTCTCTTTGATTGCAAACCCGTTGTAGGGAAATCTTTGCTACCTAGCAAGGATCTCGAATGGTACTTCTTCAGCCCTCGAGACCGCAAGTACCCGAACGGGTCGAGGACCAATCGCGCAACCAAAGCGGGATACTGGAAGGCTACGGGAAAGGATCGGAAAGTGAATTCCCAAAACCGTGCAGTGGGAATGAAGAAGACATTGGTCTATTATCGGGGAAGAGCTCCGCATGGTGCTCGAACCGATTGGGTCATGCATGAATATCGCCTTGATGAGAGGGAATGCAAAAATGCTTCTGGTTTACAGGTAAAAGCCCATTACCACGCATTATATGCGTTATGCATCTTCACCTAATTCTTGCTTTCTTGAAGGGGGAAAATAAGAAAACCCCTTGATGAGATATACCTTATTCATTTCTTTTCCGAAGCTTTATCCTTACAAATATTTTTACAGGATGCATATGCGCTATGTCGAGTTTTCAAGAAGAGTGCGACATGCATGAAAGTCGGAGAGCGTAGCAGCACAATGAATTTGACAATGAGCCAAAGATCAGACGACTTGTATTCGGAGAGCAGATGCGACGAAATGGAGAGCACAGATAATTACTCGGTTTCATTGAATACATGCTCGCCAAGCATCATGAATGAGGCATCAGCATTTGATGAGTATCCACCACATGAAGCCAAGTGGGTTCAGCCTTTGCATGAAGATACATTTCAGTTTCCTACTCCATCTTTCTCAAACCATGGTACCCTATCATATCCTCCATCTCAGGTAATGCTCATTTTCCCAATTAGTTTTTGGTTATCATTGCATAATTTTATTAAATCACGATCAATACGTCCAAAAGCTATAGATTGAGACGTGATTTGACGTTTAAATGCTCTAGTGTTGGCATATCCTCGTTACCTGATCAATCGTCCCACTGTTTGGTTACGAGCTATTCTAGTAAATTCCCACAGTGCATATTTTAGTTTATTAAAGTACCCAAACATTCATATACGAATCAAACTACCAAATTTCTACCAATACAGCAATAAAAGTTCAAATTTTATCAACGGGGAATAGTTTCATCGTGACTATCTAACCAACCAAACAATAACCTAGTTGTAATCTTCCTTGTTCACTAAGCTTTCTTGTAGAAATTTTTATACAACGTGTAGTCTCTTTTGCAGGTTGATATAGCTCTAGAATGTGCTAGGTTGCAGCATCGGCTTTCGCTTCCGCCGTTGGGAATGGAAAGCCTCGTTCAAAATGGATTCGTTCACTCCCAAATTCCGCAGTCGTCTCTGACGCAAGAAAGCAAAACTAAGTGTGATATTTTGCAAGAAATTCTCTCTGTCGCGCAGGCATCTCAGGATCTGATACAACAATCCAACCCTTTATTTTCTTGGGATGCAAATTACACTCCTATCGAAGATTTCAACTTCAGCACTGGGAAAGACACAGCTTATTGTCACCTAATTAGCGACATTCCTTTTGCATACAACGATAAATCGTGCAGCGATCTGAATGCTCGAAATGTGGAGATTGGCGATTGGATGGAGGACTTCAAAATGGGTCAGGGGACGTCAGAGAACTTGAGATGGGTGGGAATGTCAAATAAAGATATGGAGAAGGTAATGTTATCATTATTAGTTCTATAGACCACTCGCATCCTAGAATCAAGACTGGAAAAGCCTTTTTTCAATAAAAATCAAATAGTAACTTGCTGTAGCCTCTACTGCTAGCTTGCAATAGTCCTGTCTTTTATCATCTCAATTGATACTTAGTACTTATGTGTTTTTTTTCCAATATGAACTAGACTTTTGGAGAAGAAAACAAAGTAATTCCAGTCGAAAACATTTCAAACTTTCAGAGACGTGGAGAGGAAGAAGCTCAAGGTTCAATGGCGTGCCCTCGATCTTTTCCCCTTCAATTTTTGTGCACATAAAATGCTCTTTTCCATCCGATTCTTCCTCTATAAAATCCTTTTGTTGCAGGAGAAAAACTGCCCAGTAGCAGCTACAAGGAACTACTTGAAGATGAAGAGAGGGGCGATTTTTCGCTTGACTTCATCAATGAGGACCAGAATGGAGACTTTCTGGACGACGGCCATGTCGACGATTACTCGAACTCTCTGAGCTTCGAGATTGTTGAGGACGTAAAAGTAAATCATGGGATGTTTATCGCAACTCGACAGGCAGCGGAGACAATCTTCCACCAAATGGTGCCATCACAAGTGGTCAAGGTTCAAAGTCTCAACCAAGGAATGATACTAAATGACTCGCCCTTCACTAGCTCCTATCCAAAATGGAGGTACGAAGTCATCCTAGATTCTAATGTGAGAAAATTGAAGTCATTCGCACGGGGAAAGTTTGTCGGCATGAAGAATTCCATCATTCCGAGCATGAAATTCGGAAGCTCGATCGTCTGTATGTTTGCACTGTTCTTAGTACATCTCATTTACCTTGGGGAGGATGTGGAGTATGAAATATTCATAGATGACAGCATCACAGCAACAAAAGATGCAGAGAATATCGAAGAGTGCGATTCCAACATGAAGAGAATAAGAAAAACAGCAAGCGTCAAATGCAATGACAAGTCAGAAAATTCTACATCGATCACCATTGCCGGAGATGGGAGTAGCAGGCTGCATTGGAAGAAGACTCTGTTCTGCCTCACAATTGCTTTGGTTCTTTCTTGTGTTTGGGCTAACCAAAGCATACTCACTCTTGAATACTGACATGTCTTTTTTACTGTTCTTTTTTCTTGAATTTTATTGGTGTCAAGTCAACTAATTGGGAAGGTTTAAGTTAGCCCTGGGTACTTAGGGGTCAAATGCATTTGTTCTTTCATTTCCAATCAAATACATGTTCACAGATGATACAGCTTGTAACCGCGCGAATCATATACTTTTTACATTAGTGAAGTCTCACTTTAATTTTCTTTCAATGATGGTGTTCTTTCAGAGAGTTTCAAGTACTGTGGGTTGATCTCACCATGCATCACTTCGGCTCCTATTTTGGTTCACTTATTTTGAGATCAGCAAGCGACTCTTCAGTCTTCACATTGCATCAAACCCCATTTTTCACGAGAGGACCAAAATATTGACATGAATTCACCAGTTTGTTCGTAAAAATATTAGAAGAAAATCGTTCGTGCTTCGCTTCATGGGCGAAAGTAGTAGAGCAAGCAGTTAGCAGATTTATTCACCGAGTTACCGGGCAAAGTCAAGAGTGGTTTGGTCGTGACAAGCTAGACACGTAGGATACGTGCGCTTAAGATTTAGAGAAAGTCTTAGTATCGAGGATATTAGTCTTTCGTCTTTTGGGTAACTCCGAGAAAGAGATCGTTGGTGATGTGTCGACCAGAGGTAGCAAAATGGGCCATGGACGAATATATTATTAACTCATACTTATTAAGTTTGGTGAAATATGGGTTGCTTAAAATTTAAAATATGGGTTGAAATGGGTCCATTGAGGCCGAGCCTGATTCCTGGATTGATGGGTCCAGGTTCTTCAAGACCGAGCTCGAGACCCTAGTGCTTGTGCTCAAGTCCATGGACGTTGGGCTCAAAACCTCAGTATATGTGTTTAAGTTCCCGGTGGCCATGCTTGAGTACTTGGTTCCTGCACCCAAATCATTGGCATCCGGCCAGGGTCCATCAAGGCCAGGCTTGGTTCCTCGATGACCATCTCAGGTACATAGAGTTTGGGCCCAGGACTTCGGTGCTCCTGCTTGAGTCCCTAGTGAACAATATCCGCGTACTAGGCTCCCTCGACCAAGTCACTGGAACCTGTCTTGAGTCCATCAATTCATTGATGACTAGTTCTAGGTCCAAGGCCAGGCCAAAGAAAGGCACTCCGGTCCACGAGACCAAGCTTGAGACCTTGATGCATGTGCTCGAGTCCTTAGTGGCCATGCCTGGGTACTCGGCTCCTGCGCCCAAATCACTAGCGTCCACTCAAGGCCCATTGAAGTCGGGCTCGATTTCGGGTAGATCGAGGTTGTGCTAGAGACCTTGATGCTTGTGCTGAGGTCAATGGTCGTGCTCGTGTACCTGACTCCCTCATCGAAGCACTAGTGTTTGGCCCGAGTCCTGGGCTTAGTTCCTTACGGCTGGGCTTAGTTCCTTACGGCTAGGCTTCGGTCCAAAAAGGTTGGGCCCTAATCCCTTGAGGTTGGGCTCGGGACCTCATGCCTAGGAGCTTGGTAGTTATGCCCGGGTTCCTACCTCTCGCGCCCAAATCACTGGTGCCTAGCCTAAGTCCATCATGGCCAGGCTCAGTTCCTCAATAACTTGGCCCATATCCATAGTGGCCAGGCCCAATTCCCTTGAGGCTGAGTCCGAGACTTGAATGCCTTTAACTAGGTCCATGTAGTCTTTGCCCAAGTTTCTCAAGGCTAAGCCTGAGACCTTCGTGCTTGTGCTCGAGTCCTTGATGACCATGCTAGGTACCCAGTTCCCGTGCCCAAGTCACTAGAACCCGGCCTCGATTCAAAGAGGCAGGCCCAAGTCCGTCGAGGCCGGGCTTGGGCCTTAACAGTCGCGTCTTTGGAGGCCGGGCTTGGGTCCTTAACAGTCGTGTCTTTGGAGGTCATGCTCGAGTCCCTAGTGGCTATGTCCAAGTACCCGGCTCTGCGCTAAAGTGACTGGCGTCCTAGTCGAGTCCATTGTGGCTGGGCCTGCTTCCTTGACAGCAAGGCTCAACTCCATAGAGGCAGGGCACAAGGCCTAGGTCCCTCGAGGTCATCCCTGAGACCCTAGTGCCCGTGCCTGAGTCCACAGGGACCAAAACCAACCAGTTCCTAGTTCTAAAGCCTCTTTGTTTTTGTCCGTTAGTGTGGAGCTCACCCCATTCTCCACATCGCTTTATGTTCCATGTGAACTCCTAGCCCACAACTCAACTCGAGCACCTAAGCTCTCTCACCAACTTGGCAAGCGGATCCATGGAGTTTCCCATTCTTCAAAGGAAATACTTTAAAGAGAAAAAATTGCTAAGAATTGGAGTTGGGGTTGGGTCCGGTTGGGTATGAGTCGTTGAGATATAATTACATAAAATTAAGTCAATTTGGGTCGAAATTTTTTTTACCCGATCCAACCCAGATCGTTTGACAAGCCTAATGTTGACATCATCAGGGAATTGACGTAAAATATGGTATGGTGTATAAAAAGTTTACCTTACTATTCCCTATTCATGTCTATTTACTAACCATATTCTTATGAATACATTTATTATTTTTTAAGTGGGTCTCGAGGACTAGAGATATCTTCCCCTAAGAGAAATCGTTGTGTGTGTGTGTGTGTCTGAGCCAAGTGATACTTAAAGCATCAATAATTAGATTAACAAGCAACTGTTGGCGACGGAAAATTCACTAGAAAATGAAGGAATATGTTATAAATCTAAAAATAAAACACGGGAGTTCTAGTTATGCATTCTTGGGGAAACGAATATTATGAATTTCTGAACAACTGCATATGGAGTATTGCGCATTTTCGCAATATATCCAACATTTCTCTTTGCGATATATCTCGTCATGGATAATGATTTACCCATCTACTTTTGCTAAAACAAAGGTGGACATACATAAAAGGGACAATTTCGTAACAAAAGAAAGTGAAATATAAGGAAGTGAACGATGATCCCGGAGAAATCACCCCTAAATCTCTATAAAATAGGAGCATGATTTGTATCATTCTTCCAAACCTGCAAACGGAGGAGAGAAAAGAAAACTTTTCCTCGAAAATTCTACTCGAATAATTTGCTTGCCTTTTCCGCACTAAATCGATGGCACAAATGTGATTACATTCTTAATTTATACTTTCATCTTTCATATTGAGTCATTTTACGAGCTCGAAATATTACATGCACTTATATTATTATTCAATAGCTATTGCAATTATATTTTTGTTATAGTTTTCCACATGAAAAATTATCAAAGAAGTTTTAAACCTATTACATTTGTGCCAATTCAATCCATCTAGCCAATTTTGACTGACTATCCGGCCGATGTTGACATGAACAATTTATAATAATATATTTATTTTTTTATTTTCTTTTTCCTTTTTTTTTCTTTTCATCCTTTTTTTGTTCCCCACAGTGACCAGCGAGGCTCTAAAGAGGCTCGCTTGGCCTCGCCCACGGCTGGTGAGGCCATGGCCACCTTCGCCTACAGCCGACGAGGCCTTGGCGATGCGAGCAAGGCCAACTTCGCCTACGGCCAATGAGGCCATGGCAAGGCTATGAGCGTCGCCAGCCTTGCCTAGATCCGAGCAAGGGCTATGAAGCCCTTGCCTAGTTGTCGGCAAGCCAGGTCTAAGCTTCACCGACCACTATGGGGAGAAAAACAAAAAAGAAGGTAGAAAAGGAAACGAATAAATAAATAAATAAATAGTAAAAAATAAAATATTTTAAACTTTGTCCATGTTAGCATCGATCAGACGGCCGGGTAGACTGAACTGGCAAAAAAAAAAAAGATTTAGGACTGAATTGGCACAATTACAATAAATCTATGATTTTTTTGATAATTTTCTCATTTTCTCCGCATTAGGATGTTTTTCTTTTGAAAATTTACAAGCAATACAACAAATATGATCTTAGACCCATGTAATGCGCGGGCATAGTGATGGCCACGGGCCGGAACCGACCGGTTCCGGTTCGGAACCGGCGGTTCCGGTTCGTGGCCAATAACGAACCGGAACTGGAACAGCTAGAGGCGGTTCTGGTTCCGGTTCGGAACCGTCCGGTTCATGAACCGGAACCGGAACCGGACGGTTCAGAACCGGTTCGGAACCGGCTGGCCCTCGCCAGGCGAGGGCGAGGCTCGCCGGCGTCGGGCGAGGCTCGCCGTCGCCTAGGCGAGCGAGGCGAGCCTCGCCCGACGCCGGCGAGGCTCGCCCTCGCCAGATCCAGGCGAGGGCCGAGGGCGAGCCTCGCCGGCGTCGGGCGAGGCTCGCCTCGCTCGCCCAGGCGACGGTGAGGCTCGCCCTCGCCAGATCCAGGCGAGGGCGAGCCTCGCCGGCGTCGGGCGAGGCTCGCCTCGCTCGCCCAGCCTCAGGTGAGCCTCGCCCGACGCCGGCGAGGCTCGCCTGAGGCCGGCGACCTCCGCCGGCCCTAGCCGGCGCCGGCGGAGGAAGACCAAAAAAAAAAAACAGAAAAGGAAAAACAGAAAAGAAAAGAAAATTAAATATAAATTGTAATTAAAATGTAAATTGTAATTAAATTTGGGGATAAAAATATATGACTTAAACTTAATAAATTATCATTAAACACATTACAATTCGTTACAACGATCTATAAAAAAAACGAACACAATATATATGCCCTAAAATGATCCCAAAACCTAAACATTCCGTGCACAATGCACAGGGGATCAGAGGTCACATGTCGTCGGATTATACTCGGGTTTCCCTAAGCTCATGTGGGCGTACCCGATATGAGAAACAAGGGTTCCCGAAATATTTGCCAACTCCAATAGTTCTTTTACCCTCAATCGTCACTACCCGTTCCAGTACCGGTAGTGGTAGTATCTCCTCCATCGTTAAAGAATTCAGATTCAGCATTGCGATCTATCTCTTGTTGCTGGTATTGAGCCTTCGTCCAATCAGCAACACAAGCTTGCATCTGCACTGATTCTGGATCTAATCTTGAACGATGTTCTTTCAAAATATTACCTCCGGCACTAAATGCTTGTTCGACCGCAACTGTGGAACAAGGGGTTGAAAAAATCTGTTTTGCAATAAGAGCAAGGATTGGGTATCGGCTTGCGTGCCCCTTCCACCAATCCAAAATTAAAAAATCCTTACCACATTCAGTAATCTCAAATGAAACGTTTAGATAACTCTCTAATTCAGAAATATTTCCTATTACTCCCTTTTGTTTTTTTTGTCTATGTAATAAAAGTTGGTACCCTCTACTAATTTTACCTGTACCGTCATTTTGTATCTTCATAGATTGAGAAGATCCAGTATCATCTAAATTATATTTAGTATAAAATTCATTATATAATTCTATTACTACGTTTTTAACATTACGTACTATAGCTGTAACATTTATATCATCACAATTTAAACATTGATAATACACACGCAAAAAATCATTTAAGCCATCAAATTTGCAACGCGGATCAAAAACACAAGCAACTAAATAAATAATGGGAATTTCCATATAATAATGTAGCCACTTCATTTTCATTGCAAGTATAGTATGTTGTAATTGAACATCATTTTCACATTCATCAAAAATTCCGACAATATTAATACACTCTACTAAAAATAAATGTGTAGTAGGATAATAAACACCAGACAAAGTATAAGTTGCATCATTAAAAATCTTTAAAACATCTAAAATTTTTTGGCAAATATCCCACTCTTGTGGGTATAAATTAATCTGAGGTACATTATTAGAAATGAATGTACATAATAAATCTTTATATGCTAAAGATTCAGTAAGCAAGTGGAAAGTAGAATTCCAACGAGTTGGAACATCTTTTGGAAATCTTTTTGGCCTTCTGCCATTTTCTCTACAAAATTTACCCCATTCTCTCATTTTTTGGGGATGTTTCCATAAAAATTGAATCGCCATTTTTATTGGTTGAAGAAAAATATCGAGAGTTTTCAAACCATCTTGTACACATAAATTTAAAACATGACAAGCACATCTAACGTGAAAAAATTTTCCGCCAAAAGCGGGTTTACAAATATTTTCTAACTCGACAATTGAAGCGGTATTTTCTGCAGCATTATCAAAACCGATTGAAAAAATTTTGTTAAGCAAATAATATTCTTCTAAAATTTGCCTAATTAATCTATAAATATTATTTGCCGTATGATTATCATCGAAAACTCTAAATGAAATGACTCTTTTTTAAATACTCCACTCGTCATCTATCCAATGACATGTTATGCCCATGTAAGAATGACTTTGCCAAGGATCACTCCAAATGTCACTATCTATATGCACGCATCCATTAAATTGCATAAAAAAGTTTTGTAAATCTTTTTTTCCTTTTTTGTAAAGATCTTTAATTATTCGTTTAACTGAATTTCTAGGAACACGTTTTGCTTGTGGAGCACATGCATTTTGTACAAATTCATTAAAACCAAATCTTTCTCCAAAATTAAATGCTAAATGCTCAACGGAAATAAATTTGCCTAATTCTTCCTTATAAGTTTTGTCATTAAAACGAAACAAAGGGGAACTGTTAGGATTGACGTACCCGGAAATTTGTTGTTGCCCGATATGGATTCCCGTTTCGGTTGGATGTTTGCTCCTAATATGTAGTTTAAATGTTCCATATCCTTGTCCACCTGTATATTTATATATTTTCCCACAATATTTACAAATTATATCATACCTTTTTTCACCAAGATCAAACCTTTTCGTTTTCGTGAAGTGATTCCGAATGTCAGATGTAAATTATCGTTCTGCTTCCTTTGTTGTAGATATTTCTCCAGGAGGATTAAAACTTTCTTGAGTCGGGACGCGCTCCATATCGGGAAAAATGTTGATTTCATCATCTTGAAAATCTGCATATTCACGAGGATCAAAAGAATGATGGGATTCCGTCGCGATATTCTTACCTTTGCCAGATGGCACTCGACTTCCACTTGCCATTTTTCGAGTGGATTGAGAGAATTGAGCGGATTAATTGGGAGAATTAAGAAAGAATTGCGTGGATTGAGAAAATTGAGAGAATTGGCAATTGGAGAGAATTTCGAGTATTGAGAAAATTTAAGACTTGAGAGAAGAGAATTTGAGAGAATTTGAGAGAATTGAGTGAGTATTGAGAGAATTGTGTGAGTATTTATAAAAAAAAATTGAGAATTTTTCATAATTTTTGTACGTTTTTTTTTGCCCGTTGGCCCGTTGCCAAACGGGCAAATTTTTGCCCGTTTGGCAACGGGCCGCAAGGCGGGCCCGCTGTCGCTGGGCTGGGGCGCTGCCCTGCCCGCAGCAGGGCCTGCAGACGTGCAGGCCCTGCTGCAAAGCTTTTTTTTTTTTTTCTTCCCGTTGGGCCGTCGTTGCCCAACGGGCGCCGGGCGCCGCCGAGGAGTCGAGGACGGCGAGGAGGCGCTCGCCAGTCGCCGCGACGCCGCCTGAGGCCGGCCGCCGGCCTCAGGCGAGGGCCGGCCTCGCCTGGGCTGGGCGAGGCCGGCCTCGCCGGTTGCAGGCGTCGGGCGAGGCTCGACCTCGCCGGCCTCGCCCGTTGCAGGCGAGGTCGACCCTCGCCGGCGTCGGGCGAGGCCGGCCTCGCCTGCAACTGGCGAGGCCGGCCTCGCCCGACGCCGGCGACGCCTCCGCGGAGTCCGCGCTCCGCCCTTTTTTTTTTTTTTGGAATCGGGCCCGGAACCGGCGGTTCCGGGCCGGTTCAAGAATTTTGGGAACCGGAACCGGGCCCGTAGGGCACGGGCCGGTTCCGGTTCAGAACCGCCGGCCCGGTCAACGGGCCGGTCCCGGGTTTGACCGGGCCGGTTCCGGGCCAAAACCGGCCCGTGGCCATGTCTACGCGGGCATCTTGCTGTATATACATATAAAAGACACATACAAGGTAGTCCAAGTTTACACTCATTAGCTTTTCTCTTTACACACGCAATAGGTTGATTGATTCTATTTACTCCACAGGTGTAAAATTATCACAAGTCATTGAGCAATCGGTCAGACGCAATCCAACATTACCAATCAATGTCAATCACTATAAAGCCAAAAGGTCTTCACTGTCACGGAAGTGATCGTCCTATATTATTGTGATGGGGAAGAAGCTGCATGTGATTGAACCCGTGAATTAGTATTTCCTTTCGTTCTTATCATGGATGACAACCTGTGAAATTTCAGGTGGATAAATCAGTCATGATATTGTAGGATTATTAGCTGGGAAAAGAATTAAGGATATTTCTGGGACAGCTTAAAATAAGTATGTGTTTTTTGTCCCTCTAAATAAAAATTAATTGAATTTTACATAATCGCGGTATTTATAGAGTGGATACAATGAATATCGGATAAAATTAAGAGTCCAAAAAGGACTAATGCTCAGTTTGGATGGAAATCATTTGGAGGAAATGGAAATAACCAAGTAACTTCGAGAGTGAAGAAATGGTGACAATGAGTTAGAATGTTATTTGGATGTCGAGGGAAAAAGATGGAAACGGATGCAAAATATCTTCATCATTCCATCCAAACGCACAATCATTTTCAAAATCATTTCTCTTCCCCTTCAAGCACTCCATCTAAATTAAGCGTGAAAGCGAAACCATATACTTTAACACTAAGTCACCGCGCTTATACACTAAAATGGGTGATTAAGTTGAAAAGCCTTGTGGAAAACCAAATGTAAGCTCTTTTTGTCACTTCTCATACATTAAAGACTAATTCCGAGCCCAATAAAGGAAAGAGATCGAAACTGCAACCCAGAGGTCGCGGACTAACCAGACCAGATCGGGGTTCGGGCCAAGAATCAAAGACTTAAGGTGCTGAGTTTCTAGCCACAACAAAAAGGGGGACTGTGTTATAAGTTCTCTAAGATTACAAAAAGAACAGTTAAAACAAAGTCGGTGTCAGTCATTTTCAGAAATGCAATGGTCTCACTTAGATTTAGACAATGTTAAGAGGTGGAGTTGGAGGTGCACAGCACATGGGATGAAAAAGGGCAGAGGTAAAGGCAAAGGCGGGAAGGGATAAGGGAAGTGAGAACCAAAGAGGAAGCAGACGAAGAGAAGAGACAAGTACCGTTCACGGGTCACCAACTGTTTCACCATTAATAAAAAGCCACACCCACATGCCAAGTGCCAACAAGTTCATTTCCAAATTATTCACACCCCAAGTCGTACCCCACATTACATAAGCGTCCATCCTTTTCCTAAAGCTGCATAACTTTTCACTGTAATTCTTAAACTGTGTCTAATGTCAGTATCGATCAGTATCCCGATTAAACATGGTCGAACTGCCAGGTTCAATTTAAACACCTAAGCCTAGGCAAAAAATTTCAGCTTGAGATTTGAATTCAGAGCCATGTATAGACAAGAGTGGATAGTATAAGTACTTCTGCTAAAGTGCATCATCAGATAGAAGCTGCATCATTCATACCTACCTGAAAAAGGGTCTCGTTCTTTTCTTTGTTCCTCTCCAACATCTACCATGATCACGTCATCCTCTTCTTCGGTTTCCTGGGTACAAAGGTTTTTGGTCGCAGCCTGGTTCCTCGGTTGTGGATGTCTTCAAGGCCTGAATGCAGCATCCACAGTTAAGGTGAGCAACATCTCCAAGGTGGAGGACGCAACGAACTTCCACATTTACTATGGACAGACCTTCAAAGTCATCAAGAATGCCATTGACAGCAAGAGCTACCTCCTCATTCAGGTCTCTGTTTTGCCGGACATCCTTGCTGAGAGAGAGCTTTTCTTTTTCTTTTTCTTTTCCTGAAAACTCCTTTTTTAACTATTTTTGGATGAATAAACGGAGAAAGCAAGGATACTCACTCAAATTCATAATCTGTTGGTCTCAGTAGGACATAATCGCCATAAATACAAGCTTTTGCTTAACTAGTCACAACATTAGTTTAAAAAGCTTTTAGAGCAAAATTTCAGTGTATGCTTGGCTCTTTGCAGTTTTAGTTGCTAGAAAGGTTTTAGGGAGGGTCCAAGTTTATTGGATTTTTTCTCTTGTTTAGCTTGTGACAGGTGGCCTGTTTTAGGAATATCCTAGTTCTTAATATCGAGCTAAATATCATACACAATGAGATTAAGCTGGCTTATCAGCATTTGATCTGGTTCACTAACTGCGAAAAACAGAGATACTACAAAAAAATTCCTCCAGATAGGTAATTACTTTTCTTAAGAAATTAGTTTGACACTCTTCTACACAATATATGACAGAGTGACTCAAAGATGGCATCGAGAACCAAATATTGCACTTCCAGGATCAAATCATTCATCATTCCCTTATCGAACTATTCAGTGGATGCCGAACTTTTTCCAGGTTTCTCTTGTCCACCGTATATTTAAATTGCAGTGGCCTTTATGTTGATCTTCACTCTTGTCAAAACTAAATACATCAGCAACAATCACATAACAAGATGGGACAAAACGAAAGAAAGATACTAGAAGTCCAGCGCTGTATCATCATAGTAATGTCATCTAGATTTAGTATGTCAAATAGTCTTCTCTAACCTTCCCTTTCTTTTCATGTTCCTTCTTTTCTTGCAGTTTCCTTTTTCGAGGTAAGTGTATATCGGTTCTCTGGAATCAGAGTCAAACCAAGTTGGTGTCTTCACGATCTAAAATGAGTATATGCATATTATCATTACAATTTTAGATGGCCTTCTTGATGTACAGCTGTTAGGCTTACTTGGGAGCTTAAAGGGCATTACAACAGACTCCGTTGCCTCTCAATGCATACTAAAGTTATGCGAAGGAGGAGAACTCGAGATGATTAACAAGAGTAATCCTCAGCAATTTCAGCAATTCTCGGCACATTTTATTAGCAACACTGATCAAGCACAAGCTTGTAACTTCGCATCATTTGTTCCTTCCAGCGAAATCCTTCCTTTGCAGGTGAGAGAGTTTACCAGTGATGATGCATGTTTATACTTCCTTTTTCCATTTATTAGTACAATCCAATTCCTACATTTTCTCTTTGGATGTAATTAACAGAGAGCAGAATGGATCAAGTACCTTGGAGTTTATGCTAACCTGGAATATAAAGCCAATCAAGTGTACAATGCTGTAAGTACTCACTTTCCGTCTGTACAATTCTGCTGCATTAAAGAGAGAATTTTGTCTGAAGTGTCATCTGATTTCCGCATATCTTTCTAGGTTAAAGAAAATTATTTGTGCCTGGCTAGGGTTGCTGCAAGCAAAGATTCATCAGTCAAACCAACAGTTGCCTGGATGGAGTACAATGATGTTTGTATACTCTCATCAAGGCTTTTTACTGCTTTTAAACTTTCCAGATCACACAAATAAAATAGAGTTCCAATTCTGAATTATCATCATCTAGAATTTAATCCTGCATTATCAAAAAACACGCTGCACAGATCAGTCCAAACTAATACGGTTCAGATCGAACACTCCTTCAACGATTTCTACGCGATTATCACTGTCATGCAAAACTTGACAAGTCGCTGACAAGAAATTGCTCGTTTTTTTTTTTTTGCAGAAAATATGGTCCTTTACCGAGGAAACACTCAAAATGAAGGCAAGTCATGATAGCAATTGGTTTCCTAAAACAAGAACTGTGCCTTTCAAAAGGAAGCCTTGAATCTTGTAAAGTTAAAAGACATGCACAAATGCTAGTCTAGCCATTATGAGTATGGTTGCGAAGGCCAGCAAAATTTTCAAGTACAAAATAGGCAGATGCACTTGAAGGAGCTCTATTTTTACTAGCTACGGATTAGAGAGGTGTTGAATTTTGAAAATGCTTCCTCTGCTTTTTCTTCACTGTACTTTATCAATTATGTTTCGCAACAGTATGTGGAGGATGCTGGAGGAGAGAATGTTGATGAATCGATCAGCAAGATCACTTACAACACCTCCAATCCTGATGATTTGGAGCAGCTGCATGCCATCTTATGCGTAAGTCCATGCCTAGAGATTACTTTAGATCCCTCACCTTTGTGCTTCAGGCTTTATCTGAGATTACAATTCCATGAAATACCAGAAACTCGGTTTGTGCTTGAAGTATAAATGTGTCGCTGATTATTTTCTAACTTGGTCAATTCCATTGCTGGTGTAATCAGACTGTCGATGTGGTCATCGATGGAACATACACTTCCAATCCCATGGGCTACAAAATGTCAACTTTTGTTGAGAATGTAGCAGTTGAAGATACCTCTTGCTTTGCATTTCTTGCAAATCAAAGCCTGTGGAGATATGATAAAAGATTGCAAAACGCCAGCAACACTCTTGGTAAGTACTAAGTAGCCAATTTTTATCTACATAGGGTTGCAACGAACTCCTACTGAGAAAGAACGTGACTACTAACAGTATAGTCTAAGCTTGCTCGACTTTTGACATTTTAGCAAGAACTGACTATATGCAGTAAGTTATTGGGTACTCGAAGACTCCTGGACAATCAACTGTTGACCAAAAAAAGGAGAACAAGAATCATACCAAAGTGTTTAATTTAATAAACATATTTATTTGAGTGATACATATTACTTGATTTCAGGGAAGGTGCTAAGACAATTTTCTTTGCTTTTGGGATGTGCATAATTGAAGATTGGTTTGACGGAGCAGTCTCCCAACCTCAGTTGGTTCTTGCAGATCTCATGGAAGCTTTATTCCCAACAGGAAACTATACTACTACTTACTTTAGGAATCTAGCCAGGGTAAATTGTTCAACTTTTCTTGTCGAATTATTTTATACTGTCCCCCGCAAGGCCAGAACACAGTTTTCACAAGTTAGTAGGGCGATGTCATCTGTAGCATGCGCCAGACATTCTAATATCGCTTGTCGAAATTGTGTCTTTCACTGAGTTGGACAAGATGAATTGTTTCTTTCCCCCTTCTCAAGCAGATTAAACCACAGATCATTTTGACAATTAGCACTAACTTACGAGTTTCAAATGCAGGAAGAAAGAGTGATAAACATAACCCCCGACATGTGCGATAGGGATACCTCTATAGCGATGGAGCCAACCATCATACCTTGCTCATGATTCCCCGAGGGATCAAATTCATTACATTTTAGATTTTCCTACAACCAAAGTTCACTGTTGTGATCGGTTTTTCCTGTACTCGTGTAATTTGATCGTGTCTGGTTAGTTTTCAAGAGATCAGAGGTGGTGTTTCAGAATGAGGGCATTGTCATCTTTGCTTGTAATTGCTTTTAATCAATGTTCAATAGCCTCGACATTTCTGCCCATGATGTCGGTACTTCCACAAAAACTCGCATCGTCAATGAACAATCCAGAATAAACAGTATGAACACGCATTAAATTGCTTAGCAGCAAAAGCAAGTGGAAATAGCGTAAAACCGATCAAAATTGTCTAAACCAAATTCAGCGAAGAGATAATATCTTGGTAACTAATCATGGGACAATCACTATCTTCAGCTCATCCCTACACCAATGAGAAGCTGTATTGGTAATTTAAGCATGGAATAATTGCAGACAAGCAACTCCTAAATTATAGGGATGATGATACAAATGGTCCTTGAACTTTTGTCCAATATATAACGTGGTCCCTGAACTTTTAATTTGTTCAATTTGGCCCCAAGACATTTCGTACGTGTTAAGTGCAGTCCTTGAACTATATAACAATGTTTAATACAGTCCTTCTATTAATTCGAGATCAGGGGAATTATCAAACATTTTCATATAATCCAAAAACTAAATTGAATATGTGCCAATAGTTCAATAACTACATTGAACAAATTAAAAGTTCGGAAACCACATTGCACATCGGGCTAACGTTCATGGACCATATTGAATAAATCAAAAGTTCAGGAACCATATTGCACATTGAGATAAAGTTCATCGACTATTCGTGTTATTTTCCCGAAATTATATTACGTTTGTTTGCTGGGCCGAATTAAACAAATGGACATGAATCTGTTTTGAGGTTGGGCTGGGCTTACCAAGAGAATTGGGCCGGGCTCCAAATCCAAACCACGGGGGCGGGTTGGGCCCATTCCCCTCCTGGAAGGGTCAGCACATCCTCCGTACACGTGTCCAAATCTCATCCGCCGATGCTCCGGTCATAAATCTTCCGAAACTCGCGCCGTCGTTCGTTCTGCTACTTCTAGGGTTTGTTCTTGCGCCTCGCCGCCCGCCTCTGTTCTGTATTTCTGTATAAAACGAGGGTTCCGTGCAAACTCAATCGCAAATTGCAGCCGACGACCGGGGAAGACCGAGCTTCTACCGCGGCGGTTGAAGTGAGAATCGATTGCTTCTTCTTCCCCGCGTCCTTCCTCTCCGTTCTTCTTCTTCTTCCCCCACCCCCCCCTTTCTTGCTTGTGTTTTTGCCGCTTCTGGTTCGTGAAAAAGGCGTCAAAATACTGATTACCTGCGCTGTGTGACTCACCGTGAGCGCTGTGTATGAGCTGACGCTAGATCCGTCCATGTCTGCCTCCGCTTCTGCCTCGCAGTGCCCTGTTCTTCTGGCTCTGCGATCGGGCAGATTGGAGACATCCGATTAAAAAAGGGAAAAGGCTTCTTCTTCTTCTTCTTCTTTTTTGTCGAGAGCGGTGCAGTTCGAGTGCTTGCCGGAATGTGTGTTTTTCGTGTGTGTGTGGGGGAAGAGAGGAGGTTTGGAGGTGATGACTATTTCCCCAGATGATCGACGCTGATTATACTGTGCGCTTTTAATTTATAGCGTTCCTCTTCGCTGAGGAACCAAGCCAGTATTGCTGATCCAATCCACTCCTCTTCCCAAACAAAAGCAAAAAAAAATTCGGTTTTTTTCTTGCGGCCACCGAAGCTTTCCCTTTTGGTCTCGCTCGATCGATTCGCTCGAGTCGACGACGAGGAATTGGGGTTGGTTTCTCAGCCGATTTGAGCTCAGGGCAGAACCTGAACATTGGATTAGGGTTTAAGTGGAGGGGATTCTCGAGATGAAGGTGGAGGTGATGATTATTTCCCCAGATGATCGACGCTGATTAAACTGTGCGAACTCTTTTTTCTCTTCTGAGAAATCCAAGCCAGGCGTCTGATCCATCTTTGTCTCGTCCCTCTCCATAAACCCTAAAAAGATTGAAATTGTTGTGAAATGTTTTCGGTGTTAGAAGATTAGAAAGTACTGAATTTTTATTGAGGATATATCCAAGCTCCAATGCATTTAAATGGAAGAAAGGGAAAAGGGAAAATAGCCAACCATGTTTGTGTTGGGCTATAAATCTCTTAGCCTTGGCAATTGCATTTAAGAACTTGCCGTTTGTCCTAAACTTTCCCAAGACATGTTAGAAAAAGGGACTTGCATGTCTGGCTTTGTATTTTTTCATGGAAAAAATGGATAATTTGAAGTTGTTTTCTCAGGAAAGATTATTTTTATCGTTTGGAGTAGATAGTTTATCAGAAAAATGTCATGATTGGCATCCATTTGTGTCTGAATATTTCATTACAAGTAGACATTCATTTTTCTTAAAAGAAAACTAAATTATTTGTTAGCCAATATTCAATCAGACTATCTTGTTTGGTTGCTAAGCTCGATCCAAACTAAAATATGATCTTCTCTGATGATTTGTGAGATCAACGAAAGCCATTAGCAAAGCATTCGAAAATCCGAACCGAATTGACGATTTCGATTGCGGTGGGAGATATGAGGACTCGGTATATCACTAATCACAAATTACACGGTTCTTGGTAGATGTTGGTAAATCTTGGAGGCGAGTAAAGATGGTTGAAGGATGGAATGAGACACCGGATGAAAGCAACGCCCTCAGCTTTTGCCCACATGGTAAGTCAAGCTCGGAGAGGAAAAATCTTGCACAGCTTGTACACCACGGAAAACCATAACTATACGATCATATAAAAATCCCTATATGATCATGTAGAAATCCCAGCATTGATCTTTGAGCAACCGAATCAGAGGGACCTTTGCAGAGTGTGCTGGGTTACAGTTCAAGTAACTAGCCTTTTCGAACTCGATGTTCTGAAGACAGTCAGCCAAAATATTCATAGCCCGAGATTGGACATGCCAATAACACAAAATGTAAATTGCTAGAGACGACTTCATCAAAACCCGATTTTCACTGTACTGATGCAAGATATTTCTCGTGCAAAAGCACATGCATATGTCCTGTTATTGCGCCCTAGAAGTATCTTGTATCCTAGCTTGTCTGGGAAAAATAAAGAAGAGGATAAAACGAAATCTTGTGTCCGAAGATTCAAACATCAGTCAGTACATTCCATTTCGAGGGGACGCAGAGAGTGAATACAGTCAGTTACATTGGAACAATAAGTGATGCAATCCACAAGGGTTCTCTTATACCTCAGCCTCCACTGAACTGCTAATTTCCACCTCTCCAATGCCCTTTCCATCTTCCAAGACATGGATTCTGCAAAACTAGCTCTGTTTTGCAAGCCAATGCTTTCTAAAAAGGCACGGCCTTCAGCTCCAAGTTTCAAAAACATGTTAAAAAGCTCCACAGGGGTATCGATACCATCCACTTGGTTGAGGCTACATAGAAGACGTTGGTCATCTTCAATTTTAGTGGGCAGGTTTTGCAGAACGGTATTGCAACACTTCAACATTAGGTGCATAACACGCATCTCATTTTCTGGAGAGAGTTGAGACCCTGAATATGCCAGATGTCCCACAGATCTCCGCTGGCTTGAAGGGGTGGCCCATAGTCGCAACGTGGACAACAGTGCATAAGAAGGCTCACCACCTTGATTAATGTACAGAGATTCTGTAGGCCATGAGCTGCAAGAAGACACCCCAGGTTCGACGGGAATGTACACCTTGTCATTTGGATTGTTGTCGAGAAGAAAACCATAATGCTCCAGCAGCTCCAAATTAGTGTATGTACCATAGCTCAAGAGAATCTGCATACGACAGGACACTGTTAGAGATTATCTTGCCCTCATTCTCATAAGGGCAAAGTATGATATGGCCAAGCATACTGATTATTTGACCAAACAGAATGGTCCGGCTGAAAGGTGCACTGAGACTATGTTTGACCTATTAACATGATAAAAGAAGGCCCGGATGGTTTTTTTTTTCAACTTTATCTTGACTAGGGCCAGCCCTCAGCATTATACCTGAAACTGAACATTTTCATTTTTAGGTCCATAAAAAATTTAAAGTGAGTAACGACAGGAGTTATTTTGACATTATCAAACCTAATGGGGAGAATTGAACAAAAAACATATGGAGACAAGACGCTCTGCAAGCGTGGGCTTCAAAACTAACTGCCAGGTTGGAGAACAAAACAACATATGGCAACTATCAAGAAGGTAACATACCTATATCTAACCGCTAGTTACAAAGATTTGTCACTATAAACAACATAGATGTGCATACATATTCAAGTAGTAACTTGGGCTCAAGCTTTCTTCACTGACTTACGTTGCTGGCAGCATGAAACTCTGAAGCTTAAATAATTTCTACAATATTTAATGCAGTATGTAAGATGCACTAAATAGTCGAATGCTCACATCCACATGCCAAAGTGCAAAAATTCTAGCAAAACTGTGAATTGGTAGTGAAAGTGTACAACTTCCTGAGGGGGACAACACATAAAATGATCCAAGATTTGTCCCACAGTAACACATGGAGGAATATCCAATAAAATTAGTCCTACAAGAAAAATGAGGCTTGAGGCCTTATCCTTGTGCTCCAACAGTGGATGCTACAGAAATTGCAGAACTACTAGATGTTAAGTGGTCTATACACCTGGCTTCTAAGTTACTTTGATCTGGCTTGTCGTTGCATGGAATTTTCTTTTGTGAATGACGGTCAAGTTGAGCTTGCCAGCCTCTTTCAAACAAACCAAGAGCCAGATTATGGGCCAGCTTCAGTAGAAGTAGAAGGCAAAATGGTGATAATTAATTTCTCTAAGCAGTACAAACAATAAAATTTATGAAGACAATTTTCAAATCATTGATATTCTATGAAACAAACGCTCCCTATTTGAAAATTTGCAAATGTTGAGGGCAGAAAGAAGTCCCTGTATTTGAAAGGGGGATTCGCAATGCTAAAAGAGGTTCTGTCGTAAGAAATGGAAACTGCAAACAAGTGTCCAATACAGCCTACAGTCCATATGATGACAAAAAGGAAACTGCTTTCTTTAACAAGCAATTGAAAGACAACCAAAACCCAAAGAAAAAGAATGAAAGTAAAATCAAGGACCTCAACCACGAAAGCTTGTGCATTCAACATTATGTTTTACATAAAAATGAAAAGATTGAGGTAGAGAACATCAAAAAGTGCCAACTGGAAAAGAAATCACTGTTACCAATGGAGGGCTTTCTTGGATCTAAAATTAGAGATAAGTTTTTCCCTCAGATAGCCAGCCCCTATAAGAAACGCTTTAAATGATCCTAAACCGTTTAGACACTTTTTTTAGTTCAGAAATGTGTAGACTTTAAATTAGACGTAACTGTAGAATAAGATGATCCATATAGCCAACCCTGTCTAATCAGAAATAACGATGACGCAGTCCTGCATCATTGTCCTCTAACTATCAAAGTATACAGCTAGATTTCTGTTAAACTGATAATAGACTAGAATTAATGTCAAAGAAAAAGTAATTTTTCAAACTAAACAAAATTTCAATATAGACATCCCAAATCAGATACATGCAGCCAGCATTCACAAAGCAGAACAGAAAGAACACCAATTCCTCTAAATTATCATTGGAAACTAGACCCTGGACCTTGGTGATCAAACAATGTAAGTTATCCACAAAGTATTAAGAGAGAGAAGTTCACTTAAACCGATCTCACCCTCCACTTCATTGATCACCAACAAAACTTCTAAGACTAGTCTAGAATCCCAGCACCCCCAAGTGTTACAATGAGTTTGCACATGGTGTGACACCAAGTCAAGACAAAAGGATGACAAGCAAGAATATTTCTGAGGAAGGACAGATGCAGGAACTATGACATACTGTTTGAAACGGATAATTGGAAAGCTTGCTACGCAGAACTTGCATTTATTGCTTCCTGAAACTAGATGCCAAAACGAGGAAAAAGAAGGCACTGACTACTTTGATTCTCTTACAGAAATCACAAGATAATGCTACTTTATCAGAACATACATTCCAATGTGATGCAACAAATGTTATAATACCTGTTCGCCTCTGACATAATGCTGTCTAGCATAGAAGCAATATGCGTCAGCACTTTCTTCAAATCCACCATCTGTCAACCGATGAGGAAGAGCGTCCAACTGCTCTGGTTTCGAGTTATATTCAGCTTCCTCACAGCACAAAGATCCAACTTGCAGGGACCTCGTAAGAGTCATATTGTCTGCTTCTGCCAAATCCCCTCCAGGCGCAGCATAGTTGAACAAGTCCCCCACGGGACATAAACATCCAGCTTCATCCCATGGAACGTGCAATGTCCTTGAGGTTATCTAGAATACAATCAAGATTTCAAAGTCTTAATATGTTGAAATGAAGAAGCTAGATACACAAAACGAAAATTGACCCTGGCCTTATGGGGCATGACATTGTAGCTAAATAACTTTCAAGTATGGAGAAGCACAACGAAAGTGTTCAGTTCCAGACTTGCAGTCGCATAAGGCCAAAACAGTTTGTCCAAAAATTAGATCTAATAAACCACGTTGTGGGAGAGGAGAAGGCCCTACCACATCCATGTATGAACAAACAAGTTATGAAACATCAACTGTGCAAGAAAAGAACAAGTAACCTCACAGTTGCAGAAGCCCAAAGCCAACTTTGGAAAGTTAGAAGTCTAGGCTTAAACTTAAGTTCCTCCATAAGTGCACCAGCTTCTTTCCATTCTGCCTCGGCTTTCCATCTGGCCTTCTTGGCCACCCAAATCGCATCATCCACCTATCAACATGTGGAAACCATTTCTAAATAAAGACAAAGCAAATTCACACAAGAGAGACAAGAAATTGTAACCGTAAGTGCAAGTAGATGAGTTGAACCTGGAAAGCTTGCACTTCAAACTGCCTGAAAGTCGGAAGTGTGCTGTAACTTCTGGGAAGGTTCTTTAAGTAAAGGTACCACCATGATTTCTTCCCTTTACCCACTTCATATAGCAAACAAACAGTCAAAGTCTGCATAACAAAACGCAACAATCAAATAAACACGAATTAAGATATTCAGCAGCATACTCTGATACTGAATCTTTGATCAACTACACAATTTGAATCAGGAGGGAAAAGGAAAAAACTACGATAGGGTGCCAGTTAGTTTCGCTCCAGCGTATTAGTGTCGACTAATTGCATCACCTCGTGTCACCGTCAATTTGGTCCACTATGATGAAAAGTTGTTTTCATAAACAAATGGGTCGAAACATGTAACTGCAGGTCTGTTTCAACTGTGTTGATTTTACTGTCATGTTAAATTCCTATTTGAGTTTCTCAATGCATTCGTGTCGTGCTGGATATCCATAGGCATCTACTGATGAGAAGGGTGATATCAAACTTGCAGCATAATCACCTGAGCGGAGGAGAGAGAGGGACGATTCTTGACAGCAGCAGAGAGACATTGATCATCCATCAACAGCCTCTCTGTGGTCAACAAGCACGATTTAGGAACCTTCAACACCATTTCACCTTTCCTAACATCACGAACTGCACCCAACCCTCTTCTACAAATACAAAGCATCGTCCTATTACATCAAGCAGCTAGCTATGGAAAAATTGATGGGATTAAGGAGATCCAAGAAAGCGGTCGTGTCCTAGCAACTGAAGCAGATGAAAACCAACACAGCGTCGACATACCCGCCTGCTTCGGGGAAGTCGGAGACGGAGAGGGTGTGGCCGAGACAAGACACGGTACGAGGCTGCGCCGCCATCTTGGGAGGGAAAGAGTCGGACACTCCGACCTCGCAACCCCATTTCAACAAACTCTCAACGCCTCCCTCTTCCTCGCCGTCTCCCTCCTCCATGTTGTTGGGCTCGCCCTGGAGCCAACAGTCCCCTTGCGTTGCCTTCACTCGATCGCAAGGAAGTGTTTTTCCCTTCTTTTACTCCTTTCCGTACTATATAAAATCTTGAATTCTCTCTAAAATACTTAAAAGGTCTAGTATTTTAGGAATAACGACACGAATAATATCTAAATTTTAATTTATTATGTAACGTGATCTCTAAATTTTTAATTTGCTGAATGTGATTTTTAAATTTTAACTTAATGCGTAATATGGCCTTGTACTTTTAATTTATTCAATATGATCACTAAATTTTTTGTACATATTCAAGTTAGTTCTTGAATTGTATGAAAATATTTAATATTATCATTCCATTAATTTAAGTTTGTGGACAATATTAAATATTTTTATACAGTTTAGAAATTAGATTAAATATATATCAAAAGTTAAAATATTACATTAAATAAATTGAAGGTTCGAGGATGACATTGACATTGTAAATTGGGGTGAAATTCAGCGATCACATTAAATAAATTAAAAATTTTAAAATTATATTACATATTATATCAAAGTTTAAGGAATATCATTTTTTCTTATTATATTTTATCGGTGGAGTTGTACGGTTGTGCAGTTGATTCGAACGTGTTTAGACGCAGGTAGAGCAAGAGGTGTTAAATGAGTGGTGGGCCTTTTCGCCATCACAATCTATGGGCGGGCTCTTGGAGTACCCTTTCTCAATACTCCTGAAAGACACCAAATTGGGCTAATGGAAAACCCAAGCCTCGTCAACAAAATTAGGTCAGAATCCTCGGGGATCTCAAAAATGGGTTGTGTGAAGGCCCAAGAAAAGTAGTAATCCGTGATGGGTTTTCAAAACTTCAATGTTGAAAGGCAAAAAAAGAAAGGAAAAAAATCGGGAAAATTACCAAAAAAATCCTAAACCTCTTATAATTATGCCAATTCAATCCTAAATCTTTTTTTTTGCCATTTTATTCCTAAAATTTTTGCAATTGTGCCAATTCAGTCCTAAACCTTTTTTTTTTGCCAATTCAGTCCATCGGACCACTTTTGGCCTGCTGGCGCTAACGCGGATGCCGATCGGCTGACGTGACATTATTTTAATTTTTTTTTCTTTCCTTCTCCCCCCTGGCCGGCGGGCGGAGGCTTGCCGGCGAGGTGATCTCGCCCAGTGACGGCGAGGCCGAGCTTGCCCTCTTGCTAGATCTGGGCGAGGCCTCGCCGTCACTGGGCGAGCTCGACCTCGCCCATGGCCGGCGACGTTGGCCTCTACCATGACAGGCAAGGTCACCTCACCGGCGAGCCTCTCCCTGACCAATCCAGCCAGGGGGAAGAAGGAAAGAAAAACAAAAGAGAGAAAGTAAAAAATAAAAATAAAACAATGCTAAGTCAATCGGCCGGCCAAAAGTGGTTAGATGGATTGAATTAGCACAATTGTAAAAGGTTTAGGACTGAAATGGCAAAAAAAAAGTTTAGGATTGAATTGGCACAATTACAAAAGGTTTAGGACTTTTTGTATAATTTTCCCGAAAAAAATCAATTCAATCCACTGGGAAAAGAGTTTTCCGTTCCAAGGACGTCAATTTTAAAGTAACCAGCTAAAATCACTAAATCACAAGTATATCATTCCCTTGCTGTATTTGAATAATCATCAAGACGATAGTCTCCAGCAACTATTTCTGTAGAGACTCAAATCGACATACGATGCTCGTGTACTGTCCTATCTGATGCAAACGGCACCCATTATCATCTTCCATTGATAGTGAGGCCTTTTCTCATCATGTGACTTGCAGTAGTATCGGTGCATGCTATGATCGCACATTTGCACTTGCTATGCCCCACAGGCTCTGCACCAGTTTAGGCAATTGGTACACAGGCTTGGCAAGTAAAAGGCAGGCGATGCACATGCAGTCATGTCCCAGTTCGTCCGAGGGCTCGAGGCTACTAAACCTAACTATGACTCGAACCACACCAGGTTTATTCCCCATAACAAACGTTCCTTTCGACAAAGCACGCATGTCACTATGTTTCTTTGTCTTCTGGATGCTCCTGATGCATGGTCACAACGAAACATAAGAATCAATCTGAGGACGAGAAAATTTGTCCCAAGTGCTGTGAAATCGACGTACCCAATGGTCGTCCACTTTCGTTGTTGCCAAGAACACGACAGATACGGCTCTGGGATCCTCCTCGTCTCCCTCGTTTCGTTTCCTTGGCTACACGAATCGGAGGACTACTGGCTCACGACCATTACCCAAGTAACGACAACGAAGAGAGAGAGAGAGAGAGAGAGAGAGAGAGAGAGAGGGAGATGACAGCCGCAGCAATGTGAAAACTAGTCTCGAGAAAAGGAGTAAAGAAAGAAGCGGTAGTCAAACAAAGTGCAGAAGGCCTGCGTGGCAACGAGGTGACCCCGAGCGCACTTGGCAAATTGCGTGGACGAAGGCAGGGCAGAGCAAAAGCGATGGGAATGGTGGGGTGGGGGGTGTGTGCTCTTTTTATCCTCCCGTACAATTTCCCCCCCACCACAACGTGACAAATGGAGAGTCGGTCCGCTCCTGTCCACACGACTTGCTTCCAAGTGCTCCATCGATTACTCTCCCCTATTCCTTCCATTTTTATATATACTAAAAGAAAAGTTACAAATAAAAGACACTAAGTAGGTTCATTTTCTTAAAAGAGAGTCCAAAATAAATATTGTCGTAAACAAGAATTTGAAGTCGACAAGTCACTTTCAAATAAGGACTTAAAATAAATAAATTAATCTCAAATAAAGACCTAAGCACTTCTGCCTAAAAAATCAGGTGCTCATTGGCCAGCGATTTCAAGTCTTTATTTAAAATTGACTTGGTCACTGCATGCCCTTTTATGAAATAAAGCCCACTTTGAGCTACATGCATGAAAATCCCCACGTCGGGGGTTGCTTTTCCCTTATGCTACATGCATGAATATTCGAAGCAACCATAGGATAAACATTAGGCCAAAAGATCTAAAATCCTCTTGCAAACTCCCACAAGTGTCCTCAACCCTGTCAACATATTCATCTATGATGTCCGCATCTCATAAGAATAGATGGAGAAATTCTTCTTCCTCGTAATCCAATAAATCAACAAATTGCGCATGCATCGGCTCGCGACTTCTTCTTCTCGTTTTAATATTTTCTAGCTGAAAGAAGTAATCATTTGACCATAGCAGGTGGAACATGCAGAATGCAAAACCATGATAGATAGTTCATATATTAGTATGGTCGTCTCTCTCTTATATTCTATATTCTGCAAAAACTCAGCATCTAACTTTAGATATACCTAATCTTTGAAGGGTATAATTTAAGGATTTTTATAAAGTACAACGTCCGCGTGGAACTTTTTTTTTGCATACGTAATCATGAAGTATAAATTTTCATATGTTAATGGAATCGACCCATTTATTAAAACTAAAAACCGTCTACATGTAAGTGCCCGAAACCTGCTTGTGTATTGATTTTTTTACACCGTTGATGTACCAAATGAAAATCCATGATCATGTACATTAAGGTTGCGTTTGGTTGGATTTTTGGTGAAAGTATTTGAGAAAATGCAAATGAATTTAGGTTAAAAGAGTTTTTTAAAATACAAATAGTGTTTGGTAAATGGTGATTTAAAAGTAAATTGGAAAGCAACTTTGGTTCAAATATTATTTGGGAAAATAACACTCCATAAATGACTTTAAAAAAAAAAAAAACCTCAAACCGGCAAAAGGCTTAGGTGGCCGGCAAGCGGGTGGTGAGCTAGATCTAGCACCATTGGACAACCTTAAGTGAGGGCCACCTAAGCTCGTTGGGGGCTGAGCGACCTCAGACAAGGGTCGTTGGTGCCAGTTGTAGCCAAATCCGACTTGTTGGCGACGTCACTCGAGGTGAGGGCATTTTAGAAATTATGAAAGTTCAACAAGAGCAAAGTTGAAAAAAAAAATACTAGCATTCCAAAAATGTAAAACACAAATTTCTATGGACCTATCTCAAGTTAGACCTATCATTTGCGGTAGGGGTGAGCAGTTTCAGGCTCCAATCTAAGTTTCTTACAGGTTCCATTTGAAACTTGAAATTGACCATCGGGTACAAATTTCTTATTTTTTGGAATCTGAAATTTATCCATTAGAACTTAAAACCTACCCTGTCAATAGGTTCCAAGATCGATTCAAGGATCTACCAAGATTCCACCTGTATTATTAATTGAATAATTGTAATGAAACATCACTTTTACTAACCACCACTTGATATTACAATCCATTAACCACAACTTATATTTAAACATACGAAAAATATGAAATATTAACAAGTCATAAAATGAAAGCTCAAATTAGTAGTTTCAAATTATACAGAATCATCGAACACCATCGAACACTATAGGATCACGCGAAGATATAGATCAAGAAAAATATACAAAAAACTTATTTCAGGTTCCAATTTTACCTATCTGGAATATTATCAAAATAGATTTCTTAATTTTTGAAAATTGAAATTTATCTCACACAACTTAGAACCTACAATCTACATATCCAGGGTAGAACCTTAAATCATGCAAATCCCTGATTTGCGGACTATGTTCGAAAGTCCTAGTATGAAATGGAGCAAATTCTTTTTGTTTTTTTCTCCCCTGTTCTCGCAAGAGGAGGCTACCGTTTCCGGTAGACACTGAGCGCACGGAGGAGGAGGGGAGCGGGGGGGCCCCCCCCACACCACCCCTCCCCTACTTACCAAGATCTTGTCCTCGTCGAACCCATCAATCGGGGGAGGACACGCGTAACGTGCCCACCCCCCTTATCGTCGCTGTCCCCATCCATTTATACTTTGCCAAATTTCGATAACGTTATCCTCCGCTCATTGGGCAACCTCCTCCACGCGTCCTTCGCTTCCATGTCTGGACGGATACACTGTCTGTCGCCACATTTTAATCTCTTCCTCTCCCCTTTTCTTCCGCTATTCTATTCTATTACAGCGCCCCTTGGTCGGGGGGATGCGACCCTCCTGTCGTTTGCTCAAACATGGATTCACACGGCGGCATTTGATTGAATGCCGACCCGGAAACCTTGACCCACCACTGGTCCAACGGAGCTTGAAAGGGCTGAACCAATCGCCGTTGAAGATACCAGGACAGGGAAGTGGGCTCAGATTCATTCCCTCCCCCGGCAAAAGTACAGAAGAGGGGGAGGAAAAGGAAGGGGAGAAAATTGTGTGTGAAAAGACGGAGAACAGGAGCAGAGAAAGCAAAGAGGCAAGCGAAACGTCGCGATAGTCTCGAGCACTCAAGAGCGTGGCGGTTGTTAGTTTTTTCCCTTTTCTCTTGCGTTCTCTTTCTTTCCATCTTGTCTTTGCCACGACGTTGATGCTTGGAACCCCCCCGCGCCTTTTTTGTTTAATGAATTCGCGGGATTCAGTGGAGCCACTGGTTCGATTCAAGGGGGTGCGTGTGGCGAGGACAAGTGGGCATCTTCCACCATGTCACCGCATTGGATTTCATCACGTATGGCGTATGCTGACTTTCCTTCAGTGACCCCTCCATCTTTTCTGGCCATTTTATTGCGCTGGTGTTGGGAGTGATTGAAACGCGTTCGAGAGAGAGAGGGGGTGCGAGTGCGAGTGCGAGTGCGATTTCGCTCGGACAGACAAGGAAAGTGGGGGGAAGAGAGAAAAGAAAACTTTCTTCATTCGTCCCTTTAAACCAGCACGAGCCGTGTTTTTTCACCTTGTCTGTCTCCTCGAAGATTTAGGCCCATTAATCATGTGACAGATTGCCGTTCATGTGAGTGAGTTCTTTGTTTCTAACGATCTTGTTTTTCCTTCTTTTTTATTATCTGTTGGGCATTTCTTACCCCTTCTGATTTCATCGCAGAGTGCTGTTGACGGAGCTTGGTTTTTTACTGCTCCAGAGCTCCATTCTCGTGCTGGGTCAGCTCGATCTTACGCAGCAATTCTTGATCCTCCAGTCACAGAGTGCAGTGAAGTGAGGTGAATTCATTCGAGTTTGGCAACATGCCCATGACATTATCCTTGGTTGCGACCACCCTCAGCCCAGAGACCATACACACGAGCCTCGGTTTTGTCGACTCGTTTCGCTTCTCAGGTTCGTCAAGATTCGTACTTGGAGACAGACTGCGAGTGTTCAGCCACGGGACAAAGAAGGGTAGAAGCCAGAAACTGAGTTGGTGCTCGATAAGCAGCCCGAGCACGGCCTCGAGCTTGATTGCTAGCCCGGCAGCGGGGGAAGAAGAAGCTGCCGCGCCCGTGTCCTCGGAGCAGAGGGTGAACAGCGTGGTGCTGAAGCAGGCGGCTCTGGTGAGTGAGCGACTGAGGTCAAAGGCCAATCTGGAGGTCAAACCTGATATTGTTCTTCCGGGAACTTTGAGCTTTTTGAGCGATGCGTATGACAGATGCGGCGAAGTCTGCGCTGAATATGCCAAGACTTTTTACTTGGGTTAGCCAATCATCCTTCTTCATCTGCTTTTTCCATACGTATTATTTGTCAAAATCTTTTGATATCGTTATGGGTTTCTCTCTGTTTCTTCCAGAAATTGAGATGGTTTTGAGTCGGTTTAATCTGGTGACGTTCTTATCTGCTTATTTTTGGGTTTGCAGGGACGTTGCTCATGACTCCGGAAAGGCGAAGAGCTATATGGGCGATATATGGTGGGTTTGATGCCGTGGCCTCATTTTTTTGAAACTACTATTTTGAAAGTCTCCATAGCTTTACAGGTTTTACTGTTTTGGCCTGTTTCAAAGAGATTCTTTTAGCTTGTGGAGGGTAATCATCTTTTGTTAGATGGTAGGAAGAATTAGCTGATCACGTAGAAAGCAAAACTAGAAAAGGAATTTCAGTGCCTGAAGCGAAGTTGACCCCAGGTCCCTGTCAAAGGCAACGAATTTGGTGGTTTCTTCTTCATTTAGTAATCTGCGGTTTCTTTGTTTATATTTGGCATTTGAAATTTTGATACTTCGAGTCAGTTTCACTTGGGTTGGCTAAGGTTTGTGTATGCGACTAGAATACTATTATCCTTCATTGATGTTGACTTTTCCTTTAGTCTATGTACTTACGCTTCTCATAGTGGATGGTCAATGTATTCTTGATTTGGCCCTACATCAGGCAGTTTCTTTTAATATGTCTCTTTTGAAATTGATGTGAACTTCGTTGTTTTTTTATATATAACTTCTGGACTAGTGCCCAGGGATGTTTTTGTTCATAGATGTAGTTCTCGTTCTTAAAATTGTCAATTGCAGTTTGGTGCAGGAGGACAGATGAACTTGTAGATGGGCCTAATGCTTCTCACATAACGCCTACTGCTTTAGATAGGTGGGAATCGAGGTTGGAAGAACTTTTTCAAGGGCGTCCATTCGATATGTTTGATGCTGCTTTATCAGATACCGTTGCCAAATTCCCGGTTGACATTCAGGTCTTGGATCTTTCCCAAGTAATCGTTTGTTGATGAATCATGTCTTAGCTTTTCATGAAAATGCCATAATTTTCTTCGTATCAGGGTGGCTCATTCTCTCTCCTCTCCAAGTGAACTCTTTAGATGTATATCTTCATGTTCTGTCGATTAGGATATGGCTGGGGAGCGGCTGCGAGTACACTTATATGTGGAACATCTTAGGAATACGAACTCATTCGGGTTGTTTAAACTAGTGTCAAGGCAGCATGCTGTTGTGGCCTTTGTATTTCTGAAAATCTGACACATGGTTTTGCTTTTGTTATTGCAGCCATTTAAAGACATGACTGAAGGGATGAGGATGGACCTCAGGAAGTCACGATACAAGAACTTTGACGAGCTATATCTCTATTGCTATTATGTGGCGGGTACTGTCGGTTTGATGAGCGTTCCAGTCATGGGAATTGCACCCGACTCCCAGGCAACGATGGAGAGTGTCTATAATGCTGCATTGGCCTTGGGCATAGCTAATCAGCTAACCAACATTCTCAGGGATGTCGGCGAAGAGTAAGTTCAGACCCATCCTGTTTCTTATATGCTTTAAGTAATACATGTTTTGCTAAAATTGTCAAGAATGTATTGCTGTGAAATAAAAGTGGGTCTTACCAGAGGCACTAACGATCCCATAATGAAGACAGCTAAGAGAAAGTCCCCTGGTTAATTTGAGTATTCGGGCTATCGTGAATAACTAAAAACTCATGACTTCTGTAATCCCCTAAGAGCCTTAATTTGTCTACGATAAAATTGCATTTTATTCCATGAAAAAGGATCACTCTGAGGAATGGTTCAAGTGGGAATGGGATATGTAAAAATCATATGATTCGTGCTCTCTTTCTCTCCAAATGTTCACAACCCTTCAGTTGGTTTGACAATGGTCAATCATAAGTATATCACTGTCAGCACTCTTAGATGACGGATTTTCTTGATATGTCCATATTCCAGTGCAAGAAGAGGAAGGATTTATCTGCCACAAGATGAGTTAGCCCTGGCGGGACTTTCAGATGATGACATATTCGCGGGGAAGGTCACAGATAAATGGAGGTACCTCATGAAGAATCAGATCAGGAGGGCGAGGATGTTCTTCGATGATGCAGAGAAAGGAGTGACCCAGCTGAATGAAGCCAGTAGATGGCCGGTCAGCCATCTAAACCTTTCTATTGATTGAAATAAGCCGAAGCCAAATTACCAAACGGCTCATCTAATTCTCTACAAGCCCACTTTCTTTCATTTCGGGTGACGGATCTGGTGATGATATGTCTCGGTTTGGTAATGCAGGTATTGGCATCTCTGTTGCTGTACCGTCAGATTCTGGACGAAATCGAAGCTAACGACTACAACAACTTCACAAGGCGGGCTTATGTGAGCAAGGTCAAGAAACTAGCTTTTCTGCCCATTGCTTATACTAAGTCTCTTGTCGCTCCAGCACGAACATCATCTCCTCTTATCAAGGCATGACCAAATTAAATACAATGATCAAATCAGCTTCCTCAAGGAGGGGCAAAGAGGGGGAGAGGGAGGAATTAGCATGCATCTGTACATTTGATATTGATATTACTGCAAAAAAAAGTGGTCATAAATTTGTACTGATTTGTCTTTTAAGGCTGTAAAAAAGGTGTGGAAATTTCCCTCCGCTCGGTCCACTTCCGAACCTTGTCTTGTTTCTCATTGTCTAATTGGCATGGCGTATCACCTGGGGAGAGACCGCCTCTGTTTATTAGAATTGCAGAAGTATTGCAACAGCAGTTGGAGATCTTTCACCATTTGATGGCATAACAGATCGGTAGAGTTTGGACAATTCACCGTTTTCACTACTATGCTCAGTACATTTGAATATGAGTAATGCTGAAGACATAAGATCGGTATGGTAAATTGGTTTACCAGATACTGTCACAAAACGTTATTGGTTTAGGGTATATTGTTGTACAATGTGACGTATGACATTTCTTCGTGTAAGATTGCGAAATCGGGGTAGAGTATAGTTTAATGTGATATTCTTTTGATTTATTTTATAAATGTACAAAAACATCACATAAAAAGCAATTGCACAGCATGTTATTGTAACTTAGAAATTTCTACTATTTAGGTCAACGGGCCTATTTATCTATCAAATGAGAGAATATGTCAATCACTTGAGAAATCAGAGTTTAGTAGCCCGATGTAGTATTATCCTTTAAATGTTTATAGGTCAGGCATTTTCGAGCACAATACAATTCTAAGAAAAACTTTATTGGTGGCAAAGACGTGGGGCAAACTGTTCTATGTTTATATTGTGGAAGTGTGTGTTAGACTTATTAGCAAGTTGGTTGTCGATGGGTATTTGTTGTTAAGCACAATCCAGATGGTTCAGTTGAACGCTTAAAGGCGCGTCTTGTTGCGAAAGGTTATACTCAGAATTACGGAATTGACTACGATGAGACTTTTTCTCCTGTAGCCAAGATTCCTTCTGTTCGTATTGTTATTTCTTTGGCAGCTCGTTCTAAGTGGACTCTTCATCAGCTTGATGTCAAGAATGCTTTTCTCCATGGTGATCTTCAAGAGGAGGTTTATATGGAGCAACCACCTGGGTTTGTTGCTCAGGGGGAGAAGGTGTGTAGATTGCGAAAAGCTCTTTATGGGCTCAAGCAGTCTCCTCGAGCTTGGTTTGGTCGTTTTAGTGATGCAGTTGTTGGCTTTGGTATGCATCGGTGCAGTGTGGATCACTCAGTATTTAGTATGTCATTGTCAAAGGGGTGTGTTATTCTTGTTGTCTATGTTGATGATATTATTGTTACTGGAAGTGATGTTGAAGGTATACAGCGACTCAAACAGTTTCTACAAAAGGAGTTTGATACCAAAGACTTAGGTATTCTTCGATATTTTCTGGGTATCGAAGTTGCCTATGCTGATGATAGTATTGCCTTGTCTCAGAGGAAATATACTCTTGACATTCTTAAAGAAGTTGGATTGCACGATGCAAGACCTGGAGATACTCCTATGGACCCTAATGTGAAGCTTGATAATGAACAGGGAGAACCTCTTCATGATCCAGAGAAATATCGCCGGTTAGTGGGTAAACTGAATTATCTCACTATTACTCGTCCAGATATCTCATTTGCTGTTAGTGTTGTGAGTCAGTTTATGAGTTCTCCTCGTACTACTCATTGGCAAGCTGTCCTACAAATTGTTCGGTATTTAAAGGGAGCTCCTGGTCAAGGGCTTATGTTCAGAAATTGTGGTCATCTTCATATAACTGGTTATTCTGATCCCGAGTCGTTGGAGGTGACTGGTTTTTGTGATGCAGATTGGGCAGGTTGCCCAGTGGATCGTAGGTCTATCTCTGGGTATTGTGTTTTCCTTGGAGGTAATCTTGTGTCATGGAAAAGTAAGAAACAGTCAGTTGTCTCTCGATCTAGTGCTGAAGCGGAGTATCGTGCTATGGCTAATGTTACAAGTGAACTTCAATGGGTTCGCATGTTGCTGACTGAGATTGGAATGCCTATGAAAGAATCATCTACTCTTCATTGTGACAATCAATCTGCCGTTCACATTGCTAGCAATCCAGTGTATCATGAGAGAACTAAGCATATAGAGGTGGATTGTCATTTTGTTCGGGAAAAGGTGAATTGCGGTGATCTGCGATTGGTACATACGCGTTCTGAGGAGCAGTTGGCGGACATCTTCACAAAACCTCTTCGGCGTGGACGTATTACGTATATTTGTAGCAAGTTAGGTCTTTTTGATATATATGCCCCAACTTGAGGGGGAGTGTTAGACTTATTAGCAAGTTGGGTATTTGGGTTATTTGTGTAATAAGGGTATTTGGGTATTTTTTATGTTTTAGGTTAAGGCTTAACCTTAAGCCTATAAATACCGTATGTATTTCTCCTCTTCATAATACAACTCTCTTTTACCAATTACAGTGTGCAAGTTGTAGTGGGAAAAAATTCAGGCTGTAAATAGATAGAGAGGGCAAGCTTGAACAGAGGGGCTATTGGTATTAAGGTGGTTAGTCTGATGATAATAAAGGGTCACTTATTCTTTACAAGATCACGAGTTCCATTCATGTTGTGAGCGAATCTCTGAACGACCAGTGTTGCATTACATAGTTGCAGGATACTTTACATGAAGAGACTTCTTGACAACCAACATCTTGGTAGGGATTGTGGAGAGAGATGAGCATGTCAATCTTAGACTTTTAGATGATAAGTGGTGCGGAGTAGTTATAATTCAAACCGAATAATCAATAGCGGGTGTCAAACCTTTGTGCATACAAAGATGGTAATTGGTCGCTTCTCGCACCTTTCATACAAAATTCGCTTCATACTCTCATTCCATACATACTTTTTGCTTTTTTAACCACTATAGACTTCAACTTTTACTTTTCAGAATTCTTGAGTTACAAAACTCACATTTTGACTATCATTTCATTCGAAACCCTATATTATACTTCAAATATCAAGATATCGACATGCAGTATCGCGCATGACCATTCAAACATCAAATAATATCTGCTATGTTTTATTTTCAAAGGAAAGAACGTAACTAAATGTTGACACCTAAATTTTGCCTAGTCTATTTAGGGTTTTATCCCATAAATATTAGGGTTTAATTTTTTAACCCCTAAACCAAAAACATTTTCTTTAAATTGCATGGCATGTAGACAATTGGTGCATTTGCATTAATAGGGCCTATTAGAACATATTTTCCTTATTTATTTTCAAAAATTAAATTAAAAATTAGTTAATTAATTATTTAATTTAAAAAAAGAAAAAAACAAGAAAAACACAGGAGAGAGACCAGTGTTATTGAACGCTGGCCCACTTCCTCTTCCCCCGGGGTGTTCAACGCTTCTAGGAAGGGGAAGAAGCAAAAGTAGAAGGACGAAGTAGAGGCGATAGAGGAAGAAGCCAAAGGAGCAGGGGTAGACCGGCGCGATCTGCGGGTCGGGATCCGGCCGGCCGCGGCAGGCTGGCGGTGGCAGGAAGCCATGTGCGCTTACCGTGGCCCTTAAGAGCCGATCCGAGGGCGAGAGGCAAAATAGAGGGAGAGATCGGGAGAGAGAGATAGAACCGAGAGAGATCCGAGGCCGAACGGGCTCCTGTCGACGATCGCCGCGCCTCAACCGTGGCCGGTGGAGCTTCGACGTTTCTCGCAGTAGGTCCCGGCCCCGAGTTTTCGTCCGATTTTTGGTTCGGTTTGAGTCGGGGTCGATTTCCCGAGGATTTCGGCTCGGAGACGTACGGGGCGACTGGACGAAGTCCGATCTATAGTCGCCCCCGTTCATCGCCCCCGAGCCGGATAGGGAGCGCCGCAACGACTGCCCCTCCTTCCCTTGTTTCTGGTCTGCCGATCTGTGTACTTTGTTTTTGGAGCTCACTGGCCGAAGCTCGCGGCCGTCCGGCTCGCGCGAGTTTTGGCCTGTGAGGCCTCGTGCTTGTTCCTGCTTCTTCGCGTGTCTGGTGTCGATGATCTTGGTCCATTTTGAGCCTTGATTGTACCGGAAATCTCTCGTTGTTGTAGCACATGCCAACTGTTCGATGTTATGCCTGAACCAAACTTGTTGGATTTGCCTCTATTCTGTTGTGTTTTTTGTGCATGAAGGCCGGATGGTCCCGGTGTGCCGCCGGTCACCACGGCGGTGACCCGAACGGAGGACGTCCCGGCCCCTCATCGGGGCAGCGATGCGGACATGAGCCGAGCGGCCGCCGAGCAAGGGCTCGATCGCACGGTTGAAAGCCTTGACTGCGAAGGTCAGGGCATGTCGAACGACGGCCGAGCACGAGCTTGGCTGCCCGGCAGGAAACCCTAGCCAGGAAGGTTGGGGCTTGGAGAAGCCGGCGTTTCAACCAGCAGACGAAAGCGAGTCACGTTGGGCGGTGGCAGCGGACGCTGTGACGGGTGGTGGCCGAGCATGACCTCGACCATGAAGGCCGAGGCTTGGATTGGCTGGTGTTCCGACCGGTCGGCGTTCACATCGCAAGGCAGGCGCGAGTTGGCGATGTGGCCGCAAGTCAGGTTAGGCAGTCCGGTAAATCGAGTAGGATTTTTATTTAGTGTGTGGGCTAGTTTTAGGGTTTTCTTTGGTGTTGGGCTTGGTTTTAGATTTATTATGTTTTTATTAGGTTTTGGGCTTTTTAGTTCAGAATTAGAATAGTTTTTTTTAGGTCTTGGGCCATTTCGCGGATGGGCCGAAGTTGGGAATTGGGTTAGATTATTATTTGAGTTTTATTTCTTGTTGGGCTAGGCTTTTGTTCTTTTTAAAAAAAATTTCAGGCCGGGCCCCTTTTCTTTTTTTAATTTGCTAGACCGGGCTCGATAAACGAACCCGGTCCGGTCGTGGACCCGGGCCGACGCACCCGGGTCGAATGTGGAGATCCAACCGAATCTGATTTTATATTATTTTAATATTAAAAAAATATTATTTTTTAAAAAATTTAAAATTAAAAAATTAAAAAAATTTCGAAAATAAAAAATTGGAAATTGGGTTTTAAAATTGCTTTTCTCTCCCTTTTTGTGTGATTAGCTTATGCTTGATTGCACCTTCGTTTGATTCGCACGCTTTGAATTGCGCGTTTAATTTAATCTCGTATGCGGTCGACTATGCATATTAGGTTTAGGTATTAATTGTTACTTCCTTTAGCTTGGTTAGGAATGATTTTTTGAGACTTCCCATTAGTGTGAACACGTTAGGCGGTAATTGAACAAGGTTAGATACCGAAATGGCACTGGTTGGTCAATTAGTATAATCAAGTCCATATACCCATTAAATCTCTGGTTTGTAGAAGTAAAGCATTTCTCCCGTGCTTTACTCGGGTGTCTAATCGACCCACCAAAAACTGATTAGTGGCGACTCCTAGGCAAAATTGATTTGCATGTTAAATAACTTAAACTTAAGTCGCAAATTGGTATGGATTTGAGAGAGTTCGAGTTAAATTTAACTTAGTAATCCATTAGCCAATCACCTTAAGCGGCGAGGCCGGTTCGGGGAGGTCGCGACAGCTTGGTGACTCCACTGAGGACTTTTTAGAGGACTTAGGTCGTTTATCTTGTTCAAATATATCCCTAATGTGAATGTTCTTGCCATTGACCCTTTATTTTGCAGGTTTGGGGTTTGGGGAATGAATGTTTATTTTTTCAGATGCTTGAAGCATTGTTTGCTTATAAATTGTAGTGCATGCTTTAAATGTTTTAGCACTGCACTATTACACACACAACCATGCTGCCGGACCTAGGCTGCACTAGGAATGTTTAGGATGGTATTGAGTTGGATACGACTTTGACCGCGAGGCCGCGTAGTAGAGGTTACCCAACTCAATCCCGAAAGCTTCTTTCTTGGTGTCAAGAATGCTTACCTTTGCCCGTGAGGCCGCGTCGCATCGGGGTATCATTATTGACCAAGCCAGAGTTACGAGGACTTGGCTTAGTGCGCGAGGCCGCGACTAGTCATCCCACCCTCGTAACTCCAATTTGTTAAGCCATCTAGAGTAGGAATCAGTCACACATTACATTCGCATGTTTATGTGATTAAAAGTTTGTCATCCAATGTAAGTATAGTTTCTCTCTTTACTTGTTCACTTTTGTTTGAAACTTTCATTTTTGAAGTTCGTGGAAATCAATCGAATGCCCTAGGTGATCTGAGCTTATAATTGAAAATTTTGGGCAATCACTCTTAACAGTGAGCCTTGAGTATAAATCTCAAACATCTCCGATTTGGCCCTACAAAACAGATGATTTTGTCTAAATTTTTAATGATGGGTTTAAAATCACATTTTGTATAGAAATTCTTCCAAGTCAAGATTGTATTTTGGGGCATAAATTGAAATCACATTTTCAACAAAGTTCTTTCTTGTTCACATTTCGGAATCGAAATTCAAATCACATTTTGTGTATTTCTCTTAAAACAAGAAACTTTGTTGAAACTTTCAGAATAAAATGGGCGTTCGATTGATAGCCACGATTTGATTTTTAATGATGTCTCCTCTTACTATGAAACCTTGGCGAAATACCAAATCCTCGCAAATAGGGACCATGGGGCACGTATCATTGCCTTGCTTTCGTTATAAGAGGCGACTTCATTGAGAGATCACTTTTTTCATTCACGTACTGACATTGTCTTCCTTTTGAAGGTTATACGCAATGGCCCTTCTTTGGAATCTTCTCGCTCGACCATGCCAAGAAGTAGACTTAGAAGCTAGGACGAGATTTGTTGCACTCTTCTATGCAAGAGTTTTTTGTACTTTGTCATCGTCTTTATTCTTAGTAAGAATCATGTTTCGCGTTTTGGGCATTGATTGTGAACCCAATTGAATGTTTTTGTGAATCATGCAACTCAAATTCAAGGTTATAAGTAGCTTTTTGCTTTGGGTCCAATTGGAGATGTTGCAGTCTACCCATATGGATTGAATTTCCACGGAGACTCGGGAGAAACATTTTGGGATGGTAAAATGCCGTCGTTCCAATAAGAACTTCTCATGTAGCAATTGACTTGTTTTCCATTTCCTTTCATGAAAATAGGTAAAATGAAAGGGTTGTTCGAGATTGGCATTCACTTTCCCTACAAAACCAAAGTGTGGGCCCTTTGAACTCGAGGCGCATGCAGCAAGGCATGAGCGTCGAAGGAATTGCGTCATAGAGAGTACAAAGTGATTCTCATTGTACTTGCCAGATGGACAACAGAAGAAAAGAATCATTGCTCACAATGGATTAGCAATGAAGTTGGCAGGTCTAGAAGACATAATTTCTTGAAGTTTCAAAGTATACTGTCCGTCTTCTCAAACTCCATAAGTAATCTCTTGGAACACACATTGGATTGGCGTTTGATTCATGCAGACATTTGCATAATGAAGTCTGCTCGCATCCTTGAGATTTTAAACTGGAATAGAGGTGGCTTCTAGATTCAAAGCAACTAAGGCTTTAGGAAATGGGTGCTCATGCTTGGGGATTTTTGGGAAGAATCCCCGATAATTTTGAAAGGACTGCCTCCTTGCAGGATTTGGATTTGGGTCGTAATCATTTTTCCAGCTTTCCATCCGGTCTGAGGGAGCCTTGTAATTCTAAAAAAAAAAAACTCGATTTATCTCACTATATCTGCCTCCACTTCTCGCGAGCTTGCTTGAGTCAAATATGGTGAACTATAATGCGTTGGAGCGCATGTACGACTTGACAAATGTGGATGGTTTAGATGGAGCTATACTTTACTAATTGCAGCAATTTAGTTGATGTTCCTGATCTCAATGAAGCGTATAAGGCATTTTATTCTTGGTTGGTTGCAAGGCATGCATCCTAGTAGTGAAAAGAAGAATTGAAAAGGTTGCTCCAAAGCATTTGGACAACTTGAATATCGCTGGGAGTGAGATTCCACAATGGTTTCTCATTTCGTTGCTCCAAAGAACCACGAGATTAGAGGAATAATTTTCATTGTTGAGGTCTCTCTGGACGTTGTAAACTGGGGAAACTTTCCGCTACTAGCAATTGTGGACATTAGAAGAAGGCTTCTCAGGCGTGAAGGTCTGATACGCACCACGATATTGTACCTAATAGGGATCCCCGACACAAGTGAAGACCAGCTTTACTTGATTATATTTTCAGAATTCGAGCCAATGGGTGGGAGCTTAAAAAAGGAGATCGCAAATTTTATTAATGGTAAGACATCATCACGATCTCTCGTGCTTGCCTTGAAGCAATATGGAAAAGGCTAGTCTCCCACTGATGAAAGATGGAAGGACTTGCGGCTTTTGGCAAAGACGATGATACCTAGTGTTCATAAGGAGCTCTATTTCAAGAATTCACTAAGCCTTTACGCTTTACCATTTTCGGAAAACGAGTCCAAGGAGGGATGACATTTGAACATTCCTGAATTTGAAATTGGACCTTACGGTCACATTCGTGAATCCACTTCTTTCTTCAATCATCAACATGGATGAAGAAATGCTCTTAAATTTTGTGCTTCGGGTAATCCGTGCTGTTCTCAAAGCAGAGTCCATAGAAATTTCTCATCTTGGAAAATCTCATATCAATTTGACAACCTTCTCAAAATAAGAAATGTGAGAAGATTCCTCAGCACCAAGGCTACTTCCTGGGTTAGTGACATCTATAATTCAGGGGAAGCTCTTTGACAGGTCCATATTTATGGATGCAGACTATTCAAACGATATTGTCAAAAGATAAGAAGAGGAATGAGCTATGATCAATTTGGAATTGCTGAGCATTAGTAGCTGTAATTTTCGTGCCTTCAAATAGCTTCTCGGCATTTAAGCCAGCATGGAGATGATTATTGGTGGTTCGCGAAATGATCCTTTAAGGCATGGATGTACACGAGAAAGAATCAACCTTCAAATGGTGCCCTCGAGTAAAAGGTTGTAGTCGTTCCAAGTTAAATTCGATTTATTTAAAGAATGACTTGTTCCTCCCCTTGTGCAGAATTTGTGAGGACAAAAAAGAGTTGATGTAAGGCAAATTCCTGGAAATCGATAGGATTGCATGAGGAGGACAACTTAGTGCATAATTGCGCCATCCCAAAAGAAAAGGGTGTCCATCGTTCCCAAATTAGTCTAGCTGAAAATGGAAATGACTTGTGCCATCTCTCGTTGTGCAGATGAAATAATGTGTTTGACCACGGCGACAGCTTCTTCCAAGAAAGCATGATGAGGCAACACACATTGAAGGGGAGTGTATTTGATCATAGGGGCAACGCCTCCCATCAACAAATCGTGACAAAACCATCTAATTTAGCACAAAAGGATGTATCATTCCTAAATTAAGTTCAATCGAGAATGGAGATAACATGTTTCATTTCCTTTTTGCAAGGTGATAAACAGGGCATGTCACTGAAAGGACAGTAACCTTCACCCATGATGCATAATAAAGTGGAGCCATTCGATTCAACACAAAAAGAGTGTATCATTCCTAAATTAGTCTAATTTAATTTTGGGATCGAACTAACATGTCTCATCTCTCATAGATAAGGGCGCACATTGACCGCAGAGGCGACACCTCCTACCAAGCAAACATGCAATAGATGAGGCAAAGCATCCAAGGGACATTGCCATCAAATATCGAAATAGTGCCAAAAAATCAAGATGAAGAAAGCGGATGAAGGGAGTTGCCAAACATACAAGGAAGCAAATTCAAATGAAATGAGTCATCAAACACTTAAGAATGCAAATTCAAATGAAGGGAAACATCAAAGATCTGAAGGACAAATGCAAATGAGGGGTAATGTTGTATCGTTGCCAATTTTTCAATCTTTAAAGAGTCTTTAACTAACAAATTCCTTCTTATTCTCTACAAGGTTACCAGGTCACCGTACCACAGGTAAGTATCCTTCTTCCTAAAATCATAGGGAAGTCAAATAGAGAATTTAAATGGCATAAAAAATCTTTGATGTTTTTCAGAAACAAGCGTTGAAGTGGGAATTAAAAGAGCAAATTTGCGCAAAAGTTTGGAATGTCGTTTCATTCAAAAATTGCCTTTATGCTTGACGAATCATTCATTTTGAATCAAAATTCCTTGTGGAGATTGATCAATTCATGATGATCTCAACGAAATAAAAGGGAGATGTTAATTATGCCAAGTGAGAAACACTTAAGATGAGAAAAGGCAAACCATTCCCAAACACATTCTGTAAACACTTTGAGAGGAGCGAAAAAGAGAAACTTGTGTGGTTTAAGGATGAGAGATTCATTCGCCAATAGTATACAGATCGAAATGAAAAGAGGCATTTCCTTCTTATATCCTATACACTACAAGTGATTATAGTTAAGCCTATTTGAGCCTTTAAATGTGAAGAATTCTCAAACTACCCCTGTCAAAAACCGCCCCATAATTGAGTCAAATTTGGAGATTTTGGTTAACATGATTTGGTGAAAAAATGAGAGATTTCTTTGCTCTCACCGTGTCAATCTTTTTATGGTAACTTTAGGTGAATTCTTGTGGAAGCTTGAAATATCCCACAATGAAGAAGAGTATTCATTTCTTTACCTAAGCACTCATACCCTTTGTTCAGCCAAGTTGAGAATGAATATTCATTTCTAAAGCCCAAGTGGTGATTATCTCTCTATATTGGGACAAAGCATGTGATTTATCAAGACAATGGATACTCGTGAGACAACGTGAAAAACATATCGAAAGTCCTAAAAGATAAAAAAAAAATCAAAAGAGCAAAAGCCAAATGAAAAATATGGGACATGAAAAAGCAGTATGCCTAGTAAAAGTAAGGCTAATGCCCACTAAAAAAAAAGAGAGAAAAAGTAGCATCAAGAGAAAAATTCTTTTGTGAGAAAAAAGTGTCAAAAGCAAAATTCCTCCGTGAAAAGAAAATTATTGAAAATGCAAAAGTTATTAGAGAAAAGAGCGAAGCTCTTATATTGAAATGATTAGTCAATAAACTTTCGAGATAAATTGGATTTCAAAAGTCAAGTGTCCTAGAAAAGATTGGAGGATATGGTAATGATGTTATGGTGATCACCAACTTTTGAATCCCTTTTGAAAATTTCTAAGCCTTTTGAGCCTTTACCCAAACCAATGTTACAACCTTCTCCAAAATCTCTTCGGATTGGGATGGTCTAAGCAGAAATTCGGACTTCCAAAGAAGCTACCGCTTGAAGAAGTGGGGGCGGGATTATCTTATCTCATCTTAAGGTTTCTTAATTTGTAAACCTGATGGAGATGCTGATTGACAATTATTTCATTTCTTAGCCGATAATGCTTATTCATTGTTGAAACTGTGACCAAACCTACATTACGGTCCTTTAAAAGACCTCTTGATTGGTCAATGTGTACTTATTGCGAATGATTCTCAAAACTCTCGACAGCGGTCATGTGAGGTATATTGAGTGATCAGACTATTTTTCACATTAATGGATGGGATCAAGCAGCCTTCTTGAAAGTATGTGAGAAGCCCTTTTCGGATTAAGGAGCTTTTGTTTGGCATATTTAACTAACTCCTTTCATGGACTGAGGTTTTTTCTGATAAAAATTTGTCTCCTAAGGGAATTTGATGATTAATGGCGTCTTTCAAGCCTAAAGGTAATTTTGCGATATTGAAGGATGTTGAATGCTTTCCAAACAATTGAATCTATCATGAATTGCTCATACAATCAATATTTTCTCATTGTTGATACTCTTTTGATATTGTCTCTCATGACATGTAATCAAATGACATTGATCTCGCCTGCTATGCCTTCATTACCAGAGCATTTAGTATAACACATTCCGTTAAATATGCAGTATCCATTTTGAAATCTTTTGATCAACATGTATGGCAAGCTCTAATAGCCTGAAACCAATCTTACATGAGAAGTCTTCTCCACATGAGATCGTCCTCTCTGAAGGTTTGTGCGTTTGTCCTTAAAACCACACAATGTAAAGGATTATACATTTATTGCATAACACTCTGATATCAAAAGTTATGGATTTTTTTTAAACCCCGATTTCAAAAGGTTTCGGGTCTTATCATAAACCCCGATATCAAAAGGTTCCGGGTCTTACCTTGAACAATTTCAAAAGGTTTTGGGTCTTTCCTAAAACCCCGATTTCAAAAAGTTCTAGGTCTTTCCTTAAACTCCGATTTCAAAAGGTTCCGGGTCTTTCATTAAATCTCGATTTCAAAGGTTCTGGATCTTTCCCGAAATCCTGATTTCAAAAGGTTCCGGGTCTTCCCTTAAACCCCGATTTCAACAGGTTCTGGATCTTTTCTTGAAACCCTGATTTCAAAAGGTTCTAGGTCTTCCCTTAAACTCCGATTTCAAAAGGTTTTAGGTCTTTTCTGAAACCCTGATTTCAAAATGTCCACCGGTCTATCTTTAAACCATTTTTTTACAACATAAAGTCTTGAAAAACCTTAGGTACATAAAGTACTAAGTGAAAACCTTAGGCATTAAAATCATGAGTGAAAAACATTAGGTATTTCAAAATCTTAAGTGCAATTTGCCATTCACAGAGTTTTAATCCCTAGGCGTACTTTCAGGCTTTTTGTCCTTAATTGTTCATTCGAGCTATTGTTCCTATTGCGGTTCATAGGGTTTTAGCCCCCAGATGGGATCTTAGCTGTTCATAGGGCTTGAGTCCCTAAGCTAAATCTTCGACGTTCATAGGGTTATAATCCCTAGGCGTTCCTTCAAGGCGTTGTTCCTATTGTTGTTAATAGGGTTTAGTCCTTAGGCAGGATCATAACTGTTCATAAGATTTTAGTCCCTAAACAGAATCTTCGACATTTATAGGATTTTAGTCCTTGACCGTTCCTTCTGAGTTTTATTCCCTTTACTGTCCAATAGGGTTTTAGCCCCTAGGCGGAATCTTTGACGTTTATAGGGTTTTAGTTCCTAAGTGTACTTTCTGGATTTTAGTCCCTTCGTCATTCATAGGATTTTAGTCCCTAGGCGGGGTCTTAGCTGTTCATAGGGTTTTAATCCCTAGGTGGAATTTTCGACGTTTACAGGGTTTTGGTCCCTAGCTTTCGCAGCACGGAGCACCCCTTTAACCCGACGAGCTTTCGCAGCCCAGAGTCTTTTGCCTCGCACGGTGTGCTTTCGTAGCCCGAAGCACCCCTTCGACCTAGCGAGCTTTTGCAGCCCAGAGTCTTGTTCCTTGCACGTTGAGCTTTCACAGCCCGAGGCACCCCTTTGACCTGGCGAGCTTTCGCAACCTAGAGTCTTTTTCCTTGCACGTTGAGCTTTTATAGCCCGAAGTACCCCTTCGACCTAGCGAGCTTTCGCAACTTAGAGTCTTTTTTTCCTTGCACAGTGAGTTTCTGCAGCCCGGAGCACCCCTTCAACCTGGCGAGCTCTCGCAGCCTAGAGTCTTTTTTTTTGCATGGTGAGCTTTTACGACCCAGAGCATCCCTTCGACCTAGCGAGCTTTCGCAGCCCAGAGTCTTTTTCCTTGCATGGTGAGCTTCTGCAACTCAGAGCAACCCTTCGAATTAGCAAGTTTTCGCAGCCCAGAGTCTTTTTTCCTTACACGATAAGCTTCTGCAACCCGAAGCACCCCTTCGATTTGGCGAGCTTTTGCAGCTCAGAGTCTTTTTCTTTGCACGGTGAGCTTTTGCAGCCCGGAGCATCCCTTCAACCTGCGCGAGCTTTCGCATCCCAGAGTCTTTTTCTTTGCACAATGAGCTTTTGTAGTCCGGAGCACCCCTTCGACCTGGCGAGCTTTCGCAGCCCAAAGTTTTTTTCTTTGCATGGTAAACTTATACAGCCCGAAGCACTCCTTCGACCTGGCGAGCTTACGCAGCTCCGAGTCTTTTTCTTTGCATGGTGTATTTTTGTAACCCATAACACCTTATCGACCTGGTGAGCTTTCGTAACCCAGAGTTTATTTCTTGATATAGTGAGACTTTATTTAGCCAAAAGCCTGTTCTTACACGGTATGGTAGGTATCAAAAAAAAAATCCAACCACCCTTCATGCATCAGTCGTTGCGCCATCACATGTCCTCCACCAATAAAATTTAGGCGTCTTTTATCTTTGAAGAGAACCTTTTTGAGCTCCCCTTCAAAGAGGAGTGGTTGTTAACACATAAATTTTGCCTAGTCCATTTAGGGTTTTATCGCATAAAAATTAGGGTTTAATTTTTTAACCCCTAAACCAAAAATATTTTTTTTAAAATTGCATGGCATGTAGACAATAGGTGCATTTGCATTAATAGGGCATATTAGAACATATTTTCCTTGTTTATTTTCAAAAATTAAATTAAAAAATTAGTTAATTAATTAATTTAAAAAAAGAAAAAAAGAGAGCAAAAACCAAGGAGAGACCAGCGTTATTGAACGCTGGCCCACTTCCTCTTCCCCCCAGGGTGTTCAACGCTTCTGGGAAGGGGAAGAAGCAAAATCAGAAGGATGAAGCAGAGGCGACAGAGGAAGAAGCCAAAGGAGCATGGGCAGACCGGCGCGATCCAATAGTTTATATTCGGCCGGCCGCCGCAGGCTAGCAGTGGGAGGAAGCCATGCACGCCTGCTGTGGCCCTTAAGAGTTGATCCGAGGGCGAGAGGAAAAGAGAGGGAGAGATCAAGAGAGAGAGAGAGAGAGAGAGAGAGAGAGAGAGAGAGAGAGAGAGAGAGAGAGAACCGAGAGAGATCCGAGGCCAAACGGGCTCCTGTTAACAACCGTCGCGCCTCAATCGCGACCGGCGGAGCTCCGACGTTTCTCGCGGTAAATCCCGGCCTCGAGTTTTTGTCAAGTTTTTAGTTTGGTTTGAGTCGGGATTGATTTCCCGAGGATTTCAGCTCGGAGGCGTGTAGGGCAACCGGACGAAGTTTGATCTGTAGTCACCCCCGTTTGCCGCCCTTGAGACGAATAGGGAGCGCCACAATGGCCGCCCCTCTTTCCCTTATTTCTGGTTTGCCAGTCTATGTACTCTGTTTTTGGGGCTCATTTGCAAGAGCTCATGGCTGTCCGGCTCGTGCTAGTTTCGGCTTGTGAGGCCTCATGCTTGTTCCTGCTTCTTCGCATGTCTGGTGTCGATGATCCCAGTCCGTTTTGAGCCTTGATTATGCCGAAAATCTCTCGTTTTTGTAGCGCACGCCAACTGTTTGATGTTATGCCTGAACCAAACTTGTTGGATTTGCCTTTGTTTTGTTGTGTTTTTTGTGCGCGAATGCCGGATGGTCTCGGTGTGTTGCCGGTCGCCACGGCGGTGACCCGAACAGAGGACGTCGCGGCCCCTCGTCGGGGCGGCGATTCGGACCTGAGTCGAGCGGGGGCCAAGCAAGGGCTCGGTTGCATGGTCGAAAGCCCCGATCGCGAAGGTCGGGGCATGTCGAACAACGGCCGAGCATGGGCTCGGCCGCCGAATCGGAAACCCTAGCCACGAAGGCTGGGGCTCGGAGAAGCCGGCGTTCCGATTGGCCGGCGAAGGTGAGTCGCGTCGGGAGGTGGCCGAGCATGACCTCGACCATGAAGGTCGAGGCTCGAAGTGGCCGGTGTTCCAGCTAGCTGGTGTTCGCGCCGCGGGGCTAGCGCGAGTTGGCGACAGGCGGTCGGGGGAACCGGGTAGGGTTTCTCGCGGTCTGGTCGGGCGAGCGGGTTGCAACCAAGTAGGGTTTTTGTTTAGTGTGTGGGCCGATTTAGGGTTTTCTTTGGTGTTGGGCTTGGTTTTACATTTATTATGTTTTTATTAGGTTTTTGGCTTTTTAGTTCAAAATTAGAATAGTTTTTTAGGTCTTGGGCCATTTCGCGGATGGGCCGAAGTTGGGAATTGGGCTAGATTATCATTTGATTTTTATTTCTTGTTGGGCTGGGCTTTTGTTCTTTTTTTAAAAAAAATTTCGGGCCGAGCCTTTTTTCTTTTTTTAATTTGCCAGACCAAGCTCAATAAATGAACCCAGTCCGGTCGTGGACCCGAGCCGGCGTGCCCGGGTCAGTTCCGATCTGGGTCAAATGTAGAGATCCGACCGAATATGATTTTACATTATTTTAATATTATATTATTATTTTAATCTTAAAAAATATTATTTTTAAAAAAATAAAAAAAAATTAGAAAAATTTCGAAAATCAAAAATTGGAAATTGGCTTTTAGAATTGCTTTTCTCTCCCTTTTTGTGTGATTAGCTTATACTTGATTGCACCTCATTTGATTCACACGCTTTGAATTGCACGTTTAATTTAATCTCGCATGCGGTCGACTATGCATATTAGGTTTAGGTATTAATTGTTGCTTCCTTTAGCTTGGTTATGAATGATTTTTTTACACTTCCCGTTATCGTGAACACGTTAGGCGGTAATTAAACAAGGTTAAGTACTGAAAGGGCATTAGTTGGTCAATTAATATAATCAAGTCTCCGTATCCATTAAATCTCTAGTTCGTAGAAATAAAGCATTTCTCCCGTGCTTTACTTGGGTGTCTAATCGACCAACCAAAAATGATTAGTGGCGATTCTTAGGCGAAATTGATTTGCATGTTAAATAACTTAAACTTAAGTCGCGAATTGGTATGGGTTTGAGAGAATTCGAGTTAAGTTTAACTTAGTAATCCATTAGCCAACTATCTTAGGCGGCGGGGCCGGTTCGGAGAGGTTGCGACACTAAACAACAAAAAATAGCTAAGTCGAAGCAAACACAAACTCACATTTTCTTTTTGGCCAGTTCTATAGTCCATCAAGGGACACATCCTTGAATGGTGACCAGTCCTAACTCTTTGCATCTGTACGTAACTCCTACACAAATATCGTAACACCCCAAAACCTAAAAATTGTATGATCAACCAACGTGATTCACCCTTTTTTTAATAGGTTAATACCATGAAAAACCCCAAACTGATACACCTGTGACAAATTTACCAAAAACTATTTTTTTTACCACAAAAAATCCTAAATTGGTACACCTGTGACAATTTTACTTCAAGCTATTTTTTTATCATAAAAAACCCCACACTGGTATACATGTGACAAGTTTACCCCAAAACTAATTTTTTGGCCACCAAAAACCCGAAACTGATATACCTGTGATATATTTACCCTCCGTTAGTTTGCGTTAGATTTTACTGTCAAATTCCTAAGTTTAATGACACGTGAAAATTGACATGTGTACCGATTTTGGTTTTTACCCCTCTGTTTGTCACAAGTTTATTAATTTTGTGATTTTTTGTGATATTAATATAATTTAACGGACACTAATAGAGGGTAAATTTGTCACAAATATACAATTTTAGAATTTTTAGTGGTCAAAAAATTAGTTCGGAGGTAAAATTGTCACCGGTGTATCAATGTGAGATTTTTTATGGTCAAAAAAATAGTTCGAGGTAAAATTATCACAAGTGTACCAATTTGAGGTTTTTAGTGATCGAAAAAATAGCTTGGGATAAATTTATCATATGTGTATCAGTTTGGGATTTTTTGTGGTTAAAAATTTAGTTTGAGATAAAATTGTCATAGGTGTACCAATTTAAGGTTTTTTTTTATTGTATTAACCCTTTTTTAATTTTATGAAAGGGTCACCAAAGGATTGAGATTCGTTTCGCAGTTCTCCTCCCTTAAGATGTATCTTGATTTTCGAACTACATGAAGCTAAAGGAGTCCCCACCTTCCATCATTTGTCAACGAAGCAAGCCTAACTACCACTTCTCAAGCCATCAACTACCGTGTCCAAAGAGACCTTTCCAAGTCCCAACTACCGAGTTCATGGATATCTCAATCATTTTCGCAAAAGATTGCATTTGATATGCTTCGCCCCTGTCCCTCCCCGAAAATAAGCACGTGAATAGAATAGTCAAACATCGGAGAATAAGACGCGTGAAGGCATGGATCATGATGCTGTCTTTGTCAGCGCAATGATATGAGAAATAATAGGCATAATATTTTATCTGAAGGTGAAATTAATTAGTTGTATTAATTTCATTATCCACGTGATAGATGTTGTCGATTTTAGTATAATCCGGATGGAATCGCACCAACATTTTATTTTATTTTTTTTTGGTCGGAAACCAACATTTTATTTGTTACAATTTCAGTTCGACAACAATTTTGTTCCATTTTGACTTCTGTGTCAAATCATTTTTTGGAAAGAGACAATCCCCCCAATAACGCACAAGATAATTCAAGCCCAAAAAAAAAACGCACAAGATCATTCGGTCAAAAGCCTATCTTAGTCAATTCGGGGCAGAAGGATAACAAGGAGAGTCGCCCATCGTCTTGTTTTGAGTATTCCGCCACCCACCATCACCTTCGCTTGCCGCTGCAAAGAGCCACCGGCTACTGGGTACGGTCCTCTCTCTCTCATTCCTTAATAGAATAATCGAAAAGGTCCTTGTACAATTGTCATGGAAATTCATTTCATCTTTATGGGATTTGACGATGAAGAAGCTCACCTGGGATTTGACGATGAAGAAGCTCACCTAGGATTTTTAAGGGGAAAAATTACCAATAAAAATATTAAATTTATTGTATTTATGCCAATTCAATCATAAACATTTTAATTTGACTAATTTGGCACTAAACCTCTTGACTTTTTTTGCCAATTTAGTCTATCCGAGTAATTTTAGCCGGAAATCGCTGATATGGACGCCGGCCGTGATTGTGTTACCCTGGCCGTCCTATTTGGTATAGTCACGATTGGTACTGACGAGGATATTTTTTTTTGAATTTTTTCTTTCCTTTTCCTTTTCTTCTCTTTTCTTTCTTTTCTTTTATTTTTTTTCTCACTGTGGCCAGTGAACCTCAGGCCACGAAGTCCTCACATGACCGTTTGCGAGGGTCGCCAGCCTCGCTTGGCCTCACCAAATCTAGGCGAGGCAAGCCTCTTTGGTCGACTCGCTCGCGACTGCAATGGTCTAGGCGAGGCCGAGTGAGGGCTGCGACCCTTAACCACAGTGAAAGGAAAAAAAAAGAAAAGAAAAAAGAAAAGCAAATAAATAAATAATCAAAAAATTGAAAAAAAATTATCTACGTCAACACTGGTTGTGCCACATAGACGGCCAGCGCCCTAGTTAGCAATTTACGACCAAAATTGGCCTAAATTGACTACATTGGCAGATTGTCAAAAGGTTTAGTAATAAATTGATTAAATTGAAATGTTTAGGACTGAATTGATATAGATGTTATAGATTTAGAACATTTTTAGTAATTATATCTTTTTAAGGTCAACAATGATTTGTGTATTCTTTTCTTCACTCTTGTTGTAAATGGTAACATATGTACACCTTTGGTTGAAAGTAAATTTGCTTACTTGGACAATTACTCCATCGGCTCCCCCACCCGCTACACGTGCTTTTAGACTATGTGATTATTATAAGAGAAAATACCACCAAAAATCTCAAATTATGTTACTTGTGATAAATTTACCCTTAACTTTTTTTTTGTGATACGAAAAATCCCAAATTGTGTCACTTTTGATAAATTTACCTTGAATTTTTTTTTTACACAAAAAACTTCAAATTATTCCACTTGTGACACATTTACCCTACAATACTTTGGCCCATGGGTATTTTCGTCTTTTTCCTTTTTCAGTTTTTTTTCCTTTTTTTTCTTTTCTTCTCTCTCTTCCCTCCTCCAGCCATGGCGGAGGGGTGTCAGGCGAGGGTCGCCCTCGCCCGATCCGGCGAGGGTAGCCCTTGCTTGAGTCAGGCGAAGTCGCCCTCGCCAGATCCAGCTCTCACCTAACGCTGGCGAGGGTCGCCCTCACTTGAGTCGAGCAAAGTCGCCCTTGCCAGATCCAGCCCTCACCCGATGCCGATGAGGGTTGCCCTCGCTAGCTTCCCTCCACCATGGTCGGCGGAGGGAAGAGAGAGAAGAAGAGAAAAAAATAGAATAAGAAAAAAGACGAAAATGTCCATGGACTAAAGTATTATTGGGTAAATGTATCATAAGTGGAATAGTTTAGGGTTTTTCATGTTACAAAAAAATGTTCAGAGTAAATTTATCATAAGTGGCATAGTTTAGGGTTTTTTGTGGTATTTTCCCTTATTATAGAGACTGTTTTGATGATATCCTTAGCTTGTCACTAATGATATTTTGTATAGTGGCCAATTTAGTCCTCAACTTTTTAAAAATGTTAATTTAATTCTAAATCTTTTGATAATTTGTCAATGTATTCATTTGGCCAATTTTGGCCCAATATCATCGATGTGGATGCGGTCGTCCTAAGTGGCACAGTTGTCAGCCGGCGCTGACATGTACAATTTTTGCATTATTTCAAATTTTCTGAATTTTTTTTCTAGCCATAGCCAAGGCCCGGCGACCAGGAGGGAAATAGGAAAAAAAAGGAAAAAATGAAAAGAAAAGAAAAGGAAAAAAAGAGAAAAAGGAAAAAAAGTCATTTAAAAAACTTACAAAAATTGTCAATGTCGCCTCGACCGTGCCATGTAAGATAGCCCGCATCGATGTTGGTGATTTTCAGTCAAAATTGACTGGAAGGATTACATTGGCTAATCATCAAAAGGCTTAGGATTAAGTTGGCATAATTAAAAGGTTTAGGCTTATATTGGCCGTCGTGACATAGATTTATGATTTTTTGGACAATTATCCCGTTTGATATAATTATTGGATTTCGAAAAATCGGGGTAGGTATAATTTTTCTCAATTTTCGGGAATTAAAATTTTAAATTTAAAGTTTAAAATTGGGGTTGCATTTCATGTGGATAATGTTGGGTACTCTAACCGTGCAGCAACCTAATTGCAGCTTCTTCAACTAGATTGATTCCCCCATTGATGATGACCACTCCCGCCGACTCATTACTAGGCTCTTGCGAAGAACAAGATCAAATGAAACCGACCTTCAATAAAGCAGAAAAGGAGAGAAGATTTTAACGGGGGATGATCATTTGGTTGCTGATAATGTACTGCATTTTCTGCCTTAATGATGCTATTACTATCGAAGATCACGGGATGCCGATCATAGAGCTGTAGGAAGATGTGGGGACTGATGGGGACTGATGTATTCGGAGCTTGGGGCTGTGATTGTTCGTTCTAGTTGTGTTTTGGAGCTTTAAATTGATTGTGATAGTTAGAATTGTGCTAGGATATTGGCAAGCTGGTATGACTAATTATGTATTGGTCGGATTACGATGGTTTTGGACCCATCTGTGGTGTTCCCTTTTTGTGAGCAGATGGGTTTATTTGTGCTGTGCGCTCCATTTCAGTAATCCAGATATTTAAGTTTCAAAATGAATTCAAGGATTTTATGATAGAATCTGTCCCATTTTGCTTGATGCTGCTGCTGTGATCCTCTTATGAGCAAATGCAACCTGAGGTGATCCTATTTGGCCAAATATGTATCTGGTGCAAAGCCAAGCAGCCTGCTTTGATCATAGTTGGCTAGATGTGCATTTGTTTTTGCTTTATGATGCCGCTGCGATCCTATTTGGCCAGACATCTTGGGACAAAAATGCCTCCGTTTGTGGCGCGAAATATGGCCCGTGACACACTTGGTCGTCGTGCGGCGAAGATTTATATCGCAGGTGGGATTGGTAGGTTAATTGAGACGGAGTCACCAACATCGCATATCATGCAACAAATCTCGGGTACTCAAGAAAAAAAATGCCCCACCTTCCCTCTCTTGGCTCTGCTTATTTGATCACAGACTTCTCTTTAACGGAGCTTGGTTTTTTGCTGCTCCAGAACTCCTCCGTTTTCGTACTTCTGTTTCAGGTCGAGCTCCATTCTCGTACTCGGTCAGTTCAAGTTTACGCAATTGTCGATCCTCCACTCGCAGAGTTCAAAGAGGTGAAAGTGAATTTATTCGTGTTTGGCAACATGCCCATAACATTATCATGGGATGCGACCACCCTCAACCCAGGGACTATCCCCACAAGCCTCGGCTTTGTCGACTTGTTTCGCGTCTCTGTCCAGATTCGTCCTTGGGGAGAGACTGCAAGCGTGCAGCCACAGGACAAAGAAGGGTAGAAGCCAGAAACTGCGCTGGTGCTCGATAACCAGCCAGAGCTCGGCCTAGAGCTTGATCGCGAGCTTGGTGGCGGAATGAAGGAGCCGCAGCGGCAGCGTCCTCGGAGCAGAGGGTGAACAGCATGGTGCTGAAGCAGGCGGCTCTGATGAGCGAGCGACTGAGGTCGAGGTCAATCTGGAGGTCAAACCTGATATTGTTCTTCCGGGACTCTGAGCTTGTTGGACGATGCTTATGAAAGATGCGGTGAAGCCTGCGCTGAACGTGCCAAGACTTTTTACTTGGGTCGGCCAATCTTCCTTCTTCATCTGCCTTTTTTTCCATACTCGTTATTCGTTTCCTTTTGATATCGTCATGGGTTTTTCTCTGCGTTTCCTCGAGAAACTGATTTGGTGTTGAGTCGGTATAATCTGGTGAAGTTCTTCTATATGCTTATTTTGGGTTTGTAGGGACGTTGCTCGTGACTCCGGAAAGGCGAAGAGCTATGTGGGCTATAGATGGTGAGTTCGATGTCTTCGCCTCATTTCTTTAAGTACTCTTTTGAAAGTCTCCACAGCTCTACAGGTTTTACTGGTTTGGCCTATTTCTGAGCGATCGTTTTAGCTTGGGCAGTGTAATCATCTCTTATTAGCTGGTAGGAAGAATTAGCTGATCAAACAGAAAGCAAAACCAGAAGAGAAATTTCAGTGCCTGAAGCCGAGAAGGTCCCCATCGAGAAAATATTCGGTAGTTTACTATCATCACGTCTTGTGCCTATGTGGCGTATAATTTTTCATGTGAATCCATTAATAAATTGCAATGTGGCGTCCGACGTAGAGAAAGGAAAAGCCTTATTATGGCTTTCTCTCCTCTGGCGCACCTATTCCCTCAAAGAAGACTGAGCAAGGCACTTCACATGTAATGCGAGCATTTATTGCCCATCATCTCTCCTCTTTCTTTCAGGTTTGAATGTCTTATTTTATTTTTGGAAACTCCACCCTTTCTTCCCGGAAAGCTTCCCTTTCCTCCTCCTTCATTTTCGCTTTTGTTCTTTGCTTTCTCCAGGAATCACTGGTGAGCTTGGGTTTTCGACGAAAAGCGGACGACCAGGTCGCAATGGAGCGGTCGGGTCCCGAGCACCCTCCGCTTTCGCCTCCAACACGTGGCTCATCGCCTCCGCCTCCGCCTCCGCCTCATGGCCGTGGGCTCCGCTCGTCACCGTGGCCTCCGCATCGTGGCCGTGGGCTCCGCTCGTCGTCGTCGGCTCTGCCTCGTGACCTCTGCCTTGTGGCCGTCAGCTCCACCTCATGACCTCCGCCTTGTGGCTATCAGCTCATCCTTGTTCTTCTTTGTTTTGTGTCCGGAAACCTTGAATTGGCGATGCTGTGCTTGATTGTTGTTCATAGTTTGGATTAAAAAATTGCATCGATTTCGAATCTGACACTTGAGTTGAAAGTGCACACGGCCCATTCGACAAATTATTCATGAGATTTATTTGCGAAATAATACTTTCTACTGTCGAATCCGAAGATTAATCGATGTAGTTTGCATGTTATAAACCGATTAATGGTCATTAAGTGTAATTTCTTAGTCACCGAGAGTCTCTTCTGTCTTGTATGTTTTTTTTAGAATGAAGAAAGCCTTGACATGCTGAGAACCAGTTTAGCTTGAAGCATTTTATTTCGTCACAATGGCTTGTGTGGTGTACCTTCTTTGCCTGTCCTCTATTTTGTATAAAATGGCCGCTTGTCCACTGGTGGTAAACTTGCCATAACCATATCGTGTCTTGTTGTGTTCTATGTGCTGCTCTTGGTAATACACATGCTGCAAAAGAAGGGGAGGCATGACTATGACTTTGCACTGCTGTTATCTCCAAGGGCTGGTTTTTACGTACGACTATGTTGGCCGACGTGTTTCTGCTGGAAGTTCAAGTGAACATGTTTGCAATATTTTGCAGCCGCTTGAGAGCTAATGAACATGTTTGACCTATTTTTTTCACTTTGGTTGTGGTAGTGAACATGTTTGACCTGTCCGAGATGAAATTTGACATTTTAGAGCATGATTTGAACTTCAACATTGTAAGTCGATGTAATGAGAAGAAATGTTTGCAATATGTTGCAGTTACTTGAGGGCATTTTGTACGATGGACTGCTGTAAGAAGCAGGTTGCCATCAACAAATTGAGAGAAAAGAGGTCCCCGGAATCAAAGGAAGTTGGAGGAGGGCACAAGGCAGAATAAGCAAGATGAAAGATGGCTTTTGACTTTGAAATGACAAGACTAGTTCTCTTGAAAGTGTATGTAGTTGACTAACTTCAGCTAGTGCAGTTTCGGGGTTTTTTTTGCTATGAGCATGCACTTCTATGTAGAGTAGGATTGATTTGCATACTGTTTTTGGGACTTGTACTAGGTCATTGCTCCTTCTAGAATCAACACTGCCATATTTTGATGTTGAATTGTTGATCAATACAGTAATCTCTACTTTTGCGTGTAAGCAGTTATTTGTTTTGAAAATTACGTCTCGGGTATTATACCTACTGAACTACTATTGACACCCTCTAATGTAACTAAATATTTGTCAAAAGTTCTTTATGCATGGGTTCATGGGTTCATGAAAGTGATGATTTGGATGTGTTTAGGATTCGGTGTGGTTATTTCTTTTAATTTTGTTCCTACTGCAAACTGACCAAGCAAATGTTTGGATGCAAACTGCACCTTAACAGTCGTTGATATGAACTCAATTGGGGACATGAGTATGATATGATACAGAAAAAAAGAACAATTTTGAAAGGATGTTGGTTTTTGCTCGGCATTTTCCAAGTCCCAAGTGAATGGTATCCACCTTTTGCAGATCCCCTGTTTTCTGACCAGAAATCATGCATGTCGAAGAAGCTCCCTCCTCCCCAAGTCACAATTGTTCTTCAAATGCTTGTGAATTTTCAAATGCTTCCATAGAAATTGGGAGGAAAAAGTTTTTTGCGGAATGTAGTTTGAAATAATTGTATGAGCATTCGTAGCATTTCCTACTACAAATTGCATTTTACCAAAGAAGCAAAACTCACTTCAACATATGTTTGGACCTTTGCGATGGTGCATCGCCATTTTGGTTGGCCATGTGGTTGGTCATTGTGGTTGGCCATTTTCAAGTAAATGAATTAGCTGCCTGGTCTCTTACAAAATTTGGTAAGCTAGTATCACAGGTCACCAGACTTGACTTCAAAGCATGTATACCAAGATGCAACTGCATCTCTCAAGGTTACACTTCTACAAATGGGAATCTGAACCAAAGAGACATTAGCCCTCTTACAGATTTAAATGTGACAACCATTGCAAAACCAAACATTGGGTTAAACGGTCACTCTAGTATTTGATTTCGAAATCCTACTCATTTGCACAAGATGAAAATGACATTAAACACTTCAACTGAACAAACACTAAACTGAGTTGTAGAACAGTAGGCTTGATCTCTGCTCATTCAAAATTGCAAGCAATGCCATGATAGATGAAACAAAAACAAAGTATATTAAAAGGGCAACTTTATATGCCAAAAGTTTCCTGTGTCCAAATATCAATAACTAAATCCTTCAAAATAACATTATTATGCCCCAAAATAATCATAACAATTAAGCAGAAGCTAGTGCTGCGTGCTTCCTTGACATGCGTGCTCGGAAAAGCGGAAGTTTGAAGAGTCTCCTGGGTCTCATCCGCGGGTTTTCTTCGTGGTCTACTGAGAACAAATGCAGCCTGGTCCCACGTTGCAGCTGTTGCTTCTATACGATATCCAAAGTCCCATCGCGGAGGCGGAGGGGGAGGCGGAGGCGGGAGGGGCGGAGGCGAGCAGAGGCCACGAGGGGGAGGGGGAGGCGGAGGGTGGAATGCGGAGGCGGAGGCAGAGGGGTCTCGCGACTCAGCCACTGCGACCGGCCTTCCGCTTTTCACCGGCTGTTTCTGGAGCCGACGATGACGAAAGTGAAGAACAAAAGCGAAGAACGAAGGATGAGAGGAGAGAGGGAAGCTTTCTGGGAAGGAGAAGAGTCCAAAATAAAAAACATTCAAACTTACGTGAAATATGAGAGAGACGGAGAAGGGAAGATTGAGAACAGTGCAATTAATGGGCGCATTAATTGCGTTGCCTGCTTTTGCTCACACCTCCTATAGGCGCAGAGGAGAGAGAGTCAACTCCTAGGATGCTAGAGGAGACAGAGTCCCAAAATATAGCCTCTTTTTTTTATTTCAGGCTAGAGCCACAGATCCCCCTATCAATGATTCACATGAGTTTATGCCCGTCACGTGAACACATGACGTGACGTGCATAAATCACTGAATATTTTCTCCTGCTGTAAGTTAACGAATTTGGTGGTTTCTTCTTCTTTTAGTAATCTGCGGTTTCTTTATTTATGTTTGGCAATTCGAAGTTTTGGCGTCTGTGTATGTAACTGGTGTGCTGTCATCTTCCATCGATGTTGACTTTTCCTTTAATGTATATACACAAACGCTGCAAATAGAGCAGGGTCCAAGTATTCTTGATTTGGTCCTACATAACGCATTTTCTTCCAACCTCAGTCTTTTTTGAGATTTTGCATACTTATTCATGTATAACTTCTGCACTAGTGTGCACTGTGCAGGGATGTGTTTTGTACATCGATGCGGTCCTTGTTCCTAAAATTGTTGATCGCAATTTAGTGCGGGAGGACGGATGATCTCGTAGATAGGACTAACGCTTCTCTCCTGACGCCTCATGCTTTAGATAGGTGGGAAACGAGGTTGGAAGAACTTTTCCGGGGGCGTCCATTTGATGTGCTTGATGCTGCTTTATCAGACACAGTTGCCAAATTCCCGATCAACATTCAAGTTTTGGATGCCCTTCGAGAGATCTTTTGTTGATGAATCATGTCTAAGCATTTCATAACTTGCTTCGTATTGGGGTGTCTCTAGAATCGAAAATTCCATAGGAAGTCCTAAACCTTATGCACCAACTGCAATTGAGACCGAAACTTTTCAATGGGTTTAATCAAGTCCTAAACATTTTCTTTAAAAATGCAAGCAAGTCTTTTCGATGAATAATACTTCAAATTCCCTAAGTGTCACTCAAAAGGTACTTATGCGGCATCCCTAAATTATGCTTTTCAATACTATTGGAGTAGTCATTTGCATTTTTTGATAAATATTGAGGACTTAATTGAACCAATTGAAATATTTAAGATCCGATTGCACTTTTTGGTGAAGGTAAGAATTTGATCGAACCAATTGAAACAATTACAACTCAATTGCATTCTTTACATAAGGCTTAGGACTCGAGGTGCAATTTTTCTCGCAATTCTCTCGTCTCCAAGTGAACTCTTCAAATATCTCTCCGTGATCTGCCGATTAGTATATGGCTTTGGAGGAGTTTCAGTGTACAGTTATATGTGGAACATCTTAGGCATATCAACTCGTTCGGCTTGTGTAAAGTAGTGTCAAGGAGGCATGCCGTTGTGGCCTTTGTGTTTCTGAAACTCGGACACATGGTTTTGCTTCTGCTGTTGCGGCCATTTAAAGACATGATTGAAGGGATGAGGATGGACCTCAGGAAGTCACGATACGAGAACTCTGACGAGCTATACCACTAGTGCTATCATATGGCGTATAAAACCGTGGGTTTCATGAGCGTTCCAGTCATGGGAATCGCACCCGACTCCCGGGCAACGGCGGAGAGTATCTATCATGCAGCGTTGGCCTTGGGAACAGCTAATCAGCTGACCAACATTCTCAGGGATGTTGGCGAAGAGTATGTTCAGGCCCATCCTACTTCATATGCTTCTTGCATGTTTTGCTGAAGTTGTCAAGGATGTCTTGGTGTGAACTAAAACTATGTTTTTACCAGGGGCAATAAGAATCTCATAACGAGGACAGGTAAGGGAAAGGTCCCCTGCTTAATTTGAGTATTCGGGTCTGTCGTGAGTAACTAAGAAATGAAACACAGCACAACCTGATGACAATTTAACATATGCGAAAAGTTGCAGTAACATTGGTAAACCATAGTTTTTGCACCGAGCTCATTTGCGCCGCCCTTCTTCGATCCCCTCGCAGCACAACATATCTAAGCCTGCTGCGTTTGTCTACGGCCGAAGAATGGATTCTCCCTCTTTCTCTCTAAATGTTCAAAACCCTCTAGTTGGTTTGGCGATTGTCCACCGTAAGCATATTACCGTCACGATCTCCTGACGACAGGGTCGTCTTTCGATATACGTCCGATAATTTCCAGCGCAAGAAGAGGAAGGATTTATCTGCCACAAGACGAGTTAGCCCAGGCGGGGCTTTTGGACGACGACGTACTCGTGGGGAAGGTCACGGATAAATGGAGGTACTTCACGAAGAATCAGATCAGGCGGGCGAGGATGTTCTACGAAGAGGCCGAGAAAGGAGTTGCCGAGCTGAACGCGGCGAGCGGATGGCCGGTCAGCCACCCAAACCTTTTCACTAATCGAAATAAGCCGAAGCCATATCACCATAAATGGCTGGTTGTGTGTCCCTGCAAGTTGATTTTCTTTCATTTCGTTTGGTAATGCAGGTGTGGGCATCTTTGTTGCTGTACTGGCTGATCCTGGACGAGATCGAAGCCAACGACTACAACAACTTCACAAGGAAGGCCTACGTGAGCAAGGTCAAGAAACTTGCTTCTCTGCTCATTGCCTCTGCTAAATCTCTCGTCGCCCCGGCCCGGACATCACCATCTCCTCTTATCAGGGAGTAATTTGGTACACTAAATTGGTTTATTAAATAATGTCGAAGAATGTGATTGGTGTCCTAAATTTTCTTTTTGAAAAAGGAAAAAACGTAAATAAACACAAAAATAGCAAAGCCGAAGCAAACGTGTACTTTCTAGCAAGTTCCACGATCTATCGAGGCACGGTTGCGGAGATCGTAACCTGTCGGAACACGTTGCTTTTGATCGCGAGTCCGCGACACAAAAAAGTTTAAAAATTTTATGATCGACGCTCGTAATTTACTGCCATGGGAGGATTGACATCCGGTCTTCTTCTGCCCCCTTTTCAAGCCATGAACAACCAAAATTGGAAGGAGACCTTCCAACTCCCAACCGTCCAGACGTTCGCTCTTTCCGCGTAGCTCCCTATCTTCGGTAGAACACCTCGTTCCACATGTCTCGCCTCAGTCTCCAACAAAAGAGAGAAAAGTCGTCCGATGGTACCGTGGGGTCATGAGTCATGATGATGAACATATTGGGTACCTCGAGGCTGTGTTTGATCGTCTGGATTTCTAAACAGGATAAGATTGGATATGATAGGAGATTTCATATCCTGTTCACTATTTGATGGACTACGGATTTAAAGTCGGATATGATAATTTACATTATTTTTTTTTACTATTCACAAGTCCGAAGGAGTTGGTGAAGAAAAAAAAATCGAAAATTTTTTTTGGTGAAAGTGCACAAAGTGTGAGAATAAAGATGACGGCGAGTGGAGTGTAGAGTTTTTTAAAAAATAGGCATTAGAAATCTTATCCAAAAATCCTATCCCCTCTCTTTGGATTTTTTTATCCGAGTTATATCCAGTTTATATCCGACTTTATCATATCCTGGACCATCACCGAATACAGAATAGGATAAAACATGTCATATTTTAGCTTTTATACTATTGACCAAACGCAGCCCGTGTGATACGAGATCAGCAGAGAAATAAGTCCATTCTTCGCGCGCCACGTGTCCCTCGCGGGCCCACCTGCCCAGAAAAGGGCTCCTCTGCGCTTGCTTTCCTTCTCCCGTTTTTCGCCGCCACCATGGCCATGGAGCTTGAGCTTTGAGCTTGAGCCCAACATCTCGGCCTCCATTGCCACGTAGCTCGAGCTCGCGGTTGCGATCATGTTCGAGCTTCAAGCTCGCGGCCATGGCCGGTCATGGCCGCTCGAGTTTCGAACCCCGTCGATAGCCGCTAGATCTAGAGACTTATGGTCAAGGATTCTCAATCCGGAGTCTCGTGGCCACGGACGCTTGATTTGAAAACTTGCAACGGCCATGGACGCGGAGCTCGAACTTGAGCTAACGGCCATAGCCAAGAAGGAAACTGCGGTGAAGAGAGGGGAGAGAGGAGAGAGAGAGAGAGGAGAAAAAGCAAGCACAGAAGAGAGAGAGTTTTCTTTGGCAGGTGGGCCCGTTCGTGAGTGACCCGTGACGCACGAAGGATGGACTTATTTTTTTTGCTGACCTGAAATCACTGGGTATCCAATATTTTCTCGATTGTTTTTGTCGGTCCAATAATTTAATGGTCCCGTTTCAACCAGCTTAGCATCGGGGAATCTATTTCCAGATATGGCGTCTTTCAAATTTTAGTGATCGGCGAGTCATACCAGAAAGAGCTTTTTTTTTTTAAGTTAATACCACGAAATATCATAAATTAATATATTTATATTAAATTTAATCCTTATTAGTTTTTATTTAATTTAATTATCAAATTATTAAGTTGGATGACACGTGATAGCTGACGGGTATACCGGTTTGTGACTTTTCATGGTATTAATCCAATTTAACTGAAATTAACGAAGGGTAAATTGATGGTAAATTTATCATAAATGTACTAGTTCTGAATTTTTGATGGTCAACAAATCAGTTTGTGGTAAATTTGTTACAGACGTATCGATTTTGGGGTTTTTCGTGGTATTAACCCTCGTAGAAACTCTCGGTAAAAGGTTTTTATGATCTTGTCCTCCTGTTCTACTTTGGCAAAGACAGTTCAGTTATATTAGTTTCATTACCGACGTGGTCGATGTTATCGATTCTAATGGAACGCGCCAGCTTTCATTTGTTACCGATTCGGTTTAGCCAACAATTCGTCCATTCTGACTTACTTCTCTCGCTCTTTTTTCCTCAATCAAACCACTTTTTCATGACAAAGAGGAAAGTTAGGGTGCGTTTGGTAACGTTTCTATTTCTGGGAACAATTTCTTTTCAGAAATAGTTTTTTCTATTTCTATTTCCTGGAAGAGTTTCTGAGCAAAATAATGTGTTTGGTAACTGCACAAAATTTCTATTTCTAGAACAGAAATGCGTTTGGTAACTGCATAAAATTTCTATTCCCAATTTTTTGAATTCAAATCTATATCTTTTATTTAATTATAAGTGCAAGTTATAAGTGAAAAAAAATCAATAAGCATGATTTATTGGTTTGTCTAATCCTTTTTAGGGGTTTAAAACCCCTTTTAATCCCTAAACTAAGGAATCTTCAAAAATACTACTTGGGCACCTCAAAAATTTAAATTTCATTCAAAGTGGGTGGCCACAGGTATTCTAAGCCATTATGTGAATTTTTTTTATATTTTTTGTGGTAAAATTTATTAAAATTTTTTACTTTTCCCTAAATCTGTTTCTTTTTATTTTTCCGAAAATTTTTTATGAAATTTTTTTAATTTCGGAATTTTGCAAATATTTAAGGGTTTTCTGAGTTTTTCTGATTTTTATGGATCTTCTGAGAATTTTTTTGATTTATATGAATTTTGGGAATTTTTAATTTTCTAATTTTTTATGGGATTTTTCTGAAATTTTTCTAATTTTTATGAATTTTCGGAATTTTTTAATTTATTCTAATCCATTATGTGAATTTTTTATTTTTTATTTTTTTGGGGAAAATTTTATTAAAACTTTTTACTTTCCCGAAATTTGTCTCTTTTTATTTTCGAGAAAGCTTTTTATGAATTTTTTAAATTTTTTAAATTTCGGAATTTTACAAATTTTTATGGGTTTTCTGAGTTTTTCTGATTTTTATGGATTTTCTGAGAATTTTTCTGATTTTTATGAATTTTTGGAATTTTTGGAATTTTTTTATAATTTAATTAATTTTTAAATTTTTTTATTATTTCTGCCAAGAATGGATCAGACCGGTGCTTTGAGACGGTTTGCAGACGACGGAGGATGGAGGAGGAGCTGAGGTTGTGGCTTGAGGACCGGACCTTTCTATTTCTATTTCTATTTCTAGGAATAAAGAAGTAGATTTTTTCTACTTCTTATTTCTGCTCCAAATCTATTTCTTGGCCACTTTTCTATTCCAGGAAATAGAAAAATAAAATGCGTTACCAAACGGATTTCTGTTCTTTTTTTGTTCCAGGGAACAGAAAAACAGAAAAATAGAGAAACAGAAGTGTTACCAAACGCGCCCTTAATCAGATCCCACCAACAACGTACAAAATCGCTCGATCGAGATTATATGTACATATTGAATGCCTGATCTTATGGGAACTCGCAGGGTTTTACATGACCTTCAAGTAACCAGGTCTCCGAGCTCCTATCCCTATATTGAAAAGGAAAATTAATGGTTGTGCAGCCACACTAACCAACATAGAGGAGGTCATCCAAGGCCAATGAGGTTTTTGAACAACTTCAGCATGGAGGATGAGGAAGGACTTAATTTTTTTTAAAAAAATTAGAATATACATCGTCTGTGTACAGAAAATTCTAAATCTTTGTCGGGTACGTATGAATTTAGTAGCTCGTATCTAGAAAAACATTGCGACTCACGTGGATTTCATTATAAAAAGCACAACTTTGTATATTTTAGCACACTATTTATTCTGAGTCAATCTAATAATTTTTTTGCCCATTTTGTCATGATCATTCTCCGACAAATTAAAATATGTTAAAAAGAAGAAGAAGAAGAGGAAGACTCATTTACACGATAAGAACAATGTCGAACATATTAAGATTCGTTTGTAAAATCGATAGACTAAACGATGTGAGAGACTTCTACTGAATGTCGGATTTGATCCACTCATTTTAAACGTCTATTGCAGTTTGCCTCTCTGATGGATAGATTTTGTAAACTTAATCAATCTTAGGGCGTGTTACTCCACGAATTAGTTTTCCAAACTTTCACGCGTTTAATTTACTAGAAATGATCGGTCAAAGGAAAATCATTTACAGTCAAAGAAATTATGCATTCTTAAAGCTGAAAAAATGGATTTTTCCGAACCTGATTAGGGAATATATTTTCCTAAAAAAGGATTTCTTGAAAAGCATTTTTCTTTATCACTATATTTTCGCCAAACCAATCACACTCTTAATTATTTCAAGCATCTAACAAGCAAGAGGCTTAATAAGTTCTCAAGTGAAGTCCACGAGAGCTTTTCCCAAGACAATCAAAGAAGGGTCAGCAGCTTCTTCCACGAGGGCCGGCTCGAAATGTCCTCCCACCAAGCGTTCACGAACTTCCTCTCTTTGACCAAGTGGCCGAGCCCGGCGTCCTCCGTGAGGGACCGGATCGCGGGCAAGTGGCTGAGGTCGGCCAGCGAGAAGAAGTCGCCGGCCAAGTACTTGCTCTTGGACAGCCTCTGCTCGTATATGTCCATCACCTTCTCGAGCTTCTGCTCACTGCTGTGGACCAACGCCAGGTCGCCGCGCAGGCCCTTGTGCGGCGATATCACCAGATGGAACGCAAGGTTGAAGGCCAGGTCATTGAAGTTGTGCGCCTCCACCTCGAGCCACTGGTCCACCACTGCCCGCTCCTCCGGGGTCGCACCCAAAAGGTCAGCCCCCCGGCCAGCGTACTTGGTTGCGTAGTACCTTATTATCGCCCTCGACTCTGCACAATCGCAGACATGACCTAATCATTGTCTATACTCATTTCAGTTCGAGAAGTATGGAAGCATATGGGTTGCAAGCATTTCTTTGTCCATTTTTCCTCGATCGAAGGTACGAGTTGTTGACACATGATCTTACCGAAAAGCCTGAAATCGCCATCCTCCACCGCCGGAACTTGACCAAAAGGCTAACGAAAAAGAACAAATGTTTTGTCAGCCAAAATATGTGAAAGAATCTCCAGAATAATACAAAAGAGAGAAGACAGAACTCCCCTAGCCCCGATAGGAATGTGGTCTCTAGAACAAGGCATGTCACTTATGTGAAGTAGTGATTCTGCTCTTGGGACCTGTCTTTTATGGTTCTATCTCACTCCGTTCATCCATGTTTTTTTACTACAAGTTTATTATTATCCCCCACTTCTTTACTCCGTTCCTTCAAGTAATAATGGAACGAATGTGCCTTAAGTAGTTTCATTTGATTGCCAAGCCGAAACTGACAAACATGTCCTAGCCTTTTTGGGGAGAGACGTGTCGAGTAAATTACGAGTATTTTAATGTGCTCCTGATTCGATACTAGCCAATGTACCTGTCGTTGGAGGAACTCGGGCTTCTTCTGCTCCCCGGCATCGAGATCGACGTGCACGATCTCAAACTCCACCTCCTTCTCCAAAAGGCACGCCATCACCCTCTGCGGGCAAGCCGCTCTGGTCGAGCCATACACCTTGACCACCATATCTATATCTCTGCCACCTCCTCGAACCTGCGCGGTATCGATTTGCACGACGAAGCTCTCTGTCTAGAGATACCTGCAAGTCGTTGGTGTTCCGTCGTAGAACGGTGTCAGTTTATATAGCAGAAACCGCGGAGCTTTCGTTTTCATGAGCACGACAACTTGAACGTGATATTATGGCCATCTGTTCGTGGGCTTTTCTTCAAGAGCGGGGGTTGTCACATGCTACCATCCAAGACTGTTGGTTAACCTCGGGCTTTTTGACTTATTGGCCGAATTGGGACTTCTGGGCTACCTGTCGTTTCGATGATCTCAGATCACATTCATCCGATCTCTCCGTGACCATGCATGGTGAGCCGACACACTACTTACCCCATACAATGCAAAAAGGCCGACACGCTAAGATGCTCTCGTCCTATGATCAGCGGCCCCCTACTCTGAGATCTGAATCTCTGATATGGACCGCGCCCGTCTGCAATTTTATATACTTCGGCGTTATGCAAGTATGCATTTGAACGGTGGATAAGGGTGCGTTTGTTTCAACGAAAGTATTTTCTGGGAGTCCGTTTTTCGGACTTTCACCTGTTTAGTTTACCGAAAGTGATTAGTCAACTGAAAATACTTTCCGATCAAGGAAAATATTCACGTATAAAATTAGGAAAGTAAATTCCCTAATCTAAGAAGGTGAAAACACTTTTCAGAATTGCATTCCTTTACTTTTTTAATATTTTATTCTTTTCATTCATTTTTTTTGGTTCGTTTTTTCTTTTTTATTTTTAAAAATAAAAATATTTAAAAATTTTGAATTTTTTTTTTGCCTGAGATAAAATCATGGAATTGAAATCATTTTCCAAATGAGATCTAAATACCAGAAAATATTTTCGATCACATATTACCAAATAAAGGAAAACTAACTATTTTCCTGGAAACTGATTTTCCAAAAAATATTTTCTAAAAATGTTATATTTTCCGTAAAACAAACGTACTTTAAGTTTAGGGAAATGAAAATGTTGCATGTGAAAAGACGTTCTTGATGGAAAGTAAATCAAAGAATGTCACGATTGATTCACTCATCCCCCGTCACTTTGTTTTAGAGAGAACATTGATTCACGACACGCGATTCCAGCTTAGTGAACAAAAAACCAGTTAATGCATGACGTTCAGCTTAAGTTATATATCAGAGTTTGAGCCTCAACGTGAGGGGAAAAAAAATCTCAAGACCTTGACATTACGTGCATAAAATTTTAGTTGCACGATATGAAAGTTCGGTTCAAATAGTATCTCGCTTAGGCTATCGATGGGTTGAGGATTTGATTGCGTTTTTACCTAGTTCGTGAGATTAGTATGGTAGTTCAATGAACTCGCGTAGACATACCTAAAGCAGACTTGTTCATCACTAAAAATAAACCAGGACATTCAAACAAATGCTGGGGAGAGAGAGAGAGAGAGGAAGTCGTGGACTGAAACCTCATCGCACAGGTCTGAGGACTCAAGATTAATATCGATAAGGCAATGGGTCTCGTGTCATTGTCCAAGATTGAGAAAATGTTGCCAATATCAACGACGGCCAATGCTGCCCAAACGTTTTCATTGACGATGAAACTTTCTTTCGTCGACTCATTTTCGTGGGCAATGCAAATGGTAACTTCTAGGAAAATACCTTTCGATTCGTTTGAATTTTCCTCGAAACAAACGCGTTATCGGGCAAATTGAGCCTAAGAAAAGGACCTGCTGTAGTGAGGCCCGAACCCTGCATGAAGGTGTCCTCTGGCCCATTTGGGCCAAAACTTATAAGGATTCGTCCGAGAATGTAAGAGATGTGCTGGGACTATGATCCTCCAATGAAATTGTTGGGCCAATCTCGTAGGTCCAAAACTGGAATAGCTGCTCCTTTCCCAACTTTTTTTTGTTTTTTCAATGAGAGCTAACATATGTGTTTTGAATTTAGCGGTCGACATAGGTTCGATTCTTCACACCACCAATTGCAAGCGATTCTATACACGTCACCCGTATGAATTCAAATCCATGAGATCCAGTTGGGTAATTCGTGTATTTTGAGATTTTCTTATCTAAAAATATGATTTTTTTTCCTCTTACCATAAATGAGAGAGGCCTTTTAATTGTGATTCCTCACTAAGTCGACCTTACCAATCCACCCATTAATACAACGAGGGTCTTGATAACGATGCTCCGACATATTAGTTGAATATATTCCATCCCATATATGACTAGATCCATCCAATTTTCACAAAAAAAAAATAAGGAAGAAGAAGCAAAATTGCCCTCTATCATTCGATTGCAATTTAAAGTAGTGGGCCCAAATTTATTTACTTTCCTAGTTTTTTTTTTCTATTTCTATGTTCGATCTAGTTGACATAAATAAGAATTTTCACATGTTTTGTTCTATTTATTGTGAGTATCATGTGTAAACTAAAAAGTATTATAAAAAATTATCCACGTCAGTACCAGCCATTTTACGTGGCACTGCTAGCGTTCATGTCAGCAATTTCCAATCAAAATTAATCGGAATAACTACATTGGCAAATCGTAAAAATATTACTAAAGTAGCTAAATTGAAAGGTTTAGAACTGAATTGGCATAAGTGCGATAAATTTACGACTTTTTTTTTTTGGAAATTTCCCCTATTAAAGACACTAATCTTTTTTGTTTATTGTTAGATTTTACTTTCGTAGAAATGAGTGTTGTCCTAGAAACCAGTTCTTTTTTGTGTTGCCGAGAAATCTACGTCTCAATTGTCCAGTAAAATCTAGAAAAAGTTTAAGATAGACACTTTTTTAAAACAATTGCTTATTTATAAACTTTTACTTTGGTTGTGCATATCACCATCAATTTAAATTGAAATTGATTGATGGAGGACAAATTTGTCTTCATGTAGAAAATGGAATGGATTAGTTATACGGGGCGGAAATAGTGCTTATCAAAAATGAGAATATTCACTTTTTTATAACATTAAATATGCACATCACAAGGGTAATCAGTGCATTCAAATTGAATTATTTGCTTACTCAATTGCTTAACAAGAGCCGCCTTAGAGCAATTTCTTAATAAAAATTCATAAAACAAAAATACCCATCTCAAGCTGGCCACCCTTACCACATGGGAAGGAAAAGGTGGGGAGTTCGAATCCCCACCTTCTTAGAGAGGGGGCTGGGAGTGGACGCGTCTAGTTTCAAGTGTGGGGCTCGACTTTCACGCTTTGCAAAAAAATAAGATAAGAGTCGGAGAGTGAATTGAGATTGAGTCAGAGTAGGACGAGACAAAAAGCAAAAAAAAAAAAAACGACACCCTGGCCGGACTCTCCAATCGCCTTCCTGAGGCGTTTTGTTTTGAGAAATGAAATTGTACCTAACATCTCACAAAATAATTAAAAGAAAAAACACGGAAAGAGAGGGGAGAAGAAAATAGCGTCTGTTGGAAACTGATGATGAAATCATTGCCCGGAACAAGAGAAACTGTTCATCGACAATGGACAGGGCAATGAGCTAACCCAACGCGAAAGAGAATCGAGGACAACGAAATTCACGGGACGAAAGCAACCCGCCACGCTTTTCTTGCAATTGACCAGACATGCAATGGAGGATCGCTCGGGAATCGAGAGCGATGGCTTGCTTTGAATTCGTATTCCTCCTTCCTGCCACGGGATCCACGTCCGATGACGCACACAAACAAAGGTGCGGAAGACAAACAGCCCCGTCGCCACATCCATATGTCGCCACCACGTTTGGGATTTCTTTTACCTCGAAAGTCGGGCAGGGAAAATTAATCGGAAAAAGTTTTCAATTCACTGCAATTATACCGGTTAAGTCCTTCGTAATTTTTGTTTTTCTAATTGAGTTATAAACTTTTTATATTTTTATTAATTCAGTCTATCTGACTAATTTTAACTGGAAATCGCCAACGTGGCGTCTCCGACTTTAACGTGGACAATTTTTATAGTTTCTTACAAATCTTATCGATTTTATTATTTTTATTTCTCTTTTTTTTTCCTCCCGGTTTATCATTGTGGACCTTGCCCTCGCTAGCGCGGATCAAGCCTCACCAACCATATGCTCGACCCTCGCCAGATCCGGTGAGGGCGAGCCTCACCCATTCGGCCACTAGCGAGGGTCGTCCTCGTTGGTGGCTGCGCGAGGGACGACCTCGCCGGATTTGACGAGGTCGGATCTTGCCCATGGTCGATGAGGTCGACCTCGTCTATCAATGGCGAGGTCGAGCCTCGCTAGCCACAGTGAAAAACAGAAAAAAAAAAGGAAAAAATTGAGAGAAAATAAAATTATAAAAAATTATAAAAATTGGCCATGTCAGCACCGGCGACGCCATGTCATCAAATTTCGATCAAAATTGGCCGGATGAACTGAATTAGCACAAATGCAAAAACTTTAAGACTCAATTGGAAAAAAAAATGTATATAATTGAATTGACTTTTTTTGGTAATTTTCCCAAAATTGGGCCGATTGATTCTCGGATAACCTTGTTTATACAAGAATAACATGGGTGTCGTGCACGGACAGACCCTTTTAACATGTTTATTGCGCGTTCGCACATTTAATTATGCTAGTACACATGTTATTTTATATCAGCACATCGCATTAAGACACATTCGACGCTTTTATATACGCTTTGATGCGTTCTCCCGTGCTCATGCGTTAAGAGCCGGCGTTTTAAAAAACTTGCCATGCCTGATAATTCTTGCTTAATAAACCCCTCACGTCAATCCCGCGAGCCGTGTTCACCCTTCGAAGCGGTGGTACGATTGATGGTGACAATGTGTTTGGGTCGTACTCTAAGTATGACCCGACACGGGGCAATTCCAAACATGAGGATCGTGCGAATCGCAGGCCCCACGGGGAGATGAAGCGCCAGGAGCGCTCGATAGAGATTCATCGGGCGTCCAAAACCCTATTCTTGACCAGGGAACGTGCAAGGAAGAAGAAGACGACAGCGATGGCTATGGCGATGGCGTCGGCGACGGAAGCCCCACGGCACCCAGGGACAGTGTCGTCCATGCAATAAATCCCATGGCCGGGTTCGGCTCAAACTGAAAGAAAGTGGATGGTGGTGGTCAAGATGCAATTCGAAGGGCGGGAGTGTAGTGGCGTGGAATGGTTCGTACGCAGTTCGCGTGATTTGACCAGAGTGGCTGCGTCCCTTCCTTGGAGAGCCACCCATTTCAGTACCTTTTCCCGAATCTCTATAAAGCTGAATTAATTATTTGCCGTCCCTCCCCCCCCCCCCCCCCCCCAACAAAAGATAAAGTTTGGCAACGATTCTTTGAAAAAGGGTCGCAAAACGGTGTTCTCCTGCACTGTCGCTGGGGGGGACGATTCCCGCTAGAATTCAACGAACATTGATGATGAATTTTACCGTTCCTGATAATCATGCTGGACAAGTATGGAGTGAGGAGATCCAAAACACGACGACGTCGATATAACTGATTGTTGCCAATGGGAAAAAAAGGGGGTATAATATGCATTAGGGAGAGATCACGACTTGGACGTTGTAGTTACCACTCGACCCGAGCATTCGGCAAGCAGCCTGATGGCAGTGGGCCCATCGAACCCTGCCGGCTCGAAAGGAGGAACAAACAGGTCTAGGCAAGCCATTTCGTTCTCGCACCGGGTCCGCCCAACTGGGCTCATCCAAAACTTACTCAAGCCGAACCCTTTTTATACGAAAGCTTTATTTACTCCATGGACGGGTTTCGGTAAAGATACATAGGGTAGGTGGTAAGCTCGGTCCTTTTAGATTCGCTCATTGATTAAGTCTAGTCGGCAGATGCTAAACCTTAGGCTAAATTAAAGGTAAAAGTATACTAGAAGTGCCACAATTTGTGTACGGCGATTACTTTGGTGTCAAGTCGAAGGAAAATAAATTACTTTAGTGACTCCAACCGAAATTCCGGCCAAAAAGCTGACCTGTCATTTATATCTTTAAAAAAATGGTCTGACTTGTATACGTGGAAATTATGTGGCTTTTTTTTCGAATTTTTTAACTTTTAGAAAAAAAATAAAAATTAATTTTTTTTAACTTTTATTTAAAAATAATAAAAATTAAATTTTAATTAAATAAAAAAAAAGTTTGCAGCAGCGGCGAGGGAGCCCTCGCCACTACTGCAGGGTTTTTTAAATATATATTTATTTAATATAATTTTAATTTTTTTTTAAAAAAGTACGCGTCAGCGGGCTAAACGGCGTCGTTTTTGGTTTTTAATGCTGACTGGACCTCTCCGACAAGCCGTGGACCTCTCCGATGAGTCGAGTCAGTACCACATCAGATTTCCGACGAGCTACGTCAGCATTGGCACTAAAATGATCGTTTTTCAAAAAAATTGATACCAAAATGATCCGAAAAAAAGTTATGGCACCAAAGTAATCGTCGTACACAAGTTATGACACTTCTAGTGTACTTTTTCCCTAAATTAAATTTTGACTATGTACACGATGGATATATAATCAGGAAATTAGCCATTTGTGTTCCAACTCTTCATTTTAGTGAAAATTACCAAAAAAGTTTTAAATCTATTATACTTGTGTAATGTAGTCCTAAACCTTTCAATTTAGCCAATTTGGTCCAAAACCTTCTTGCGCCTTGGCAATTCAGTTACAAATCTTTCGATGATTGTGCCAAATTAGTCCTAAAACTTTTGATGATTTGTCAATTTAGTCATATCAGCCAATTTTAATCGGAAATCACTAACGTGGTAGACTAGTCAACGCCGGCTGTCCTGCATGGCACAGCCGATGCTGACGTTGAAAATCTTTCAATTTTTTTTTCTAAATTTATTATTATTATTTTCTTTTCTTTTCTTTTTCTTCTTTTCATTCCCTTTTCTTTCTAACCCTGAGCCAGTGTCGTGGCCCTCACCAACCACACGCAAGGGCCACGACCTTGGATTTGGGCGAGGTTCGATGCCCTCATCGTGTTAGGGAAAAAAAGAAAGTAAGAAATAATAATAATAATTTCATAAAAAATTTAGAAAAATAAAAAATTATCCGCATCAGCGCTAGTCGTGCCACGTAGAATGGCTACCAGTGACTAGACCACTATGTTAGCGATTTTTGGCCAAAATTAGCCGGAAGAACTAAATTGGCAAATTATCAAAAGGCTTAGTACTAAATTGACACAATTAAAAGATTTAGGACTTAATTGGCAAATCATCAAAATGTTTAAGATTAAATTGGCCAAATTGAAATATTTAAAATTGAATTGGAATAAGTGCAATATGTTTAGAAATTTTTTGATAATTTTTGTGTTCATTTCCTCCAACCTCCTCTCTGAGTTGAGGAGTGGATTGCACCTAGTCATGCATCTTTTTCATGTACTATCATTGAGAGTTTGTTTTCCATGAATTGAAAATGATCTAGCATTAGGAAGATATATAGTGCACATCAACTTTATAATAAAAGATCCAATCACAGATAGGTTCAACATCACATAGAGCCGTGCATTTATAAATTTGGACCATCAATTGCTGTCTTTTTGATTTCTAGATATGCCTGCTCTAGCAGGTCGTACGTAAATATCTGCTCATTTAGATGGTGTGGTTTCCGAAAGAATAATGGGAATAGGACTTCATTTCACTACAAAAAAAACTAGTTTTTTCCGACAAAATTTTCAACGAAAAATTGAAAAAATTCGTTGGAAAACGAATTTCCAACAAAAAAAAATTCGTTGGTAATAAGTTGTCGGAAATTTTTCCAACGAAAAATTTCAATTTTCTTTGGAAATTTGCGACGAATTTTATTTCGTTGAAAAATTTGTTGGAAAACTCGTAGCTAAATTCGTTGGAAAAATTAAAAAAAAAAATTTGGTCGAAAAATCATGGAAATATTTTTTCCAACGAAATTTTTTTTTTCGAAAAATCGCCCTGGCTTGAAAAATTCATTGGAAATTTCCAACGAATTTTCCCACGAATATAAAAAATACCGAACAATACCGTTTTTTTGTAATTCGTCGCAAAATTCGTTGGAAATTTCCAACGAAAAAAAGTTTGTCGCAAAATTCTTTGGAAATTTCCAACGAATTTTTTTTCGTCGCAAATTTCCAACGAAAAAATTTTTGTTGGAAATTTTCAATGAATTTTGCGACGAATTTTTTTTTGTTGGAAATTTCCAACGAATGGTGCGACGAATTTTTTTTCGTTGGAAATTTCCAACGAATTTTGCGAATAATTTTTTTTGTTGGAAATTTCCAACGAATTTTATTTTTCGTTGGAAAATTTATCGTAAATTTGCGACGAAAATTTTTTCTTCACAAATTTTCGTGACAAAAATTCAATTTTTTTGTAGTGTTTTCGGTAGACTCATTAATCGATGGATGCATGCATTTGCGATACGACTTCCTGATGCGCCACAGAAGAATATGTCATGCCTAACGTGGGTCCCCAAAAACCAAACGGTGGGTGTCGCTCAAAGAGTTTCTAATGCATTGGTTTTTCCAATTATGGAGTATCTTCACAATTTGAGCTCGAGCATCCAGCTCCATTCGATCTTTGGTTGCAACATGCTAAGCCATGGAATCGAACTTGTCCTCGTTCAATACATTTCGAACTGATCTCAAGTAAACATCATCAAAAGCTCGATCGAGCTAGCTTGTTAGACGAACCGTTTTTTCCTAAAAGCTTAAGCTAATAGGATACATGCCAACAATATATTCATAGCCTATGAGCTAATGAAGATTTAATCTAGTACAAAGTTGAGTTAAAGTTAAATATCGAATCGTGTCAATTGAATTACCCCCCACCCATATGCCCAAGCATGAAAGGGGCAATCTTGTAATTTGAGCTGGATGAAAGGAAACTGTAATCACTACTTATATACGTGGTATTCGCCATACTTCACAAGAACATTCTATAATTTCTGTACGAGGGGGAACCCGTTTCCAAGCTGTTATTGCCTTCCCTGAGCTAGGTTCGGGAAAATAGTCCAATAAGTTTTAAACTCATTGCACTTTTGCCAATTCAATTATAAACCTTTTAATTTTATTAATTGAGTCATAAATATTTTCATATTTTACCAATTGAGTCCATTCGGCTAATTTTGTCGAAAATTGATGACGTGGAGTTCGACTATTCTACGTGACTCAGCTAGCGCTGACGTGGATATTTTTAATAATATTTTAATATTTTTTGATTTTTTGATTTTTTCCTTTTCTTCTTCCTTTTTCTCTTTTCTTCTCTTTTGTTTGTTTTATTTACACCACTAGTTGGCAAAGGGCCTCCACGCCCTCACCTAGATCCAAGTGAGGGCCGACACGGCCACAAGCAAGGGCCACGAGCCCCTCGCCTGGTTTGAGTGAGGGTGTCGTAGCCCTTATCGGGCCACACATGAGGGGCATAAGCGAGTGGCGCTAGCAAGGGCATTAGACTCATCATAGCCCTTGCCCTCACCAAATCCAAGCGTCGGCCGAGATGCCTCTCTAGTCAAAGGTGTAAAAAAAAACAAACAAAAGAAAAGAAATAAAAGATTTATAAAATAAAGTAATAAAAATATTAAAGCCTTTGAAAAAATATTAAAATATTATTAAAAATGTCAACGTCATGCCGGCCGTACCACATAGGACGGCTAGCGTTCACTTCATTAATTTTCAGTCAAAATTAGCTAGATGGATTTAACTGGCAACACGTGAAAATGTTTAGAGAAAATTCCAAATAAGGGCTTGAAGTACCCTCATTTTCTCAAATAAGAGCTTAAAGTAGACTTTATATCAAATAAGAACCTAAAGTACTCTTATTTTCTCAAATAAGGATCTGAAGTGGATTTTATTTCAAATAAAGGCACGAAGTGGCTAAATTTATTATAAAAAAGAATAAAGGGCCTGGCTTATTAAATGATAATGGCATTTTCGTCTTTTTACTTTTTTTGAATTTTTTGAATTTTTTTCCGTTCTTTCTTTTTTCCTTTTTCCTTTTTTCTTTCTTTTCTGGTTTTCTCTTTATTCTTCGCCGGTGACCAATCCCGGGAAGGGCTAGGTGACTCTTGCCCAGCCTGATTGATGAGGGCTAGCCTCGCTGACAACAGGCGAGGGACGGCCTCACCTGCGCAAGGCAACCCTCGCCCTGGGCGAGGCTAGTCTCACCTCGGCGAACTCGTCAGCAGTTTGGGCGAGCTTGTTGGCAGTTGCTAAGGGTAGCCTCACCCTTGCCAGATCTAGGCGAGGGCAGCCTCGCCTGTTGCCAACAAGGGTGGCCCTCGCCAAATTGGTTTAGGGTTGTCTTCGCACAGCTCCCCCCTCAGCGGAATAAAGAGAAAACTAGGAAAAGGAAAAAAAAAGTAAAACAAAAACAAAAATAAATGAAAATAACTTAAAATTAAAATGATTTTTTTGAGGAAAATAACCTTGAGTGGCCAAAATATTTTGCCAGTTGATGACCGGCAAGCAACATGCAAGGTTAGGCCCTTATTTGGGACTCTTATGGTCACTTCAGGCCCTTATTTAAAATTCATATGCCACTTCAGACCTTTATTTGACATAAAGTCCACTTCAATCCATTATTTAAGAAAATGATGACACTTCAGGCCCTTATTTGAAATTTTCCCACAGGTTTATGACTTAATTTACAAATTTAAAAGGTTAAAGGCTGAATTGGCAAAAGTGCAATAAGTTTAAAACTTTTTGGATAATTTTTCCAGCAAGTTCTTATGCATAAAATAACCTGTCCACTATTCCCTCTAAGTTTTTTCTTTTCAAAGAGGGGGTTTGCGCATTAATTCGTTATAAAACTCAAGAGTCAAATGGGGAGAAAGGAGCCAATGACGATTCTCCTTTCTAAGCGCAACGGTGGTTGCAATTCCTAATCCTAGGCAAACATTTGGATTGGCTCATTATCACGCCAACCATGTTGCCTATTATTAAATAAAGATACTATATCAAGTTAAGCTCCAAAGGGAGAAACAAGGATACTACAAATGTTAAAAGTTGTGTACGACGCTCATTTTAGTGTCAAAAGTTTCATCCATATCACTTAAGTGTCAAACTTTTTGCAAAACGATCACTTAAGTGCCAACTCCGATTAGTTTGGCCAAAAATCCGACGTAGCATTTTTTATTAGTTTCTGAAGTCGATGTGGCTCGCCGGAAGTTTAGTAAGCATGTACAGTTAGCATGCACGCTTCAAAATGATGTAGTTTAGCTTATTTTCCCCAAATAAGAACCCTAAATCTCCAAATTAAAATAGAAGCACAAATTGAAAACCCTAATCGACAGAATTTACCTTATTTCAGTACCCTCCCAAATTAAGTGTTGAAATTTATAAATGGAGGGCAAGAGCTTCAGTAGTGGCTCAACTTCCTTTTAATGAAGCAAAGAAGGAGGTAAATATAATTGTTATTGTGGATTACCGAGTTCAAGAAAAACATCTTGGACTTGGTTGAATCCCAGGAAAAGATTTCATGGATGCGCTAGATATAAAGAAAGCTCGAAGTGCAAATATTTCAAATGAATCGATGCAAAATTCTCCAGTTGAGCAATGGAGGTGATCTTGAGGCTACTTGAAGGATGGCATCAACCTCCACTTACATTAACGGACGAGTTGGATAATGTGGACTCTATGCAAGCAGAAATGAAGGGCTTAGCATCTCTGCCCAAACATTTGAGGAAGGAAGTTTCAAATATGAAAAAAGAAAGAAAGTGTTATCAAGTGTTGATTGTATTGTCGTTGTCTTGTTTGGTTTATTTTTTGCTCAAATATAAAGTGAGTGTGACGCCCCCTACCCCGGGGTCATTAACGTGACGTCCTATTCATTAATGTCTTTATTTACACACACGCGGAAGCATAGCCGGGACGATCACAACAAAAAGAACAACCAACGGAAATAAGACAAGCATTATGAGCAATTTTATTTTTACGAAACATGCAAACATATTTAAACAAGCTCTTCTCCTGGTCATAGCAAACATCACACATATTCTACAAGCCTATTCCAAAGGCTTTTCTAATTACAGGCCGACGTGACTTGGGCTTTCCTATCCCTACTATGGCTTCTCGCTCCTCGCTTCCTCACCTCCACCCCGGTCCCGTCCGCCTGGCCGTCTCACATCCCACCCGTGGCTTTATCCCGGAGCCGGCCCACCCTGAGGCACCAAGTCCGTTAGGCTCTCATTAAACATCACAAGCATTGTGATTTGGCAGTAGACGTGATCTTCTCTAACATTTATCACGGTGAGTACTTCGACTCTCTGCTCCACGGGATTGCCAACTCGGGTCGGGAGAGATGCCATCCTACGGATTTGAAAAAGGGGAAACAACAGGGGATGAATCGAGGAGACTCAGCAAGTGAAAACACTAATATCAAGCGAGGACGAGACAATCGTCATTTACACAAGTCAATTCTTACCGTACCGGCATCAATGACATTTCAAATAGCAAAGTCATGCTACGAAACCAACAAAATAAACATCAAATGTGCGTATCACACATGAACATCATTAGATGCGAAAGAACGAACAACCATGAAACCAAGAAACAGGCCAACCAACCCATGTTACAACGTATCGTAACTTCCTTTCCCGATATTAGGGAATTCACTTACTCAACGGCAAACAAAACCAGAGAACGGGGTTTGAGATAGGTGAGCTCGGGAAATTTTGGGCTTTCTCCTTGCTTCCTTCTTACTTGGCCGACCAAGACGAGGCCTACCAAGGCCAAACCATGGCTCTTGGATGGGAACAAGTAGGAACACGGGCCGGTTCGGGGTTGGTTCGGGCGTGAGTTTCTCGGCCAAAGTGAGAAAACAAGAACAAGGGAAGAAGAAGAAGATGTTGGCGTGAGATTGGAGGATGGCGTGAGAGAGGAGGAGAGGGGGGGAACTTCACGTGAGGCTTCTTGCTTCCTTATAGACAAATAGGCTTGGAGAAGAAGCCAAGTATTAATGTGCACAATAGTCAAAAGTCATGATGGCTTGTATTTAATGCCATTAAAAGCTATTAATGGACTAAAATGATGAAGATGCTAACATTATCTGTTCCTCATTGGTTCTTCTCTCTCTCTCTCTCTCTCTCTCTCTCTCTCCCCTCACGGCTACTCCCTCTCTTTCTTTCTCTTTGGCCGAATGGCCATTCCCACGGCTCCCTATCTATCATACTCCCAACTTGGTCATCACTCAAGGGCATTAAGGCATGTCATCATGATGAGGCTTAAGTCATGGCTTAGGTCATTTGGGGCATGAGGTCATTGCTTACCTCACATGGCCATTAAGAACATAAGCCAAAAGCCATGATGAAGGTGATAAGCTTGGACCAATAAATATGACTTCCACAAAAAGATTTAACCCATGACTTGGTTAATTTCGTTTTCCCCTGGAATGACCTCCAATCAAAGCATAAAATATCTCATTTGAAAGCTCAGAACATATATTTTAAGTTACCAGAAGATATCGAGTCAAAATTCCCACATTCTCATGTAGAAAATACTAAATCTTTGAAATCTGACAAAACCGGATAGTTTTGCACTGTTCACGAAATCGGACTTAAAAATGTAGTAAATGAACTCCGAAAATTCTCAAATTCGGATATGTCATAAAAAGCCCTTAATAAAAAATTTTCATGCAGAACACAAAATCTAATTCTCTCTGTAAGCACCATTTTCAGTCATTCAAAAATAGACTAAAAACAGTTCGCTGGAACAGAATATTTACTTCTCAAAATAAGCTCTGTCTAAAATCCAAATCATCTCAGAAAATTCCCAAATTTACACACGTTATAGAAAAGGAAGTTCTCAACAACTTTTATGAGGGAAACTTTTCCAAAATCATCCCAGAAAAGCTTGTAGAAAATCAAGACAGTATGAACATCACTGAAATACTCATTCTGGGCAGTTTCACATGGTCCGAAAATCAGGCCATCGTACCACTCATATCAATTCAAAAATTCTGAAATTAAAGTATGTAAAACTTCATGATGTTTGGAACAACTTTCAAGAAGAAAGCATTTGAAAATTCAGACCACAAAAGTCTCCCCAAAAATAGCAAAACGAAGGGGTACCAAGGATCCGAAATACGATTTTCCAAAACAAGAGTAAAAATTTTAGTTCCGATTGGAAAACCATCAAACTTAAACCATAGACATTTCTCAGAGACTGAAATTGAGGATGTGACAGTGAATGATTAGAAGAAATATCTTAGTCTACCATAATTGTGTAGATCAATGGATTATATACTTGTATTGTGTAATTTATAATAATATTTGAGTTGTAGGTTTTCTGCAATTTTTGTTTGTAACAATCTACGGTGGAAATGGAAGATTGGAATTCATTGGTTGTGAGCACTTGTAAGTTTCCTTGATTAGTTGTTTATTGTCAATCTTAGTTTGCTGGTAAAGTTTGCTGGTCTGCTGCAAAATTTTTCCAAACACTAGTCGAAATAGGGAGTGAACAAGTTGTCGAGTGATCATTTCAATACCATAAGTTGTAACTAGTGATAATATGAGTATCAAGTTTTTTGAAAGTGATCACTTAAGTGCTAATCGTGGTTCAAAAGTGATCACTTGTGCTGCACAAGTTTAAAAAAATGGTTAAGTTGGTTTCACTTTTTTTTTTCACTTGTAATGCACCACAATATACTAAATGCATTGTGCTCGGCCATCGATGTACTTGACCACTCTTGTCCACAATCCTCGAGCTTGTCCCCCGTGCACTAGCACAATACAAATCACTAGACACACATATATGAAAACACTGGACGATGTAAGGAACTGGTGCATTTTGTGCACCACTAGTCTTTGTTGGAGTGCACTAGTACTTACGGGTACAAGAACAAGGCACATGTTATGCTTGCACCGACACATGTTGTGCTTGCACCAGCACACTCGACCACCAAAATAACTAGCACTACTAACACCACTCTCAGCTACTAGCACCAACACCACCATCAACACCATCAGCGTCACACTCGGCCACCAGCACCAACACTACCACACCACCAAGCTATTGGTGCAAGCATAATACTCTGCACCAGCACGTGCTAAAGCATTTTGTGCTTACACCAATACCACCAGCACATAATTGCACTAGTACATAGCTGGTGCACAAGATGCACCAGCACCCTGAACTGCACTAGTATAGTTGGTGCATCTTATGCTTGCACCGGTGCACACAATTGCTGGCGCCCACAAATGCAACAACACCTCCAAATGAACTAGCACACACAACTTCCATCAGCAACAAAACAGCATCAGTCTCATCACAACCTTGCACCAGCAACAGAACATAACAACCATTTGCATACCAACCAAAACCAAGAAAAAAAATGAGAACTGACAAAAACATCATTGCCATTGACATTGAACTGATTGTTACAAAAAAAATAAATCTCTCACTTTACTTCCCCAATCAGTCAAGATTTCCCTCCAACCTAACATGTCAAAACAAACCCAAACAAAAACAATGGTAGAAACCCGCAAAAAAAAAAAAACAATAGCAGCAACTTCCATTAGTCAATTTGCACAATGTCCCCAGTTCCTTTTCCTTTTTACACTTTTTACTTGATTCATAATCCTTGCACTCTTTTTAGCTGGACGTGTAAGTTTTTTAACTGGTCTTCCTGTCTCATATACTTTCTTCTTAACAACAACCATTTTCTTTCTACCACGTGTCATGTGATGAGAACTATCCATAGGATCATTTTTCATACCAACTTCAATCGGTTCAAATGGAATTGGTGCTTCGTTCTTTGTTGGTGGCTATTTTGGAGCTATAACCAATGTCTTCTTCTTTAGAGTACTCTTATTTGGCTTTGGCACAGCCCTTGACTCTTCAGTTGGGCCACCTTAAGAGATAAGAACTTCTAAACTTCTTCCATGCCACAACAATATAACTATATTATCATTAATAGATGAAATACAAATACCATAATATAAATTAAATGGCAAAAGTACACCACAAGTGCCATAACTTGTGTACGGCGATCACTTTGGTGCCATAACTTTCTTTCGGATCACTTTGGTGCCAAAATCGGAGAAAAAAGATCACTTTAGTGCCAATTTGGCTGGAAATCCGACGTGGCATTTTTTATTAATTTTTGACGCCGATGTGGCTCGCCGGAGGCTGAGTCAACGTGTACAATCAGCATTTTTTATTTTAAATGAATTTTTTCAACGTGTACAGTCAGCATTTTTAATTTTAAATATTTTTTTCTTTTTTTTATTTTTTTTTCCCCTCACCGGCCGGTTGCCGGTGGCCGATCGGCCACCGGCGAAGCCCGAGAAGGGCTAGGCGAGGGCGGCCTTACCCATGGTCGGCGAGGGGCGGCCAACCCTCGTCGGCGACGGACGAGGCCGGCCCTCGCCGGCCCAGGCGAGGGTCGCCCTCTCCAGATCCGGCGAGGGTGACCCTCGCCGGCGTCGGGCGACCCTCGCCGGCCCAGGCGAGGGCTGCCCTCGCTCGACGCCGGCGAGGGTCGCCCACACCCGACTCAGGCGAAGGCGACCCTCGCCGGCCCAGGCGAGGGCCGGATCTGGAGAGGGCGACCCTAGCCTCGGCCGGCGAGGGCCAGCCTCGGCCGACGAGGGCCAGCCTCGCCCAACGCCGGTGAGGGTCGCCCTCGCCGGATCTGGCGAGGGCGACCCTCGCCTGGGTTGGCGAGGGCTAGCCTCGCCCATCGCCGGCGAGGGTCGGCCGCCCCTCGCCGGCCATGGGCAAGGTTGCCCTCGCCCAGCCCTTCTCGGGCTTCGCCGGTGGCTGGTCGACCACCGGCAACCGGCCGGTGAGGGGAGAAAAAAAAAAGAAAAGAAAAAGAAAAAAATATTTAAAATTAAAAATGCTGACTGTACACGTTGAAAAAATTTATTTAAAATAAAAAATGCTGACTGTACACGCTGACTCAGCCTCCGGCGAGCCACATCGGCGTAAAAAATTAATAAAAAATGCCACGTCAGATTTCCGGCCAAATTGACACTAAAGTGATCTTTTTTCTCCGATTTTGGTACCAAAGTGATCCGAAAAAAAGTTATGACACCAAAGTGATCGCCGTACACAAGTTATGGCACTTGTGGTGTACTTTTGCCTAAATTAAATGCATAAGTCCTACAAAACTTACATTCAAAATAGTCATTCAAATACGTTTGTATGTGTAAAGGCCATAACCACATTGCCTTATCATTTTCCCAAGAACTCATCTTATTCGCTGTGGTGCCTCAGTTTCAGCAACTTACGGGGGAGTAACCTATGCAACCTGTGTAACCTCTGCAACTGGTCCAATTCGTTGTCTTCTCACCTGAGAAAGACATAAAAAAAATTAAATTTAAACCAATAAAATAACACAAAAAAAAACATAATCATGTACAACTTACTGGATATTTTTTTATTTGTTCAACAGTCGACTCGATGGTTGTTGCTCCTATCCTACTTGCAATAGTCCCTACACTTGACCCCACAGTAGGGCCTTTTGTTGGTCCTTCAGCTAGCAGTGCGCCTAACCCCATAGTAGGTTTTTTCTGTTGGCCCTTTAGCTGGCTTTGCACTTGACCTCATAGGCGGGCTTTCTATTGGGCCTTCAGCTACCCCGTACCTAACCCCACGGTAGGCTTTTTCTGTTGGCCCTTTAGCTGGCCTTGCACCTGACCCCATAGGAGAGCCTTCTATTGGGCCTTCAGCTGCCCTGCACCTAACCTTGCATGAAACTTTGTTGTCCCTTCAGCTAGCCTACAAGAGGCCTATCTATTGGTCTTACATCAGCCCCTGCAATTTATTGTTCTTGATATTGCTTCTTCAATGCACATAATTTCTTATTGTGCCCTTCCATGTGGCAATAGGAGCACCTCATATTTGCCCCTATCTTGACTATCCTCCGACTTAAGATCTCCCCATCTTGTATTTTCTGTCTCCTTCTTGGCCTTTCTATTTGCTTCTTTAGTGGCAAAGGTATAAAGGCTTCATGATTCGTTGGCTCCCAAACTTTGCTACTTCTAATAGGCTGCATTATGAATTGGTACGAAATAAGGTATGTGCTTTTCTAATATTAACCATCTAGGTAATCCTCTAAGTTTTGTCACTTCATTTGAATAGCACAAATGGCATAGGCACAAAGAATTTCAATTAGTTGCCAGACTTGACATGAACACTTTTTCCTCTCTAGGTGGACGACATACTTATTATTATTATTCATTATCTTATAGCCACTGTCTTCATTCCAAATTGGATGGTAAAACCTTTTAGCGCCCAGGTTCTCATCCAATCTCTTCGCAATCCTAGAACCGCATTCTTTAGTCCATTTTGCAGCCTCATCTCTTTATCTATGCAGCCTAGTCATGACCATAACGCGAATGTCTTCAATCATGCTGATAATTGATTTACACATTGTCACCATTATTCTTCCATTAAAAGCTTCACGAAGGTTGTTGTTAATGATATCGTATTTGAATTCCTTGCTAAAGAATGCCCTACAATAATGCTTAGCTTCTGTTTGGAAGAGTGCTTCGAAACCTTCCTTTGTTAGTTGCAACAATCCCTATTCGGCTAATCTAAAATCAGCCACTCTTTGCTATTTACCAAAATTGCTTCTATAGCTTATACCCTTTATAGTTATTTGTCTAATTTGCGCATATGTGCCTCGCACACATTTTATGCTCGGTATATGGCATCAACTCAGCCAAAGTAGGAGCATGTCCCCGCAAAAATTCAAATCAACGAATACCTTTTGTTGGTCGCTCACCCATTATCAATCTCAAGGTTAGCCATTAAATTTTTCAGAAACCATGATCAGGTGTCCTCGTTCTCAATCTTTACAATAGCCCAAGCTATTGAAAACATTTGATTATTGGCGTTTCTTCCTATAGCAGCCAACAACTCTCCCTCACATCCCTTTAGAAAACAACCATCCAATCCTACAACTTTTCTACAATCAGCCAAAAATTCCCATTTGCATGCATCAAAACATACATAAAATCAAACAAATTTAGGCCCATAGTCAGCTAGTGGCCAATCAACAACCTCTACATATATTCGACTAGATGGGTTTTGAAGCATGCATTCAAAAGCATAATTCCAAACTTAGGCGTATTCTTCCTTGTACCGACCCATTAGTATTTTCATCACCCTTTGCTTCACTCTTTTGCATTGATTTCTTGACACATTAACTCCCATCTGCTCCTTCATTAACTGCTAAAATTAAGGACTCTTGATCTCGGGCATCGCCTTGATAGTATTAAAGAATTGTCTCGACAACCATGCACTTGTTACTCTTTTATAGTCAAACATGATAGAACAACTATATTTCTCCTGGAAATACATAATTTGGAATGACCCCTTCCTATTCAACACGCCATAAATTCCTTCGTATTTCTAATAAATTCAATGCTCCTTCGTTCAGTAATGGAGTTCTTCACAATAGCTTCTTTAAATTATTTAGCATCATTAAATGTCATGCCTATAGACAAAATGAGTTTGGCAATAGTCGAATCATAGCAAGAAAACTTACTACTCCTTCTAAGCACAAGTACATCATCATCCTAAAGCTCATTCTCAAAACTAACACTTTCATTATCCTTATCTTCAACCTCATCACTTTTATTATCTCCAGCTCCTTCATCTCTATTTATTGACTCAGATTCACACGTTTCTCTAAATGCTACAATTTTATTTCTCACAAATTCCCTTTGCTTTTGTCTTGACTGTGCAAGTTCATCATTATCTTCATCACTTGGAAAATTCACATTTGCCAAACCTTCATCATCTTCGTCACTCGATTGAGTGACTTCTAATCTAATCCAATCAATTCTTGATCAATTAATGTAGACTCATCCCTCTCCTCCCACACTTGTCTCTCCTGTTGCCCTTCGTCTAACGTAGACTCATTCCCGACCTGATTACTCGCTTGAATGTGACCTCCTACTTCTCTTATTTCAGTACTCTCATCATCTTTATCATCCTCATCATCAGTATAATACTCAACATACATCTTAGCTTCCTCACCGTAAATATAATGGTAAATGATATCTTTAATACCATTATCATTACTAAACTATCAGAAACTATCCTTCAACTCTTTCACAGGAACATAATAATGCCATTTTTGCACTTTGCATGGTAAATAATGCACTATATCTCTCATGAATTCATTGTATGATAGCTTTCTAATATCGACGAAGATAGTACCTTCATTTTCGCCATAGGCACAAAACGATGTCGTTTCATTTATTGGAGCCATGTCGAACAGAAAAACGATCTCGTTTTTTACATCCACATGGACTCTATTTTTAAAAAACATGCCATGTCACCTTTTTCTTTTGATTGTAAATGCCATATATTAATTTTGATCGGAATTTCTCGTTGTTGGCACTTAAGTAATCGTTTTTTAAAAAGTTTGGCACTTAAGTGATCTAGCAGAAACTTTTTACATTAATGTGAGCGCCGTACATAACTTTTGACACCTGTAGTGTCCTTGTTCCTCCAAAGGGACGTTGGGTTAAGTTAGGGTTAGCTAATTGGCAAACCCTTCTAAGCTTCAACATCGATGACCCAAGACGCGTACCCCGTCATAAAGTTGCTGAAATCTTGGATTTCCATTGTCAGAAAGGGAGAGCAACATGCTTTACATAGTCAACAATTTTGTTGACATGCATGTTTCGGGCATTATGTAGATCATCTGGGGTTATATTGTGCATGGAGATTGATGGAGAGCATTTTGAGAGAGAATGATGTTCTAACATCCGTGGAACCTAAGTTCCTCATAACCTAGAAGCAGAATCGGGTATGATGCTTAGGAAAAAGTGGTTGCGTTGTGTGTTGCACTTGCATCTATGATATTTTGGTGAATATCCAAGCATTTGTGGATGGCAAATGTTGAGCTCAACAACTTAAAAAAATCTAATGTCAGCTTGAGAAAGAGAGCTTATAAGCAGTGTCTAGATAAGGTCCTTTTACCTGAAGGTCTCGTTTATTCTTATAAGATTATTCCCAGAGAAAATTATCCAGAAAGTAATAAACTTATTGTATAGTAGCCAATTCAGTTCTAAACCTTTTAATTGTTCTAATTTAGTCGTAACATTTAACTATGATATTCTGAATTGCGGCCCATTTTTGGGATTTATAAAATGTGTAATTCGTCAATGTGCTTATAGTAAAATCTCGCCCGGGAACTGATCACTCTTGATTATTATTTTTAAAGTTGAGATTTTACTAGAATCACACTCGATCGAATTTGGCGGTTATTTAAAGCCCAAACTTTGGTATTGAATTTCTCGGAGTTCCGAGACGAATTTAATTAAACAGTGTCAATATTATTGTGGCCAGCCTTAATGTTGCCCAGGATATGCGAAAAGTGAAATTTTGACCGGATGCAGATTTGGATTGGTAGACCTCTCTCGTAGTGTGTTTTAGTTATTTTCTTTTGGCCCTTTTTCCTAATTATTAATTAGGATTTTCGAGGATCGTTGGATCGTTTTCAGCTTTGAATCGTGGCTATCGGATCGCACTTGAGTGCGATATTTGACTTTCTCTCTCTCTCTCTCTCTCCTTTTCCTCGCCGGTCTCCCCCGTGTGTCTGACCTCCCCCACCCACTCCCACCAACCCATCATTTCCTCCCTTTTTCTTTTTCTTTTTCTTCTTTTTCTTTTCTTTTCTCTTCTTCTTCTCTTCTGCTCCCCCGCATGCGTCCGCTTCACCTCCATCGCTCGCCGTCGTTGCCCGTCGCGCTCGACGCTGTCCAGTCGCGCCGTGGTCGCCCCAGCCGTCGCCACCGTTGTCCCCACAGCCGAGACACCAATATCAACCGCCATTCAGCCCTTGAACAACCCTCGAGCAGCCATCGACTAGCCACTTACAGCCGCTCCTCCTTCGTGCCGTTTGCCACCGTCACGCTCGCCGAGCGTCCGCCGCTGTCCAAGCCGCCCAGCTGCTGCCACTAGCCGCCATTGCCACTGAGAACCAGCCTCGAGCAGCCCCGACCAGCCACCACAGAGGCTGTCTCCCCTCATCGCGCCCGTTCACCGCTTGCCGGAGCGATCCGAGGACACCGCAGACCGCCCTCACCACCGTCGTCGTCCTTGCGGTAACCCTGTTATTAGCTGAGTAAGTTAACCCCTAATCCCTTATTTAGGGTGTTAAACTTGCTTAAGGTAATTTAATTTATGTTTAGATTAGATTAATTATGGGTTAGTGGTTATTTAAGTACAATTTAGTGGATAAGTTATCGATAGAAATGGTGATAGGATATCGGTGATGGAATGATAGGCTATTATTGGGTTTGCGATAAGCTATCGCGAATTTATTGATAAGTTATCAATTATTTTATTATTATTGATTAGTTTATTAAATATATTAATTTTCGGAATTAAATATTAGTATTTTATTATAAAAATATTTATTAATAAAATATTGGATTTCCGAAAATTAAATATTAATAATTTCGAATGATTTTTAATATTGAATTGTGATTGTTTTATGCACAAATTAGGATGCCAATGTTGGATTTCTCCATATAAGTTGGCATATATGGAAAATGATTTGAATGATTATGATTTGAGAAAATATTTTGAATTTTTGAAAACAAATTATTTTCGGATATTATCAAATAATTAATTTTCGAATTTATTTATTATTATTTCGAAAAATCTTTAATCTCAAATTATAATTTCTAGCTTGAATGGTGGCGATTATACCGTGAATTGTCGTATTAAATTAATTATATGACAAATTATTTTGAACGGAAGTTTTCAAGGAAAACTTATGAGATTTTTGGAATTAAATTATTTTTATTGTTATGCCAAGAAATGATAGTGATGCTTTGTGATTGATTAACGTGTTTGGTATCGACGCTTACAAGAATTGATTGACTGTTGCATTTGTGACCATTTGGTATTATTGTATGACATTGATGAGAGGACGATTCATGTACACATGGGCTAATTGAAAAGATAATAATTGGTCGGAATGCTTGTGTGCTTGTGTGGTCACACGTTGGAGCCGTCTTGCTGTAAATCGCTTGACGATGCTTGGTTTATCGAGGTCTTTCTGTAGATCGCTTGACAATACTCGATTTATCAAATGCTTGGAGATTATTTGGATTGCCGATACTCCGGATGCCTTCTTGCGGCCCGAGGCCGGACTCAATACTCCTTGCAGGATACCATCTTACTGTAGATCGTTCAATGTTGCCATATTGGAATGCCGTCTTACTGTAGATCGTTTGATGTAGCTGTGCCTGACAGGGTGGGACGGAGCCCGGTTATGCCGAAAGACTACCATCTTGCTGCAGATTGCTTGATGTGTAGTGGCCCCAAGGGGGCGTAATAACTGGAATACGTGCGATGCATAATGCCTGATTATGTGATAGAAACGGTTAGGCATGGTATGGGACGTGCCCAAGTGCATTCTATCTTATTATCGAGACACGCGCGCCTGTGATGCATTGATATATGGGGAAATCTATATAAATGCTTCGCAGTATGTGACATGTTCATTTCATCGATGAGTGTACCAAGGCGAGGTAAGGATGCATGTGGTTGTTTAATAACGTTGCTATTGATATTGTATTGCCTGGTTAGGGACCCCCGTGCGAGTTGGCCTTCTAAACGAAGCTTAGGCAGTTAACTTATTGATATTTTATCTCATTTGTTATTGTTAAACCTTTTTCAGGATCTTAGCATGTCGTTGCTTCCTATGCGGTTTGGAGTACCGTAGTTTCTTATTGGTCCTTGAGGGTTAGGCTTGGAAGCTGATTTTTGGATGAAGTAGATTAACCCTAACCTTTGGTTTTTTGCTGGCTTTTTTTGGTAATGCCCGAAGTGGGCTTGTAAGTATGTTCCCAAGGATTAATTAAGTGAAAATCAAAATAACGTTGTTTGACTGTTGTGATTTATTTTCCTAGCTATCCCTATTTATTGTTGTTGTCCGGGGATTATTGTGATCGTTTCCGCATTCGTAATTTAAAGATAAAAAGAAAAGGGTCGGCAACGAGTCTTGGGTCGTCGCATCATAATGACCTTAGCGGGATGTTTCATGTCTGTAAAGTTCGGGGCGTGACATTAATGATTTATCAATTTAGCCCTAAACATTTCAATTGTGTTAATTTAGTCCTAAATATTTAGATAATTTGCCAATTTAATTCTTTAGGCCAAAATCGCTAACGTGACTATCTAATCAACGTCCACTGTCCTACATGACATGGCCAGTGCTAATGTGTATGATTTTTTCATTTTTTTTAAAAATTTTCTGAATTTTTTCCTTTTCTTTTTCTTTTTTCCCTTTTCCCTCCATTAACCATTGTTGGGCCCTTAGCGAGGGTCGACGAGCCCTCATCGGTGGCCAATGACTGTCACTAGCCATCTACAAGGCCTAGTAATGGCTAGCGGAGGGAAAAGGGAAACCAAAAAAAAGAAAAGGAAAAAAATTTAAAAAAATTGTCTGCATTGATTAAATTAACAAATCGTCAAAATGTTTAGAACTTCATTGACACAATTAAAAGATTTATGACTAATTTAGTAGTCGTACAATAGATTTAGGATTTTTGGATAATTTCCCATTATTTTCACGACTTCGATGTGTCAATCAGTCATGTCCGATTACACAAACAAATGTAGACATGCTGAGTCATAAAACTATTTGATAAAGAATATTCACTTCTCAATTGGGAATCCATCACATCTAATAGTACAAGAGAACAAGCATTGCATTTCTTGATTCAACCAAAACCGACCTGCCTATCTAGAAAATATGTTTTCTGAATTATTTCACGGTTTCAGGGTAATAGGAAACACACACGAGCTTAGTGATCGACGGGAGAATTATTTGATGTTCCTACTCTACGAGTTTGTGCGAGCATTAGCTGATGGATGAACTGGTATAAATACACATTGCAAATGCAAATGGACTAAGTATAAACTAGGGTTTGGCATTATACACAAGCATATGCAAATGCTGATCGGTTGAACTCGAGAGAGGCAGACGACACGACAGCATGGCCTTGGCTGTGACAAGACTTGGGAATTATGCGAGATTGAAAAGAACAGAAACATAAGATGGTGAAAGAGATTTTTTTTTTTGGTAAGGCAAAGAGATTTTTTTTATTTGATGCCTAAAGACAAGAAATGGCAATTCAATAAAGTTGTGGTGGAGAGCGAAGTATGTATATAGCTAAATCCGAATCTGACATTTGATGCGATCCCGAAAGCTATAAGGGGCCCTACAATAGAGAAACGAATATAGGTTATGCGCTATCCCCTATCACAGAAACCATATTGAGCACTTTATCAGGAAGTGCACTCTGGAAAAATGATGCGACCAAGCACTCCGCTTCAGTGGACATTCTTTTCGATTTTTCATGCTCGGTGAAGCCGGGAATGATCAGTGTAACAATCATTAATGAGTTCGACCTCGCAATTTGAGAGTAGCCCCATGCATTGCTTTTTCTCAGTATCTTCCAAGAGTATGAAAGCATAAGGCTTTTACATAACGAATGTATTCCTTATTTTAAAGTGTCGATACCCGCATGCCCTACCTCCTAATTCTACCAAAATCTTTTTTTTTCCTGGGTGGAGGGAATACTTTCTCTTAGCTTTAAATCATTTGGATCCCAAAATCCGAATGAGGTATAGGATGAAATCTTTTAAGGAGTTGCTTAGATCCAAAAGCCAAGAATGATCAGTGATAATCATTAATGAGCTGGACCTCGCAATTTGAGAGGAGCCCCATGTGTTGCTTTTTCTTGGTATCTTCCAAAGTGTTCAAGTGCTCGGGTTTCACATAATGGATTCTATGTCTAAATTACAATTTCTTTTATGTACAATTACTTTTGAGGGTCAACCACCGCTCCGTTGGTGGAGCCAATTCGTTTGATTCGAGTAGACTAAATGATGTGTATATTTATGAAAATTGATTTAACCATAGTTTGGATTAGATTATCTGAGAGAGAGAGAGAGAGAGAGAGAGAGAGAGAGAGAGAGAGAGAGAGAGAGAACTTGTCCATAACTATGAACAAAACAAAGGAGATAGCCAGGGAAGTTCAAGGGGGAGAGATTGAGTGTTGTTTACAGTCTCTACTAGCACCAAGAACAGGGAGAGCATTTCTTGATACACAGCACAAGTTGACGATAGACTTTCTCAATATAACGCAGGTGATATCCAAATAATGCTTGGAAAGAGCTCTTGCAAGTTCTATTCTAACATACATAAACTCATCATGTACGTGGGGTCTCAAATTAAAATGTGAATGTGTGTGCACGCACGAAACTGCAAATTATCAATTGATTGTTTCGTCTCACGTGTCCACCTCTACCGACCAAACCCTAGTTTTCTTCTTCTTGTTTTAGTTAAAGTTAAAATCATTTCTTAACTTCCTTTTGTATGCCAATTGAGAGTAACATCCAAATCCAAGAAAGCGTCAAGCATCTATCCAATAAAACAAAAACCATTGCTAGAGTCCCACTACTTCATTACCTTTCTTCTATCGTTTTGATTGGTTACCAAAACCACAACACTTTTGCTCTCATCATACCGCTATCCATAACCTTTTCTTTTCCCCCTCTTTTTCAGTCCGCCACTCCCAATTATAATTATTTTCTCACAGTTTGAGATTTGTCATCTCCCTTAATTTTATACGATACACAGCCCGAGTACTTTTTATACACAACCGACCTTTATAACTATGGTTTAAATAAGTGGTGACGCACAGGAATTGAGTTAGAAAGTAAACACAGGCTATGTACTTACAGTTCTTTATTTTTTTACAAATGTATAGTTTCAGAAAAGTCATTTAAGGCATCTACAACAAAACATGCATCTAACGTAGTAGGTCATGATATTGGATTCTTACTATTTTCATTTGAATGAGTTGCCATGAATATGATGAATCCATTATCAATGCATATAATCTCCATTTTGGAAAGCAAGGTGCACTGTTCATTTGACAAGCTACATTTTTGAAATGCAAGGTGCACTGTTCATGTGCATTGCTCATCTTCTCGAGGAACCAAACCGGAGACCGATGACAGTCGCCTGAAGGGTTGGGCCACCGCTGCTTGGGGGTTGGGTGATCCCCAAGCGACAGTCGCCGGAGGTTAGCTGACCCGTAGATGGGGTTGGCCGAACCCATGCAACCCAAGCGACACCTAGGTCAGGCAACCTCAGGCCGCCTAGCGTGAGGTTGCGCGACCCAAGCAAGCGTTTGCTTGGGTCGTGCGACCCCAGGTAGCAGTCGCCGTGGCGCCGCGACCCGAGCGACCTCAGGCGAGGCTGGTTGGCGGCCAGATCTGTCTGTTGGCAGTTGGCTAGCGGCCAGATCTAGCCGACGGAAGCTGGCTGGTGGTTGTTTTGGCCTGTCTGTGGTGTCTGAGTTCTTTGTTGATTTTTTTTTAAAAAAAATTAGCAAAAGTCTTTTATAAAATTAGTTTTTACTAAACGGTATTTAGATCAAAGTTGTTTTCAAAAGTGATTTTAAAATACACATTACCAAAAACTACTTGTATTTTGAAAAACCCTTTTAACTTAAAGGCATTTGCATTTTGCCAAAAGCATTCCCCCAAAGTAGAACCAAATAGGCCCATAAGCAAGTTTTTAAAAGGCTTCATCTCGGGCCTCGTCCAGATCTCGAGATCCTTGGAATGTAAATCTTCAAGTGAGTATTTTCTTTCTCTGGAAAAGACAAAGATACAAGAAAAATTGAGGGGTGCGAGGCGTGTAGGCATTGACATGTTAAAATAATGAACGTATCCGTGGAGCTCGCCACACAGATTGGGGACAAGCCACGGAAGCTCTTGTAGGAGCAAAAACTCCCTTATCTTGATGAGATTATCTCTTAACTAAACACCAAGGATCCAAGAGAAGCCCATTCTTAAACACATATTCTCAAGTCGATTTGTGCTCAGATACAAATTTCATCGGACCCACCTACGTCTTACAGTATTTAAGATGCATCACCGGCCAAAATCTCCCTACCCTCCTGGTGTAAACGAATTCAACGTGTCATCGAGGAGCGAAGGCGATTTATGTTTTTATTCTTGTGGAAAAGGTGGAGGAGCAAATTAAGTTCATGTGCATCACAATAAGGACTGAAACACGCCACAAAATATCAAGCATGGATGACCACATGCGCAGTGTAAATGCACAGTGCAATGTCTCCGGGAGCTGCGAACCTGTCGTTGCTTTGTCGTTTTTTAAACATCCACACTTCCCACGCAAAACCCTCTCTCTTTTGAAAATGATATGCGCGTACGAAGATTACCCTTTGTGACCGACGGAACAAAATCAAAATCAAAGGACATCTCGGTGCACTCTACGTGCAACTTTCCACAAAACACTAATGCGAGTGAATTAAAACTTAATGGCGCGGTCAATCAGATAACCATAATTTTTCCAACATCACCCGGGACAATTGACTCGATGTTCGAACAACCTAACCGGGTTTTAGATGTTTTGCCTCTCGCATGATTCGAATCAAGGTCGGTGGATACTATTAACCCTAGAAATCAACTATTTAAGATGAATTTTCTTGTCAATAGATGCGGATTTTAAGCCAGAGTTAACAATATATCTACCTTCATATGCAAAAAAAAAAAAGGGTAGAAATCCTACTTACATACACAAGGTTCTATTACAATAGAGGAAACAAAATTCCTCTTGAATCTACATGGACTAATTGGACACGATGTGCTGACCAGCGGATCCCTCCATGCTTCTACTAGTCCTTTGTGTCAGTAAAAGTTCACATTTAACTGCTGCTTTCTTTCATTTTGGTCTTAAAGTTTGAATAAGAAATTTGATGAGATAGATTTCTAAGGATTAATAACACATGTAAAACTGCCCGAGTTCATATATTATATGATATTAGAAGATGAAACAACTACGGACCATAATAAAAATCTAAGAAGGAAAGCGAAAGTTATGGAATTTAGAGAACATGCTTCATCTTGAACTTTTGTCTCCTCACGGATTCACGGGGAACCTCTTTTAGGAATAAGCAGTTCAGCGCATTTTGAGGCAGTCACGGTGTTGCTCTTGCGTCACAGCTCAAGAATGAAGTTAAGAGCGTACCTACTTTTGCAAATTGTTTCTTTTTTGTGCAACTTGATCATTTTCGCTACTATAGAAAGGCGGTCAACTTAAACAATCGGTAACCTAATTACAGCTCGACCGCGACGTTGTTTCAATATAAGAGCGAGTCGAGCCGTGGAGTCGTTGGTTATACTATGACCCGATGTGTTGTAACGTCCAAGTCTTGCTATCCTCGCGGTTGAAACCGAACCCTCCAACCTGGGAGGACCACGCGACTCTTTCAGAGTCCACTCTATCTCTTTCTCTGCGTGTGGACTCCGAAAGAACTGAGAAAAAGACTGGGAATTTCCCTGCTTGCTTCTTGTTTCTCCGACTTCCACGAAGACCCACTTGTTGACGAATATGTGTGGACAAGTCGAATGCAATTTTGTAGAATTCTTGCTTTGTTTATTGTGATTCCCGTGCATGGGTGCAGAGGCTTAGCTACCGAGAGGTCAATGAAGTACCCACGAGCCCCACGATGAGGACAGAGATCGCCTACCTGTTCCGCACGATGCTCCTTTCGATGTCTCGACAGACCAAAAACCATCGATGGCAACCTCGTTTTCATGAGTTCATGAATGATGTTTTTCCTCGACATCCGCAACATACAACGCAAGGTAGAACATCCGGGTTTTCCCCATGAGACTTCACGAGACGATAAAGACTCATTTTTCTAGTGTGTCTCGACCCATGTCACATGCGCATATGATAATAAGGTGGATAACTAAATTTTTCAAAAGTTGAATGTTACACGAATATGTAAATCGAGATCTAGACTCGAGGGTCAAGACATCCGAAACGGAGCAGGAGATTCCTATCTGACTCGGTGTTTTTGCAGTTTACAATTTCTCGTATCAAATGCTATTGGTGCAACTCAATTTCTCCGCAAATACCGTTGGTCTATGAGGTCTCTATAAGTCTTTCTTCTTTCTGTTCAACAACTTGCATAGAATTCTTGGCAACAAGTAAGCATTGTTTTCTCCATTCTTGGTCTCCGCACTAGTTCATAACTACGCTACAGTCGTAAATTTTAGAACCGACAACAACTTCCTATGTTTCTTTATGACACTATGGACCCTCATGTTTCCAGTATTGTATTTTCTTTCCGCTACATGAAGCCGATAGGAAGGAGTATAGCCAACTGATTTGATACTGCAGCCTTCCTGGGTATCTTCTGGAGCACCCTTTTGTTTATTTACTCAATTTTCTCCTTTCTTTTTTCCCCTTTTGGCTGCTCGAATCTGGAGAAACTTTTTCGTGATTTGCCGGCCAAGGCTCGCAGCGCCACCAAGAAATAAACTAAAACAAAAGAAAGACCCGATTACTTATTGACCATAAGGGTTACCAAACGAAAGACTTGCTCAAAAGAAAGACAGAGCCTCTCCCACAACACACCCCCCCCCCCCCCCCCCCCCCCCCCGGTTCACATTGCGATGCTATGCGAGTGACCAGCTCGTGTGTGATTCCTCTTCGCGTGTTTTTGTCCGGTAGCTGCGGCTTCGGCTCCTCTCACGTTACCTATGGCGTTTGACTTTCCATTAAGAAGAGCATGCTGTGTCATCTGGATCCCCGAAATGATGTGCCTCCATAGTAACCAGGATTAGAAAATGGAGCACCCACCCAGTACAATGAGAACTGCAGACAGATTCAGGAAAAAGAAAAACTAAAGTTTTCCGATCTCGAATCCCCCTGTTCATTGGAATATCGCGTTCACTCATTTCCCCATCGTCGATTAACAATGCAACAGGATCGCAAGTGGAACGTCAGTGACGTTGTGCTTCCATATGACCAAGTTATGCCAACTTATCTAACCGTGTTCGTTCTGCTCTCTATGTTGCAACCACCGGGTGTGAGCATGATTTAAGTAGATCAGAAGGCCACATAATGAGAAAGAGGAGCATATGAGAGGGGGAAAGACTTGCCCAAGGATGGGCTCAGCTTGCAGCCACAGCACGTGACCGTGATTCTGGCCCTTAATCTGTTTCAAATGCGATGTATCCTAGACGAAGTACACCTAAATGCGTTTTCTTTTTTTTTTTCCTTCGTTTCAATATTGAATAATTCTACATAGCAAGCTTCATTGACACATAACAATATGAGAGTGGAAATAGCAAATGATTATAAAAGGAACCGTGAACTTATAGTTCATGATATCATGTAGAACACCTTTCAAGTCCCATGACCGGTTAAGTTTAGACCTTTGGTATGTACATATGACCCAAACTCGTAGCAGTTTATATGTAATAAAAGTTTAAACAATCCAAGTTGGGTGTCAGGAATTCATATCCCCTCCCCCTTATAAAAAGAAACCATGAGCTCATTGTGCATGATCTCATGTAGGACGCATTTTAAGTCCCATGAACGATTAAGTTTAGGTCTTTGGTCTGTGCATGTGACCCTAACTCTGAGTAGTTTATACGTAATAAAGATTTAAATAATCCAAATTGAGTGTCAGGGATTTCCCCCCGACTCTAGGGGTTTTACGAACCGGATTGACTAGGAGTATCTAGCTAGATCGATCGTCTTCTGGACCTCACGTTAGATCCGTGTGATCAATGTTAATTACAAGTGATGTAAAGATGGTGACGTGTTTTTTACTAGACAATAAAGAAATGAGAGGCGTGGGTTACGGTGGTTGCGCTCGAGTCAAGCAGCCTAAACACGAAGTGTGAAAACTCCCCAAGAAGAAAATTCAGAAAAGGGGGACAAGGTCAACAGCGCTCTTCTTCGTCAAACTCGCAATGTCTCCGCAGCTGCTCCGTTAACTTCCACGATTTTCCCCCACACGCTTATCTCTCTCTCTCTCTCTCTCTCTCTCTCTCTTCCCAAAAGTATGTCTATATAAACTCACCTCCCCCTCTCAAAAACCACACACGCTCTCTCCAATCATCTCTCTCTCTCTCTCTCTCTCTCTCTCTCACACGCTTCAACAATGGATTGTCTCCCAAAATGCGGTGCGAACTTTGTGTCGCTCACCCCCCTCACTTTCCTGAAGAGGGCGGCCTCCGTCTACGCCGATCGCACGTCGGTCGTTTACGAGTCGACCCGCTTCACCTGGGGCCAGACACACGAGCGGTGTCTCCGTCTTGCCTCCTCCCTCCGCTCGCTCAATGTCGTCAAGAACGACGTGGTACGTATACCCTTTCGGATTGATGAAGCGCCTCCTCGTGCTTTCGAAATCGGGAAAAAGATAACATCGCATTTAGCTCGTGAGCTTGTCCTCAGCACGACCACATCAGTAGAACGAGTGACATGAGTGGTTAAATTAGCACATCGTAAACGAGTTTGTTCCAAAGCTCTTTGCAAGCCAGTTTTAGGATAACTTCTTTTTGTCTTTTTTTCTCCTTTTTGGTTCTTGATAAGAGGAAATATGCAACTTTTAAACATAGAACTAGGATGCTGACACGTGGATCTACTTTAGATATTTATTCATAAGCAGATATGACCGCATTGAATAGATTCACTTTACTCTTGATTTAAAAAAAAAGGGGTCTGGAATAAGTCGCTGCATGTCATTATGTGCACATGCAGGTGTCTGTCCTGGCGCCCAACGTACCGGCCATGTACGAGGTCCACTTCGCTGTTCCGATGGCCGGCGCCATCCTCAACACCATCAACACCCGCCTCAACGCTGCCAACATCGCCACCATCCTCGTCCATTCCAGCGCCAAGGTCTTCCTCGTCGACTGCGAGTTCCTGCCGCTTGCCCGTGAGGCCCTCGCGATCCTCACCGCCACTGGTTCCCGTGCCAGCCCCCTCGTCGTCGTCGTCGACGACCTCAACTCGCCTACCGGGGCCCAGCTCGGGGAGCTGGAGTACGAGGAGCTGGTCCGGCGGGGCGACCCAGCCTATGTTCCGGAGGAGGTCCGAGACGAATGGGACCCAATCGCCCTGAACTACACGTCCGGGACAACCTCGGCGCCCAAGGGGGTGGTGTACAGCCACCGGGGCGCGTACCTGAGCACACTCAGCCTGATCCTCGGGTGGGAGATGCGGAGCGAACCGGTGTATCTCTGGTCGCTGCCGATGTTCCACTGCAATGGGTGGACCTTCACGTGGGGTATTGCTGCCCGTGGCGGCACCAATGTGTGCCTCCGGAACGCCACCGCACCCAACATGTACCGGAACATCGCGGCGGAAGGTGTCACGCACATGTGCTGCGCCCCCATCATCTTCAACATCCTCCTGGAGGCCAAGCCCCATGAGCGCCGTGAGATCGCCGCCCCCGTGGAGGTCCTCACCGGTGGTGCCCCCCCGCCGGCGGCGCTGCTCCAGAAGGTGGAGTCGCTCGGGTTCCATGTCACCCACGCGTATGGGCTCACGGAGGCCACCGGACCGGCCCTCGTCTGCGAGTGGCAGGCCAGGTGGAACCGCCTGCCTGCGGCAGAGCAGGCGGAGCTCAAGGCCCGTCAGGGGATCAGCATACTGACGCTTGCCGACGTAGACGTCAAGCACTCGGAGACGATGAGGAGTGTCCCGCGCGACGGGAAGACCATGGGGGAGATCGTCCTCCGCGGGAGCAGCATCATGAAGGGATACTACAAGGACCCAGAGGCAACATCCAAGGCCTTCCGGGACGGGTGGTTTTTCACCGGAGACGTTGGTGTCGTCCACCCGGACGGTTACATGCAGATCAAGGACCGGTCGAAGGACGTGATAATCTCTGGCGGTGAGAACATAAGCAGCGTGGAGGTCGAGAGCGTGCTGTACCGGCACCCCCGGGTCCTGGAGGCAGCGGTGGTGGCGATGCCACACCCGCGGTGGGGGGAGAGCCCGTGCGCCTTCGTCACCGCCAAGAAGAACTCCGCCGGGAAAACGGACGACGTGAAGGAGGCAGAGATCATATCCTATTGCCGGAAGAACCTACCGCACTTCATGGTGCCGAAGAAGGTGGAGTTCATGGCGGAGCTGCCCAAGAATCCCACCGGAAAAGTACTCAAGACTCAGCTGAGGGCTGTGGCGAAGAACTTCGTCGTGTCGGAGAAAAATAACGGCCCTTCCTCGTCCGACAAGAAGACGTCCAAGGAAGTCACGATGACGAATTCGTCGCGATACGATCCCGGGACGCAAGAGCAACAAGTTCTTGCATTGTCTCGCCTTTGAAGGGATATGAGGGAGACGTCGTCGGTTGGTCCTTGCGATGTCGAGTTGAGATTCGAATAAACACATGTACAGAGAAAAGAGAGAAGGGAGGGAGCGAGCGAGCCACAGCTTCTTCATTTTATTTTTCCCTTAGCAGCAATTTGAGTAAGACAAGTGAGTGGTTTTTCTTTCATTTACGTACAATTTACAAGATACCTGTAACCATTGAAGCTTTTCTCGATCGCTATTAATAGAAAAAAACTTTGTTAATCGAGATACTCCAGTTCTAACTCGACCGGCTAAACTTGGTTTTATGCGTCAGATCCAATACACCTAATTCTGAGGCGTTTCTATTTTGCGAAAGACATGTCAGATCCTATCGATTGAAATGCTAAGACGCTCAAACTCGACTTGACAAGCTACTCGAATGGCTCGAACTCGAGCTGTGCTGAAAGTCGGCCGAGTTGATCTTGAATTTCAATGGAGTCGAGCCCGGAACGAACCGTGCGTAACACCACTTAGCCCACGCTCTTGTTATCTACTCCCTCACTATATTCTCAGGTCCTCTCATGTATGCGCACACGTATTCCTTTATTTTATCTGAGCACGACCATTTCTATACTAAGCCAGACTGCAGGGCCGATGCGTATAAAGAAGACCTTCTCCTACCATCAAAGGATGTTTTATAATGACAATCGCTTCCAAAACGAGAATCATTCTCACTGATCTCCATTGTTTATCTGTCTTCTGCTTTTGTGTAGGTAATAAGGTGGGGAAGATATCCCCCACTCCAGGGCCGGAAAACGTAATAGAAAAGTCATAAACTTATTATGCTTATGCCAACTGAGTTCTAAATATTTCAATTGTACCAATTTAGTCCTAAATACTTTCACATTTTGTCAATTGAGTTTATCAAGTCAATTTTGACATGAAATTGTTGACGTGAACGTCAGCTGTCCTACGTCGTATGGCCGGCGCTAATGTGGACATTTTCTTAAAAAAAATTCTGAATTTTTATTACCTTTTTTTTATTTTTATAATAACATTTTTTTGAATTTTTTTGTTATTTTTTATTTTCTTTTTTTTGAACTGAAGGCCAGAACTGGCCATTGGCAAGAGCCAAGACACTCTCACCAGCCACAGGCAAGGGTTGGCACGCCTTAGCTGGATCTTGGCGAAGGGTCACGCGCCCTCACTAGCCAGTCCAAAAATAATAATAAAGAAAATAAAATAAAAAACAAAAAAATCAAAATATAATTTAAAAAAATGTCATCGTCAGCATGGATCACACCACGTAGGATAGACAATATCCATGTAAATGATTTCGAGCCAAAATTGACTAGATGGACTCAAAAAAGCAAAAAAAAAAATAAAAGAAGGAAAAGGAAAAAATAAAAATAAAAATAATTAAAAACTTGATTTTTAAAAAAAATTTTAAAAATAAAAATAAAAGGAAAATAAAAGGAAAATGTGTTATATGAAAGAAAATGAGGTGAAAAAAGATATAGAAAATGTTTTTTTTTGGTAAGGATTTTTTTTTTGGTAAGGGATATAGAAAATGTTTTCTGCTTTCTAAAAAGCGGAAAAAATTTTCCTCATTTTTTAAGGTATTTTTTTCATTGGTGGAAAATATTTTTCATGACTAGTTTATTTTCCATAACAGAGCGCCAGAAAATCCAAAAAAACGTTATCTTATAAGTTATTTTTTTGCAACAAACTGAGCTTAAGTCACCTTTGAACTTCGTAGATAAGTGGTATTATATTCGATACCTCTAATTACCATCACCGAGCGAGGGGATGGGTGATAAAGAAAGCCTTATCCTCGTCATCATTATTGTCATTGCCTATCGGTTATTATGTCAGTCGGAATCAATTATTATTCTTCGAATTTTTCGTAACAAAAGTCCAAATATCTACATTTTTGTGTCATGAATGAGTTCACCGTGCATTGGAAAATGGCATATGGGGCATCACTTTCAAACAATTTAAAAGTTTTCATTTGCAAATCTTTCCGCTGGGGGACATTCCAAGGGTCTACCTCGATCTTCCTCGTGTCCAATTGCGAAATGCAGAACCAATGGCCGACATCATTCTAAAACAAGTAAAGTGAAAGAGGCGTTGAATCGCACTAAAAAAAAAACAGGGGTTGCCAGTTGTGGGGTTGAATTGCACCATGTAACGACATTTGTCACTTTACTTTGTTTATGAGTGGCAAAATCGACCGACCATGAGTAGACGCAACAGCCCACGACAAAAGAGATGAATCCGGGCAAAAGTATACTAAGGGCGTAAATGATAAATTTTCACTTCTCCGGCTTTATTTCTAGCTAAAAATAGAAAAATTTATTTATATTTCCCGAACGAGTTTCTGTGTAAAAAATAGCGTTTGATAACAGCACAAAATTTCTGTACTTGAAATAAAAATTTATTTAGTAGATTATTCTCAAATTTCTATTCCCGGCTGGCGGCGAGGGCGAGTAATATAAGAGAGTTGTTATTTTTGTTTCTATTCCAAAAATGAGAAGTTGGAAATTTTAACTTCTCATTTCTATTCCAAATCTATTTTTTGGCTAAAAATTTGCCTCGAAAATAGAAAAATAAAATTATTTTACCAAATAGATTTTTGTTCCAAACCTGTTCTCAGGAACAAAAAAATAAAATGGTTATCATTCGCACCTTAAAAGTGCCAAAAATTTTATGTGGCACTCACTTTAGTGTCACTGTTAAAAAAAACATCATTTAAGTGCCAAATTCGAATTGGATCGTCGGAAATCCAACATGATCATATTTTATTACTTTCTCCAACTGACGTGACTTGTTGGCCTGCCCAATCAGCATATAGAGCCTTAAAAGATATTGTCTATAACGTTTGCCCCAAAATATAAACCCTAAATCACAGATCGAAAGAAATCCCCCATTTTAAAACCCTAAATCGCCAATTCAATGAAACTCCCAAATCTCCGGCGAGGAGACGCGGATCAGATTTGAGTATGGAGATCACAGGAGCAACATTGTGGACTGGAATCGTTGAAGGAGGTAGTGTTGACCGGGGATCGAGCACTTTAGCAATGGTGACCAAGAAATAGGGGAAACGAGTGAACGAGAGAGGAATCACTCCGAGAGAGGAAGTTCATGCTCAACTCTTTGTGCGTATAAGGGCGTGAATAAAATCATTTCTCTTCCCCGACCCCATTTCTCTTTTTCGGACGAGTTTATGAGGAAAAAGTAACGTTTGATAGTAATACAAATTTTTTATTCCCATAATAAAAATTCAAATTTCTGTTCCTGTCGGCCGGTGAGCGGCGGAGGCGGATGGCCGGCGGGTGGACGACGGATGGTCGGTGAGCGGCAGCAGGCGGTGGCGGCTGGCCAACGAGTGGCGACAGTGGGCGGCGGTGGCGAACGGTTGGTGGGCGGCGAAGGCCAGCGGCGAGTGGGCGGCAGAGGGCGGCAAGGGTGAGCAACAAAAGAGAGTTGTTAATTCTGTTTCTGTTCCAGAAATAGAAAAGTAGAAAATTTTAACTTCTTATTTTTGTTCCATATTTATTTCCGGACCAAAATTTATCCCACGAATAGAAAAATGAAATTATTTTACCAAACCGATTTCTATTTCAAACTTGTTTTAGAGAACAAAAAAACAGAAAAAAAAATAGGCAAATATAATGATTATTATTCGCGCCCTAAATGTGCTATGTTATGTGGTATAACCTATGGCGGTCGGCAATGGAGGATGAGCGGCGGCTACTGGTGATTAGAGATGGTGCGACTGAGAAGGGTTGAAGATGGAGAAGCCTCTGGAAATCGATTCTTCCGAAAGAGATTTTTCTGGCCATACAAAAATTTTCAAGTCCTTCCGTACCGATACTCTGTTTTCTTGCTCTAAACATGTGAGAGTTGTTGTGGCCGGTGATGGGTGGATCGACGGTGGCTGTTGGCGAAACGAGAGTGACGGAGAAGGAAATCAAATGGTGGATTGACGTCGTTTTTGCTCCTGGGAGTTGCGTGATGTTGTTTTAGGCAGGCCAGTCACGTCGGCTCATGTGACGCCGTTTTGCACGTCCATGTGGGACTAGATTTTTAATAAAAATATACGAACTCATATCAAAATTTTAATTATAATTAGGGGTGAGCATGATGGACCGTCCAAATCGGGACCGGACCGGACCTAATCGGACCAGCCGGTTTAGTCCGGTTCTCGAGAGTATCGGTCCAGTTCCCGATTTCTAAAAGTGGAACCGGTTTCCGGGCGATCCGATTCCCAATCTAGGGTGGGAACCGAACCGGACCGATAAATATATATATTTACTTTTAAAATTTTTTGAAGAAAAAAGAAAGCCTAATCTATTTCCTCTTGCCTTTACCAATTTTTTTAAGGATTGGTTCCATTGGAAAATGGAATTGGTTCCATTTGAAAATAGAAAAATAAATACATTTATTTATTTAAAATAGAAAGCCTAATTTAAAAGTACGTGATCGGTTTCATTGAAACCAGACCGGACCATTGGTCCCGTCCGGTCCACGATCCTAGGACTAGCCGGTCCAGTCCTCGATCCTAGAAAATGGGAACCGGTCCTCCCAATCCGGTTCCCGGTTCTTTGGTGGGATCGGATCGGACCGGGAAACGCTCACCCCTAATTATAACAGTCACGTAATCATTTTGGCCGGAATTTCTCGACAGAGGCACTTAAGTGATTGTTTTTTTTTTCTAATTTGGTACTTAAGTGAGCCAGTGAAAACTTTTGGCACTAAAGTACGTTTTGTACTGAACTTTTTACATTTCTAGTGTCATTTTGCCGATATATCCGCATTGGATATTACACTAAAATATATATAAAAGCCCGGATGAAAAATTTGAAAATATTAATTTAACAGGGACAAAGAAATTAACAAAAATGAGAAACTACGAGGACAATAGAAAATTGCAACTTATTAAAAGCATAAATTTTGAATTGATATAGAACAATATCAGATGTGAAAAGATTGACCAATCCCGAATAAACGGACAATTAAAGTCTAATGAGAGTCGGTCTACACATGGCACACAGATCCATCCTGAATTAGGAGGGATTATTAACCGCATAAGCTTGATTAGGGACCCGGGGAGAAGTCTCGATTTTCAGTAATTTTGTTTATACGATAATGTGGCATTACATGCACAGTATAAATAGTTGATGTGCGAAACCTTAGGGAGTGTTAGACGCAACCTAATACGGCTCGTGTTCAAATCATTTGATCCGCCGTAACGGAATTCTGGCTCGCCACGTTTCGGTGGCCTGAAAGCTCCGGAGTGCAACAGATGATATCGATGTCGTTGTCTTGCTGTCAACATTATTGAACAGTTTTGTTTTATCACACGTACCGTGGTCGCAGCCTGTATAATTGGTCCCAGAAGGGCGGAAAACATCCGTATTACATAAATTTTGACAGAAATTGTCTAATCGATGTGATGGCGTACGGTACTGTACTGTCATCATGGATTATACAAGGAAAGTTGTCGACGATTCGGGTTGGATCGAGTATCCGCCCGTCCTGAACCGACCCGAACATGAAGATCGTATGTCCCTTGTGATGCTACCGTGGAGAGCCAGAATCGATAAACGGGTCGGATCGGTTCGGCTCGGTCGCGGCTTCGTTTCTTTTTCTCTGTTCTTGCCCACTTCACAGATAGTGGACGGTGATTCAACCCCCAATGATCATGGCAGATGAACAAGCCCTTATCCAATTACCGCCAGTGCGCTGACGAATCATGTAGCTTCAAATCGATTGGGGGCGACGTTGAGTTGCTTCTCTTTCGAGCGGCAGCATCGCGCACGCAATCATGCAGAATAAAGGCGGAATCTTTGATGTCGGGGTCAGATATTGGTGATAAGAAACGGGCCAGAGGCGAGGGCGACGTTTGCTGCAGATGCAGACGCATGATGATCGCCCTCCGCAGTGAGTCGAGACAGGTATTGTCGGAGAAATATATGATTTGTCTCGAGATCCCGATTCTAATTATAAGGACTGAGGACTAATTGATTTGGTCAATCGAGATATTATACGAAATTGTATCATGATTATTCCTTTTTTGATTCCCTTTTGTATTATAAATATCAATATGTACATGTACAGAAGATGCAATACGAGAAAACAATTTTCCAATCTCTACATTTTTACATTTTCTGTCAGATATTTTGAGAAATGTTAATGCTAACCAAGATCCGTTGTTCTTTTGTAGGACAGAGATTTTCGAAATGATGGTCCAACGATATTTATGGAGTTCACCATCTGAGTGAGAAAGACTGTGATTTTTATGCGGATGAGTGATTACATTGCTTGGGGAGCCGAATTCTCCTATCAATCAATCTATCCTTCAATGCATAAAAGTAAATTATACGTTGTCAACAAACGGTATTTAGAAAAATCATTGCGTTCCAATATCGAATGCCCATTAAACGAAGTGAGTGCCTCGATGAGCACCAAACTTCAGCCAAGGCATCATCAAAGATGTCGCACATTGCCGCGGATGAACCGGGTTACAGAGGATCCATATTCAAGTTTAGACTCCATTGAAACGTGGAATGACTAAGAAATAACATTGGTGAAGCAATGATCGATCGGATCTAGTCAATGCGACGGTTTTCCTCTACAAATCAATCTGGCAACATACCAAAATACCACCGAAACCGCAGAGCCAATAAATCGCCGAGTCACACGGACTTAATTTTACATCAAATGTAACAGAAAATTTCTCAGTGCAAAACTCTGTGAGCATACAGGCCGCGTACTGTTTCCAAGCGACTCTCACAAAACACAGACCTCTCTCTTACTTCTTTCTTACAGCCAGCAAGGAAGTGGATTCTATGACAGTCTATTTGATACATGTACAGGCAGGAACAGCAGCTAGAAAGTTACCCTTGTACCCAGCAATGCCATCAACTGAGAAATGAACTCCGAGATGACCAGGCCAAGCCACTCCCGCGACCAATTTTCATCGGTGAAGCAAGGACAGATCGGATCAGGTTCTAACCATGTGGCACCTTACAGCACAAGGTTGAGCTTCACAGAAAGATATGCCATACGTTTCTTCCCCTGTAACAAATCATGATAATTATACCCGTTATACCTTTAGTGATCTCAAGATACAATAACAAAAAAATTCAACTTTTAGGATATTTTCATGTCAATTGCTAAAATTCAACAAGGCCACACGTTCCACTTGCTCTCTTTTTATTTCATGCATATCACATTTTATCACCACCAATCTGTTGAACAGCCTTGTAATTTTACAAGTTGATGTAGCAGGTAAGGGACATGTGCATATCCTCGTGACTTTTTCTGATATATTCTAACTTAGTACCAAATTGAAATATGAAACAATCACAGACATCAAGAGTTGCAAATAAATAATGGCCATCACAAGATGTACCTCAAATTTATTATGGATTCTCACTAGACTATCGATTTCATACAGAATCTCCTAAAGCTGCTACCTGATAACATGTTAAACGACAGTTTTGTCCCATTACTAATATCAGGAAACCACCTTGAGAACACCAGCAGCGCATAGAATCTGCTGCCCGTGGCAAATGGAGGCTACTGGCTTCTTGGCCTCCATGAATGCTTACTAGATCAATCACTTCCCATCCAAGGCCGAATATTGTGGTGCACGACCTCCAGGGATGACAAGGACATCATAACTTGAGGCGTCTAAACCTTCAAAGTCAAGCTGTAAGAGTAAAATCATGGCCAAGTTTCTAGCTGTAAGTCTTGTCTACTTCAAAATCATGAACTGCAGTTGGGCAAGTGCCGCCAATCTTCTTCTTGGGGCAGACTGCATCAACATGGCACCCTAGAGCTTGAAGAGACCGAAAAATGGTATATTTACCTCATAATCTTCCATGTAATCCTGTAAAATCAACAATGCGGAAGAGGTTCTATCCAATTTAACTGTATGGTCTAATGACATGTTAAGTGGGAGCAAGCTCAGTAGGAAACAAACCCCCTAAAGTTTAAGCAAAAGCACAACTACTTACAATGTCCTCTTAGCTCCCTTTCAAATAAGGCTTGAATTCAACTATATGAGCATGTAACTCATTGTGCCTATTTAGTCATTCTTTAACTATAAAATGAATTTTATCAGTCAAATAGCTGAAGAATAAAAGAAGTGCTTCAATGAACCATCCATTTTGAATAAGCATGGGTATCGTGTCCCTGACAGTCTTAACCTGGAATTGAATAGATTAACCAGCCACTTAGAACAAGGACAACTAACCCCTGTCAATCATGGAATCGCCTAGAACAGAGCAACAGAATGGCGGTAATTGACCCGCTAATTAAATGGAACTGAAGCGGATTCAACTGACTGCTATCTTAAAATAAATAGTTAACCCTAGGCAAGCTAGCACCAATTCATTGCCAAACATATTACCCTTGGGAAATATTTCACGCGTCATAATTAACAGATTTCTTTGCTTTTCATGATAACTCAAATACCACTGAGGCATCTCTAGCATCAGTTCAGGCAAGGACACCAGTAAATTCAACTAACTATCCATACTTAATGCACCAATATGAGCAGGTCGATAAAACATGTTACAACCTAAAACAACACACTCTGCATTTTAGCCATAACAAACACTCTTGAAAAACCAGAAGCTCTAATTTGGCAGCCAAAAAAAGTGGACCCAAAAGAAAAACAACGGATTAATTTCTTTTAAAAACACTTCTCAGACAGTATTCTCCGAGCACATTCCATACTGAAATGGTAGAGGTTAGGAAGTATCCAGCGATCCATAGCAGAGAAGGAGATATACAGGCCATTGCTACCCAAATGTTCAGTAAAATCTCAACACATACCCCACAGAGAAACAAAATTTGTTTTTCTGACCCAGTATTGCTGCCGCCCAGAGCCTTTACAAAAGACTGGGTGAACTCAGGGTGTCCAGTGTATGCAACCCCAGCCGGTAGATGACCATCATTAATACAGAGTGACATGCTTTAAGGTTCAACCCAGTGAGCACCAGCAGCAATCAGTACAGGTCCCACGGGAGGGAATGCAGTGCACTTGCGGCCTTTAACAACATCTGCAGCAACCAATATTAATTAGCCATGACAAATAGAGGCAATTGGCTTTCCAGCATGAGAAAATCTGCTGACCAAGCCTAGAACAGACTGATCCATAACGAGATATTCCGGAGATCGTCTTCCTGGTATGACTAGGCCATTATATTCACTGAATTCGATTTCGGTGAATGTGGCATTTAACGTAAAATTGTGCCTCAGAGACTTGGAATAAGTCTGCAGAAGGTAAAAGGGAAAAAGGAAAAGCTCAGAACGGAGTAACTTATGCCTACAGAGGAAGAAAAGATGAACCACTCAGCTCTCTAATTGCTCAATGGAGACAAAAGATGATATGTAAGCAACAAAAAAAATCTTTGAGGCTTAAAGTCTGATACGTAAATTATCAAATGTTGCCGCATGGTTTCTTCTAAATACACATTACAAAAGAATTACATGAGCATTTTAAAATGTTAGTATAAATACATGTCCAGATTATTAAAGCGATCTCAGCAAACTGAGAAGATAATAGAATACATTGTTTACTTTCTTTTGCTGACCAAGTCTAGAACAGATCGATCCATCGCGAGATACTCCGGAGCTTGTCCTCCTGGTATGACTAGGCCATTATATTTACTGAATTTGATTTCAATGAATGTGGCATTTGACGTAAAATTGTGCCCCTCCGGAATAAATCTGCAAAAGGTAAAAACCATCAAATTGGATAAAGATGACGAGCTCAGCATATATGGCAGAAATATCAAGAGTGAGAGGCGTTGGCGTTGCTGTTACTCTTTTTTCGGCCATCAGCAGCCCATCCTAAGATATCATTCATTTTTCGCAACGCCCTCTTTACAGGCTATCCTCCCGCTTGCCGTTCTTCAACCATCACTTCCACTCCCTTGGACTTACATGAATGGCAAATGCTCGCCTAACGAAACAGGCCACTCCACTCCATGATTGCTTCCCCCGATCAAAGTTGTATGCGAATTTTCAGTCATCTGTGCTCTCCTTGACAAGTGTGGTATTCCAAGCCAACTGCCCTCTCTTAACAACACTTTCTTTCGCCCACTAGTTTTCTCGCGATCTTAGCAAACCATCAAAGGTCTCTCTTTTTGTTGAAATCGTGGAAGCAGATTTATTCTTAGCATCTGGCCATACAGCTTGGGAAACTTGCTTTGATACCATTCATCACAGGCCGAAACTTTCATTGTCGAGGACGAGCCTATGCGGTGCCTGATGAGCCGGGACACCAGGCTAGCCTTCCCTCGATAGATTGTTCCCAAGGACAATTTGACGAGTTGCATCCTTATAATTAACTATGTCACACACAATTTAGCTTAGGCACCTGGTCTCTCAAGCAAAACTTACAGATTACTTTAGCACAACAATTAGTTTACGCCTATTGTAGCCATCATCAAGAGAGTAGCATGAGCTCCCGACAAGTCTGCACATGAGAGACAAACCCTGCCTTCATAGATCCTTTAAAAATCACCTTATTTCGGATTTCTAGCACGAAGACCATGGCCCTAGTCCCATGAACTAATTTTATCAACCCTTTTCCATCTCTCATACTTAACTCCGATGCCATAAGCCCCACTGTTCAAGCGACAAGGGCAAGTGAGAAATTAAACCTTGAAGATAAGGTACAAGTAAAATAGAAAATTCATTGGACTTTCTTATATCCCAACATCCGTTGAAAAAAGAGTCATATATAATAGTAGATACCAATATATCCAATTTAAAGGAGTGTTTGACCTAGAATGGAGTTGGAATAGACATTGAAAAGAATCAAACACTAATTAAAAAGACAAAAGAAGGCCCTAAACGACCAGCTGATTGGAACAATCCTTGTCACCACAACCACCATAAAGGTGGTTATTTGTACTTTTTGTAAAAATGGATATTCCTTAGTTTTTCTTTCAGATTTAATCGGATAATTTCACCCAACCCGAAGAGCTTGAAAGAGCAATCAACATTTTCTTCACAATATATATGGGTTTATCCATCTTAAGCGTATAATTTGATGTTGGCTAGCAATCACTTAGAGAGAGGTGAATAAGTGATTTCAATAAACTTAACAAATTATTGCGAAATTAAAACAGCCAAGTTTAATATACGTATGACTGGGTAAATAGTGTAGATATAAGCACAAATCAGTTATATCAAGTAGTGTAGTGCAATGCTTTTATCATGCAGTAAGTGAATATGATTGGAGAGATAGAGAATAATGCACAATAGCTTATAGTGGTTCGCCTTGGTATAAACTTACGTCAACTCTCCCACACTAATAACCTACTAGCTTGATTCCACTAGAAATCTCTTGAAGTTATAATAGAATGTGCCACTTATACTCATGCACTTCTCCTTCAAGTTGCTGATGCTTATACCTAAGCTGATAGAACTCACTATTCACAATTGAGCACAAACTATATCACTACCAACACTCCTCGAAATATTACAAATTTAAAGCTCACAGAAGACAATGTAAAGCTCTCTCTATATTTGGATTTTATGAACTCTTGATCTATCTCTCTCTTCGGCACCTTGATCTTCTTTTATACTCCTCAGCATCTAAACTTCTTGTTGGACAATTGTTGAGAAGATTAGGATAGCCGTAGGGTTTGATCAATTAGAGATGCCATTGATTTGGTCACTCATACAATCAAATCTTTGGTTTTCAAAAATGGAGTGGCTTCGCTATGGAAAGTATCTTGTATTCGGGATGATTGTCAATCAATCAAGATATCTTGCGTGATTAGATAAATTGCACATATAGTCTTTAAGACTAATGATCAATCAATATCTTATAATTTAGGAATCCATACCAGATTACAAACTGTCAAGGAATGAGATTAAATATCTCCAAATAATAATCTTGAAGTTCGTGACAAGATTGTTGTAATGGATAGTTTGATTATTCTGCTTATATCTAGCCTTCGTAGTAGTCTATTGATATCAACTCAGTACACTATTAATATCTACTCAATATGCTGATCATATCCACATAATTTTTTTGATGATATTCGTGCAATACCCTACAGTACCCGGTCGATTTTCAAGCAATAGATACATCTGGCTTCCTGGTTAAATTCAAGCTTTGCAGTTTTATCGAGCTTTTGGTTATATTCAAACTTCGCGATTGCATCTGGCTTCTGCTGATATCAAGCTAACACAAGCTTTTAACTTCTAGTCCTTTCAAGTATATTGGCAATCGTGATTCTACCTCACTGTTCACCTATCCATAGTACCTTCAAGCTTTACCAAGCTCCTCATTTTAGGCTTGTTCACCACCTACTTAGGTACCTCCAGCTTGTAGACACTTCTACGCTCAATGCTTTGTTCATCATTGATAGAATAGTGTATTCCTCATCAAGACATCATTTGCATAACGGATTGTGCATCTTTCACCAGGTTACTCAACCATTAAATACATTAGCAGACTTTAATTATTTTGTCATCTTCAAAACATCATAAGAGATTTTCCCAACAGAATCAAACGTTGAATGTGCACATATGTACGTATGTGTGTAATATCAAGACAATCAACAAGCCCTAAAGACTCTAGCTTGTGATGACAAAAGGCCTAGCCCGGGATAGGCAAAGAGTGCCCTATTCTACAAACGGGCCTATCTATAACCTACTAAACGACAACTAAATAGTGGCCGATGACCACAAATCTGATGCATCCGGCTTGCTTATCATCACTACCTTGAGCTGGGGGTTGGGCCATAGCCTCATTACCAGTCACAATGAATACGCATCTCTCTTCTGTGCAATATTCAGGAATTATATTCGCAACTCTTACAAAAAAGATATATTTCATCATTGTTTCACTACATTATCATGTGTTGATTTAACACGGTATGAGAAGCCCACTCGACAAGCTCATGAACTAAAGTGCTTGTAGTCTAGCATGATTGAGAAGCATGATCAACAAAACTGAGGTCCATGATGAGTGCATTAATGCGCCAATGGGCGTTGCGAACCATGGCCTCCTGGTCACGGACTTTAGCGGTCCATGCCTGCTTTCGTAGTCCTTCCATTTGGCTCGCTCCTGATCGCGACATCCACATTGATTTTTGTTGTTGGTCTTGTCAGCGTTATCATGTCAAGTTATGACTTCATGTCCCTCAACAACATTCTCGATCCTCAGCTTGCTCAGCTGCTCTCATCTAGCTAAGAGGACCCGATGGACAAGGACACCTTGGAGGACAAGGATGAGCCCGCTAGGGTTGTTGAAGCATTGGTCCAAACGAAGGTGCTCAAGCTCATGGTCCAGATTTTATGGGTCAGTAGTCCAGTCCTTGCTTCATTTAATGGTGATGCCGAAGAAAGTGTAGAGAAGTATGATGTAACACAAGTGATAATTTTAATGGATAGGACGCTTCCACTCATAGATAATTAACCTAAGAGATAAGAGCGATACAAGAAATCCTTCTTGTTCTCAAGCCAAAGGCTCAATTAAGTTTTGAATCAAATAAGTCTTACTCTGTTATTCATTATAACATGCCTATATGGATGAGCATGGAACAACCCTCCAAGCATGAGCAATTACTAAAACTCTTCGGAAAGACAAAAGGACTAATAAAAAAGACAAACAACATTTACTAGAAAACAATCATAAATAAATAAGGACTCTAGAAACTTAAACAACATTAACTAGACCTAGAAAATATAAGAGAATTAAATGTAACCAATTGAAGATCTTCTTGATTTTATCATTTCCAAAGTGGTTGAATTAATGGCCTTCATCTTTTCAAGGAACCGAATAGCTTTCAATACGTCATAATCGATAAGTCGACTTGGAATCGACAACTTATTAATTGATTGATGAGATCGACAACTTGTCGAGTTGATCGATGAGATTGACAACTCGTCGACTTCAATGGAATGCTCCGGCATCAAATGGTGATATTGATATATGGTTGTGCAGTCTAGTCCTAGAGCATGGTATGCTTTGGGCTAGTCATCTATATAGGACCGGTGAAGGAGAATTCCTCTTGGCTAGACATGTAGCATCTCGGCTTAATTGTAGAATGCTATCTCTGTCAATGGTATTAACAGTGGTGCTAGGTTGGCAATTTGTAGTTGTTGGACAAAGTGCTGAAGGTTAACTCGTGCTGGAGAAATGATCTTAGTAGTACATAAAGTGTTTGGTGAGCCGTAATATATAAGTGCTCTACTTAAACTGATAGTGCGGCGCGACAGGCCTTCCTCGCGTTGGAAAGAGCAATGGATTGCACGGAGGACCCTCTCTTTCTCATATATAAAGTAAACCCTCCCTCTCAAAACCACATACACAGAAGCACGCGCACACAATGGATTGCCTGCCAAAATGCGAAGCAAACCACGTGTCGCTCACCCCACTCACTTTCCTGAAGAGGGCGGCCTCCGTTACGCCGATCGTACTTCCGTCGTTTACGAGTCCACTCGATTCACCTGGCTGCAGACCTACGAGCGGTGTCTCCGTCTCACCTCCCCTCTCCGCTCCCTCAACGTCGTCAAGAATGATGTAGTATGTATATCGTTTCAAATAACTGAGCGTCTCAAAGTTTCAATCTAGAAAGATGAAAGCGCATTCGGCTCATGAGTTTGTCAATCTGCAATACAAATGACGTGTGGTCAAACCAGCGCATCCTAAATAATTCTGCTTTAGAGATCTTTGTAGCCCTGGATGACTTTTGTTTTTGTTCCGTTCTTGGTAAGAAGAAATTTGAAAGTTTCAGGTATGGAAAGGATGTTGACATGTGGGTGTACTTTAAATATAGCACATAAGCATCTGACTGCATAGAATAAAGGTTTTTCGCTTAATCTTGATTAGAAGAAGGGTCAGGCCAGGAATAACAGGATGCATGTCCTTAGGTGGAATGCCGGTGTCTGTCCTGGCTTCCAACGTACCAGCCACATACGAGGTCCACTTCGCCGTTCCGATGGTCGACGCCATCGTCAACACCATCAACACCCGCCTCAGTGCTGCCAACATCGCCACCATCCCTGGCCACTTCGAAGCCAAGGTCTTCCTCGTAGACTGCGATCTCGTCCCACCTGCCTGCAAGGCCCTCGAGTTCCTCGCAGCTGCCTCTGAGTCACGTGCTGCCCCCCGGGTCGTCGTCATTGACGACATTGACTCACCGACTCGGGTCCGGCTCGGCGAGCTGGAATATGAGGAGCTCGTCCGGAGTGGCGACCCTGCATATGTCCCTGAGGTGGTCTGAGACGAGTGGGACTCGTTCACACTGAACTACACGACCGGGACAACGTCGGAGCCCAAGGGGGTGGCGTACAGCCACCGTGGTGCGCTCCTGAGCAACCTCAGCCTGATCCTCGGGTGGGAAATGGGGCGTGAGCCGGTGTACCTCTGGTCGTTGCCGATGTCCCACTGCAATGGGTGGACCTTCACACGGGGATCGCCGCCCACGGCGGCACCAACGTGTGCCTCCGGAACGCCACCACACCCAACATGTACCGGAACATTGCGGCACACGGTGTCACCCACATGTGCTGCGCCCCCATCATCTTCAACATCCTCCTTGAGGCCAAGACCCACGAGCGCCATGAGATTGCCGCCCCCATGGAGCTACTCGTAGGTGGCGCCCCCCCACCGGCGGGGCTGCTCCAAAAGATGGAGTCGCTTGGGTTTCACATCACCCATGCGTATGGGCTCACGGAGGCCACCGGGCCTGCCGGCAGCAGAGCAGGCAGAGCTCAAGGCCCGCTAGGGGATCGGCATTCTGACGCTCGCCGACGTTGATGTCAAGCACTCTGAGACGATGAGGAGTGTCCCACGTGAAGGGATGACTACAGGGGAGATCGTCCTCTGGGGAAGCAGCATCATTAAGGTTTACTGCAAGGACCCGAAGGCCACGTCCAAGGCCTTCCGGGACGGGTGGTTCTTCACAGGAGATGTCGGCGTCGTCCACCCCAGACGGTTACTCAGAGATCAAGGACCGGTCGAAGGACGTGATAATCTCTGGCGGCGAAAACATAAGCAGCGTGGAGGTCGAGAGCGTGCTGTACCGGCACCCCCAGGTCCTGGAGGTGGCGGCGGTGGTGACGCCACACCCGTGGTGGGGGGAGAGCCCATGCGACTTCGTCGCCGTCAAGAAGAACTCGGCCGGGAAAACGGACGACGTGAAGGAAGCGGAGATCATATCCTATTGCCGCAAGAACCTTGCACACTTCATGGTGCCGAAGAAGGTGGAGTCCATGGCGGAGCTGCCCAAGAATCATACCGGAAAGATACTGAAGAGTCAGCTGAGGGCGGTGGCGAAGAGCTTGGTCGTGTAGGATAATAATAATGGCCCGCCGTCATCCGACGAGAAGACGTCCGAGGAAGTCGCGACGGGTTTGTCGCAATACGATCCCGAGAAGCCAGAGCAACGGGTTCTTTCCTTTCCTCGTCTCGCCTTTGAAGATCTCTGAGCGAGACGTCGTCTTCTTTTTTCTTCCATCTTTACGCTTTTTCGATTGAAATTTTGTCTCCTATCAGGCTATCACAATAACAAATTAATTCATTTCAAATAATCTATAAATCTCGTCCTGTAAATAACTATATTAATTAAATATTTTTTTTTAGTTATTGGATAAACTAAACCCGTCTTCACATCATATGATTCTAAAACTGTATTATTAGCTCTTCTAAACCTTCTGACTTAGCGCATAGTATTTTGATTTCACATTTTCATATGTCAGATGCAATGGATGTAAACTATACATATTTTATTTTCATGTGGTAATTAATTGTATTTTTGTGTTTATTATGTATGTATCTATTTCGATGGGGTACGTATGCATGCGCTCTTCTTAGCAACTGATTCAGTGGTTTATATTTTATTTTTGTTTTTGGTTTAATCGGTCGGGTAGTGTCCGGAACTGCTTTCACGCACCTCGACTGGTCTATCTCCTTCAACGATCTTAAAGGCGTACTCCCTACATCAGTTTGGCACTTTCAAGATTTTGCTCTTCGAAATGCTCCTAACAAGATTTGAATTCAAGATCGTAAGGAAAGGAGAAAATGCTTTTGCCATCTAAGTCAATACTTAATCGCCATGCATCATAAATAAACTATTTACATCTATTCTGTTTGGAATAACAGATACCATACCAAAGATCTTTTCAATCATTTTAGTCCAAGAGATAATCCGTTCAAACATACCGTGAAAGTGTCCTATTCTCCTTAAATTCAAAGTTTTACATAGATATCCAACCTTACTCAGCTATTTATTTGTTGGGGATATGTTCACCGGTAGTCCTATAATTTGGCACGAAGGTGCAATTAAGTCCAAAAATTTATCAAATTGGTGCAATCAAGTCATTCCGTTAACCCCGTCCAACTTGGCTAACAGAAATTGTTAACATGCGGCTTTAATTTTATTATTATTTTTTCTATCATACGTGACGATGAGGTGGCTAAAATGACGTCGTTTTGATTCAAAAATTATTTTTAATACAAATTTTATTTAAATTAAAAATAAGGTAAATTTTTTTAAAAAAAAAGTTTGGACCGTCTAACTCTCCTTTTTTTTCTTTTTTGTATTTTTATCTTATTTTTAAATTTAATCTAAATAAAATTTGTATTGACAATCAAATTTGCATCAAAACGATATCATTTTAGCCTTATATTTTTGTATTTTAGCCGCATCATCACCACATATGAGAGAGAAAAAAAAAATCTCCATTTTCTATTAGCCAAGTTAAATGGAGTTGACGGAATGACTCAATTGTACCAAGTTGACAAATTTTAAGATTTGATCACACTTTTTGTAAATTTTGGGACTCAATTGCACTTACATGACAAGTTTTTAGGACTTCCAATGCACACATCCCCATTTTGTTGGGTAGAAAAGTTGAAGTCTGGAAAATTATTTAATTTAAGAAAAATAATTCATCAAATTTGATGCAGTACCACAACCGTCCCCACCGCCACCTTTGCTACTGCAGTGTAAACACCTTTTGCACACCATCCTACTTATTACAACATGTATATATGTCCCATTGCTTATTGATTGTTACTTTGTTGCAATCAATTATCATTCTTGGAATTTTGTAAAAAAAGAAATCAAATATCCACGTTTTGTGTCATAGAATGAGCTTTCCATGCACTGAAAAATGGTTTCTAGTGGCATTATTTGAAAACAAATTAAAAGTCTCGTTTGCAGTCTTTCAATGGGGGGACACTACAAGAGTCTTCCTCAATCTTCTCCATGTCTCCTTGTGAATTCCACAACCAATCACCAACATCATTCTAAAACAAGTAAAGTGGAAGAGGGGATGAATTGAACATTGGGATATTACCCGGTTGGTCCTAAATATATTGTGCATATTCCAATTCAATCTTGCATTTTCGATTTTGCCAATTTAATCCTAAACTCCTGTATTCCAATATAATCCTTCGGGTTAATTTTCACCGAAAATCGCTTATATGTCAATCCATTCATTATTAGCCATTCTATATGGAATACCGCCACGTCGGCAATTTCAAACAAAAATTGATCGGAATAATTATATTGAAATTTCACGCAAATATTTAAGACTAAATTGACAAAATTGAAAATTTCAGGACTGAATTGACATTCACATAATAGGTTTAGAACGGATTGGACAATATCCCCCATTGCACCGTGTTACAACAAACATGGCCTTTGTCATTTTACTTCAATTATAAGTGGCAAATTTGACCCAGTAGACACAATATTTTACAACAAATGAGATGAATTAGCAAAAAAAAATGTAAATTGAAGCACAATGACCATATCCTCTGTTTTTCGCACCCCTTTTCATTCCATCCACTTTCCTTCATTTCCCAAACAAAGAGTAAAGAGGGAATTGAGCCAAAAGGAAACTCTTTTTGTCCCTTGTCACAATTCCATCGAGAACTCATAACAATCAGAAAACCAATGTGAAGGAAGAGAGAGTATGATGGCAAAACCACCGTCGAAGCCCCTCCAATATAATGCCAACATTCACGCAGAGGAGATTCACTCAAGTTAAGTGCGATGGTTACTCTTGTTTCATTTAATTTCAGTTGTAAATGGACCTTGTAACCAAAGAAGGTTGTTATCATTAAACGAGATCAATGTCATAAGTTCCCGCCTACGGTAAAACAAGGAAACAGGTACGTGGACAGAGCTCCAGTCAATATGACATTTTTCCTCCACGAATCAATCGAACAAGATTGCACATTAAACCATAAGCCAATGAATCGCCAAGTCACACAGACTTGATAATTTGAGGAGGCAATTATATTGTTGATGCAGAGGATAACCTCTTAGTAAGAACAAGAAAAGGCCGTGACAAACGTACGATAGAGAACGATGGATCAGCAGAGATTGATTGACCGAGATGTAATATTCACTAATAGACCATATATAACAGAAAACTTCAGTGCAAAACTCTGTCAACATCCAGGGCCATGTACTGTTTCAAGTGACTCACAGAACACACAACTCTCTCATTCTTCCTTCTTATAGCCAGCACGGAAGTGAACTCTATGCTGTTTATTTGATACATGTACAAGCAGGAACATCAGCTAGAAGGTTACCTTTACACCCAATAGTGCCATTAACTGAGAAATGAACTCTGGGTGACCAGGCCAAGCCGCTCCAGTGACCAAGTTTCCATCGGTGAAGCAACGATCGATTGGATCAGGTTCTAACCAAGTGGCACCTGACAGTACCACGTTGAGCTTCACAGCAGGATATGCTGTACACTTCTTCCCCTGTAACAAATCACGATGAATACACCCGTTATACCCTAATGATCTCAGTATACACTAACACAGGATGTCATTCAACTTTAGAGAATTTCTAATGTCAAATGCTAAAACTGAACAAGGCCTCACATTCCACTCGCTCTAATAATATTTCACACATCACACTTTAGCACCACCAATCTGTTGAAAAGCCTTATACTTCAAAAGTTGATACAGCAGATAAGGGACACGTGCCTATCTCCGTGACTTTTTCTGATCCATTCTACCTTAGTGTTCGATTAAAATATGGAGAAGTTCACAATCACAGACACCAAGAGTTGCAATTAAAGTAGTCCCCGCCACAAGAAGTTCCTCAAGATCATTATGAGCATTCACAATGGACCGATGAATTATACAGAAGCTCCCAAAAATGCTACCAGATAACATGCTAATCAACAGTTTTGTCCAATTATCAATATCCAGAAACTACCTTGAGAACACCAGCAGCAGATAGAATCTGCTGCCCATGACAAATGGAAGCAACTGGCTTCTTGGCCTCCATGAAAGCCTTAACTAGAGCAATCACCTTCCCATCCAAGGCCAAATATTCTGGGGCACGACCTCCAGGGATGACAAGGGCATCATAACTTGAGGCATCTAAACCTTCAAAGTCAGCTGTAAGAGTAAAATCATGGCCAGGTTTCTCGCTGTAAGTCTGGTCACCTTCAAAATCATGAATTGCAGTTGGGCAAGTGTCACCGATCTTCTTCTTAGGGCAGACTGCATCAACATGGCACCCTAGAGCTTGAAGAGACTGAAAAGGTACGGTTACCTCATAATCTTCCATGTAGTCCTATAATATCAAGCCACGGGCAAAAGGTTATATCCAATTCCGCTTAAACTGTGTGGCCTCATGGCATGCTGAGTACAAGCAAAGCTCAAAAGGTGACAATCCTCCTAATTCATGCACAAGCACAACTCCTTATAATGTTTTTCTTTTGCCCCTTTCAGATAAAGCATGAATTCAACAATATGAGCAATGTAACTCGTTTTCCTTATTTAGTCATTCTTTGACTGCAAAATGAATTTGATTAGTCGAATAGCAGAACAATAAAAGAAGTTGAATGAACCATCCATTAAGAATAAGGATAAGTATGTGGATCCATGACAGTCTTCACCCGGAATTGCTTAGAGTAACCAGCCACTTGGAAGAAGGACAACTACTTCTGTCAATCATAGACTCGCTTAGAACAGAGAGATGTAATCCTGTATATAACAGTATGGCGGTAATTGACCCACAAATTAGATGGAACTGAATGCAGATTCAACTGAGTATCTCAACTGCTATTTTAACATAAAGAGCTAATCCCAAGATAGCACCGATTCTTTTCAGGACATATTACTCTTGAAAAATATTTTCACATATCATAATTATTATACTTCAATTCCTTTTTCGATAACTCAAATATCGCTGACTCATCTGTACCACCAGTTCAGACAAGGACACAAGTAAATTCAACTAATTATCCCAATTATGTAATTAACCTTTACAAGCTCAATAAATGCATTACAATCCAAAATGACTTCACTCTGCACTTTTGCCATCCATAACTCACTCTCTTGAGAAACCAGAAGCTCTAATGAACAGCCAGCCAAAGTGGACCGGAAAATAACAAAGAATTGAGTAATTTCTTTTGAAAACACTTCTCAGACAATACTCTTGGAGTGCATTCCAATACTGATATAGAGAGGTTAGGAAGTATCCAGCGACCCATAGCAGAGAACCAGCTCCAGAAAGCTCAAGTAAATAAGAAAGATGGAATACTAGTTAGTTGAAAAGAAATAGAAGCAGGAACACAAGACATATGTGCCATTACTACCCAAATGTTCAGTAAAATCTCAACACATACCCCACATAAAAATAAGATCCGTTTTTCCGACCCAGTAATGCTGCCGCCCAAAGCCTTCACAAAAGACTGGATGAACTCAGGATGCCCAAAGTATGCAACCCCAGTCACAAGATTGCCATCAGTAACACAGAGTGACATGTTCTCAGGTTCAACCCAGTGAGCACCTGCAGCAATCAGTACGGGTCCCACAGGACGGAATGCGGTGCACTTGCGACCTTTAACAACATTTGCAGCAGCCAATATCAACTGGCCATGACAAGTAGAGGCAATTGGCTTTCCAGCATGAGAAAATTTGATAACCAAGTCTACAACAGATTGATCCATCGCAAGATACTCCGGAGCTCGTCCTCCTGGTATGACTAGGCCATCATATTCACTGAATTTGATTTCAGTGAATGTGGCATTTAACGTAAAATTGTGCCCCCGAGACTCGGAATAAGTCTGCACAAGGTAAAAGGTAAAGCTCAAAAAGGAGTATTAACGCCTACAGATTGAGAAAAGACGAACCAATGTCTCGGCTCTCTAAGAGCTCAATGGAGACTAAAGATGATATGTAAGCAACAAAAGAAATCTCCGAGGCTTAAACTCTGATACGTAAATTATCAAATGTTGCAGCATGATTTATACACATTAGAAAAGAAGAACATAAGTATTTTGATAATGTCAGTGTAGATAGATGTTGAAATTATTAAAAGGTTCTCAGTAAACTGAGAAGAAATTATAAATACATCATTGAGTTTTTCCAGGCTGTAAGAAACATAAAAATGTACACAATCTCCCTGCAATCCACATTACTTCCGAAACAGGCACCACATCATTTGTAACAATGACATGTCCCTATACTGTATGCTTTTGTTAAAATAGACAATCGCTACAACATCCTTTTGAATTCCAAGGCTACTACGCAGAATAGATACATTGCAAGTTCTCACAGCAATTGGACAGTAGATTATTGCCGCAGATAATATTAGTCCAAGGACTTGGATTGCTGAAACTAAAGTACGGGTAGTGACTTAACAAATGCTTGAAGCAGAACAGGTATCTAGACAATTTTTCAGGGTGTAAGAAAAATAAAAATGTCCATAATCTCCTTGCAATCCACATTACTTCCAAAACAAGCGCCACGTCATTTGTAACAATGATATGTCCTTATACTATATGCGTTTGTTAGACAATCGCTACAACATCCTATTGAATTCCTAGGCTACTATGCAGAATAGATACATGACAAGTTCTCAAAGCAATTGGACAGTCGATTATTGCCGCAGATAATATTAGTCCAAGGACTTGGATTGCTGAAACTAAAATACGGGTAGTGACTTAACAAATGCTTGAAGCAGAGCGGGTATCTAGACAATTTTTCTTGTCGATGAGAGTTAATTATGGACATTGAGATGTATAAGGTCAATGATAAGAAGATAAGTATGACTATGAGATGTTAACATATGCTGTAAGGACAAAGAGTGAAGTTTTTTACCCAAAATTGAGAGGAGGATCTTTGAATGCTTTGAATTTCATATGAGAACATGAAGAGACTCGTTCTAAATCATGCTATTGACAGGACTGTTTTCTAGTTCAGTCAGGTCTTTCTATTTTCTTATGTACTTTTTCTAATGTTAATATTTAATGTGAACTTAAAGAGTAGCTTGAGAACTTTTTCTATTTCAGCTAGTGCTCACTTGTCGCATACTCTTTCTGGACATTAGTAATAATGATACGGCGATAGACATCATAGACATGCTCTTGAAGTAATAGCCTTTTTCAACTCAATGTAGATCATCCTCAGCATTTCTAATTCAATTCGTCCCCCTCTGCAATATTCACATTGATGTAGAACAATCATAAATGCTTTGCGAATTTTGCTTTCTTTCTCAAGCACTTGAGACGAGATCAAATGTAGATGCTCAAACAGCAGGATCTCACTGTCACCTAGTGTACCTAGGATCTCATCTTGCACATTCAATATGAAGTGGATGACAATAACGACCAAACAGAGAAAAGCAAAGTTTGACATGGACATGACTTCAACCAAATGTTAAATAAAAACAGGTCTTATTCTAGTCCGCTATTATCAAGCGGAAATCAACAAAACTAGGACTAATGTTTTATTACAGTCGTGGTTGTTGGTAGTTATGTCACGTAATGCAGGCATCACTCAAAAAGTAACATTTCAAAACACCGATTGTACTTTGGATCATTTAGAAATTGATCGATGCATCTATATCTTTTTCAACTCAATCGGAGGCATTGTACTTCTCAAATAGGCGAAATAGCACTTCTGTAGGTCCTCATTACTTTATAGGTGCATTGCATAACCCTACAGCATCAGAAGCTCGTAACGTAATCCTCAGCACTATTTAAAGGAAGCTAAAACTTAATGCCGACCACTTGTACACGGATTTATTTTTTCCGTGAGTAGACCCCTCCTCCTATATTACGAAGCAACTCACGCATTTTGATGAAGCAAATGAAGCCTTAACAGTTGAATCGGAAGGAGGCACCATGGATACATAAACAGTATAGATGGATTTACAACCGAAAGACGTTTAGAGAGTCATCAAGTCACCGATGATCCAAGGATGGTGTGAAGTTACATTTTATCCTTACTTAATCCTTGCTTAAGGCATCCGGTCATCGTGGTCAATAACCTATTTCATATCAAACACACCATGCACAAATTCAGAACTCTGCCACAAATCTTCAAGTTCAACTAATTTAACCCGTTCGACTACGGCTCATTTACAACTGCAAAGTGCAAGCCATCCTCCAAAATGGGTGCCCCCAACCAAATCAAAGAACACTAGAGCAGGGCCAGAGGAACCAAAAAGCCCTCCTCCATCGCCACCAACTGGAGAGAAGAAAGACATGGATAGCCACAGGCCAAACGAGAAGAGATTGAGAGGAGCTAAGCCTTAAGGGAGGGAGAGAACCTGGTGAGCGCCCATCTGGTGAACGGCTGTGCGGCAGACATCGCCGGCTTTCTTCCCGGGGCAAACGGCGTCCACCGCCACCCCGTACGCCAGGAGCGCCTGGAACGGAACCATCACCTGCGTCCAGAGACCAAAAGAGAAGGACGCCCTCTTTTCAGACCCACCGAGACCCAAACGGAAACAAAACAGAAACCCAAAAGAGCAAAGAGAGAGAGGGAGAGAGGGAGAGAGGGAGAGAGAGAGCAGGGAAGGGGATGGATGGTGCGATGGAACCCACCTCGTAGTCTTCCATGTAATCCCCGCACAGCAGGAGAACCCTCCGCTGAGGCTTGGATCCCGCCATCGTTTCTCTCGGCAAGCAGTCGCGCTCGTACCTGGCGAAGCGGCACCTTATCTTGAAGCGGCCAAAGGGACGAATCCGGCGAGCTCGGCCTCGGATAATACAATAATGGTAGAAACGTCTCTGGAGCGAGTGAGGCCTCGGTGTCGCTGTCCGGCTTATCCCGTCGCCTGTACCGACCCATTTCTTTACCATTTGTTGTTTCTCTTTCCTTCTCCTCCTTCTCTATTTCCCTATTTTCTCCCCCGCGGTTGTCGGCGCCTTGCACGCCGGCCTCTCCGGCGATGGTCGGCCCTCGCCACATCCGGGGGAGGGGGCGACCGCGAAAGGGTCGTGATGTCCTTGCCCGGGTCCGGCGAGGGCGTCGCGTCGCGGCCCCCACCAGCCCTCACCTGCGATCATCCGGCGAGGTCCGGCGAGCGGCGTAGGGAAATTCGAGAATAAAAGGAAAAATTCGAAAAATTTAAAGAAATTGTAGTATTGGTTAAACTGAGTACGAGTAGGACTGGCCGGTGCTGATTGGACTACCATGTTAATTGGCTGAAAAGACGATATTAACAGATCGTCAAAAATTTAAAATTAAATTGGCAAAATTAAAGTACCTAGGATGAGAAATAGGTTTACGTTGTTTTGAATAATTTTCCTAACAAGATGAGAAAACTAAATTTGAGTAGAGGTTAGTGAGAGGGAGAAGAGAAAATGTGCATGGACAACGGTGTGGTCATTCTCGGGGGTGTGCAGAACGAACAACCCAAACTGAGAATAGCTCGGACCGATCCAAGTTCCGGAAGTGTCGGTCCGATTTCAAGTTCCTAAAAGTGGAACCGGTGTCTAAGTGGTTCGATTCCCGATTCTAAGGGAAACCAAACTGACTACATATATATATTTGTGATTCCGTGTAGTTGGCCAATTTTAGAACGTATGTGTAGTCAGCATGATGAACACAATTCGTCATTAGATTGGCTCGAATTGCATATTTATTTTTGTGATTATGTGTAATCGGCATGAAAAATATAATTCTAATTTCAAAATATATGATATAAAGTAATGGGAAAAAAATAAAGAGTCGTGATTTTGAAAATCGGGAACTGATCACTTTTAGTCAATGCTTCCAGCTAATCAGGTATTCTGAGACATTAGTACTAAAAGTAAAAGGCTGGTGGACATTTTGAGTAAATCAATAAAGAAATTAGCAGTACTCGAAAATTCGTTGACCATGAAAAATATGGAAAATTGCAAGCACGGCGGGCTCCCTCATTCCATTCGTGCATGATAATCACGCAAAAAACACGGGCCCCACTGAGAAAGGTAAACAAATTGGCGAGGAAGGGCCGAAGCATGAATCGAAGTCCTCGGCCCATTTATTTCGGAAAAAATAAATATTCTTAAAAATGATCTATGTAGTCAGTGAAAAATAATTTCATTACCAGTCACAATTTATGTCTAAATATTTTCATGGACGAGAAAAATTCCCCCATTCATTAATTTTTTTAAAAGCGATCATTTTTTGGGAAATAATTGCACCTTATAAGTCGTCTAACACTAACTTAATCATGATAAAAGATATGAATGTAGGGTTTTTTTGGGCCGCATTTGACCGCAAGATCTTAAAGTTTTGAAGTAGATTAACCAAATTATGACACTCGGTATAGTCTTCTAATGATTGTCATTTGGCCTTTGCTTATCTCAATTATAGATTAATGTTGCCGGATAGTTCATTCAAGATCTTATTTCTTAACTAGAATTGCGATTGACGGTAATTGTGTTATGTACACACTATTATGCTGAAAATAAGGCATCGAAAGCCTCCGAATACTCAATTCGACCCTTAGATTAGATTCTGGATCCGTGAACCAGAGAGAGCAAATCCGACTCGAATCGTGACCTCCAGATCCCATACTAAAAGCTGCCTAGTCCCGCTATTGCGATCCTTCCATTTGGCATCCACATTGAATTTTCACTGTTGGTCTCGTCGGCTTCCTCACGTCGAAAGTCGTGACTTACACCATCTCATCGTTTTTGCTCCATCTCTCAAGAAAAAATCGAACCGGTCCTCGGACGTTTCCCGTCTGTTCGGCTGTGGAACCGAGCCAGAACCCGGTTTCGCCCGATACCCGAATCGAACCGGTTCGGTCGCGCACCACCGGTTGGAATCATACAATCGGTTCGCCACGACAGCAAACGTCGCCGTTTTTTCCGTATTTGCAGACTCAGCTCCGTTCAAGAGCGCCGCCGCACACTAGCTCTCGCATCGCAGTGCAGAGATGGATATGGAAGTCCACGACGCTCGCGACCGCAGCTTGAAGCGGAAGCGCGACGGTCTCCCCGATTCGTACCCCGCCAGCAACGGCGGCGGCGGCGGAGGCGGCGGCGGCGGCGTCGACCTGTCCCTCCTCGAAGCCGTGGAGAGATCCCAGAGCGCCGTCGAGGTCCTCGACCTCAAGGCCCTGAAGAAGCTCGTCCTGGCCTTCGAGCGCCGCCTCAAGGAGAACATCGAGGCCCGCCTCAAGTACCCCGACCAGCCCGACCGCTTCGCCGACTCCGAAATCGAGCTCCACGAGGAGCTCCAGAAGCTCAAGGTCCTCGCCGGGGGCCCGGAGCTGTACCCCGACCTCGTGTCGCTCAACACCATCCCTTCCGTCCTCGGCTTGCTCGGCCACGACAACACCGACATCGCCATCGACGTCGTCCAGCTCCTTCAGGACCTGACGGACGAGGACGTCCTGGAGGACAACGACGAGCCCGCTAGGGTTCTTGTCGATGCATTGGTCGAGAACAACGTGCTCGAGCTCCTGGTCCAGAATTTGCATCGGTTATCGGAGTCCGACCCCGACGAGATGGCCGCGGTGTACAGTACTCTTGCCACGATCGAGAATTTGATAGAAGTGAAGCCGGCGGTGGCAGAGTTGGTGTGCGAGAAGACGAAGCTGTTTCGGTGGTTGTTGACGAAGATCAAGCAGAAGGAATTCGACGGCAACAAGCAATACGCGTCGGAGATTTTGGCCATACTGCTGCAGAACAGCAAGGCTAATCAGAAGAAGCTGGGGCAGATGAACGGCGTGGATGCGATGCTGCAGGCTGTTGCCATGTACAAGTCGAAGGACCCAAAGACGCAGGACGAGGAAGAGATGTTGGAGAATCTGTTTGACTGCTTGTGCTGCTTGGTAATGCCTCTGGAGAACAAGGAGAGGTTTCTGAAGGCCGAGGGCGTGGAGTTAATGATAATCATTATGAAGCAGAAGAAGTCGGCTTACGGTTCTGCTATCAGGGCGCTTGACTTTGCCATGACCAAGTTTCCGCCCGCATGTGAGAGGTTCGTGGATGTTCTGGGCTTGAAGACTGCCTTCGCTACTTTCATGGGTAAGGTAAGTACTCGTTTTACTCACTTTGATTGGAAGAGTTCTTCTCGTCAAGTTTATGGTCCAGTAATCACAGCCCTTACTGCATTTCATGGTGATATTGATTTTATGGTTCTGCAGTCTAGTCCTTACTGCATTTCATGGTTGATGGAAGAGCTATCTATTAATCGAATGCGATGTTGTATTAATAGTGCTATTCCAACGCCATAAAAGGGAGGACCCGGTGGGGGTACCATTATGGGCGGGAATACTGATACAATGAAGTCTGGCTTTACGATGCTCTAGTTAGCAAATATTTTATTGAAAAGCAAAAGTCACAGCCAAAGTTGGGGTTGGCATTCCCAAGGAGAATTACTGGTCTGATACTTCTTTAACTCTGCTTGAACTTATCATTCTGTAGTACCTAGAGCGAGGTATGCTTTGGGCTAGTCACCAATATAAGGACGCTGAAGGCGAATGCTACTTGGCTAGACATGTAGCATCTTGCGATTTGATGGTAGAATGCGATTTCTGTCCATGGTATCAACAGTTAGTGCTAGTTTGAGAAAGCTGTAGCCGTTGGAGAAGTGCTGAATGTTAATTCTTGATGAAGAAATGACCATAAGAGTAAGTAGCCAGAATGTTTGGCTAGCCATTGTAAAGAAGTGCTCTAGCCAACTGATCATGTTGCCCGACAAGTCTTTTCCTGTGTTGAAAAGAGCAATTGATTGCATAGAAGGCCCTTTGTTTTTCCTTTTCAAATCCCACATTTTTTCGTTGTACTATGCTATAAGATTTTTTTGTTATGCATACTTATACTAGGATGCTTTTAATCGACCGTATTTGTCGATAACTGAATAATTATGTAATGAATTTATTTTATTACTTCTCACTGCATAAGATGGCTTCAGTCTCTACTTTCTGAGCAGCTATGTCTTTCTCCATGATTTTATGAGGACTGATCTTGGATAATGTCAATTAAAAGGTCTTCATACCTTTTGTTTTACAGATCCCGCAATACAAGAAGAACAAGAAAGAAAGGTATCAAGAAGACTTAGAAGAACGCATAATTTCTCTGATTGCATCTTTATTTGGTAAGCAGGCAAGTAAGAATACTTGAGAGCATAGTTTAGCAGTATAAAGCGTAATTTATGTGGTGGATCGAAATGCTTCATGTGTGGGTTCTATTTCCCGAATGTATATGTTTAGCAGCTTCCTGGAGGTGCAATAAAGTCATCCACTATTGCTTACAGCCTTTGCCAATGCATTTAAATCAAAATCTGTTGTGATTTTCGCTTTGGGTGCGAGGGGATCTGAGTTTGATTCTTGGAATGCCCCTTTTTTTTTGTAGATATAGATTACATCATATGGTTTTATATTTTAGTAAAATAAATAAGGATTTATAGTTCATACAAGAAATTTTTTCTTGTCATTATGGAATAACGTACAGCGACTTTGTTACCTATCAAAAACATAAAACTCAACTCTGTCTATATATTTCTCAAATCTATTGCTGTTACTGTCTATCATGCTACACTTATCCATATACCAAAATTGGGTATATAGACTAAGGCTTTCCATGAACTTTGAAAGGCTAAAGGTTTTTCATGTGGTGGGACGTCGGTTGACATTTCACTTTATAGGCAAAAAGCGAACAAGATTTTCTTAGGACTGCAATTTTTTAAATATCATATCCTGCTTAATTATGTGAAACTGCATGTTCAAATGATTTAACTCCTTTTGAGTTTATGTTTTTTGATTGATACTTCTGAAATAATTTTTACTGTGAAAATCAATTGGATGTGATGTTTATAAAGTCCACTTTAGCGGCTCTGTTTCTGATTATCATGCATAGTGTTTTTTTTAGCACTTAGAAATATGAAAACTAATGGTTGTGTATGGAGATCTCGTAATGTGGAATAATATGTTTGCTAAATCACATATTTTTGGTTGGTGTCATAAAATTAGTTGAATATGAGTTTTTAAACCCCTTACTTAACATGTTCAAATGAAGACAATCTCTATCCGTTATGTTTTAGAATGTGTGGCAGTAAAAGAGAAATGTACTACTTGGTCAAATAATTGGATCTGGATTTCTTTGTCACAGATGGGATTTCAAGGGGCTCTAGGAGGGAAAGGCTGTTGAGCAAGTTTGTGGAAAGTGAATATGAAAAGATAGACCGGCTTGTGGAACTTTACGTGAGGTGATTTTTTGTCTTTGTTTTTTTACTTTTGGTATATAACTTGTGCTGAACCCTTCACTTTTGGTTTTGTGGGAAAGTTCAATTTCATTCTTCTAGTTTGCTGAAAATGTTAGAAACTATGTTTTGTGAATAATTTCTGCATGATAGGCTATTATGTATAGAGGTCGTACCCCTTCAGTACCTTTTCCTAATGGAAATTTTGGTTATCATTCCAATAGAAATCTAGATAATATTGCTGTGGTAAAGGCTTCATTATCAAGCCACTTAACCTCATGCCTAGTGGTAAAGAAATGAACTTGTGAAACAGAAGCTTGGAAAGGTAATAGAAGAAAAGAAACATGGAAGAGAAACTATTATTCCAGGCATCAAGTGATGGTTTGTCATTTTTTTTGCTTGTGGGCAAGGAAGCTGCTTTGTTTTAACCATTGATGATATATGCTTCTAACACTTCTTCTCTCTGCGAAGATATTCTGATCGGGTTAAAGCAGAGACAGAAAGGTTAAACCAGCTTGAATTTGATGATTTGGAGGTAATTGTCTTTTCTTCACGAGAACTTTTGTCGATTGATTTAATTCAAAACTGAACTTTCTCTATGCATTCGAAATCAACAGATTGATGAGGATGAAAGATACAACCGAAGGCTAGAATCTGGGCTATACACTCTTCAGGTTACTATGCTTTGACCTATCAGATGTAAATTTATTGACGAGACCTCTTAATTTGGAATTGCATATGTATGAGATTAAACAGTGTATGGCTAATGGTGTTTGGATGCTGTGCAGTCTGTATAAGTTGGTATACTAGAATAGTAGTGCAACAGAGCACAATTACCGTCTTGTCTAGTTGCAATGCATGTCCTGAGATGCCCACTCTATATGCAGCATGCAATTACTCAAAGAGATTTGAGAAAGGGTAAATCAAGTCTCGGAAGAATAACATGGGATGATGCTCTCATATGGTGCACCTGGAACTTTCAGATTTTTAAGTACTTGCTTTGGAAGAGTTCAATTTAAAAAAAAAAAAAACTGGTTCAACTGATGTCATGCATAAAAACATTTGTTTGAGACATGATCAGGATGATGTTCATCTTCCTTCATTAAGCTTATAAAGCTTAAGCTTGCTAATTGAAGTACTGGGGTGGACTTCTCCCTGCAGAGTGGTATAGGTCAATAGGTGCCATGTTTCTAACATTCCAACGAAAACTCTTTCAAGCTTAAATACATATTTAAACTGATTTGTTTATCATTCAGTTTAAACTTATATCGTTAACTAAGTTGCTATTAAGAGGTGGCCAGCAAAAAAGAATAGACTATTGAGAGGCCACTTTGGTTACTTTAAATCTTAAGTCTGTAAATTCTCACTTCAATATGTATAATTCATTTCCCCTCAATGTTATGTTTCTGCAGCTGATTGCTGTCATCCTTGGTCATCTCTGGTGCTCAGAGTAAGTTCCTCCACGTATACATTGTGACAGCTATACAGTAGGGGATCTTTACCTTTAGTTTTTTCTTCTTTAGGTTGTGTTTAATTCTCACTTCTTAACTATTACTTCATAGACATCCTGGAATGAGGGCTAGAATCGAACAACTACTCAAGCTGCAAAAACTTAGCAAGAAAGATGTTAAAGAAATTCTTCAGGTACTTTCTCCCAAATTACACTTTTCTTTGCCTTTTCAGTTTTAGCTGACTAGTTCTTGTCCAGTGGGTAATATATGACAGCTGTAAATTTTGCTACTGAGCCAAGTACTACAACATGATTAGTAGTCCTTTTGATGGGTGTTTGTGTCTTTACCTTCTGCTGAGGTTTTACTGCTTTTGTTGTTTATGCGAATAGTTTCCCTTTTAAAAGTATAAAGCTATTGAGAAGTAGCCTCTATGGAAATTCAGAAGCCAAAAGGCAGGGGAGGGCTTTTCTGTAACGTGCTTTTGCAGATGACTTAGTTATCAATTGAAAATGTGCAAATTGAACTTCTGAATTTATTCTGTCAATCTTTAACTCAATTGAAAAATGAGATTCAGCCAAGTGCCTGAAGTATTTTCCAGTGCCGTAGTTATGTGAAGAGTAAGTAGAGGAAAAAAAAATTGGAGAACAAATTGTTTTAGTGAAAAACCAGTAATTGATAGGGTGCAATGGAAATGGCAGTTGACTTCAGGTCCTTGGGTTTAGACCATGCAAATAGGTTAATCTTAGCCCTCTAGAACATGTTTACTCCTTAAGTAGTCTATAAAAAGTTCTGTGCTTCTTTGTGATTGAAGACCAGAAATTCTGGTTGTACTTCTTGTGGTTATGTATGTAGTCTAAGGTGTATAATTTCAAAATCAACTATTCCTCATTGCAGGAATACCATGACAACATTGGGGATCTGGACGGTCCAGATGAGAAAGAGCGTGCTCAGACAAAGATCCAAAAGTTCATATCGGCTCTTTGATTTGTGCATGAATTCTCACTGACCCCGGTTGCTCTTGTATTTTCCTTTTCCGTCAGCATATGTAATCTTATCACTAGTCGAATTAGTTCGGAAGGGCTCCGGTGGCTGTGGTTTCACATCTCCAGCATCCAGTCTACCAGCACACTCTGATAAACTGTAATTGAAACAAACACAGCGACAGAGGAAGTTTTCGAGTTTTGGAAGGCAGTCGCCTGTGAATATCGTATTTGGGCAGTGAGTTTTAGGAATGCTATCATTGCTATCTTGTGCCTGCTAAGCTGTGAGTGTCATCAAAGCGACCAAATTCTGTACTTAAGAACCAGCTTGGTCACTGGTTTCGAATGGGATTTGGGTTGGTTCCTTTTTCATTTTTTTGGGGGGTTTCTCCATTCACTGAGCGAAATTCATTTGTCGAATGTTGATTTCTATTTTCTAATATCGGCTCTTACTCTCTTTATCTTTGTCCTTTTTCTGTACTTTTGTTCTCAATATGTTGGCTGTTCTCACTTTCAAATCCGCCAAGTATAAAAAATAGGGGATTCTAGTTATTATTCGTCTATAGAATATTTTTTTGGATATAGCGAGTAAGGAACTGTTCTGGTCAACTTTCACACACCTTGATAGTTCACCTCTCTAAACGATTTTAAGGGCGCGCTTCCTCGTATCAATCGAGAAATCATTCCCCATTGGACTTATATCCCAGACATAAAGAGACCGAGTAAAACTTCTTTGTCATCTGATATTATTTGTTGATTCTTTTCTCATCAAGAAACCAGCACCTCATTTAGTTGGAGCCTTGTATCTTAAGATATGTCATGACGTCGATGATTTATCTATGACGGCACTTTTGTAGCATATCAAGTAAATTCAGCAATTCGGGCATGAATTAAACTAGTCTCACCCCCACTAAAGGCAAGTCATTTTAAATTAGGGAACATGAAAACCAAGCTATATAGTCGTAGACATGAAACAGGATCAATTATAATTATATTGGTCCAAGCCGAATTGACAACTGAATTGATATTGTTCAATTCAAGTTTTCAGTTCGCTTGTGCACGATCTCAGGGTGTGGATGTTGCTCAACCCAAGGATATCCATGTAGTCCAGTTGTTTATCAGATATGGTTGTGAATGGATGTACGAATTCTGGATTTTTTTGTAAGTCGAGTTCAAAAGAGGAGGGATCGCCAAAACCGGATAGAAAGCGAATCACGGATCATTCCCAATATGCCAAAACGAGGCAAAAGCGGCGAACGTAACGTAACGTAACGTAACGTGCGGGCTTGCGGTCCTCCGAAGTCAAAAAAGCCTCGAGACCGAGCGAGAACCCGAACGCAACAGCGTCGCCGGTCCTGCTCCTCCTCCTCGATCTTGACAAAACCCGAGTGACGAGTGAAATGTGACCGACCTGACCGACTTCTGTTCCATTTGCCCTCGCTGAATCGAGTCCTTCCTCCGCCGACTCTCGGATTTGATCCGGCTCGCTCGCTCATCGAATCCTCTCCACCTGCTGATCGGGGAAATCTTCTGTTGATCGGGGGACGTCGCGCGCGGTTCGTTGGAGCGAGAGAGAGCACGCGTGTTGCCGGTGAGCCGCCTTGCATCGGCGGCCGTCGCCGAGCGCCCCGCTCTTCCCGGCTTTTGCCTTCGCCGGCGCGCATCGGCGGCGGCGGCTGCTCTGTCGCTCCCGCGCGCCCGTCGGAATGGCGAGGCATCCGCCCGATTCGCGAGCGGGACGAGCCTCCTCCTGTTGAGATTGCTGCTCTGATTTCAGGTACTCTTCGTTTCATTCTCTCTCTCTCGCTCTCTGCGGCAATCGGTTTCCAGGATTGATAGAGAACGCGACCGATGAGTTTCGCGTTCCGGCGCGCTGATTGCGGGAGAGGCATATTTGGAGTCTGATCCGTCGTCTTCGATGTGATGAGCGATTCCCTTATTCGAGCAAGGTTTTCCGATCTTTGGACTCGAGGATACTATTTGAGGGAGCTCTGTTCGGGTGGTTTGTTTGGATTCCGTTTGCTCCTTGTTTTGGTTCGTTCTTCGCTGAAGTTTCTGGTAGTGCCTCAGTTGTTTGAAGTCTCCAATACGGAGACGAACCTGCGTTTCCTTCTGTTGCTCCTTGTGCTTCAACATCTGCTGCGTCTCCCATGTTTTACTGTGCCTTCTTTTGGTGCCCCTACCGCTGCACGTATCGAAGGAAACGTTCCTTCATTTTTCAGGCGTTTGATCTGATTAAGGTTTTTTCTGCTATCTAAATCACTAGGCTTTTGTAACTCTTGCGATGCTGTTCACCGGAGCCATACACTCCCAAATCGGGGTAATGGAGTCACTGCTAGGCTTTTAGTTGCACCTTTGTACTTAGAGGAAGCTTAATTGTACATGGTTCAGTTGTCTCATTTGTTGCTTCGTTGTGGAATTACTGAGAGAAGCTTGTTCGGTTAGAGCAGTTTATCTTGGTGTTGTTATAGTCAGCGCGTGTTTTTTCTTCGATAAATGTGTTTTGCCTTTCAGCAAGCAGAGATGAATTATTCTTCTAATGCATAATTATAGAAACTTGTGGAGCATGCACTTCTTTTTCTACCGCATCTTTCTTCTCGGGTTACTGTTGCGTTAAAGACTGATGGTGTTCATTTTGGACCACTTCAGTCTTAGTTGGCTATTTTGAACTAATGTAGTTTACCACATAACTCACATCTCAGTTACTTTGAGTATTCTGTTTCTCCACATGCTGATTTTTTTTTCTTGATTTGAAGGTAGGGATGCATGCGGTCTTCTTGAAACATTGAAACCAGTAGCAAGATGAGGTATATGACCAGAATTAAGTGGGCTGCACTTGGAGGACTTCTCTTATCTTGCGTGTCATTGCTAGTCCACTTACTTTTGGCCAAGTATTCAAGTGCGGATCTAGTGCAGTACAGTGCAATCACAGGCTTTGTGGATGATCTTACCATAAATGCTGGATGGCAGGTGTGCCTGAGAGAATCATGGATGAGTGCTTTATAGATTTTTATCACACTTTTATTCGACATATTTTTTTCACATCAATGATGTTATTCTCTCTTTTTTTCATGGTTCAGGGAGCTGCCCATAGAAGATTATGGGGAAATGTGAAGTCTCTTGAGTCTCTCTATCCTTATGCCAATCCTAGAAGTAGACATCCTGGTAAGTTTACTCATATTCTTGACTTTTTGTTGGGGCCATGATGGTCAACATTCATTGTGGTTCCAATGCAAGTTCTGAAATTTATTGCTATGAGATGAATTCTTGTTTGCTTTTGTGAAATCTACATTTTAAATAATTTCCTCTGGTATGGAAGTATTGCTCCTGGATAAGGTTTAGTTTGGATGTGAGCATTTATGGACTTGCTGGTGAAGGAAGGAGTAATACCTATAAGAATGATATTTCAAACCTTTTGTGCAGCAGCTCCTGCTGAGAAGAATAATGGTTTCATCTATGCCAAAGTTTACGGTGGATTTGAGAAGATAAGAACTTCGGTAGGCTTTTATCTTTAAGTAGAATTCTAAGAATAAGTGAGCAAAATCTGTGTTTATGACTGGTTTCCTGCATTCTAGATTTGTGATTTGGTCGCAGTATCCAGGCTGTTAAATGCTACCCTTGTAATTCCAGAGATCCATGAAAGTACTCGTGCAAAAGGCATCAGGTTTTCTTTGTTCCCTCTATATTTTAAAATTTATTATTACAAGTGTTCCCCATATAAAGGATATGGATCATGAGATTCAAAACTTTGCAGCTTCAAGTTTCGGAGCTTTTCCTACATATACAATGAAGATCAGTTCCTAACAGCTCTTAGTAATGACATAGTGATTGTGAAGAGCCTTCCTCCACACATGAAGGGGGCTATGAAAAAGAAACAGTACCCTGTCTTTAAGCCCAAAGCTACATCTTCTCCAAGATTCTATGCTAATGAAGTCTTGCCGAAGTTAAAGAAAGCAAAGGTCGTTGTGTTAGTGCTTACTGGGGGAGGCTGCCTACAGGTACTTAATTTTGTCATATTTGTTTGTCCTGGAATGAAGACTTACCGTTGCTGCTCTTTTGAGTAGGCATTTTTGCTTTTTGCTGATAGACTGACTTTTGCAGACAGGGCATATGCTGAATACTTTTCTTTTGCATGTGCGTGACGTACTGTGTTTTTTTTTTTTTTGCACAGAAGCAATGAGAACTTGTTGCTACTAATGAAAGTTAGTCTCTTCATTGATTACTGTCTACTACGATGTGTGTTAAAAGTGTTGCCATATGCTATTGGCGAACTCTTGTATTTTGGAAATTGGATAATTAAACCAAGATAAACCTCTCTGATAGCTTCTTTTATTTCTTCATAGCCTGTCCTCCATCCTGATCTGGAAGAGTATCAGAGACTGAGGTGTAGAGTTTCCTTTCATGCACTTCAGTTTCGTCCAGAAGTTCTGGCACTTGGGCGCCGCATGGTGGAAAGGTAAGGGTGTTTTGCCTCCTTTATTTACCACAAGCACAAGTAACTGTTGAACGTGGCAAAAAAAAATGCTTCACAACTTTAACTTAACATTTCTGCAATGTTGATCCTCACCGTGCCAAATTTTTTTGCTTCACTCTTCCGTTCCTCTCCCTTTGATTTTGATACCATATGGAGTTGCCTCTGCATGTGATGTTTCCCATAATATAGACAGTTTTTTCCATGGGGCCTGCCCTTTGTAAGTTTTCTTACCATCTCTTATCTATACAGGTTACGAGCTGCAGGCCAGCCTTACCTCGCATATCATTCTGGCCTTGTCAGAGATACTTTAGCATATCATGGATGTGCTGAGCTATTTCAGGTTTGTATGGATATCTTCTTGAAGTGATCTTACTATTGTGTCACTCATTTTCTTCCTTGGTTTTTGCTTGGTGAATGATATTGAAAGAGGTGAATCGTCATAGAATGCTTCTTCAGGACTTTGTCTGTAGTTAATATAAGTGCATCCTTGTTAAACAATGTTATCCATCTAAAGTCTGATAGCTGATTTATGTGCATCTGAATCATGGTTGTGTTACGCACTGATCTTTTTTGCTATATGTAGAAGTGAAGGACTTCGATATATGAAAGTTGGTTATTGTTCGATTTACATACTATATGTGGATGTATTGGGATTTGCTTGGAGATGCTAATTGTAAAATTTGAACCATATATTGCTAATCGAATGCAGAACAGGTTCAGCAGCCTATTCCCATGAATATTGTGGGCCACAAGTTTTGAAGGAAATTAATAAGAGAATCTTTTAATCATGCATACATCAAATAGCCTATAAGCTGAGAGTAGCGTAGTTTCATTCTTTAGTAAAGATTGTTAATTCTTTTAAGGTTCTTCTGGCAGTCATACCACATGTTTTGCATTTTCTTGTTTGTAGCGAAGGAAATTCCATATTTTAGTGCATTCCTACTAAATTTAATTTCCTTTCTTAGATTTTAGACATGCTATTCAAGGATGTGAATTAATTAAAGCAGAGAGGCATTCAGTTAAATTTATGACTTGGCATAGAATCTTTCATTTGTGTCAATTGTTGATTTCATTGAATACATAGCAGAGCTACACTTTGCAGTTACTTCATGCTTGGCAACTTTGTTAGAGTTTTGATTGCTGTCTGTTGCTTAGAGTAGTTACTTTTGTGATTGTTCGCTTTCCAAAATTAATGAAGGAAAGCTCCCAGGTCTATATTCATGCTGTACTGGATTTCATAGATACCTATATTTGGTCTGGGAAAAAAAAGGATTACTCATGTGGCATGTGAGTCCACACAGTGGTTGGTTCGATGAGATTTTTTGGGTGACTTGTGGCTCTAGGATATAAAGGACACTTAAACATGTTTGTTGTTGGAATCAAAGTATGCTTATTCTCTATTTTAAATTGTCTTGATGTGTAGGTTTGCTTTTCTTTCTTTATTCTCTGTATATACTATGGCTGAGGTTGGTTGAATGTTGCCGGGATGAACCAACCTGCGGCCTGGAGGCACTTAGGGCTTCTTGATTGATGTTCTCTGTTTCTGTCCACTGGTTTGACAGGAGTTCACTTTGCTTTGTCTGCAGGATGTTCACACAGAGCTTATACAGTATCGAAGGGCTCAAATGATTAAACAGGGGATTATCACTGACCAATTAAATGTTGATTCACATGCTCGCAAAGCAAATGGTTCGTGTCCATTGATGCCTGAGGAGGTAGATCTTGCCCTTTAATTTATATTAAGTACAATCAATGTAGCGGTGTTTCCATAAATAGACCCAGCTTCCTTACTCGTTACTGCATTTGTTACTTTCTTTATCATTTTCATTTTATTTATTTATTTTATTTTTGTCTTGTGGTCTCCTGTTGGGGGATGGATGTGGTAGGAGCATTAGGCACCCACATTGATTTTCTTAAAGAAGATAACTTATCTTAATGTGAAAATTTGTCCATTATTACCTTAAAGACTAGTTGTTTTATCAGGTAACTTGGCAAAATCTCAGAGTTCCCATAATTCATGCAAATATCTGTGACACACTCACAAACACACTTGTGGGTAGCTACGCTAATAATCTCTCTAAGGAGAAAAGTTTTGAAAATTATGTCAGAGTCTTCTTAGTTAATTTTGCACAGCCTAATGCAGTAATGCTTGTTTTTTTTTGCACGGCCTAATGCAGTAATGCTTGTTGGTTCAATAAAATACGCGAAACTATAATCTTATTTAATAGGTTGGTTATGCGTTGTACCACAAGAAAAGAAGGATTTCTCGATTTCCTACTTTTGAATAGTATCAAAGGTAGAAAACACCTTTGATTTTCATTTGGAGAAGGTTGGATCCGGGTGGTGCCTATTCAGATGCCTTTAGGGTGTTCTATTCTCTTGGTCATGAAAGAATCCGTCACATGTTTAATTCTTGTGATGGCAGAGGAGTGGACAAAAACCAGCAGTTATGTGTCTCATTTTCTTTTCTGGTCTTCAGTATCAGTGTGGTTTTCCTCTGTAGATTTGCTTTCATGCTGTTTGATTTCTATGGGAGTTGCATCTATTTATTGTACTTTTTGACTGTCTTAGCGAGTTCTGGAAACTAAGATTTTTGCCCTTTCTAAAGCATTCTTTCTCTCACAACTTCGTCACTTGGGTGCTCATAATGCTTTTGGTTTGCTTTTCAGCTAGTTGCTCTCTCTTCTGAACATGGTTTATGATGAATGCCTCTCAGCACCCGTTCCTCACTTAATAAATGGCATGAGTTGCCTTTAGTTTTATCTTTACCACCAATTTTTTTTGGAATAGGACATACTCAAAGACACCATTACATTTTATAACCTGTGTTCTAAGGTGATAATGCTTAAATACTTCTAATGCAGGTAGGACTGCTACTTCGGGCAATGGGCTATCCTCCAAAAACAAGAATATATTTGGCTGGTTCGGAGACATTTGGCGGACAAAGGGTTTTGATTCCTCTACGTGCCATGTATGCAAATCTAGCGGATCGAACATCCTTGTGCAGCAAGCAAGAATTAAGTGACCTAGTTGGGCCAGAAACACAGCTCCCTCTGGATGTGTTCCAGACACCTCCCGTTAAGAGTGTCGAGGAACTGAAGGAAGAATGGGATAAGGCAGGTCCTCGTCCCCGGCCTCTTCCTCCACCTCCTGATCGGCCTGTCTATCGGCATGAAAAGGAAGGCTGGTATGGTTGGATTACAGAGAGGAATACAGAGCTGGACCCTTCACCAATTGATTTGAGGAGGCAAGCCCACAGGTTGTTGTGGGCTGCTCTTGATTATATTGTCTCTGTTGAGGCGGATGCATTTATTCCAGGTTTTAATAATGACGGAAGTGGTTGGCCAGATTTTGCGAGCTTGGTCATGGGACACCGACTTTACGAAATGGCTTCTGCCAGAACATATCGACCTGACAGGTACCAGATTATGTCCAAGAACAAGGATAAATGAGACGGATTATTTTCTAGTAACATGCCAAAAATTTAATTATAGAATGTCTAAAATAAAATCTGTTTTCTATTTTCTTGACTGTTGGAAGCATTTGATCTGATGTCAGTATTGAGGTGCTGGACCTGCTTGCCTTGTAACTTTAGTATAAGTTGCTGCTACCACAAGGAGATCTTCGACTTATGTGGTCTATGTCGCCTTTTTACCTGGTAGTACCTTTCTATATGCACAAATTTGAAAGTTGACCACTCATATTCGTACCTGATGTTAAGGGAAATCGAAATCTGATAGTTGCTTAGCCTCCTGGGCTGTCACTTCACCCAAGCTAGCAATATGGTAATTTGATTGTCATTTAGGCATTCATTTATGACTGTTTACATCAAACAATTCATTTTCACTGTTATATGTGGATGTGCTCAATTATGTATTAATATCATACAAATGGGCATGATTAGCTAAAGAAAAAGGCATCCTTTTGTATGATAAAGCTGCAGTTACCTATGTGGAGTATGTCACAATTCTGGGTGCACTTTTGCCCTTTGAGCAGATTGTGTGCAGAGAGTTTGGCTGCTTAATGACCTTGTCAAGTACTTTCTTATCTGTATTACTGACTGATTGTTTTTGAAGCAGAAAATATCTTGTCAAACTCTTTGCGAATGTGTCCGATAATGTTTACCATCCAAAGCGTAACTGGATGCTCCAAGTGAGAGAGCATCTCAATTCAAGCCTCGGGGAGGTGGGTCTGCTGAGGGAATCCCACTTGTCCAAGAGAACATCATTTCTCTTGCACCCGATTCCCGAGTGCTCATGTCGGAATTTCAGATCATCAGAGAAATCAGATGTGGGAAAGGGCAGCGGCGCAAGCCAATATTTGTACAGTGATGAAGTGGAATGCCCCAAGTGGATGCAGCACAGTGCCATGGCTAATAGACCAGAGAACGGCGGCAATGAGAATGAATCTCAAGAGGATGAAATGGATATGGAAGGTCAGTTAGATTCTGATGAAGACAGCGGTATGACCGAGTCGTCTCTGACCCTAGAGCAAGATGAGGAAATGGATCCCAACGATTAGGATACATGTACAGGTTACGGTTCATTTTTCGCTTTTTAACATCGGTTACGTTACCCATTTTTTTGCCTTAAACACAATCCTCCCACAATATAGAAAATTCTTTTTAGGAGAGGGCGATTTTACGGAAGTGACGAGTTTTGTATACCCTGGAAGAGCCATTCTTTTGCTTACATCAAATGATTCTGAATTTTTGAATACCATAACCATCTTCGTATGTACTGTAAAACCCCCCCACCCCTCTCTCTCTCTCTCTCTCTCTCTCTCTCTCTCTGAATTTTGAATACCATAACCATCTTCGTATCTACCGTGAAACCCCCCCCTCTCTCTCTCTCTCTCTCTCTCTCTCTCTCTCTCTCTGTCTCTGGGGTTACATTTGAGAAAGGATGGGGTGTGGTCTGCATTTCTCGACAGAGATGTCGCGGTCTTATAAAGTCTCTACAAGACCTCGTGTTTATCAGAGGCTCTTGTTTCTTCAGGGACACATTTTGATGGCCGTCCAGCTCTCTCCTTGCTTCCTCTGCCGCTCGTTTGTCCCTTCGTCAAGATAAAGAGATTTTGACTGAGATTTCAAGGATCACTTGCCTTTGAATTCTCTTTTCACGAGAAGAAATATCATATGAACTCTTTCTAATTCAATGCATGACATATTAGTTAAAGCCTGATCAGGTCATATTGTTCTTGGTCCGTGATCTGATCATCGTGAATGTGAAGCTTCCTGAATCTGATACTCTTTGAAAGGGAATTCCTCTCAGTTTTCTAATCATTATTGAAGTGTCGAAAATAGATATATACTCTCGAAAAGTCAGAACTTCCAAATATAGATTTATTAATAAATGTCATGACGGCTCAAACAGCGACCTCGAATATACATCATACAATTCTCAACGACCTTTGCTCATTCAAAGGACGAAGTCTGATTATTCTATCCTTTTCCCATGGATGCTGGTAAATATTTCTAGTTGTTATCCATAAACCCATCAAAATGGGTAATAGACTCATTTCTTAACCCATATTTGATGGGTTGAATTATTATAAGAGCTAGTTATATTTAGTAAAAGAGGTTTAAATGAGTTTAGAATGGTAATACCCAAAACAATACGGGTGCTAAATGAATTCATAACTTATTTAAATCCAATTCACCTCTATGATTCTCTCGCCTTGACTAAATCTCCTGGCTACTTACTTCATGCTCTCACCTCACTTTGAATATTAAATATAGAAGTGTTTCGGGAAAATAGGCTGGGTCTGGTATGTGTAATATATGGGTCACTAGATTAGTATTGCAGGCCGGATCATTTTTCACCCTGTAACTCTTTCTCATCTAGACTCGATTTTGCGCTCGCTTTATAGAAGTGTTTTATCCAATATGAGTTAAGTCGGGTATATATTGAATATATAGAGTTATAAATAGGTCACTAGATTTATATTACTATATCAATTTAGATCGGATAATTTTTTTTTTACCTGATTTGACTCGCCCGTTAGACGTATCTAATTACGTCACACAAATGAAAAAAGAACTTCAATGATTGTCTTGGAGGGGAAGCCAGGAAAAAGAAAATTTCAATATGGAGGGCCAGCGATTAATGGAGGAAAAAGCCCAACCACAACCCCAGAAACTTCGCAATAGTCAACTCCGTACCATTCTCCTCCCTATAAATTATCGGACGACATTCGGATCCGAAAATAAGGTCCAGATCAGGATCAGAACAGTTCGATCGAGAGCGAGAGCGAGAGCGAGAGCGAAAGCGAAAGATGGAGGGGATGGTGCTACCGAAGGAGTACGGATACGTGGCCCTGGCGCTCGTCCTCTACTGCTTCCTCAACTTCTGGATGGCCGCCCAAGTCGGCACGGCGCGCAAGAAGTAAAACCATCTCGAGATCGCTCTCTCCCTTTTCCCCAGTTCTAATCATTCTCGTTGGTTCCTCCGGACTCGATAACGACCGGGATGATGATTCTCTTGGGTGGTTCCATTCGATCAGGTACCAGGTGTCCTACCCGACCCTCTACGCCTCCGAGTCCGAGAACAAGAACGCCAAGCTCTTCAACTGTGTCCAGGTAACGAACTGCTCCTCCCATCGAGTGAACATGCGAGTCTCTTTTGTCGAATCCGTGCTGAGAATCGGAGCTTTCTCTTGTTCTTGAGGTGGGGTTTCTCTGAATGATTCCTTTTGTGTCGGTAATCGTTCTCGGTTTTGAAAAGTAATGATTGAAATTGGGGGTGGAAATGGCTTGTTGGTGGGAACAGAGGGGACACCAGAACTCGCTGGAGATGATGCCCATGTTCTTCATGCTGATGATGGTTGGGGGGTTGAGACACCCTTGCGCTTGCGCTTGTCTCGGACTCCTTTACATCGTCTCCCGCTTCTTCTACTTCAAAGGCTACGCCACTGGCGATCCCCAGAAGCGCCTCAAGATCGGGTTCGTGGTTCTTTTTGCATCCTGCCATCTCGAGAGAGATTTTTACGTGCTCTTAGATTAACACGCTGGAAGAATTAAACACGTATGCTTGATAGAATTTGGTGATGCGGTAATGCGGTATAATGCGGTATAAGAGCACCGAAAAGTTTCTGGTTAATTCGATTGGGATCTTTCATCACCGGTTTCGAAAAGATTTGATCCTTGCTAATGAGAAATTGGGTGATCTGTTGGTTTCCTTCATTCTTGCAGGAAGTACGGGTTCTTGGCGATCATGGGGCTGATGGTCTGCACCATTTCCTTCGGAGTCGGCCTTCTTCGTGGAGGCGAGCCTCGCACCATGTTTTAGACTGCGTCTCCTCTCTGTTGTTGTCTTGTACTCGTTGTCGATAGATGATGTTTCGTTTGGTTTTGCTTCTTTAGCATGTTAACGAGAGGATGGAACGATAATAACAGTTTGTTAGTTAGAGTGCTTGCACAAGTTCAGTTTGAACCTGTCTTCATGTAGCTTTTTGAAAATTAAATCAATGAGATGAGTTTGGCTTTTCTCTTTTTGGAGGCATTTGATCGAAGCTCTTGGTTCGTAGGGAGAAATCCAGGTTCTTAGTCCAGAGGGGCATCGTTTTGGTTGACCATTGAAGCTGTGCTGTGTACTCTATCCAGTGCAAATAGTCCAAACCAAGCATCACACATTTGATGAATGATGAAGAAGTGTTAATTGGTTCACTAGTGTACCTTCTCTAAGATGAATTGAGTTCTGAAGCCTAGCATGCCGGTTGCTGCAAAGCACAGCGGTATTTAAAACTAGTGGATGGTGTGACCAGCAAGTAGGCACTGCTGTTATATATGAAAATTTTTGGGGAAAATGAAACTTGAAACTCAAATAGCTATCACCTTGTTACAGAAAAGTCTTTAGCAGAATTATCGTAGTCATCTGGGAAATAGCAGACTTTTGGGACCAGTGGTAATCAATACAAATTAAAAGAAAGGGGACGATGTATTTACAAAAAAACGAAGCATGAAAAGGACAGAAGGAGACAGGTCTGCAGACATGAGATGAAATGGGCCCAAAATTGTGGTTTGTAAACAATGGAAATACTCATTCAAGATCAGTAGGTAGGTCGTCAATATTGGGGCCGAGGGAAGAAAGTCTTCTCCTAAGAGGACATAATCGCTACAGACACGTAGGCCCAATCACCTTGCGAAAATCGTTCATACGCCGACGGTGTACAAACTCATCCATTGGCTATCGAGCCATGGTTACTTCGTAATCCTCACGAAGACATAAGTTGGAGAGAAGATTAGATGTTTCTGCAAAAGAGTGTTCATGGAATTTGAAGAGCCAAACCTTCAAGAGTTAGAGCAAACTGCTGGTCGATCACCGACTACAAATTATGTGCAAAGGTAGAAAACCCCTTTGGTATCCACCCCTTTGGTGTTCGTTTGGAGAAGGGTGGACCCTGTTGGTGCTCATTTATATACCTTTCGTGTGTTCTATTCTATTAGTCATGAAATAATCCATCAAATTTTTCGTTCATGTGATGACAGGGATGGACAAAAACTACCAGTTGTGTGCGTCTCATTTTCTTTTCTGACTTTCAGTATCAGTGTGGCTTTCCTTCTCGTAGATATGCTTTTGCGCTGTTTGATTTCTGTAGGAGCTGCATCTATCTATTGTACTTTTTTACTGTCTTAGCGAGTTCCGGAAACTCAGATTTTTGTCCTTTGTAAAGCATTCTTTCCGTCACAACCTACATCACTTGGGTGCTCACAATGCTTTTGGTTTGCTTTTCAGCTAGTTGCTCTCTCTTCTGAGCATGGTTTATGATGGATGCCTCTCAGCACCCATTCCTCACGTAATGAATGGCTTGAGTTGCCTCTAGTTTATTATTTACCACCAATTTTTTTGGAATAGGACATACTCAAGGACACCATTGCATTTTATAACCTGTGTTCTAAGGTCATAATGCTTAACTACTTCTAATGCAGGTAGGACCGCTCCTTCGGGCAATGGGCTATCCTCCAAAAACGAGAATATATTTGGCTGGTTTCGAGACATTTGGTGGACAAAGGGTTTTGATTCCTATACTTTCTTATCAGTGTTACTTATTGTTTTTGAAGCAGAATATATCTGGTCAAACTCTTTGCCAATGCGACCGATAATGTTTAACATCCGAAGCGTAACTGGACGCTCCTAGTGATAGAGCATCTCAACGCAAGCCTCGGGGAGGTGGGCCTGCTGAGGTAATCCCGCTTGTCCTGGACAACATCAATTCTCTCCCACCCAATTCCCGAGTGCTCATGTCGGAATTTCAGATCATCAGAGACATCGGATGCGGGGAAAGGGCAGCAGCACAAGCCAGTTCTCGTACAGCAGTGAGGTTGAATGCCCCAAGTGGATGCCGCACAGTGCCATGGCTAATAGACCGGAGAACGGTGGCAATAAGAACGAATCTCAAGAGGACGAAGTGAATACGGAAGGTCGGTTAGATTCTGATGAAGACGGTGGCGTGACCAAGTCGTCTCTGACCCTAGAGTAAGATGAGGAAATGGATCCCAACGATTAGGATACATGTACAGGTTACGGTTCATTTTTTGCTTCTTAACATCGGTTACATCACACATTTTTTTGGCCTTTACCACAATCTTCCTACAGTAAATAAAAATTCTCTTTCGGAGAGGGCGATTTTACATTGGAGCGACGAGTTCTTGTATACCCTGGAATAGCCATTCTTTTGCTTGCATCAAATGATTCTGAATTTTTGAATACCATAACCATATTTGTATGTACTGTAAAAATCTCTCCGTCTCTCTCTTTCTCTTTGGGGTGTGTTTATCAGAGGCTTTCGTTTCTTCATGGACACATATTGATGGATGTCCAGCTCTCTCCTTCCTCTGCCGCTCGTTTGTCGCTCTGTGAAGATGAAGACAGATTTCGACTGAGATTTCCAGAATCGCTGCTTTTGAAGTCGCAACTTCCAAATATAGATTTTATCAATAAGTGTCATCACAGCTCAAGTAGCGAACTCTTTTCCTCTGGCATATACACCATGCCATTCTCGACAACCTTTGCTCGATCAAAGGACGAAGTCTGATTACTCTGTCCTTTTTCCCATCGATGCTGGTAAACATTTCTCGTTGTTACTCCCACATAAATGAAGAAGGGAATTTCAATCCTAGAAGCACGTTAAGTCCAATGCTTGTCTTGGAGAGGAAGCCGGTAAAAAAGAAAAGCACAAGTTGTTATGAGGGGCCCACAGATTAACGGGAAAAACCCAACCGCAACCCCCAGAATCTCCAAAAAAGTCAACTCCATACTCTGTACACGTTATCCGACAACATTCGAATCCGGACATCAGGTTTAGATCAGTATCAGAACAGTGCGGGAGAGAGATAGAGAGAGTAGAGAGCGAAAGCGGAAGATGGAGGGGATGGTGCTACCGAAGGAGTACGGATACGTGGCTCTGGTGCTCGTCCTCTACTGCTTACTCAACTTCTGGATGGCTGCCCAAGTTGGCATGTCTCGCAAGAAGTAATCATTCCGAGATCGTTCTCTTCCTTTTCCGATTCTAATCATTCTCGTTAGTTCCTCCGGACTCGATAATGAACGTAATGATGATGTTCTTGGGTGGTTCCATTCGATCAGGTACCAGGTGTTTTACCCGACGCTCTATGCCTCCGAATCCGAGAACAAGAACGCCAACCTCTTCAACTGTGTCCAGGTAGTGCACAGTTCCTCTCTGAAATTTCGCTTCTGTACTTACCTCCCGTTTATTTATTACTCTAACTGAGATGGCGTCCGTCCCCATCAAGTAAACATGTGATTCTTTTTTGTCGAATTTGTACTGAAAATCCGAGCTTTTTCTTGTTTTTGAGGTGGGTTTCTTGGAAACATTCCTTTTGTATGGGCAGATGATATGTAATTTGTCGGTATTCTTTCTCGGTTTTAAGAAGTGATGATAATTGTGGTGGAAATGGTTGGATGGTGGCCAGAGAGGGCACCAGAACTCGCTGGAGCTGATGCCCATGTTCTTCATGCTGATAATGGTTGGGGGGCTGAGACACCCGTGCGCTTGCGCTGCTCTCGGAGTCCTTTACATTGTCTCTCGCTTCTTCTACTTCACAGGCTACGCCACTGGCGATCCCAAGAAGCGCCTCAAGATCGGGTTCGTGGTTTTTTCGCATCCTGCCATCTCGAGAGAGATTTTTAGGCGTTCTCAGATTACCTCGTTGAAAGAATAACCACGTATACTCGATAACATTTGGTTATGCAGTGCAGCATAAGAGCACCTAAAAGTTTATGCTTAATTCAATGGGGATCTTTCCTCATGGCTTTCGAAAAGATTTGATTCTTGCTAATGAGAAATTGGGTGATTTGTTGGTTTCATTCATTTTTGCAGGAAGTACGGGTTCTTGGCGATTCTGGGGCTGATGGTCTGCACCATTTCCTTTGGAGTCGGCCTTCTTCGTGGAGGCGAACCTCGCACCATGTTTTAGACTCTTGTCTCCGCTCTGTTGTTGTCTTGCACTGCTTGTCGACAGAAGATGTTTCATTTGGTTTTGCTTTTTTGGCATGTTAAGAGAGGAATGGAATGGAACAATAATAACAGTTTGTTAGCTAGAGTGCTAGCACAGTTTGACTTCAGTTTGAACCGGTCGTCATGTAGCTTTTTGAAGATTAAACCAACGAGACGAGTTTGGCTTTTCCTTTGTTGGAGGCATTTGGTCGAAGCTCTTGGTTGGGAGGGAGAAACCCAGATTCTTAGTCCAGAGGGGCATCGTTTTGGTTGACCAGTGCAAACAGTCCAAGTAAAACCAAACGTCACACATTTGATGAATGATGAAGAAGTGCTAATCGGTTCACAAGTACTTTCTCAAAGATGAATTGAGTTCCGAGTCTAGCATGCCGGTTGGTGCAAAGCATAGTGGTATTTAAAACCAGTGGATGTTGTGACCAGCGGGTAGGCACTGCTGTTATACATGAAAGTGTTTGGGGAAAATGATACTTGAAACTCAAATAGCTATCATTTTGTTACATAAAAGTCTCTAGCAGATCCATCATATTTATCTGGGCAACAGCACACTTCTGGGACCAGTGTAATCAATACAAATTGAAACAAAGGGAACGATGTATTTACACAAAAAAAGAAGCATGAAAAGGACAGATGAAGACAGGTCTGCAAATATGAGATGAAATGGGCCCAATTGTGGTTTGTAAACAATGGGAATACTCGTTCAAGATCAGTAGGTAGGTCTGTCGACACCGAGGCCGGGTGGGAGTAGGTCTTCTCTTTCATCAGCACATAAAGTTGTATTCATAAGAGGACAAAATCACTATAGACACGCAGGCCGGGTCACCTTGCGAAAATCTTTCATACATCGACGGTGTACGAACTCATCCATAGGCTATTGAACCACGGTTGCGTCGTAATCCTCATGAAAACATGATGAGATGGAGAGAAGGTTGGATGTTTTTGCGAAGGGGTGTTCACGGAATTGAAGAGCCAAACCTGCGAGGCTTGGTGCAAATTGGCGGTCAATCATCGAACTGGGCTACATTAACTTCAAATTATGTGCAAGTAGTAGGGTTGCTGCTCCATGCTACGAGCTCATTTACATTCTCATCATCATTATTCTCCATTTGTGTCACTATCCCTAATATTACTAAAGCTTATTTCATTATACAAGCTGCACAATTATAGTTAACTTCTATTGCACATGAATATCTAAAAAACAATAAAACTCCGTTTGTTTTGCAAAAAAATGTGATATTCTTGAAAAAAATTTTCAGGAAGTCAATTTTCAAAAACATAATAATATTTTCCGGTGTATGAAATCAGAGAATGAACTAGAAAATATTTTCCGCCGTTTGGTATGGAAAATCCAATTTAATTTTCCTAGGGAAAATTACAAAAAAAAAAATTCAAAATTTAAATTATTTTATTTTTATATTTTTTATTTTCTTTCTTATTCTTATTCTTTTTCCTTTTTCCTCAACCAATCATCCGACCACGGCGACAATGGGCAATCGGCCATAGGCGAGGACGAGCTCGCCCAAGGTCGGTGAGCTAGGCAAAGCTCGAGCTCGCCCGAGATGCCTTTGGGGAAGAGGCCACCTTAATCTAAAGTGGACACCTTGCGCTTCTGCTTCAACCAAATCCGCCATGTTGCTCTTCTTCTTCGTCTCCATCTTGTCCCTGCCTCATTTCCAACTTCAACAAACACTCATGGAGAAGTGCCTCTCCATCGCTTTCCAATCACCAAACCTCTTCCCCGAAGGCATTGCCTAAGACGAGGTGTCTCACTACCCTCAGGTGAGCTCAAGCATCGCTAGCCATCGCCGTGGCTGGCGATCGGCCGAGGAAGAAGCAAAAACAAAACAAAAGAAAGAAAAGAAACAGAAAGGAAAGGAAAGGAAAGCAAATAAAAAATAATAATTTTTTTTATTAAAATGAATATTTCATTAACTAAAAACCCAAGTCCAAGCGTCAAGAATCTGAGAACGGCCTTCGTGGACCTGAGCCTGAGTGCCGGGGATTAGAGTCGAGTATCAAGGACTTGAGCACGGGCACTAAGGCTCGAGTACAACCTCAATAGATTTGGGCTCGGGCATTAGGGACTTGATCCTAAACGACGGAAACTTGGGAACCAATGCTATGATTTTCATGCCCAAGCACAGAGTTTCAGGTCCAAGCGCTAATAACTAGTCATGTTTTGGAAAATATTTTACGGTTTTTCAAAAAGGAAATCATTTTCCGAATTTAAGTATAGGTTTTCTGTTGACCATCTTCCTAAGTGAACCAAAAGCGGAAAAAAGAGGAAATATTTTATGCAAAACAAACGGAGCCGGGTGCGTTTGTTTAGGGGAAAACTTCATGATAATAAAAAATACTTTCCGGGAAATCATTTTTTAAGAAAATGGTTACTTTTCATTTGTTTAATAATATGTGATCAAAAATAATTTCTAGTGTTTGGATTTCATTTAAAAAATAATTTCAATCTCACGACTTTATCTCAAACAAAAACAAATTAAATTTTTAGTATTTTTTATTTTTTATTTTATTTTATTTTATTTTTCCGTTTTCTTTTCTTTGTTTTTCTTTTTGTCTTTTCCTTCTTCCTCTTCCACCAGTTGCCGGGCCTCGGCGATGGCCACGACAAGCCACTAGTGAGGGCCGACTTGGCCGGCCTCGAGCAAGGTCGAGCCTCGCCGGCCTCAATATCAGACACGTCGACTGTTGGAAAAGTAATCGCCGCCCTGATCGTAAGGGGTGAAATTAAGGAGGCTTATGTCTGTCATCGACGTGTTTGTTGGATGCATAGAATGCGGAGTGTGAACTAGAAATCAGAGAGAGAAAGAGAGACGGAAAGCGTGACGACAGGCATGAGGTCAAGAAACTATGGTGGTGGCCGTAGAAGACGTAATGTCAACGGGTTAGCTGATCTTTACACGCGCTAAGATTGCTTATACCGATAGGATTAAAATAGGATTATGCACAGTATACACGCAAGTTTCATTCGAAAAACGTTGATGCGGGTTGCAGTCTTGACTTGGTCGTGCCGAAACTGCAACGTTCAAGACGATATCAAGTTGATATCTTGATATAAAGTCCCTCTCGGAGTCTTAATCAGCACACGCTTTTAAACCATTTTCAAGGGGAAAAAATAAGGGATGGTTGGTCTGTTTAAGGAGTTTTCTTTATGTATGCGTGGTCAGATTGTCTGCTTTGACATTGCCACACCTGTTTGGTGTGTGTGTGTGTGTATATATATATGCTAATTCATTAAATAAAACTTTGGGTGATATTTGAAAATTAAAAGTAAAAGGATTTATTTCACACACCCTTTGAAAGGAACATATAATTGTGCATGTTGATATCTGTATGTTTTCAGTGATGCTGGGGTTTTCGTGTTAAACAGGAATCATCCATGTAAATGGTAATTTTTAAAAAGGAAAAATGAAAGTTACAAGTACTTCCATAGGTTGAAGATAAATTCACAAAACAAAAGCTCCATTTATTTCGTGGAAAATAATTGATTTGAAATGCATTTTCTTAAAAAAAAAAAAAGATCCCTTGTATCATTTAAAATAATTAATCAATGAAAACTATCTTCATTTTTGGCGAAACAAATGGAGCCAAAGTTTACGAGGTTCTTTAATGTCCTATCTCTTACAAATAAGAAAACTAGGCTGCTCATTATTTTATCTTATGAACGGGGAGACTGATACAATCGTATTGGAACGATATATATTATCCTTTCATTTATATTATTGTATAAAGGGGATAGGTACACTAAAGGTCCTAAAATTTATCACGAAAATGTAATTGAGTCTTAAAACTTATAAAAAGTACAATCAAGTTTTAAAACTCATCAAATTGATGCAATTAAAGTCCTTTTATTAACTCCATCAAACTTGACTAAAGAAAAATACTGATGTGATTTTTTAATTAATCTCTATCCTACATGGTGATGACATGGCCAAATGACATCATTTTGGTCAAATTTTAATTTTTTAATACAAAATTTATTTTAAGTTATATTAAAAATAAGCTAACTTAAAAAAATAAAAATAAAATAAGGAAAAAAAGAAGGAAAAGCTAGCGGGGCCCTTTGGCCACTAGTCGGCCATCCCCCGCCATCGCTGGCCTTTCTTGGCCGTGGTGGGTCCACGGCGGCGAGGGCTGTGAGCCCCCACCTTTTTTTAATTTTTAAATTTAGTTAATTTTAATTTAATATTAATATTAAATTTGGATTAAAAAATCAGATTTTAATCAAAATGATGTCGTTTTAGTCTTATGCTTTATATTTTAGCTATGCCATCGCCACGAATAAATGAATGTTGCATTACTGTGATTTGAGATTGCTTAACCTTACATTTGAGGTGTTTACGTCAAGTCGAAGGTCAAACCTTAGATGTAGTGGTTATGGCCAAGTTGGGCAATATGTAACCCTTGTGTTGGTTGTGGGGAAAAAGATACTATAAGTATTATAACTTTCACACAACTTTCATTGCAGTACCAAAACTTTTCGAATGATCACTTGAGTGCCATATCGACGGAAAAACGATCATTTAAGTGCCTACAACAACAAATTCCGGTGATTCATCCTACGTTAATTAAATTTAAATTCGTTCATGGCGTTCTTAAAAAAACATGGATGCCTAACGTGGACGATGACCTAGCCATTCTTGATAAAAATGATGCTGTTGAAAGTCGAAATCGACTCTCTCTCTCTCTCTCTCTCTCTCTCTCTCTCTCTCTCTCTCTGAAGTTAAGCAGTGGCCATGGCGTCACTCTTCGTTTCGATATCCCGTCGCTCATCACGATTGGTCTCTCTGCACGCATTGCTCAACGAAGTAGAAGAGCCAAGGAAGGGCACCCAGTCTCATCGATTCGTTCTCTCTCCTGCATCACTCGGACACTTGTCGGTTTTGTTCTCTACACTCTTGCTCACGCTTCTTGATTGTGCTATTTTTGTTTCTCCCCTTAGAAATTTGCTAAAAGGAGGAAACCTGCTGTCCATTACAAATTTCTAACACCTAATTTTACCACCAATTTTCTATTGGGGGATTAGGGTTAGAAGAAGAGAAATTCGTTAATTTGGGGCAAAGAATGTGTTTGACAACGTTATTTCGATCTAATCACGCTGATTTCACTTTACCAAAAAGCCACGTTGCATGATTTATATTAAAATATGTGAGATTTGGTAGGATTACTGCCAACTGTTCTTAAAACTTAAGCTGTTAAATGAAGGCGTAATTTAATAGTTAATTGTTATAACAAAATATTGTGTGAGGATTTTCCGACCGCACAAGTCGCCGATAGCATTGAAGTGATTGTTTTTTTTTTTATTTTATGAAAGTGGCACTAAGTGACTACTAAAAAAGTTTAAGCACTGAAATAAGTATAGAACAAAAATTATGGCACTTCTAATGGTCTTTGACCTTGGTTGTGCTGCTCCATGCTCGGTGACGGTGGAGACGCCTATGTTGCCTAATTATGGCGAGGGTGCTTTGCGGCGATGATGATGTCATGGCCAATGGCGATGTGGTGGTGTTGGTCGAGTCTGATGGTGGTGCACTGGTGCTGGTGGTGATTTTTTCGAGTCAATGGTCCGGCGGTGGTGTTCATGTCCAACGGCTATAGAGAGCAATAAGTGGGACAGCATCATGTTTTGTTTTCGAGAGAGAGAGAGAGAGCTTATGCGTCGATACGAGCATGTACTAATTAACAGAAAATCGACATCGTAAACGGAAGGGCTACATTAAACTGGTTTCAGAAGATTTAGGAACTATATTGAAAAGTGATTGAAAACTATACTGAACTATGAAGGACTCTAAAGACTACTGGCCGTGAGAACCCTTTTCCGAAGTCTACTGGCTCCTGTTGAATATATACTCAAAATAGAACCTAATCGAATCACTAATATTCCATTGCTAGCATAACAATCTTTAGGTCAACGCGAGAGTAACAGCACGCTGTGAGCCACAAATTCTTGAAAGAATGGACCCTGCGATAATTTATAATTATTTATAATCTATTTTTTTGTGATTTAAAATTAATTTCACGGTAGATTAAGAACGTTACTTAATCACTTATCATCCCTAAAGCTTGCCGCACCAAGTAGAAAGAAGGTGTGAGAAGTATAACAAGTCGCACGCAATCAATGTGAACCAAAAATAAATCGTGCAAATCAAGTTCAGATAGGGACAGAATCTAGAATTTAGACGCTCGGTCTTCCAAATTAAACATTCAACCTCTACCGTCGTTTTGTTCCCCCTCGAACGACTTTCACCAGGTTCGCATGAAAAAAAGGATATAAGACGAGAAGCTCCATGCTGCAACTCCCACCTTATTAGGGCCAGGCCAAACCTAAAAGAACGGAAGGTGGCGGGGCGGCGCGTACCCACTTTCCTATCACGTGGCGTCGTTTTCGTCTGTTGAAGGCGCGGGATGTCCGCGCTCCATCCGGGTAAGAACGGAACAAGCGTTCTAGAAGCGTGCAGCGCAGACAGAGACACATTTTGTTGAATTTCTTTGCCTGAACGAAGAGCCAACGCATCTGAGAAAAGGGTCGAACGAACGAATGGAAAATCATCAACCCAAAAGTCAAAAATGGGAACTTTCATCCGAGCCTACAAGTCTGACCTTATCAAACGTGTGCTTACGAAACCTTAGGAATAGAGAGAAAACCATATAAAGAGACCCGTCTCTCTACTCCACGCTATTGCATTTCTATCGCACCCCTTCTCTTTTCCTGGTCCATTCGCATCCCTGCTTCTTGATCTTTTGCTTCCTAAGCTCTCTCTCTCTCTCTCTCTCTCTCTCACCACCAATGGCGGATCACCAGCGCGTCCACCCTGCCGGCGACCCCGAGGCCCCACAGCCCCAGACCGCTCCCCTGGTTCCCCGCAACTCCTCCAAGTCCGACAACGGCGACCCCGCCCCGCAGGGTAATGTGTACTACCCGCCGATGCACCGGACCCTCCCCGTGGCCCACTCCAAGCCCCCGAAGCGTGGCCGGAGCTGCCTCTGCAAGTGCTTCTGCTGGACCTTCTCCTTCATTGCCCTCCTCATCGTCGCCATCGCCATCACCGCTGGGATCCTCTACCTCGCCTTCCGGCCAAAGCTGCCCAAGTACTCCATCGACGGCCTCCAGATCACGCAGTTCAACCTTAGCAACGACAGCAGCCTCAACGCGACCTTCGACGTGACCATCACGGCACGGAACCCGAACAAGAAGATCGGCATATACTACGAGGGGGGGAGCCGGATCACTGTGCTGTACTCCGGGGACCAACTGTGCCAGGGCGCGCTGCCCAAGTTCTACCAGGGCCACCGGAACACGACAGTGCTGGTGGTGCCACTGTCCGGGCAGACGCAGAACGGGACGGGGCTGCTGTCCCAGCTGCAGGCGCAGCAGCAGACGACGGGGTCGATCCCGCTGAACCTGAGGGTGAGGCAGCCGGTGAGGGTGAAGCTCGGGAAGCTGAAGCTGTTCAAGGTCAAGTTCTTGGTCCGGTGTCTGTTGGAGGTAGACAGCTTGTCCGCGGACAATAGTATTCAGATCAAGAGCAGTAGCTGCAAGTTCAGGCTTCGGTTATAAATCTTTTCGCCTCCACTTTTTCCATTCTTTTTCTTGATTATTTTCTCTGTCTACAATAAGGGGGGTCGTTATTTTCCGATTGCTCCCCCGGATGGTATAGGTACATAGCCGTATACACACACAGACCGATTGATTATACAGTATTTATACATGTAGGACCGGCCATTCGTACTATTCATCAGATGTTCTCTCTCTCTCTCTCTCTCTCTCTCTCTCTCTCTCTCTCTCTCTCTGTGTGGCGGTTCTTGGAGATAGTATAGCTGATTCGCTTCCTCTCTTGCTCCTCCAAATTCATAGCTGATCACAACTGCGCGTGTCGAATCGAATCCCATCTTCATCGAAAGCTTCTGGATGGCTTGGGATTGTCAATGTCCATTCCAATCCACGCAAGGTGAAATCTACTGATGCACGTATGGATTAGCTTATCGTAGGAGGAAAATGGTTAAACGTTTCTCAGCTAAGCAACCAACTCATTCAACGACTTTGCGAGCTTCCTCGAAAGCTCTTGCTTTCGCAGTCTTATATCTGCCCTCGAGTCAAGCGTGGATAGTTTATTCGTTCTTCTGCAGCTCCTTGCAATCTCTCTCTCTCTCTCTCTCTCTCTTCTTTGCTTGTTCAAATGACCTTTGAAGTTGATTGATGCACAACTACATCGTCATGAGGGAGATAAAATTGACTTTAAATCCATACGCCTTGATCACGGTAAGGTCATTCCTTATTTTTCCCCCCTGAAATATATGGAAATTTAAGTTAAAAACTCTATCCGAATAATTGCGTAATTGAGGACGGTAGATTCTGAAGAGGAGTTTGTCAATTTTAAAAAGTTGGTAATTAACAAGGCAAACAAAAATTGTTAAATGATGGCAGTATAAAGTACAAACATATAAATATTTATAATTCAAATGAAGGTTGACATCCAAAAACTGGTCATTGAATTAATTGGGGAGAAATCGATGAGTCGCAAAAAATAAAGCTTCCTGAGTATGATAGTTGGCAGAATTGAGTTGTAGTTAAGAATAGTGAATAAAGGTAGAAAAAGGTAAGAGAGGCTTTTTATTTTCAGAGAAGAGATATTGTTAATGTAAACAAATGTTGATAGCAAACTCAAGTAGGGGTTGGTAATGTGAAATTAGTTGGCAATTTAATCGGAGAAAAATTGATAATTACTCTAACTGAGCTTGGTAATTTCGAAAGAGAAGTTGGCAAATTTAAAAATCGGTAATTTTCAAGACAAATAAAAGTTGTCAAACAATAAGAAAAGTTGGTAAACTAAAAACATATAAACATTTAAAAAGTAACTCAAATGAAAATTGGAAGCAAAACTAGTCAATGACTTCATGAACGAGAATTTGGTAATCACTCAAATCAAATCAAGGTTGGTAATTTGAAGCGTGGCTAAAAAAATATAGGTAAGTTCATATAAAAATTGGTAAATTTGAAGCGTGGCTAGAAAAAGGCAAATAAGAGTTGGTAAACTATAAAAAAAAGTTGATAATTAATCTGTTAAAGAAGTTGGTAGTTTCATTAAAGTATCGATAAGTTATCAACAAGTTATCGAGAAATTAAGCGATTCATAATTTCTTTTACCAAAAATTGTTTGACACCTGCATGCTCTTTCAGTAATCAATCAACATGAAAAGACAGTTTTCGTTTCTTTTTAAGGAACAATAGAATCGTTTATCATAGGATCAAATAGCAAGATAGAACAGTTTATTTTGTTTGAATGCAGATATTACAATTCATTTTCATGATGTTTTTCCATAGTGAATGACAATTGTCATGTCCGACCAAAAAAAAAAAGGAATCACAATTATCATGTCATGGAGAAGCGTTCCTATTATGAAATACTAAATTTTCCAATATCCCTTTTTTTCCTTTCTCGTATATTTTCTTTAGTTGGGTGATGAAAGCGACTAGAGATTTTGCGGATCTTTGGGTTGAGATAAGCAATGACAATCTTACGAATTTTATTTTGTTCACATACACCATTCACATACCTCTAAACAAAACTCGATATCGAAAAGACCGAATTTCCTCTCATTCAAACTCATCTGACCAAATTGCTTAGGGTTTGGGTTGTATTATCCTTAGTTAATTTGTGGGTATGAAATTTTTTTTATTTGAAGTGAGCACTTTTTGAAAGAAAAATAGCATTTTCGTAGGACACCAAACTAATTAATGTGAATCCGCAGATTGATTTCTAAAGGTAAAATTCAGGTATGTATTTAATATTTTCAAAAATGAAAATATGTAAATATTCATTGAGTGAAATTTGAGGCATATTTATAGTATTTTATCTTCTTTATAATTAAAAAACAAGAAGAAGTGGTCACCTCAGTTGACCAACGACCACTCAATCAATTTTCGGAAGCTTCCGCTGTTGTTTTCATGATATTGTGTATCTGTTCCGCATTATTCAAGATCAACTCATCTGGATAGTATTTTGTTCTTCCATAACACGGTTATGCGGACCTCATGACTCGACTAATCTCCACACATATGCACAGACCGTCTCATTCACGCGCATCGAGTGAGATTCTATCCACAGGGTGGTGACGAGCACAGCCTCCAAGAAGGTTACTATGATCGAGCAACGTTATGATCTCAAGCTAAGCGCTTAATGATTCAACTGATCTATGATATTTTTATTTTTTGTCTCACTCCTTTCTTTTAAGTATATACGTCTGCGGTGCTCATGGGGATCAAATCCCGAACCTAGTACTCTCTAACCCCATCCACCGGTCCCTTTTTTAGCAGAGCCGCATGCCTGTTAGCACCCGATCCTCTCTCTTCCTTGTTTTGATGACCATTGAATTTGACCTTTTCTTTCCTGACCTACTCCATATTTGATTGGGAGATAATGTCCTTTTGTTGCACTGCGGTTTAAGGGTCGGACGGGTTGGGCCTAAATATCAGGCTGGACCTGATCCGAGAAAGTTCGGCCTGGACCCAACTGATTTGGGCCTATTTGATAGTAGCTTGATTTTCAATTCTTTTTTTAAGAGTTAATTGATCGAAATCCTCCTCAAACCTTTCGCATTATTGCACAAGTGCCATCAAACTTTGAAAAGTTACAAGATTACCTTTCTCGACTTGGGCGTCGTTGCGTGTAGCCACGAACTTCGAAAAGCTATAGATGACTCATGGATTTCGATTCAGTTGCAGTCGTTAATTTTTCATCTTAACCAAGATAACATCAACTAATTATATTAGTGAATACAGTAGTTCGAGAAAGTCTTGTTTACTTTTCAAAATTAAGGGGTTTAATTTTTAACCTTTCAAGAGCAACTCTGATTACTCATTTATGGAATTTCGATGCTTATATTTACATATGTGAAATGGCTTACATGATAATACTGAAAAAAAAATATTCATCAAACGAAAGAGGGTCACCCGTCCTTGCAAAGGGGCCTTGGGTTTTGATGTGGATAGAAATGAAGGGACCTAAGTACAATCTTCAATCTAGAGTTGCCAAATGGCAAGGTGAGGATGTCTTCGGCTCTAAATCCACTATTTCAGCCTCGAATTCCAGTCTATTTGGTGAAACTTAAAAAAAAAAATATGAGTGTTGAAAATTCAACTCCTGAATTTTATGTACTGATAATCTTAAGTGCTAAAATTTGGAATAGCAAGTTATCGTGATAATTGAAAATTCAGTAGCTAAATATTACTAATCTCTTACCAAAAATAGAAAAATGACCATCGTCAGTAAGCTTTATCAATACATTTTGGCAAGATTCTTATTAACACAAATTATTTGCTAAACGAATTAAAGTAACTCCTCTCTACTTACCAGATCAAATGGATTTTTGACTTAACTCAATCATTTAAGTCAATTCTATTTCAGATTACCAAACAAATCCAATCTCATTAAATGCTGAATCCTTAATTTCCAACACCTACTCGGGCTATCAAACATGCCCCGATGCCTTATTGAACAGAGTTACGGTGGCCCAAATGAGGAGACATTCGGCCGAACCGGGCCCATGATGTAAAAAATGTCGAATTCAAGGCACACAAATGGGGTAACGCCCGAGTGGTCCAAGGTGCGCAATTGGATCCGAGAAGGGAATTGGCTTGCGCCCAGATCCGCCCATCTTCAGGCCTACTTTCCAGATAGGTTACTTTCTTGCCGGACCAAAAGTAGGGTAATCGTACCGGTTGAGACTGGTAACAAGTTCATTACCACTTACAACCCACGAAGCAGCATATCCTCAGGATGGATCCACAGTCCCACCACCGATGATATCGGAACCATAAGAAAGCTTTCATTTTGGAATAAGCTTGACATTTCCATGGAACCGGCTGTTTTTTGTCGCTTTCCTCGGCCCTACCATCCCCACACGGTAGCCGATTGTGATAGAGAAAGGGGAAATGACACGTATGATCCCGAACCAATGTGCAAATGTCATCCTAAATTTTTAAATTGTTCGATATGACCTCAGAATTTTTTGCGAAAGTTTAATTTAGTTCTCAAATTATATGAAAATGTTTAATACTGTATTGAATATGTATCAAAAGTTGATGAATCATATTATATAATTTAAAAGTTCATGGACCACATTACATTTCAGATCAAAATTCATAGATCATTTATGCTGTTATCCTTAAAAATAGGGTCAAACTTCTTACTCGTGATGCCTGCTTGGCACGAGAAGATGTGTTTCTTGTTCGAAGCCAACTCTCCTTATTTTAATTTTTGACACGACATTTGACAGCGAGATCCTCACAAAAATTCTATATTCATGCGTCATCGAACACACTATATCCATGCATTATCGAAAACAGACAACAGATGGGTAAATCACATGCAATGGCTCGTGGTCGCGAACGAGACTCCAGTTCATACGGTTCACATTGGAGCCGTGGGAGAAACAAAATCGTTAGCGTCGAGTCACCCGTCACGTCCAGCCTGAACTACTCTGTGCCTTGTCCTCTTCGTCGAATTTTACGTGACGTGTCGGTCATAAACTCTTCTAATTCCGCAGTGGAGCGGAGTCCTGCAAAAGATGTGCCCACCACGTGGAAATGTCGCTCCTTCTCAATAATGTTAATGGGATATCGGTGCCGATCTGGGACCATAGAATAAGGACATACCGCTGGTCGATGGAAAAGCTATCAAAAATGAGAGAAAGGATCCATCGCATCTGTCTTTTTCACATGGAAGCATCGACTTTGATCTGTAGCGGTCCAGTCAGGGAACAGAGCATTGTCACTCCAAGAACCATGGTTGGTTTAGATACGGTTTGCTGCGAGTCAATAGCCTTCGCTGTAGGACGTGCTCTAATTCTTCAATCTCCTTCCTCCGATGTCTCTAAAAAAGGATTTATGAGTGGGAACTCCTGTTCTCTAGAGTGAATGTTCTTCACTTCTTAGCCTTTTCCATTGCTTACTTTTAAAATCTGTCAATTGTACTTAGTAACAGTAATAACTATATAAAAATAGAGTTATTTTATCTACTTTAGGCAATAAATAATACAATATTTGTTAGAATATATTTGGATTTCATCTTTGTTTATGCAGAATATTGAGATATGAAAAAAATAAGGAAAATATGGCAAAAAGAAGGAAAGGAATATACTACCCGGATAAGAATTAGAATATAGATATCATATCAGGAATTCTGCGGTTTATTCCTTAATTTTATGCGAAAAAGAAACAATTATCTTGTGAGAGAAGTCTTGGATATTATCATATAAATAGGATAACTTGGAGGGACAGGTAGTTTTTTTCTAAAAATCGTTTTGGTTTTCATTGTTCTGAGAGTTTTTTAAGTATTTTGAAGAGGAGACAAAAGTAATGACATAATTCTTATTTTTTGATTCAAGACGTTTGGTTTAATTTATATTTTCGTTTCTTCTTCGATTATGTTTTAATTTTCTTTGTTAGAGTTATGATATAACCTAATCATGATGATATGAATTTCATACTTTTTACGTTTTGCAAGTAATTTCATTCATGTGAGTTATATATTATTATGCTTAATGCCTTTAAGTGACTAGCCATCACTTAAATGATTTGACGTGCATGTTTTAAACTGAGAAGTTATAATATGTAATTGCTCCTTATAATATATAACCTTGAATTAAATGTGGATAGAAGTATACCATGTTATTTGTGTAGTTTTCGGTGATAAGGTGGTCCAAAAAATTCATTGTAAACTGATAATATTCACATATTTAATGCACTTATATTTATTTAAGGTTACATAGAAATATAGTAAATTGATAAATTGACTAAGTTTGCTATATCTAGAGATAGGATAGTAAATAGACTATGAAATTTGGCTATCACATATTTGATATTATTATTGTATGCATAATGATCTGAAATTCATATATAGTGGTTATGGTAAAATCGGATGCTCTAACATATTTTATCTGATTAATTATCTGCCTTTAGTTTCTAAAATTTCGTTTCTAAAATTGTCAATTTTTTATTTATTCTCAATTCTATTTTGATATGTTAGATAAATTTTAGAATTAGTTTATTTCTAATATTTAATTAGTTTATTAATCATCAATTTCTGTGGGGTGATACTCTTCTAATCATTATATTACTTGTTCAACACATTCGTTGACGCATGCAAAATTTTACGAACAAACAGGCACATCAACACAAAACCCACTTCCATCTCCCCTCTTCACGACAAGCATAGATTCACAGTGCATGCATGCAACCGTCGCGCCCAACAACCACTGCTGTGTATGGAATAGTATGATTATGCCATCGTCGGAATTGACCTTAGTTCTTGAGGTGTCACCAACTACTCTCTCCCTCTCTTCGTATGCATGCTACCGAGATCTAGATCGAAGGAACAAATACAGGCCGAGAAAATCACCCACTATTATAGTGCACACAAACAAGTTACTTTTTCATAAGGTTGCCTATTCAGGTAGTGCTCTCGTCTAAACTCGCTGAAAATGGGAGTTGATGCCAAATGATGCCATGACGTCAAAAGACACGTCTTGTGAGTCGATTCTAATTTCACATATTTAATCTAGCAACGCTCTCCTTCGACTCGGTATGTTATTTATTTCGTTTCATTTCTGCGCCCTGTCATCTTAGAAGTTTGCTAGTCAAGGAGAAAGTATTTATTGGTATCATACCACTAGGTCACATGTTGATATGGCACGTATGTGTCTAGCCATAACGTATCAAAAAGTGACACGTGTAAAAATTTGAAGCCTTTCATATTAAGAAAAACAAATTTGCTAAAGCAATCGAATTAATTGCGCTGATGGGGTAATAAATGCCTTCTAAATTTCAATTGATCTCCCATGTCTTCTTCCTTTTCATTAACTTTCCTCATTTCCTTTTTTTTTCTTTGTTTTTTTGAAAGGAAAACCTCCATTGGAGAAAAGCGAAGCTCCAAAGGTCCGAGGTCCGGTCGTGCAGCGCCAGGCCAGTCATTTTTTCTACTCTTTTTACTTTTATAAATTTTGTCATTTCGTAAACTTTCCCCAATTTTTTTTTCTTCTAAAGTTAAAATCTCCATTTAGGTGGTGCGAAGCTTCGGTTAACGTAGCATTCGGTTCAGTTTTTTTCTCCACCCTTTGACTCTTACACATTTAGAAATGTGCATCCCACGCGATATCCTTTTACCGATGTTCGCTTTCTGGGGAAAGTTAGTAAAAGAGTCAGAGAGTGGAGGAGAAGCCGGTGCCGCAGGAATCAAAGCTTCGCACCTCTGTAATTGAGATTTTACCTTCAAAAAACCAAAAGAAAAAAAATTTGGGGATTTCAAAAAGAAAAGGAAACGAGCAGAGTTAATAGCAACGGAACGCAAAAGAATTCGAGCATAGAAGACATGAATGGGCGCACAGATGAAACAAGGAAAGCATTTTTATTACCCTATCAGCGCAGTTAATTTGGTTGCCTTTGATATGGACTACGCCGATAGCCAACAAATTTCCTGTTCTTAATTTGGGAGGCTTCAAATTTACACGTGTCTTTTTTTGAAAGGTGCTGACTAGGCACATCCGTGCCACACCCGTGCCACACCAGCACATGACCTAGCACTAAATATTTTCTCCTTGTCGAGAGAGACATGAGAGGTCGGTGAGACGCAATAGCGGTGAGTGGTGAAGAAGCGGGTGGCGTGGCGGATGGTTGCCTGAAGAGGAAGGGAAAGAATTGAATTAGGATTTCAAGAAGGGTTTGTGTGATTCTCTTACGGGAAAAATAATAAATAAGATTTTCGCATATTAATTTATTACAATTGATGGTTTATTTGAGGGTCGATAGGCACAAATAACCCGAATTTTTGGCCCCACTTTTTCTTTTTAAATAAAGATAGCCTCCGGTCCATATGCCACGTGGAGTGAGTGTCAAATGAACCATTTTGCCTAGATAAACACAAACGGCAATGGTAGGGGACAACAGCTCAATTTTTAAAGGGGACGTGCCAAATTATGGTTGGATGCTTAATTAGGTTTGCTAATTTAAATGCTTGGCTATAGTTTATCACATCAATTATTTTATAAGTTAATTATACAAGCAACTTTCTATGCCTTTCTATGCAAAACGCCACCAAAAAAACAACCGCTCGAAACTAACCTTTTCTCAAGCTCCATTCGTTTCTTAGAAAATAAATAATAAATATCGCTTGCATCACTTATAAAAGTAATTAAATAAAAAGAAATTTTTACCTTTCATGAAAATTAGAAAAAATATTTTTTCAATGCCAAGTGCCAACCGCGTGTGTAAGTAAATTAGATTATCCAATTAGGAGAGGGCATCCCCAGATTATGGTCCCAAGCAAAAAAATTACGGGAAAAAGTCAAAAATTATAAAGTGCAGGAACAGCATCAGGCGCGCGGTCTGCGACAAAACTGTGTCGGCCTTTCTTATCTCTCCACCATACGTGCCAACGTGGCACGTCCATCCATCATCTTCTTCTTCGTTCGAGGAGACTAAACGATAAATATCAGCGATGGAGACAGTCACAACGTCGACTGTAGAGCGAGCGAGCGAGAGAGAGAGAGAGAGAGAGGCTGTCGCCATGAACGAGCTGAAGCCCAGCCCTCCGAACTCATCGCCGCTGACCCCGCTCGGCTTCCTCGATAGAGCGGCCGCCGTCTACGGCGACTGCCTCTCCGTCATCTACAACGACGCCACCTACACGTGGTCGCAGACCCGCGGCCGGTGCCTCCGGGTGGCCTCGTCGCTCGCCTCCGGCGGCATCGGCAGGGGCGACGTGGTCTCCGTCGTGGCCCCCAACGTCCCCGCCATGTACGAGCTCCACTTCGCCGTCCCCATGTGCGGCGCCGTCCTCAACAACATCAACACCCGCCTCGACCCCCGCACCGTCTCCGTCCTGCTCCGCCACGGCGGTTCCAGTCTCATCTTCGTCGACTCCCAGTCTCGCGCCCTCGTCCTCGAGGCCCTCTCCATGTTTCCCCCGAGCGCCGATCGCCCGCGGCTCGTCCTTATCGCCGACGATGACGCCGTCGACGAACCAGGCAATCCGCTGACCTCGTCGTCGTCGTCGGGAGACGTAGGTTTCTGGTCTACCTACGAAGGCCTGATCGAGAGAGGCGATCCCGATTTCGAGTGGATCCGACCGGCGAGCGAGTGGGACCCGATGATCCTCAATTACACCTCGGGGACGACATCGTCGCCCAAGGGCGTGGTCCACTGCCACCGTGGAATCTTCACGGTCGCCGTCGATACGCTCGTGGATTGGGCCGTCCCGAAGCAGCCTGTCTACCTCTGGACCCTCCCGATGTTCCACGCCAACGGTTGGAGCTTCCCTTGGGGGCTCGCCGCCGTGGGCGGCACCAGCATCTGCCTCCGCAAGTTTGACGCCGCCACCATCTACCACCTCCTCCGGCGGCACAGCGTGACCCACATGTGCGGAGCCCCCGTGGTGCTCAACATGTTGTCGTCCGGCTCCGGCTCCGACGCCGAGCCGCTCAAGCACCCGGTCAAGATCCTGACCGCCGGAGCCCCGCCGCCCGCGGCGGTGCTGTTCCGGACTGAGTCGCTGGGGTTCGAGGTCAGCCACGGGTACGGGCTCACCGAGACGGGGGGGCTCGTGGTGTCGTGCGCATGGAAGCCACAGTGGAACCGCCTGCCCGCCGGGGAGCGGGCGCGGCTCAAGGCAAGGCAGGGCGTCCGGACGGTGGCGATGACGGAGGCGGAGGTCGTGGACCCGGGGTCGGGCGCCCCGGTGAGGCGGGACGGGTCGACGCTCGGCGAGATCGTCCTCCGGGGCGGATGCGTGATGCTGGGGTACCTCAAGGACCCGGAGGGCACCGCCAAGTGCATGCGGGGCGGGTGGTTCTACACGGGCGACGTCGGGGTGATGCACCCGGACGGGTACCTGGAGATCAAGGACCGGTCCAAGGACGTGATCATCAGCGGCGGGGAGAACCTGAGCAGCGTGGAGGTGGAGTCGGTCCTGTACGGGCACCCGGCGGTGAACGAGGCGGCGGTGGTGGCGAGGCCGGACGAGTTCTGGGGGGAGACGCCGTGCGCCTTCGTGAGCCTCAAGGCTGGGCCGGGCCGGCCGACACCGACGGAGAAGGAGATCGTCGAGTATTGCCGGAGCAAGATGCCGCGTTACATGGTGCCCAAGACGGTGGTGTTCAGGGAGGAGCTGCCCAAGACCTCGACGGGCAAGATCCAGAAGTACCTGCTGAGAGAAATCGCGAAGCAGATGGGGCCGCCCTCGTCCATGATCAGTCGCATGTGAAACGGTGAACGAGCTCTTCGGTTGAATTTACCGGATATTCAAGTATCAGTAAGTCCAATTAAGACTGCGCACGCACTAGATTGGTCAATAATCTGCAGAGGCATTCGAGTCGATATGATTAAGTGGTTATCCTTAATTTATTATGTTAATTTAATATGTCTGTACCCTGGTTCAAAAATTACTACGCTAGCAAAGGTCCGGCGAAGGGGGACTGATCCTCTCGGTCGTGACATCAGTGACTCGAGCTAGATTCCCCTTATTATTTTCTTCTTCTTTGTGGGTCTCCATTTTGTTAGGGAACATATGCCATTGTGTCATGTACCGCGAGATTTCTCGGGGTTCACGTTCAGCTATGGACCCATTTCGGGCAAGACCGATAGACAGTAGGTTCACGTTCAACGAGATAATTGTTAATTACTACATCGACCGGAGGGGCGCGACAAGGGTACGAGACAAGGTGTGCTCCTGTCTTCGTCAGACTGTTAGCAATTCTTCACTATCCCTTACGAGACTTTAAATGACCATAGTCTATTAAATTGTTAGTGGCTTGACCTTAGCTCCATGTGTTCTCAAGTTTCCACACCCATATTCTATTGAAAATTTGAGAATCCACGCAATTCCATTGCTTATTTTGACTCGGAACACGTGACGATTTAAGAGAATTTTATCTTATCGCAAATTTAAATCGTACGCAAATAAAAAAAGAAGAATAAAACAAGATGAAACTTTTTCGTTTTTTAATCCAAACCCCAACATATGAAATCTTTAGATGGATTTGAGTCTGAGTAATTGATGGCAATCTCGGAAATATGACGACGATAAATTAGCAAATTGTCTATATTTTCCTTGCCACATCCGATAGTGCAGAGTGCATTGTTGCCGAGTGAAATGCATGGGAGCTCATTTTATGTCACTTCTTTCTTTGGTCCGGCACTTTTATGTCACGTTAGGATTCACTAAAGTAGACAATAAGCACATATTGTCCTATATAAACATTCGATTTAGCTGACGTCATTCTCCTCAGAAACAAGGGTATTGTTTGATTATTTTGTCCCCCCACGAATGTTGGTCTTCAAACCAGAATCATTAGTGACCACCATGGATGTTGCCCGTGTGTTTCCGCTGTTAGCAAAAATACGCATTACCGATGATAATATTATCACCGTCTTCGATAGCTTATTTTTGAAATACGCGTATTTGTATTGAACTCAGGGAGTTGCTTACCGATTAGGAGACATTTTGGTTTGATTTAGCGTGTGGCGCAAATTCAATATCCTGTACCATCGAGTACGAATGATTCTATGTTCAGGTCAACAACAAGGACGGATTTATGTTTTATGCCCTGCGCAGTGCGCACTTCTTTGTAATTGTGATGGAATAATTTGTCTTGAAGGTTTTTAAGTAACGTTACACTATTCTGCCTTCATTGAATTTCTTAGAATATTATAGGGCTCTTTTTGTGCATGTAATCATTATTAGAGTGTCGAGATTCACAACATAATAACATCAATGCATTTTATCGAATGAAGTTAAAAGAAAATTTTCCGATGCTCGTAAATTGTAAACACTAGATTTTCTCACCACATAATAAATCCGATGGATTATATATAAACACATCTTATTACATGTTTTGGATAATGTATTTTAATTTCTATTTTAATTTTTAAAGGAAAGGGAAAATAGAAAATTGAGAAAAAAATGATAATAGAAAAGAAAAAAAAAATGGGGAGAGAGGCACAAAGTGAAGTTGGTGGGCTCAATCCCACTCTCATCCTTTCTACACTCCATGGACTCTTGGAAAAAAACCATCCTTTCATCCTTTTTCATGAATAGCAAAGAAAAGGAGAAAAGTACCAAAAAAATTATAAATTTATTGCATTGATACCAATTCAGTCTTAGATCTTTTTATATTGGTACCAATTTAGTACTAAACCTTTTTATATTGATACTAATTCAGTCTGTTCGACCAATTTAGGTTGTAATTCGCTGACATGAATGCTAGCCATCTTACATGGCACGTCCGATGCTAATGTAGGCAATTTTTAATAATTTTTTCTTTTTTTCTCTTTTTTTTTCCTTCCTTCTCTGTGGCAAGCCACCGGCCACAGAGGGGGTTGCCCTCGCCAACGAGGGTGAGGGCTAGACCCTTGCGGCCTACCCTCGCCAGATCTACCGAGGGCGGCCCTCCCCCAAGCCACGAGCCGCTAGGGTGACCCTTGCCTTTGGCCGGCGAGGGTCGTGACGGCCTCGATGACCCTCAGCTTGGTCATGGCCAGGTACTAGCCACAGCCTAAGCAAGGAGAAGAAAGGAAAAAAAAGTGAGGTAAAATTCAAAAAAAATTATTAAAAATTGTTAACGTCAACGTCGGCTGTGCTACGTAGGACGACTGGCATCCATGTCAGTGAATTCCGGCCTAAATTGACTGGATGGATTGAATTGGTATCAATGTGAAAAGATTTTGGACTGAATTGATCCAATTAAAATGTTTATTACTAAATTGATACTAATATAATAAGTTTAAGACTTTTTTGGTATTTATTCCTTAAAAAAAGGGTAGAAGATAATTGTCATATGAACATGGAGATCTCACCAGCAGGGTTATAAGATATTAAATACGCACTAACATATTCATCCCACTAGTGATTATTAGGTCTAGCCATATAAATAAAATGGGTTTATTTCCACGTCAGTTTTGGCTAACGCACGTCGTTTTTACTCAATTGACCAAATTACACTCTGACCATAAATTAAGTCGAGCATGAATTAGTATTCGCAGTGACTTTTGCTTATTCAAATTTATAATGATTAATTGCCACTTTCCTATCTTAGCTTATTAAAAGTTTTTCCTTTTATGTCTTTGAATCTAGAGCAAAGGAAATTGTATTTATTCTATTAAGGGGGTGAGCATGGTTTGGCAGGTAGTTGTCACTTTAGAATCGAAAACCACCCACTAAAGACCAGTTCGAAATAGTGGAATTGGGAACCGCCCATTAGTTCGATGGATCCATCCAAAAGCCGGACTGCTTGCTCGGTCCGGTTCTAAGGTGAATCCATGGAACCGGTCCTCAATCCCTAATCAATACCATGTAAACTTAGTTTCTATGTGGATACTTTTTTACAAGGGAACATGTGTGTATATATATACCGGTTTGTAGCTAAGATTGGTGTAAACCAGTTTGTCTGGTCATTAATTGATCAAGGAAAAACAACCTTACCTATTGATTGCTATACCTTGAAAATCTTAATGCCATAATGCCTTTTAATTAGTATATGCAGATCAAATCAATTGCGAATATCACACAGGTCCAAACAATGTATGCTCACATAATGATTTCTTTTGTCCTTGAAACGAAGTCTAGATGGGCGAAGAAATGAAACCCTACTTGCTCGATAGACACATGAATGGCGAGTTAATTGTTCAAATAATGAGCATTTGTGTATTTCAATTGACATTTGATGCTTTTATGGTTTAATCAGTTCATAAATCTTGAAGGATGTACCAGAGAAGGTCTCTGTATTTCAATTGACACAAGTTCTTGTTGAATCTTCTAGGAAGTTACAGTTGAGAGTGGAATTACACACACACATATCTATCCGATCTGGTTGGGTGATTCCACACTCGAAACTGGAAACCGGACCGTTACTTACTTGTTCCAGTAAATTGGAACCGGGAATCGAATCGGTTCCCGTGAAAACTACTGATTTTGAGTTGGTTCGGGGGTTTCCGATTTCTTTGTACATCCCTAATTCTATCCAAAGGAAGAAAAACCCATTGAAAGAGGGACACCGAGAGACAAACGAAATCCAGTATCGACTTTTTTGTTGCTTTTTTTTTTTGGTAAGGGACTTTTTTGTTGCTTTAGAATCTTGAAAAACCTAGAAACACCATTCGTGAATAAAAAAAAATTCAAGACTTAGGGGAAATGACCAGTTCAAAGATGAACGATCACATCATTGAAAGCAAAGCGAAAGATTTTTTTTGCTTTCTTATTTTATCATTCTCGTTTGAATTTCGGTTGCATTCATGTGCAGAAAAGGTCGAGCAAGACAGAGGAAGTCCGAATTAGTGATGATGAAAAAAAGTAGGGCCAAATTGCGGGCCGGGGTCGACCTGCCATTGGGCTAATTGGGTTGGGCTGGGCTTTTATAACCCAAGAATGCCCCTCGAGCCGATGTGGTTTGGGGCGGTTCGGGAGGGCCTAGGCCGCCAGGCCCATGATTATGTTTAGTCCGGATATAAGGGAGTGGGAGGTGATCCGATTCCAAGAGAGCCCAAATAAACATGAAAATTGTTAGAAAAAATGGTACAAATGGTTCATGAACTTAATTCAACATGTAATGTGATTTATGAACTTTTAATTTATTCAACATAATCCATAAACTTTAGCCCCACGTGCAATGTCGTCCCAAAACTTTCAATTTGTTAAATGTGGTTCCTTCTTTTGATATATGTTTAATCTAGTCCTTGGATTATACATAAAAATATCTAATATTGTACTCGAACTAGAATTAATAAAAGGATAATATCGAATATTTTTTATATAGTTTAGAGACTAACTTAAATATGTATCAAAAGTTCAAGGACTACATTGAATAAATTAAAAGTCTGGGGATGACATTACTTATTGGGCTAAAATTTGGGACCGCGTTGAACAATTTAGAAATTCACGGACCATATTGCATATTAGATTAAATTTCAGAAACTGTTTGTGTCATTATTTCCAACGATGATTAGGAGTGGATTTTCCTTGACATGTTATATACACACGAGAGAGATAACAAAATGTACGAGAGAGAGGACAATGCTTGATTTATTTGGTACTTATATGATAATTTGGCCAATCAACTTTAAAATTGTGTGATTTTTGTTGATTGGGGTGTCGAAAAAGCCTTACCCACGTATTCACTTTTCAGCTGTTCACAAATTCTATACACTTTTGAGTCCTAACAAGAAGCTATTAGTATAATTTCATGTTCTAATTTTATCTATGGTGAAAGGGCTTCGCTTATCATGCTTCGAGTTTGATATGGAATCCGAAGAGTTTTGTTCAAATTGGATGTTGGTTTATATTTATGGAACGAAAATGATGCAACAATTACACAAACTGACATTTTCTCGATCGATCTACGTATTTAATTATCATGCACTTGAGGGTTATGTATTCGTTCAAGGGATTTTTTTATAAACCTGATTTAATTGATTTGAATATCATAACTTTTACTCCTTCCTTTGAAATCAAATGCATGAATGCACCTCAAACAAAGTTATTTATTTATTTATTTATGCATTTTCACATCATTATTGAAATATACAATCAACCTTAGCGTCAAAAATAGAGTTTCCAGCTTCCATTTTGCGATTCGACGGTCTAAGTTCGATTTTATCCAACTAAACAAGAAAAATCGATGTCTGATTCTAATCGAATTTTATTGGAGTCGGGAAATTAATTTTACCCGAAATTGATACATTATGAAGAGATTATTAATTAGACTCTTTTGGGGTTTAATTAAACTCGAGTGATGATGAAGATATGTGAACTGTAGAGGGAAGATTTGGTTATATGTTTCGTTTTCATTTAGGGATAATTACACAATAGTATGTAATCTTTAAACTTTTAATTTGTGCAATGTGGTTCCTGAACTTTAACCGAACGTGCAATGTAGTCCATGGACTTTCAATTTGTTCAATGTGATCTATGAACTTTTGATGAATGTTCAATTTAGTCAATTATCCCTACATTCAATTTAGTCCAAGGCCTAAATTGAATATATACAAAAGTTTAGGGATCACATTGAACAAATTAAAAATTCTATGCACATTCGATTAAAGTCCAGGAATCAAATTGAATAAATTAAAATTTAAGGATCATATTGGATATTGTGGTAAAATTCGGAAACTATTTGTGTCGTTTTCCATTTGACATAGGACATTTCAAAAGATTATACATTTGGTCAATTTTTTTATTTAATTGAAAAAGCAGATTATACAGAAATACCTTGCTTCTGTCTTGTGTATATATATAAAGTATAACCAAGGGAAAAGGATCAGGCAGTCGGTGGTTCCTCGTTCGCTTGACTTGTTGACCTTGGGCATTCAGCTCCGTCGTCCTCCTCCTCCTCCGTCGTCTTCCATGGCGTCCGCCGCGATCGGCCGGGCCTCCCTCCCCTTGCTGCTGTCGGCGATCGTCCTCCAGTGGGGCGTCCTCCCTCTCTCCGTCGACGCGAGGCCCTGCAAGACCCTCCTCATCGCCTACTCCTTCTCCTTCACGGGGAACCCCGCCTCCCTCCGCCACCACCACCACCCCCACATCAGCCACCGCGACCACCTCTTCCCGGCCGTCGATTTCGCGAGGCCCGGCCTCCCTTCCTCCGATCCCGCCTCCTCCTCGTCGGCGGAGCTCATCACGATCTTCGACGCCTCCGATCGCCAGTTCGATCCCAGGCCGGCCTTCCTCTTCTTCGATCGCCGCGTCTTCCCTTCCCGAGAGCTGGACCTGCCGCGCCCGCAGCTTCCGCAGCGGCGGCAGCGGTCGGTGCCCCGGGGAATCTTCGATCTGGGCTCCCTGCGCGACCGCACGGTGGACATCCTCAGCGTCGTCGTCGCCTTGCTCTTCGGCGTCGGTTGCGGCGCCCTAACCGCGGCCACCATGTACCTGGTTTGGTCTCTCTTCGCCAGCCACCGCGGCGATGATTTCCAGGAGGAGTCCGATAATGATGAGGTTGCGAGCCCTAAGAAGATGGGTTATGTCAAGATTCCTGCTGCAGATGCCTTCCCAGCCCCAACCAAAGCCTAAAGCCTGTAGACGCTGTTTGAACAGTTACCTATAATCGTTTGAATAAATCGTGTGGCGTACTCTGTCTTCAGTCTTGTTGTGTAAGTTCCGCGCGTCTATCCTGGATTATTGATGACTATCACTTTGTTTTTAGATATCTGTCCCTATCTTGATCGCCCGATTTCGGGTCTTAGTGTAGCCAGCAATTAAGTTAAAGCAGCGGTTGCGTTTTAGATCTCTTCTTGATGTGGCTTGTTTGTGTTTGATTACCCTTGTTTGATGCTGTTCATTTCTCATTATCTCATAGGGCTTTGTGAGAAATCAATTATGTTGGTTTCTTTTCATGTTAGGATTATACATTAGTTCCTCTGTGAAGTGGATTCGATGATTTGCCCTCCTCTGTGGATCCTGCTCTATACTTGCGACGAGGGTCTTGAGAGTGGTCATCCTATTGACTCTAATGAAACCATGCTCTTGTTCATTGTTACTTGTTTTGTCCCAGTTTCAACTTGCTTCCTGGTTTCTCATCCTTCACCTTCTTGGTGTGCTTGCCCCTCCAAATTTCTTTGGAATCTCTCCTATTAAATAGTGTAGAAAGAAGAAGCTTACTCTCAATGATCAAGCTTCATTTCCTTAGTGCAGTGTTGGGACTCTTGGCTGCATAGTGGCACACTTTGTTCAGTTTAAAATCTTAACTGGATGGTGTTGGGTATGTTCGCCAAATGGTATCATTGTACATCTGAGAATCTGTTGGCTTAAGATGGCTAACTTGCTGATAGGGCTTTGTCTATCGATGGGGGTTTTCTTTTGAATTTCACAAAAAAATGTCAAGTGTTGGATGATAATGAGGATCAACTGAAAACTTATTGCTTCATGGTGGCAGTAGTGCAACCAGATCTTGAGCTTTTAGTGCCAGGATAGCTTCTAGGAACGGGAAAGAGAAAGAGGGTTTGCGAAAATTATTAGGATATTGGACTTCGTCCAAGCTTAAGGAATAAGGTATTTAAATTGGAACTTGCAGATTACGATTTAGTCCTATCAGTGTTCTTTTGCCTTGTGCAACCACTCTGGGTACCAGTTAGAACAGTTTCCAAGTTCTCACCAGAGTTGTACAATAGTTGTAACCAACGTTTTTCACTCCTTTATGAGAAATGGTGCGTGGGTGGTACATTATGGCGACATTTGGTAGGTAATGTGTACCATCCTCAGGAAATCAATCCCGTGAGATTCAAAACTAGAGTTCCACAATTTCCACATGTAGCATAATATTTCGATGTCTCACAGAAGTATGACTGTATGTCAAATAGGTAACCTTGGTTTGTCATTTATTCTTATGCCTTGTTGTGAGTTAAAGAGGGTGGAGAATATATGAAATTTTTTTTCCCTAGCAGTGAATTTAGTGATAGTTGTGACCCAGGGATCATAAAGAAGCCATGTTTTAGTGGGACTTTCTTGAGTTAAATTTCTGTTGACAAATGGAAATTTGGGAAGTACTTGGTCTTTTGTGGAGCATGAGAAATGCTGGAGGGGACTTTATATTCTAGAATAGGATATGCTACATCCTGGATGGATCTTCACCTGGCTCGTGGCTTGGTTTTCTTTACTACTTCTAAGAAAGTATTGACAATACACCATACTCTCTGATACCCTTTTCTTAAATCTGAATGTGATGACCAGATCTCATCATCGGTCATCATTAACCAGAAGGTACTTCAGAACTCTTTGAGAAGTTGTAGGGATTGGGGCCAGGAAAAAAGTATGGTCATTTTGAGTGACCCTATTTATGAAATTGCTTCTCGTGTGGAACGCAGTATCAGTCGAGTTTATGATCCTGAGAATATATATTCAGATGGAATTTCTCTTAGGCTACCGCCATGAAGTATGAGTTTCGGTTTGCTCCCTAAGAACTTCTAGGGGGGTATGTCTACGTTGTGATCTTGCTCTCCATATTACCTCAATGCTTGTGGTTATATTCTCACATTTGAAATTGAATGCAAGTTTGCTCCGTGTAAATTTGATTATGCTTTTTCACCTGATAAGGTTTTTACTGATAAAGAGTTCAGTGCCATAAATTCAGTGCCATAAAATTATCTCAATGAAACCATCGTTTATGCTTTCGGTTCCAAAAAATTAGGCGTTCATACTTAGTGTTAACTGTGTCTTAAACAAGCGATGTGTAAAACTAGCAAATTCTGGCACATGGTTGCCTAACTTGTTGAATTAGAAGATTTCTTCTGCCTTTGTCATCGATGCCCGGTGCCTTATGTTCTCCCAACTAGTCCGATCCAATAAAATGCTTGTTTCTTAACTCTGCGTCCCTATGAATAGCGAAAAGCGTACTACATTGACGGATTAATTCTTTCCATTGTTAAGTAATTCCCCCCCTTGCACTTTCACTGGGCAGCAGGAAGGCAGAAACCTGTTTGCAGCTCGAATCGGAGGTAACTTGTTTCATGAAGGCAATCCCAGCTCGAATCTGCGTTTTCCTGCTAGTGTTGGTGTTTTGGGGTGGGTCTGGTTTCTTATGATACCAATAGTTGGGAATAAGCCACTTGGCATTCTTTTGGGTGCCGTATGGAATTATTCATGACACATAAAAAGACTGTACCCTTCAGTTTAAATAGCCCAAGTTGACTCGGATCACATTAGAAAAGAATTCAGATATAAAGGCTAGTTTTGTCGCAAGTATAACATTAGGGACCCTCCAATTCCGGGTCTTAAACTTCAAGGACTAGCGATCCAATTCACCCGAAGAAATATTCAAAAGGAGAGAGATCAGTAGAAGTTGAATTTAAGCAACGGTGATATACATGGAGAGAGATCTCACCAATGTGTATAGTATGAAAGAATATTGAATGGCAAGAACTTAATGAATTCATCGTTTAGGCTCTACTCTCGTTGAATTTATTCTCCGGTGGTGTACATGTTAGAAGAAACAATTGTCGGCAACTCCCATGCCGCCCTCCCCCTCCAGGCGAATTGACTTCAAATGTGTCTCGATCGCACATAACAACGACCCGACCTCTTCGACGAGCGCAAAGGACCGGTTTCCAGCGACGAACTCGCAGACCTCACCGTTCACTTCGATCGAACTACATCCGGGTACCTTCTTAACCCTGTTCTCCTCCATCCCTTTCCTCACTTTCACAACATCGTCCCACTGGCTTGTCGAGGCGTATATATTCGAAAGCAACACGTGGACTCCGCCGTGGTCGAGCCTCCTCTGAATTATGCTCTCGACCATTTCTCTTCCCAACTCCACATCGCCATGAACTCTGCACCCGTTGAGCAATGCCCCTAGAACGTAAGAGTCGGGCTTCATTGGCATACCTCTCACTACCTGCTTCGCCTCTTCCAGCATCCCGGCTCTACCAAATAGATCCACCAAACACCCGTAATGCTGAACTCCCGGCTCGATCCCGTGTTTCTCGCTCATACTTCTGAATATTTTCGAACCGTGGTCGACCATGCCCGTCCGACTGCAAGCGCTCAGCACGCATATGAAAGTAACTTCATTAGGCGCTACTCCTTCGGTCAGCATCCTCCCGAACAACTCGATCGCATCCTCGCTGCGACCATGATTCGCCAGGCATGAGATCAAGGAAGTAAAGGCGAACACATCTCTCTCCTCCATCTCCTTGAAAACACGACGAGCCGTCTCGACGCAGCCGCATTTCGAGTACATGTCGATGAGTGCGGTGCCCAATATCCTATCTACCTTCATCTTTGTCCTGTCCACATACGCGTGTATCCAGCTTCCCTGATCCAGAGCACCAAGAAAGGCACAGGCGGTTAGCGCGCCCACAACCCCTGCATGATTCGGACGAAGCCCGGAAAGAGTCTGCATGGCTTTGAAAAGCTCTAGAGCCTCCCTAAACAGGCCAGCCTGCACGTACCCGTTGATCATCGCGCTCCAAGAAACGGCGTTCTTGTCCGGCATTTCGTCGAACAAATTGCGCGCGACATCGACCTGGTCAGACTTCACATACCCATTAATGATAGCGGTCCAGGTAATCACGTCTCGGTTCACACTCGCGTCAAAAATTCTGCGAGCTGATTCAAGAACATCGCAAGTGACGTACAGATGAATCAACCCATTCTGCACAAAGTCATAGGATTCCCACCCCAGCCTAATGGCCTGGCAGTGGTAGCTCGAGCCCAAGCAAACATCGCCGAGCTGAGCGCAAGCAGTGAGCAAGAACGAGAACGTGTAGTTGTTGGGCAAGAAGCCGGACTCCGCCACCAATCTCCTGTACAGAGCCAGGGCAGGCGCGTGCTCCTTCTCATCCACGAGAGCCTTGATCATGGTGTTGCAGACGTAGGCGGTTCGACACCGGCGAGGGAGGTGTAGGAAGAATCTGTGGGCGTGCGAGAAGTCGCGGGCGGCGCAGAAGGCGACGATCCTGCCGGCGGCGTAAGGGTCGAGGAGGGTGCCGGAAACGGCGAGGTGGGACTGGACTTGCTTCATCTGGGTCGTGGTGAGGCATTGTTCCAGGAGGAGGAGGGATCTCTGGCTTGCTTTCATAAAAGGGGTCGTCGGTCTGCAGAGTCGCGGTCAGTGAGCGGTGATGGTCTCGCTCGCATCTTTAGCTGGGTCGTCGAGGTTCCTGGAGGCGGTAGTGATCAAGCTTTGAGAAGAGCGTTTCCATGGAATTGTGGCAAAAGCACATGAGATCAAACCATCCACGCTCGAACTCAAGCTCCATCTCTAGCTTTGCAGTACAATGAAATTTGAGAGAGACAATCATAATTGTTGCATTGATATGCTAACGTAACTAAAATGCACATACTTTCTTCATTGCTTTAGTAATTCAGAAATCATTTTGAAAATTAAGCTAAAATTTATGGACTATATCGAATAAATTAAAAGGTTCAGATGCCATATTACGTATTAAATCAAAGTTAAAAAATCGTTTGTGCCATTATCCCTTTGAGCAAGTTTAAATCAAGTGATTTCGAGCATTCTGCTTTCCTCTCATTATTCGATCTTTAATTTCCTTTTGGTTTAGCCGAACTTGTGGTCCCATTATTCGATCTTTAATTTCCTTTTGGTTTAGCCGGACTTGTGATGTATTCCGTTTGCATATAGTACCATACGTGTGTATACGAATTCGCTTTACAATACATGTTATATGGTCATGACAATATGGAGATTACAGGCGACTTCTCGGTCAAAATGGCAAAAATGAAAGATTTTTGGAATGTTAACGGGTTAATTCAAATCCAAGTTACTTTGCATCTCAATAGTGATTTATGTGGAAAAACTTTCTTTGGCTAGTATATCTAAAGATTTGTAGTGTAAAATTATACGAGTCAATGGTCAAAAGCACTCGCTCATTCTCCTTCCTTACCCCCACGGATGCTAAAAAAGCTTCATGCCGAATTCAACAGTTTTCGGCAACAAACAAGGAGGGACGCGGCGCGAGATTTCTGGTGTACACCACACCTGCGAAGAAGAAACGGGGGTGAAAGAAGACAACCCTTTTCGTCTCCTGGAGATCTCCACGCATGGCGATCTTGGGAAGGAGGCGAGAGCGAGAGCTAGGCGTTGGATCGCATCGATTTCCAATAAGACTGACAAGACATTCGTGGCGAAGACAGTTCCGCATCCTCATCATTTGCCTTGCCCTCGTCGCTCTCCTCCCCCCCATCTTCTTCCACTTCCGGCTCAAGAACTTCCGCCAGGTCTCATCTCTGTCCTCACCTCGCATTACATGCCCACAAAGAGTTGAGCTTGCGTTCCGTTTCTTTGTTCTTCGTACGTGCGTATATTGTTCGCCAGGAATTGATTCCGGACCAAAGCCAGGAACTTTTGGCTTAATGCATCGACCCATGTTCTAATTTCTTCTGTACCGCGTTCCGGTGCTACAGGAAAGTAATTTTTCTGTCTAGGATGAAGCAAAAGATATGCACTTGAGAAAATGTCTGCACTGGCATTTCATCTCCGGTGATGATTTCAATGTTATGTACCCTTTTGGTCGGTCAATTCACTGTGCCTGCCTTGTGCCTTCTCTTTCTGTCTCCCATGTTCGCAAAAGCTTGGTTGTATTCATTCATGTTTGAGTCCTGGTTGGTGAAAACATTACTTGGCATAGCTTTCAGTGTTCTTTAAGTAGTTTAGTTGTGAGAATTAGAGAAAAACAACGTCCTTTTTTCTCGCATATTGCACCGAAACTGACAAATCAAGGCTTCCTGTCCAAATACTAAAACTTTGAGACGTTTTTGATATATTCTACTAGACTCTTCGTGACCATTGCTACTTTAGCAGTAAACACCTAATATGCAAAATGCACGACATCTAATATTCTGTGCGAGAAAAAAATCTAATGAACTCAATGCACCTCTCTCATTACTTTTGAGTGAGATTGCATAGAAAAAGAAACCATCAGTGCACTTGCATAGGTATTTCACCTATTATTCATTAGCTTTCTATGCCTACTCAAGATTCCAAATCCCTAGTATACCACAGCAATATACTCAAAGAAATACCTTCAGATATCAGTGTTTGTTTTTGTTCCTAGGTAAATTGTAGGATTCGTCACTGAACTTTCGTTTTCATATCTTTTAAGTCCGTGTACTATTTTTATACTAAAATCACAACTAAGCTTCCAAATTCAGTCTTGATTTTCTTCAAGTTAGAGTTTGGTTCCAATTACAGATAAGAAGAGAGAAAGTTATCTTAAGTGATTTGGACATTCTTTAGATGTTCTGGTGAGAAGTTGTTATGTTGTGACAGAGATGTTGGGAAAAGTGTGACATTATTCCGGCTCTTTTTTACCAACATATTTTTCTTGCTGGAACTTGTCTTGTTCATTTCTTATTTATTTTGGCATGTCTGATGAAATATGTGTCTTGAAAAGTGATTTCCTTACTACAGATCTTGGAAGTTTAGCATTGCTTGTTATCCTGTCAACAGGTTCATGCTTTTATTCGATAGATTAAAGTCTATTCAGCTTTAGTTGTCGAGGACCAAAAGTGGTGCTACATTGGTGAATGTGCTTCATATGCGATATTTTGAGGAAGGATCTTTTGGCAACACTTCCAAATGTCAAATAAGAGTGTGATGTTTGGAAGTTTGGGACATTAGTTAACATCTATCGCTGTTCCGTCATGCATATATTTCTAACTCCAACTAAGAGCTTCAAATGCGATTTCCTGGTTTTCGATGTTTCTGGCTGAGGGTTTCTCTTTCAATTACATGAGTTATTCTTGAAAATTAAGTGATAATGGCTAAGCAGATACAACAGCTGAGGAGTTGTGTGCACAAGTTAAACTGAAATAGACTTGTGCTGTTGTATCGTCAGAGGGGTATTCAGAGTTTTATTACTGACTTGATACTGGTTTTGGTGTGATAAATGGTGTTTTTGACTATGAAAGAGTGATGAGGGTTCACTCATGTACCCTTGGCCTGAATTCAGTTACTCCAAACCCAAGCTTCCTGGACGTTGTATGGAAGCTACCTTAATGTTGATGTGACTGTTGCCACATATCAAATAACAGTCTTGTTAACAAATGCCCCCGGAGCACTTGTTAGACATGCTTAATGAGAAAATTGGATTTTAAAGCGTTGATTGTGTATATACAATGACAATCAGTGCATTGGAGATTGTGATATTTTCTCATTTGGTTACTTTACTAGTGCCTAATCCCTCAAATAATTTGATTCATCCGGTTCTGGATTATGACATTTACTCTTCATCATCTGAGTTCTGTTTGAGTTAGATTGTATGGGCAATGCAGTATGATTCATTTTGTAGAGGTCAAACAGAAGTCTTGCTCATGATTGTATTGAGGTAAACAAAATCTGGCCTGCTGCCTGCATTAACGAATTTCCTAGCATCATGCAGGCACAATTTAAGAAGTGCAGTTGGTTGAGCAGTCCACCTCTTGTGTGTGCTCATGGTGGTGACTTGTCGAAGGCCTTTGCCAACACAGTAAGCATCCATCTCTTTTTAGATTGTTTAATGAAAATGTTTGTTGAGCCAGGTTGGGAAAATCCAACGTGTCAAGAGGTTTTGTTCTAAATGGCGCAAGGCTCTAGTTAAGGCAAGTGACTCAACCAACAAAAGCTTGGTAAAGGAAAGGCATTTGCTTGCTGCAGACTCTGGAGGAACCAAGCCCTTTTCCTCTTCATCGGATATGGGACCATGATAAGAGAGAATAAGAAAATTATTTAGTTTGATGGATAAATCCAAACAAGGCCTCCTCAGCATCACTTTTTCAATGTTTGAAACTTTAAATTGATGAGTTAATTTTCTTTTTATTATTCTGCAGATGACTGCATATCAAGATGCTCTTCGTTCCCAGGTAGACTGCATTGAGATTGATGTTTCTCGGTCTTCAGATGGTGTGTTGCTTGCTCTACATGACAGGTAAATTAACTACTGTTGTTTCTTATATAACATTTCACTGCTTCAACCCTCATTCTGCCACAAGTAATCGACATTTTCAATTAAATAATTCAATACTTGACTACTTTTATAACTTCTTTTTCAGATATCTCGTTATGCGATTGAGCTCTTCATTTGTGTTTTTCTCACAATGCTATCATTTCAAGCCTTGAACTCTGACTTTTCTCTTTATTCTTCTTCAAATGAAAAGGTTCATCGGTTTTGCTCATGATGCCCCATTTTGCACTTTTCTGGGTTAAACATAATTTAATTTGAATGGAAATTGGTTTTTGACAAAGATGAAATGTATGATTAGGGGTTTTATATAGACTGTGATGACATGCTAGGTACCATTGGTGATTTTAGCAGAATTGGATGCAGTAGTTTCCTGGAAATAGATTTTTTCAAATAATATTCATATATTGTATGTAAAGGAGGATATGCGAGCTTCGGTCCCAAAATCTACTCTTCTACTACGCCCTGAGTGTTGTGTTCATCTCTTAAATGTGTATTACCAGGGACAGATCTAGAGATTTGTTGTTTGGGGGGAGGGAGGGGGGGGGGTGGTGTGAGAGAAAAGGAATCTCAAATGAAAGACTAATAGTAGAAGGTTAATATGTGTTTTTATGTTTAATACCTCAAGAAAATACTTGCGGTACTTTTTCATCAACAATTTTTCTGTATGTATGTGTGCTAAACGCCTTAAATATATCAGAATTCATGCTTTAAGTGAAAACAGCAAACGTCATTTATTGCTACATCATTGAGATGATGTCAACCATACAAGTTTTGTAGATCTAGTCATTTCCAGCTTATCTGAATAAATGCACAAGCTTTTCTAACATTAGGACAAAATGCTACCTGCTTTGAGAAATTGTGTTAAGTTTGCGGGAGCAAAGCGAGACTTTGTACTGGTTGAAATAAATGAATAAGTTCAATTATAAGATTGATCTGATAATATTTTTGCAATTTGGGTATCCTAAGTTGGCAATCTACGTTGAACAAAGCAAGAGAGGATCCTGATTTTTAAGTTTCAATGGCAGGGATCTGCAACAGATATCTGGTGATGGCACTTCCAGAGTCGGTCGCTTGAGCATTAAAGAGGTCAGTATGGTCGAGTCAGTAATGGTTGCTTTTAGCATGCAAAGATACTTAAATTAAACATTTAAAATACAAATATGGATTGCATACACAATGTCCAAAGTATTCTGTGAAAAAATTCCACTACATTCTTAATCTAAGTAAATTTGTCAAGGTAAACAAGATGTTAGATCTCCTAGTCTTTTTACATCGTAACGAGTCTGTTCTGGTTTAACAGGGAAGATTGTTCCCTTGTCCAGCATGCTTTTTCTATAGAGGGGTTCAATCTCAGTTCATAAATTTTTTATCAAAGAATTTTTTATCTACATGGTTCAAACAGCATATCGTCACCTCAACATCCATAAAACAACAATAGCAGCAGCAATAGCATCAAGAAGAACAAATTCCTCAGTATCAAAGACATTTGAGTTTGGGTTTTGGGGGGGGGGGGGGGGGGTTGATGATTTCATTTTGGCTGAAAAGACTTATCTTATTTACAAATGTGCATGGCCTAACAAAGTTCCAATAGGATGATATTGCGTTTGCTGTGGCAATCAGAGGCAGCCATCTAATTTATATTCCTTTAAGATGTCTAATTACGGATAAAAATTCTCAACAGGGAGTTTATTTTGGGAGGATTTCACACTTTATACATCCGCTACGTCCAAAAAATTGGCCTTTAGCTCCTGAAAGAGTCTTTTACAGTGGAAAGCTTCTACTTAAATTCTGATTGAGATTCTCTTCTAGCTTGTTGTTTCAGATTAAAGAACTTGAGAGTACCCGTCAGTCTTCATTGAAGTTTGCTGATAGCAAAGTTCTCACTGCTGCGGAAGCTTTGAAGGTATGTTACCTATATGTGGACCTCTGAATCTGATTTTGATGCGTTATCATTTTCTTCAGTTTCTTTTTGCTATATTTCTCCCTTTTGATGGGTTTTCCCTGTACTCCTGATGATTAAATAGTCAGTATCAAGATCAGTTCGGCAGGTGATTCTCGATGCCAAAGTTGGTCCTCCATCATATGAGAGTGGACTAGCAAAGGATATCCTTTCTGCTGTGAGTGTCTCTCTCTCTCTCTCTCTCTATCTGAAAATTGATAGATTGCATATATTTGGATTGATCATATTGGTTGTTTTGTTGGTGGAGATTGTTTCCAGAAAAATTCATGAAATACTTTTCTCTTGATCACTAAAACTAGAACAGATCTGTGTGATCAAGCAACAATGTTCCAAAACTGTAAATAGCTTTACGCAAGCAAATACCCCAAGTCTGTGTGATCACAAATGTCATTTTTGTGAGATTCTGTATACTGGGCCTATGATAAGACCAAGGATATTAGCAGAATCTGGATACATAAAGAGCGCTTCTTATGAGGCTCAAATTTGTTGCTTTGAGCAGACCACGTTCATCAGATGAGTGACCTCTAAGGTCTCCCGACACATGACAGTAAAGGCCTGTACCAGATAATGTAGGAGCTTACTTTTCCACTTTAATAAGGCAGGCAGTTAACGCTTTCAAAATTCTCCATTTCTTTAGCAGAAGATGGGGAAAATTATGTTGCAACCTGTTGCATTCGGTTATATTACTATACACCCTCCATTTAGAAATTACGCTCTTTTCCTATCATAAGGGCTTCACACTATATTTTTGTACTTATTGGGCTTGGACTTTGTCCACATGCATGCAAAGTAGTAGTTCACGTGTCCTTCATACAAGAAATATAAAAAAATTCAATACATTGTCAAGTTTAATGGGCGGAAATATCATTCTAGAAACGTGATGATTGTGTAATTTTCATACAACAGGGGTCCATTGTAATTTCTTTGAAGTATCTCATTGGAAACTCCAGGATAAGTAACCTCATGAAAAAAGAAGAATCAGAGTTTAGGAATTTCATCATGAAAGGATGAAGATGATAAATTCTGATAACGCTCTAAATCTGGTTGAGAAGCAATTGTGAAAGCCATTGTAGATTTTGATTAATCATGTCAATAATGGAACAACATGTGAGCTATATTAGCTTCTGTCTTAGGTCACGCCCACTTAGCTTCTGGTTATTCTTGGTATTATTTGATTATTAAAACTAGTTGAACTTCTAGGCAAGCTGAACAAATATATTCTTAAGTGTGCCAATGCCTTCAGCTACTAAATTCCAAACGCAACCTAAAATTTAGGTGCAAAAACCACATCTCAACCATAAGTAATAGATATTGTAAGCTAGATTAGAGAGAGTAAAGATTTGTGTTGAAGAACTTTCTTGCTGTGCCACTTAGCTGCACTTTGCATGTTCCTCTCGCAAGCATATTAATCTACATGGAAAGTTTTTGAAGTCACTAAAACCTGAATTAGGAATACCTTGAGGTACTCAATTGCAAGCTCCTTTCTTAACCTGTCTGTCATTTCTTCCCAGTAATGACACATTAAGGTGATCTGCAGTGAGTAAAATATCTGATTCTCCTAGTTCATGTGTAGTTTTGGTACAACTTCTATGGAATTTCTCGCTTCCCAATGAGTTTGAATGATCTTTCACCTTGTGGAATTGCTAACGAATGCATGTGGAATTTACCATGAAGACTTGATATAAGTTTGTGAGTGACGATCAAGAGATTGACTGTAAAATAACTGTTTGAACATATGACCTCCAGGAGTAATGAATCACACACCTTTTGAATTTCAGGTCGAGATGACGGAATGCAACAATTGCCTCGTGTGGGCTAAAAATGATGATTTAGTCAGAGAAGTAATTAAATTGTCGTCAAATTTGACGGTAAGAACTTCTCACTTTCTTTTCTTCAGGTTTCAGGTTAGTCTTGTGGCATTGGAAAGTTTTGCAATAAGATTTTTGGAGATGTTTTTTCTTATAGCTGTCGGAGACAATCTTTCGAGATGGTGTATAGCCTAATTTTCTAAATCGTCTTTGTTTTATCGTTTTGTAAATATGGTTAAATGTTGAGCGAGTGGACTCGGTCAGAATTTTACTAATCCTATTGACTTTCCCATGGTGTCAACTTTTTGGGCTAAATCTCCTTGATGACTAGACTTGTGCTGAGTTCGGTTTTGTCTGATAAAAGGAAGTATAAATCAAACAAAGTATACTGTCTACATCTGTGGGTTGTTTTAACCCCTGCCATCATTGCATGTGGGAAGGGTACCTGATAACATTTGCTCTATCTAAATGCAGAGGACTTATTGAGCTAGATTATATGGTTGGAACAGTAAAAAATTTGTTCCACTGCTATAAGGGGCTGTTTCACTATTATGCTAGAGTGGTAAATATTCTTTTCATTTGTGCTTTTGGTAGTCAATAGGCTACTTGATTACTTTATAGGTAGGCTACATTGTCATGAAAGATCCATCCACTGGACTAAGAAGTAATCTCTTGAGGGTGAAAGGAGCTGGAGTAGTTGGTGTTTTCCATCCTTTGATTGATGACAGGCTTATGAGAACTCTTCACAGGTAATTTACTTTCAAAAACCTACAATTGATTTTTCTCTGTTTCTTTGGGTCCTGTGGGAGGGGACTTCTCAAATTACTTCTTAGCCTCCTGAAATATGGAGGATGGTTCACTCAACACCCTTGACTGTAGAATGTCGTAGTTATGCTACTTTCAAATGCTTTTATGTGATCATTAAGTCTGCATGTTCTATGAGATTCAAAAGGTCCTTGTTGAAACTTGCTCCCAAAATTGCTCTTTTCTGCAAAATTGTCCCTTCTAACTATTCATTTAATAGAAAAATGAGGTAATCTCTCGTGATTTGATGGTGCGATGGCTTTGACAGCTTAATTGTCTAAGGTAAAAATTGTAAATCCTGAATTTTTGTTTTTTTTTATAGGGCAAAGAAGAAGGTATACGCATGGACTGTCGATGATTTGGATTCCATGCAGAAGATGTTGTATGAGCATGTCGATGCTATTGTTACTAGTAAACCCACTGTACTTCAACATTTGATGCAAAAAATCGGAACACAATGTCTTGAAGAAGGTTATTCTTTCTAAATGGTTGTAGTAGCTCGAAGCTGCATGACATTTATGACAGAGCCATTCCTGTACTTGGCGATAAAGCATAGCTGTTATAATAGGTAATATATATTGCAAGTCAAACTCTTTTAGACACTTTGAAGAGGGGGGAACTGGTGCAATTGGATGTGAAAAGAAGCTTTGCACTATTGATTTTGTATAGTTAACTTCTACAGGCCAGAGAAATGTGTTCTTATTGAAGATTGTTAATAATCTTTTTGCTGTGTTCTTTTGCTATATATATATATATATACAATGGTTCTCTTGTGAACGAGTGTATAGAGTGGATCCTATTCAAGTATGGTTGTCTTGTGCCTAACTTCCATAGATAGCCTAATTCTGCGTGCCTTTGGCATTTGTTCACAATTGGAATCATTGGGAAATATTTGAAACTGCTGAATACTCGGAGAAGTAGGATCGGTTTCCTTCCGTTTTCCAGGAGAGAAGTCATCCAAGTCAATGAAAAGTAGCATCAGATAAATGGTATGCGCGACGGCAAATTCTGTCCATTCAAAAGTTGGGTGACTTGTTTATATATGCTGGCATTCCCCAGTCTAAAACAGAGTAGAAACTTATGGCATGAAATTTGAATAAGGCTATGCCCTACCATTCTCGGAGTGAGAGCGATTGCAATGAACTAAGGCTCAAAAGAGTGAATCAATGGCTTATTTCTCGTAACATTTGGGAGGGGAGATCAAATCGACATCAAATTCCTCCATTACCTCATTCTATGTGAGACTTTCTACTTCTGTGAATAAATATTTCAAAGCTGTAATTCACATTGCTGTTAGAATAGTTTTTGGAACATTGTATGTATCATCCTCCCAACTGGTAAGTAGAAATTTTTCACTGGATCTGTGTAATCTGTCTAAATTGATTCAGATTAAAACGTCAATGGTTTTGGCTATAACTTGCGAGTGCAAATGCGTTTGCAGTACATTTAAAGACAAATATTGATCTCATTAATCTCAAGATGAATCCATAGTATCTTCATCTTCAAATACTACCCATACATTGCTTATTTTTGTCTCCATTGTCCAGGAAACAAAAGTGGCAGATGAATAAGTAAGACCCTTTTTTAGCCTAGCATCCTCCCTTTCTTTCCACTCCATCTTCACCCTCACATCGTCGAATTTATCCAAATCCGAATGCGGAAGTCGTTTGGAAATCGACGTACTCTTTATAGAACTGCAAACTCCAGTGGGGATATTACTTAAGCATTCCTCCAATGCCTTGACATGATCCAGGGTCATGACTTCGACTGAAGGGTACTCCAAGTTCCTGATTCTTATCGTCCGTCTGCATTTTCCGTACAATTCTTGAAGCTTTACGCTCTGCTGAGATGCCTTTTTGAGTATGTCACAAGCTATGACTCTTGCTGGTGGGGTCAAGTCGAAGAACATGTTCATGAGAGCCGCCACGCCTTCACAGAACGCCATATAAACTTGAAAGCTCTCTTTCAAAGTGTTGCACATAGCTGCTTGAGCCAGCCTATCTGAGGGCAAATCATCATAAGGTGAACATTCCAGGACCTTGTCGATAAATAATTGACACTTTGGTAATCTGTGAAATACCAATTCTAATGATCTTTCTCTGTAACACCCGAAATCCAATCCTGGAGCCTTAACGGGTTCGAGCTTCCCACCGGGGTTTATGATCCACCCCATTCTTTCATTGAGATAAGCCGCATACTTGTGAAGAAAGCAAACCAGGGGATCGGAGCTTCTTGAGAACCACCAGCCAGGACTCATCTGGAGATGGCCCGAAAAGTGCGCGCTACGCAGCTGACGCTCGAAGCCATGGTTGCCTCCACGAAGGAGACGGTGGGTCAACATGAGTGCCTTGAGCGCTACATGGCGGTCTCTCGTCCTATTGAGGCGTCGAGAAATCCGTTCGGCAAGAAACAAGATTGAATCCAGCGAGTTCGATACAAGAAAGAGGATCTCGTGCATGTGCTTGTCATCTACTGGACTATTATCATGACCAGTTGCACGAATTATAGCAATTTCAATCTCGGACAACCCACTTTTCTTGTTTAATATGGCTTTGCCAACTGAAGCATGGTCTTTGACAAAGCCGATAGCAAGCCTCAGCTTGGCATGCGCATCAGCTCCCATTCTTCCTTCTCCTCTTGTTCCTTTGCAGCTTGGAGATGGAAGGAGGAAAGTGTGTGCAAAATAACTGAGCAAGAAGTTCACAAATATAATGATGGGAGAGTGGGGACGGCGATTTAAAATTCAGGAAGCCACGGAATCAAATCCGCATTAACGTGCAGTGTAATCCTTGAAAAGTAGAAGACATATAAAGAGGCACCCGGATTTAGAAGAATTTAAATGAAAAGCCAGAAGAATATGTTAAAAGTCTACTAAAGAAGGAATAGGAGAAGGGAATGCTTTAGAAGGACATCACAGACGAGGGGTTTTGGATATGAATGCATAGTGTTCCACTGTAAAGAGTCAACGGAACCAAAGTGTTGTCATAGTGTTGGAGAGAACCTCATTCTCAAGGAATAGGATTCTTCTGCATCAATCTCTCTTCCAATTCGCAGCATCACAGTTTATGTTGTCTTTGACTTCGAAAAAGCTCCCTCCTCCAGATTCATTAGCGTCTTATCATCACAATCTTTGTCAATGTTTGTAATCTAGCATGTATGAATAAAGCCTCAGATAGGCGGCCAAACACTTGCACTTGATTGGATTCTCCCTCTCTCCAACTTGCATTATTCCTTGTGCCAATCAAATCTCTGCTTCATATGCTTCCTCTAAAAAGAGAAAGTCAAAGATGATATGAAAGTCCACACTCACATACCCAAGTACAAAGAGACAGAAGAAATTAATGGGCTTCAAAACCTTTTCTGGGCAAAAGACCCTAAAGAAGGATCCCAAGCTAAATGGATTAGGTCAATGAAACTGAAAGGAAGACGAATTCTATGCATGTAACTGTATTGCAAGTACTGGATGCTTGTTCAAGTAAAATTCTATTTGTAGTTTTGTTGAAGTTAATCCACCGTGCAATCAACGAGCACGAGTATACATAACCTAGGCACCTACAGGAATAAATGAAACCTTAAAGACCTGGCCTGATAACAGCCTTGAGAAAAAGTGATTGGCTAACTGAACGATCATAATCATGCTTTTTGTAAAGAAAGTCTCATACAGCACGAAATCATTCCATATGACGTGCAGTGAAAAAGTACATTATTGTAGCAATCGCCAAGGCCAAGACCTCATTACATAGCTTCCAGTGGTACTTCAAACAGTTCCAACCCCTTGGATTTGAAGAAAAAGAAAATGCATCAATGCTATGATTTTGCTTTCTCACAAAACAGATAATTTATGCTTCAACAAACAGGCAACCCTCACTCCCTAGTGCTCAAGAACAGCTCAAAGTCATTTCTAGCTGCTGCAGGTGTAGCTCTCATGCTAAGTCAAATATCTAGAAGAGTTCATTTCTACAATAGTAACTCATTTAGACAATGATCCTTACCAGGAGTTTTCCACATTTGCTGTCAAGGGACGTATTGAGTAAAAGTTTTCATCAAACATATGATTTGATCATGGAACATGTCAAGTTGGACTAATACCATGGAAAATTTCGATTGGCATTCATGCTGTGGTGTTTAGGTTCCATTTCCATCAATCAAATATAGAAGCATTCATAGTATAAGGGTGCCAGTCCAGGGGATAAATCTCCCCTTAAGTAGACAGAAAAAGCCAGTCTTAAGAAGTCAAGGTAGAATCTCAAGTAAATATCTCAATGAGAGAGTGCTGTCCAAAGTAACTGCAATACCTCTCGTAATAACATATTGCAAACTGACTATCAATCTCCCTGATGTTATTCTAGTAAATATTTACAAATACACGAAAGTCTTTTTTATGCTCAATATCAGCAGGTCAGGACATCCGGCGAAAAATTGTTCTTGTTCACCTAGCAGAAACTTGTAACCAAGAGCACAAACTGATTTGGCAAGTTGAAAAGATGCAAAAACCAACTCTTGGTCAGCCTCAGACTCAAGCTGGTCAGTAAACTTTAAATGAATGTCAGCAGGTAAAAACCAAGACCTGAAAAATATTTGCTTGGATCCTGCATCAGTAGTATAAGAGCTACATCAGGCTGTTTCAGAGGAGCAAAGAGCAAGCAATAAAAACAACTACCGATGAAAAGGATCCTTCAAGGTATATATGATGTGGGATAGTCAGCTTAGCTTGCTAAATTGTACAAGTAATGCTGTCCATGCTGAAGGCTTCTACATGAGACGAGAAAGGCGCTGATCACCATGACCATTCAGAACATCTGGTATGGATAGCTTTTAAATGTCTCACTTGAGAGATTTCAATCCCTGCAGAGGACCCAGAGAAGGCTGAATAAAATAACTTGCTAAAGACAGATGAAAAGATATGGAAATAAATGCCGTGTTCCCCATTTTTTAGAATCAAAAGTAATGACCTTAGAAAATATAGTTTGAATGATTAAGCTTGTTACTATCTATAATCAGAAATTGGCATAACTTTGTGCTGATGTTCACCACTTCTGCCTAGTGACATCTTGGTAAGGTATAGACAGGATAAACAATTCATTATCCTTGAAAAGAACAAGAAATGAAAGGCGACAACATTGTCATAAAGAATACTAGAAAAAAAGGAAAAAAAACTTGTGAAGCACTCGGAAGATACTAAAATGATTAAGATAAATGGGGAAAATAATACTATAGGTGCCATAACTTTTGTATGATGCTCACTTTGGTGCCAAAACTTTTTTCCGGGTCACTTAAGTGTTGCTCTAAAAAGAAAAGCAACCATTTAAGTGCCAACTCCTATTTGGGATGCCGGAAATCTGATATGACAATCTTTTATCTTTTTTTGGATCAACGTGTCTCGCCAGCGACCTAACTCAACATCTGTGCCCTATGCAAAGTCGTTTAGCATGGTTTGCCCTAATTTAAAACCCCAATTCGGCCAAATTGACCAAATCCCCTCCTCTTCAACCCTAATTCAAAACTTGCCAAATTGGGCCAAAATTTTGACCTAAATCTTGCAATGGAGAGTAGGAGCATAACAAGTGGCTCAATTTCGTGTTTCAAGAATTAATGAGTGAAGGCTCGGATGAGAATGGCGAGCTCTTGAAGAGCGCAAACAACAGCTTCAAAAACAGGGCCTCTTGGTTCCTCTTCTCCGGAGCTTTGACAACCGTCGTTGGAATACGAGGTAAATGGCTGGGACTCTAGGAAGGAACGAACTAAGGCTTGAACGAGAAGAGTGAGTTCTTGAGCGATGGAGACAGTGAGGCAACAAATAGAGCCTCTTGGTCATAGCTGTCCATGGACAACAACAAAGGTTTCTGACTATCTTGGAGGCCCACCGAAGGTAACGTCCATGCTGCAAGAGGGCTAAGTGGTAAGAAGGGTTGTCACAGCTGTGATACACGAAAGGAGATCAAGCCGAGCGAGGGAAAACTGGAGGAGACGAAGATGGTGGCAACAGGGAAGATGGATTGATCAATTGGAACGACGTCATTCGGTTAGAAAGAAGAGAGTGGCTGGAATTTTCAAGCTGGCCCTTTCTTTTTCATCAAAAAGCCACGTAATTGTATATAATTAATTAAAAATAGCCACGTTGGAATAAACATCTAATTAATAAAGCCACACAGGACTTTTGGTCAGAATTTGTCACCGGAGGCACTTAAATGATTGTTTTTTCTCCGATTTGACACTTAAGTGATCTGGCGAAAAGCTTTGGCACTAAAGTGAGTGCCGTATGAAAATTATGACACTTCTAGTGTCCTCTTCCCAAGATAAATGAGTAGCTTAGACCAGTTTCTCATATTCAGATCAGAGAAGTGCAAAAGCAACATCAGTAAGAACAGGCATACACTTTGAAAACCCGAACTGTCATTTGTCTTAAAGAGAATATAGCCTGTTCTTGAAATTGCTTCTCAGTAACGACACTTTCCAGTAACAAAAGTAGCTTCTTCAGCATTTTCACATCAAGCCTCATTAGGTCAACACTGCTCTCTAAAGCAGGTTCTCAAGGGCAAATAAATGTATACCTTTCCAACCAAAACTAAAACGAGGTAAGCCTAAGATGAGCATTGTTTTAAGTATCAAATTATCAGAACGCATTAGTATCACTGCAACAGTTCTCTAAGATGCATTATGGATGGATGTATGATCAACACATGATTTTCATCAGTTGAAACATCATTTACTGAGGCAGTTGGACCATGATTTCAAACATAATACACGCCCAGTTTCTCCAAATTAAAACCCAAGTACTCTCATAGTTCATTAAAAACTCACCTTAGATGCCCTAAACTCATTCACTGCCAGCCTAAGAGAATCATCTGACAGAATCAATCGTGATAATGCTCCTGTGCTTAGACTGCAATAGGAAATGAATATTACTTAAAAAGTGAGGCAACATCACAGATTTGCTACCCTAAAGATCACTGCAAATTCGATTAATGCATGCCCGCTCTTGTAATACAAATAATTAATAATTTGGCAAACAATAACCTCATTTGGCAACAAACACTTGCTTTGGATTTTAATATTATTCAATGGAGAATTATACCCTAGTAACTTTGCTGTTTCAGAAACAGAACCTTCAAGGGCAGATAGTAGATCCAGCAAGGCTTGCACTCCCTGTGAAAATGATAGGTAACATTCAAAATGACAACTGCATTCTCATTATTTGACTAAAATGATAAGTACTGCCATTGCAGAATTGGTTCAAGCTACAAACAGATGACTATAGTGATGACATGACATCTGCCACCATCATTAATTTAGTCTTAAAACATCTTGTAAAAGTTCGTCCAGATTTCGATCTCACGAATGCTCAATATGACAAAGAAAATTCTTTATCCATGGTGATAATCGATGAACATAGCTCCTCTTCACAGTTCAAACTCCATATTTTTATTCTTAGATGTAGCCTTGGCAGTAGCCATACCATCAATGGACCATAGTGGTTACATAACTTTAATTGACAACACATCTTTCCTAAGGTCCTTGCTCAGTAACTTTCTCCTAGAGAAAAGGATTTTGATGTGAAAGTATAAGTTTGCTGCAGAACAGCAGCTTTCAAGTACCTTATCATAACAATAATAATTTATATAATGGACCCTTCTATATCTAAGACAAATCTAAGGTTACTCATCTGCATACCAGCATAAACTTTGGATTGTTGGGCCCAATTTGGGGTCCGCAATCAGATCCTCTAACAGTTGACTTCAGTGGAAGTATTTGAAGGAGCTCTTTGGGAGGTGAGTATGCCTCAAGATTAACAGCATTCCTCACTAGATCAAAAGAATGCCATGTTATCTCTCAATGAAGACCAAAATAACACGTATAAGATAAGCATCCAATACAACGAAAATGAGGACCCTGGAGATTATAGTTGCAATACTATTGTCAAAAAAGGCATAAATCACTACAGAGACAGGCATAATAACTGCAGACTGTGTTTCAATATAATCGTGCAGTTACAATGTACTTTGGGATGATGATCACTCGACTAGGGGGCCAGATATTTCTATATCTAAGGACTCGTACGCTGCTAATGACTAACGTGGCAAGATCTTTGAATCTCTTGGATGTCTGCAGCTATGCAGAGCTACAACTCTAACTATAACCAGGGACTTCATAGATTATTGCAAAAAGGATGTTCAACCTCAAATGTTCATCAAAACAAATTTGCAAGTGCACTCTCTTCACAATACAGCAGCAGCCGTGTCTTATTCCAGCAATTGGGGTCGATTACATAAGTCCTCCAATACAATGTACTATGAACAAAAACAAAGGGAGAGAGCGAAAAAGGGGCCACCTTTGAGAGCCAAGAGAGTACGGAGGCGGAGCACAGCTGACGCTCGATTCTTGTGCTGCGATCGGTCCTCAACAGCCTGCGAAAACACACTCCACATAGTATCCACAACAATGTAACAAGGGAAAAAAACACCTGTATCTTCACATCTATAAGATAATTACTCCTACCCATCAATCAGTCAATCATCCAAACCAAAAAGGGCATCTTAAAAATCAGCAACTCATGCCAATTCAAGACAACAACAAATGAAATCGAACCGAGCTCGCTCACTTGCGCAATGATACCGGTGGGGACGTGCTTGAGGCGGACCGCCGACTCGCGCTTGTTGCGGTGCTGGCCGCCGGGGCCCGACGCCTTGAACGTGCCCATCTCGCACTGCTTCATCAGCTCCTCGTCGGTCAGCCCCAAGTAACCACCGCCATCGTAACTCGAGGGAGCAGGACCCCCGTTGCTGTAGAAGCAAGACCCCAGCGCCTTGTTGTGCTCGGGATTGCCGGAGCAGAAGCCGCCGCCCCGGCGGCACCTTCGCTCTCCGGCTCGCCATTTCGGGGTTGCGCTCGACGCGACGATCGGGCGAGGTCCGGCGGAGACTGCGAGTTCGGAGAATCTCGGGAACGAAGAGAGGGAAGGCGGGTTCCCGAGATACGCAGCTCTGCGGAGCAGAGATTTCCGCAGCGATTGAATCGCCATTGACATCGTCATCTTCTTCCGCAGAGCAGCTTCTGGGCGAAACTCCGGGAGGTTAGGAAGTAGGGGAAGGCCGGAGCTGGAAGATATCGTCCAGGGACTCGATTGAAAAGAGAAGTGAAATTTGCAGGGCGATGTTGAACAATTGACGAAACTTCAGGACCATATTGTCATTTATGCCTTCCCCTGATACGTCGTCGTTTTGATTGGGCGAAAACACTCTCTCTCTCTCTGAACAAGGTAACCACCATCTTGGTGCTTCCGCAGTTACTTCTAACCAGGTTTATTTTCCAAACAGTCGAAAATGTGGGATGTGTTCTTTCCGATCGGTCACTTTCCAATCCTTCTCTTGAGCAGGGAAAGTGATCGGGCGCTCTTGATTTATACAAATCAATTTCACATGAGCCGTTAGATCGCGTGAGACTCGCGTGAGACTCGCGTGAGACTCACATGATTTAATGATTCATGTGGCGCTAATGTAAGTTGGAAATACCTAAAATTAGCTCTGGGAGCGTGATAATATGAGTATTTGAAAGCACATCAACAACAATCTCCAATGGAGACAGCATATATCATTTTATATGCGGTATATTGCAGTCACAGATGATACAGCGTGACATACTGTCACCCTCTTCGAGCACACAGCAGAGAAAACTAAATACCGCGTGATATACAGAAGAGAGAATTTTACTGGAGTATTTGACAGTACATGCTGCGGGAATTTCACACAAGTATTTGACCAGACGTGCTTTTTGTCAGGTCACATAGCTACATATCTTTGCTTTTCGTTTTCCATTGCGACCGGTATGTAATATTCACTGAGGTATTTCAAAGTTTGTGAGGATGACAGAACCTCAATGGCTCTTGGATTGCTTCATCCACAAGCTTTCCAGAGCCCTCGAGATGTCCTTCTCTTCAGAACCATCTTCTACAACCCTGATCCTGGGGCTATTGAGAGCGACGACATCGACCCTCTTGAAGTTCTCTTCACTGCGAAGCAGTTTCTCGCTGCCGCATTCCACGGTGCCATTCAGTACGATAGTGTCGTGTAGGCCGCCCAACAGCTGCTCGTAGTCTGTGTCTCCTTTATCACCCACAAATACGACCGAGTCCGCAAAATCAATTCCCCACCTGATTGAAAGGTACCTGCTTGGCCAAATCAAGAAGACATGACAAAGTAAAAGCCATAAGTTTATCATTCAAATCTCCAAACTCACATTCCAATTGAACTTGGCAAGAGTAAAAAAAAAAATTGTTGTTGTGCATGTATAATGCAGGCTATGTGTACTAGGTGTAATAGTTGTTTGGTTAGCATCTTCGACCCACCTTAGTGCTTGTATTCTTGATGCAAACAGAGGCATCACGCTCAACCTTGATCCTGAACATGAATAGACGATGTTGCAACGAAAACCTCGCATTCTGAGCCCTTGCCTAAGGTCATCGATCCTTCGAACCTAATATTGACAGTATAACATCAAGAGAATGTCAGTCCCAAGCGTCTTGATTTTCTTAAGACCCAAACATCTTACCTTTCCTCCTGGTTTAATGCTGTAAGCGATGCATCTTGAGTTGCATCCGGCTTTAAGATCTACAATGTCATCCTCGGCACTGTCCTCCGCCTTGGCAAACCTCAAGACCATCGAGCGAACATTGTCACCAGGCCACCTGTACTCCAAATGGCCCTCGTAGTCCACATCGGCTATCAAATCTCTCCCTGGATAGTATATTGAGCTTCCACTGTTGCATGATATTGCCTCGAATTCTTCTATGTTTATGTCACTGCCTTTAAGCGCGTTCATTGTCTCTTGTAAGGTTGCACCAGTGAGAAGCACGAAACCCACCCTGTTCAAACCTGAGTCCCCTCGTGCAACCTTCATAATATTCTTGATTGTCACTGTAAAGATATTGGTGAACAAGCCGCCGCTGTCGTAAGGGTCGAGGGCTATCACAAATATTTTCTGTCTTCTATTTGGTAGACTGATGGAAGGAGAATTGCCATTTGGGTGAACTTTTCTTGTAAGAGCTTCAATGAGTTCCTTCTGTCGGGTTGCAAGGTCAAGCTCTCCGTTTGCCTTGAGTTCGCCATCTATGGAAAACTTCAAAGATAGGTCCTCAACGTCTCTGAGTGACTCGCTCAATGGTTCTTCTGGGATTGGCATAATTTGGAAACGGGAAGTGGGATGGCGATTCCGGCAGTGATCAACTTGGGAGAGATAGTTATGGCAATGCTCCGTCCATGAGAAGCAATGTATATTCTTTAAGCCATTTTTCCGGCATTCTGCCCATAGGCTTTTGTCGGCCACGAGCTTCAGAAGAGCGTCTGCTATGGCTTTCTGATCATGAGGGTCAATGACGAGGCCGTTGTTCAGTGCCTGCAGACTTGTTCATTAGCTAATGAGGTGGTAATTGCTTATCGAGAATAGAATTTTAAACCCCTCCAAAAAATCTGATGCTAGTGAAAATGTTTAGTACATAAGAAAATAACCGCATATGGCTATTTAAAATGTAGAGAGAATTAGTTGCAGCTGAACTCAAGCTGGAGCGCTCAACAGGATGATGTGGTTTGCATGCACAATATCCCTTTAGACAAATGTGCTACGACAACTTCTGGTGTGATCTAGAGCAAAGTGGCTGTCAATGTGCTTCAGGTTGAGTATATCAGAAAGCTTAATTATTATTCTTTTTGATGATATATAATACTTGACAGATTTGATTGAAAATTTACCTTCAGGGAACCAAGCAAAATTGCTGCTAAACTATTGTCAGGTGCAAAATAATTATCGAGAGCAATAAGCTTAATCCCAAAGCAGTACAAAATGATACATAGGGTTGTTCTTTCTACCTTCAAGATGTCTACAGGCCCTCCATTCCTGGTGGCTACGATAGGTAACCCATATGCAGCTGCCTGCAGTGTATAACAAGAACGGAAAAATGACTCGATTGATGTTTTCAGGCTGAAAGGATTACTTTATGCTGCGACAATGGTTTTATTTTTCAGCTCACAGAGAGCAAAAAGTTCCTTGCTATTTATACCATGGAATATTCACAAACGGAAACTGATCGATGCATTTACCTCAATTAGTGTGAGACCAAATGGCTCCACGAGTGCCGGATTGATGAAAACTCCCTTGACCAAAACAATAAACAGATAACTTTAACTCAGTATTTTGTCGCCAATGAACATAATTTATTTGACTTTAAAGATGATAAAAGGAGAAAAAGAAAACATATGATGGAAGTATATGGCTGTGCCATTGCCATCAGTGTACACAAGAGCTCATACTGTTCTGATTACTTGGTTTATCTTCTTTATTGTGCCATATGTTCCATTAACGAAGGTGTCATAAATTCAACCTTGATAATCACTTTAACAAGGTAAACATAGGTCGAGAGAGACGAATGAGATTCTTTCTAATTATGCACGACTGGATTTATTTGGATGAGGACATCCTAGTGTCGGCTTAGTGAAAGAGTAACGTGCCTTTGTTTTAGCAGCCAACCTATAAATTTTAGGAACATCACTTTGCTTGTGGTGCTTCGGGTACGCCACCTGACCATACAAATCATACTTGTCGATAAGCTTGAGTACAGTCGTGAGCACGATGGAGCTTCCTTCCGGCATCTCCTCAATGTCATCTCTGTTACCGAGAATTAATGTCTGCAATAAGAAATCAGATATAGCAGCAACTACTTTAGTTTAATGGCAAAGAGCAGTGGGTTTGTATGCAGCGAATCAGATGCAAGTTTTACCAGGTTGGCTAATTCTCGAAGGTGTTGGCACTCCCCGAAAGCCTTCAGCAAGGTCGTGACATTTTTCTTGGGGTCGGGTCGGGACAATGCCAGTATCATTGGCTTATGAGGATTTGTGAAAAATCTCGTCACCTGTTTGACAAAAGTAAGTTAAACGAATATAAATGAAATAATTTAAAGGAGACAGATTTGTCATGCTCTTTATTTGTGAAAGAATTAGTTTAAGTCCTCTTTCCTTCATCTATGAAACTTCAAAGCACATCTATCATCCGGTGCTTGAGTAATATGGCACTAGGAAATAAAAGAGGATTCATAAGGACTACCTCGGACCATATGCGCGGCAATTGTCTCTTGTTAGGAGTTTTGTCTGAACCCATCAAGGATTTGAGGTCGCTCTCGCTTTCAGTTGAATCTTCTACTTTTACATTGCTGAAGTCCATTCCCGGAGGTATGACCTATACCGACATGATGATCAGTGTTTTACATTTAAGAGACTTGCAGATCGAAAAACTTGTCACAGCTTGTAGCACCCTAGGGGCAATTTCCATGTATCCAAGAAAGATATCACGTTGCCGAAGAAATTAAGAAGAAAAACAGCATCAGATCTTTCGAAGGCTAGATAGCTGTGACCAAGAAACGGAATGTTGAATTCTTACCACCATCCTTGGCATGTACCGTCCATAGCAACTCACCCCACGCCGTCGCCTAACCCGAAGCTTCCTCTCCAACTTGAGATCAAATCCATCATACAAGCCCCATTGCTCTTCGATCTCTTGCCTTGTGCTCGTTACCACCATCTCGGCGGCATCCAAACCCAGCTCCTCCGCCTCGATCCTTCTCATAATTTTGTAGGTCGTGTTTATGTCCTCCCTAGAAAGCCTTCCTTGTTTGAGCAATTGCTCAAACTTGTTTCTACCAAGTGAGTGCCCTGTTATGACCATCGGCACGTTGAGGACACCAGACAGGAGTGCTGCTACCTCCCCTGCATCGGCATAATGGCCATGTATCACGTAAGGCCAAACCGGCTTACCATCAATCTGTTCCCCAAGAGCTCTCGCCATGTTGACGATGTGGTTCAGTGCTCCATCGACAAATTCGGGTATATGAGGCCAAAGTGACTCCTTTGGAAGGTACCTGAATATGTTTCAATCAATGTTATAAACCTTCCATGGCTATAAACGTATGCTTATATGCCTAGATATGGCACAATATACTGGGTGATGGATAATGTGATTACTCGTTACAAGGCCCACAAGGGATGCGAATAATGTAGGCACCGCAGCTGCCACCGGCATCAGTGGGACAGGACAGCATTTCGATGGGCTCAGCATAGCTCGAGTCCACCTCATGCGACGTGATTTGCCTGGTCAACAGATCAACACGGTACACTCCTTTAGTGCTCGCCAGAGCTCGAGCAAGTTCAACGACATACTTCACCTGAAAATTGCACCGAAACTAGTTACCAAGGATCGCCTAGGACATGTATATACGTTAAAATGTCCACAGCACTCCAACTTGATTAGTCTCAATCCATTGTCGATAGTTGGAGCAGAAGCATTTAAGCTGATCTGCACATGGATTTCTTATACATCTCTACCTGACCGCCAGTGTCGGAGTCCCGTCCGAGTTCCATATTTTCTCCGCGCACCAACCCGTGAATACTACATACAAAATAAGCATTACACGTTTCAAAAAGCCAACATATCATGATCAAGGTTATCAGATAATCTCTTTCGCTTCAGATTATTATAACTGCTTTTCTTAGCACTTCCAGAAATTTGTATCAATTTTATAAGTTTGAACTCACAACCATCATACATGTATTTGCACATCAAGCATGCGTGAGAAAGTGCACTTGCTGAACTTGGCTTTAAGGAAAGCACTAGCCCTACGTATGAAGAATGATAGTCCTGTTGGTCCATTGGCTAAAGGAATGATTCCCTAAGTTGTCATTCATATGCCAAAGAATCGATCTTAGTAAAAATATTAATTACCTTATCAAGACAATGTAGAGTTGCCGCGGCTTTACATCGTCTGACCATGCTTGCAAATCAGAGTTGATTCTAGCAATCTTGTCTTTGGTGGGCTCGGGACTGTTGTTGCCATCGCCTTTCTCCTTCTCGCCTTCTGAAAGCTCAGAGAGATCGTCCGCCGCGTCGTTACGGCCTTGCTCACGCTCGAGGCGCCGTTTCTCTAGCCTCTGTGCGTCATCCCATGCTATCTGCAAGCACGAGGTTTAACTCTCTCAGTTTTTGCAAACTATACAATGACCATTGATAACTGATCATTTCTTGAACATTTACTCTTTGTTGAATTTACCAATGGACATGTAATGGAAGGACGAATAAAAACTAATATTGAAATCCCTATTGTAGAATCCGATGAAAATAATTTTTTTTGTCATAACTACTCTATTTTATGGGAAAAATTACCAACTCATTTCTAAGCCTATTGTAGCGATGTCCATTTGGTTCTAAATTTTCCATCTTGCCGATGTAGTTAAAAATTTTTGCGCAAAATTTCAATATAATCATTCTAATCAACTGTCACTAGAAATTGCCGACGCAATAGTCCACGTAATTGGTCACATTAGATCGTCGGTCGTGTCATGCAGGACAACCGACCATAACTGGACGTCATGTTAGCAACGTCAGGTTGGCCGAAAGAATTATATTGAAGTTTCATGAAAAAGATTTAGAACTATGTTGTTTCCGGTTCTCTTTTACCTATTTTTTTTTATGAACATTTTATTATGAGGGTAGGGCGAAGAAAGGCGATGCTCCAATATTTTGTCCCGAAGACTTTTTTCGCGTGCCACTTTGCATCTCCTACTTTCGAAATAACCTATTTGCCAAGTTACCACTTTTCTGTATTAGCCATGGAAAAGCTGGTGAACCGACGCAAAATCATGTAAAGAGAAGCAAAAAAGCATGGAATACCTGCTTCTTTTTGCGGGCGAGATGCCAGATCCGCCAGCACATATTCTCGAGCCTGTTATTGCGCTCACGAGTATTCCTTGTTGCTATCACCTGCATTGCCAAGCCATTCACAACTTCACCGTCAACATCATCAACAGCAGCAGCAGCAGCGGCAGCAGCAAAGAAAGACTTCCTTTTCCAACTCCTCCCTCTCCTCTTTTGATTTCGGTAAAATATCCCATAAATCAAATGTACTAGATCGTCCCGGTCACGAGTGTGAGTTCCGATGCGTTCCATGCACCGCGGTCAATTCCGTTCGCCACATAAAGTTTTTGATAGAGAGGAACGCTTCGAATTCATGCGGCGTCTAGTGAAATTACACATTAGGCATGCATCGAACATCGACATATGTACAATTGAATTTGACAAACACGTCATCATTTCGGAAATAACATTAAATTCCACACGATAATTATCTTCTTTTTTCCCCGAGTCAAAAGAGTTGATCAAGCTAACCCAATAAGACCCATTTTCCTCCTCCCTCACAATCAATCGCAAATGGGGTTTGGTCGCATCCGTAAACTCGTTAAGCATAGGTGGAATAACAGGGATATAACTATGGTACTTTAATAGAATTTGTTTAGTAAATTATGTGAAGGCATATTGGACATGCTTAAATTAGTGAAATAGATGCACCAAATGACGATTAATTAATTTTTGGCAATTAATAATTTCGGGTATTGCCCAATTTTATGTGGTGGTGATTGGCCACGAAACCAAGAGCTTTTTGTCCCGAGCGCAACTGGGGGAAGCCGTTAAATACGTTATTATTCAAGTGTCACACCAAGGATTGGGCCAGAAAAGTGTAGGTGTCACGACAATTGGTGGAATATATTCCCTAAGCTTTTATTCTTTTTCTGAGTTAACGCCATGCAATTAGATTTTTTAGGAATTTATTCGCTTCTTTTTCTTCTTTTTGTTTGTTTATTTAAAGAAAAATCTTGGCCAGGATACCCACATAATATACTATTGGTGGGCCAAACCTATTGGTTTTAATATGCATGTGAGAGTGTGGGGCCAAAGTTGGTGATAGTTTTGTTGTCTAGAACACTATTGTGTATGATAAAGATTTGTCAAATTTAAACATAACGGGCTTATCAATCGTATCAAATTCAATAAAAAAAAACAGAAAATATTTCTTGCACAAAGATGTATAAACATGTACTTGACATACACATATATATTAAAGAGGTAAATGCGTAGCTGCCCACCTAAATATGCTTAAATATATATTTAAAAGAGATTTATGAGGGTTGAGCCCCATAGTGTGCAATTCTTATTTCTTTTATAATAAGTTAAACCGATAATGATGCGAATTAATTGAGCTCAATGATCCGATGGAAAGGGAGTGTGCATACATTTGCATTTGAATTGCTACTCGTTAAGAAGCCACAAGATGGGAGTAATCCCTAATTAAGAATTTCTCGCTTAGTATGGCAAACTTGAAATGCTACTTGCAGTGTCTTTCTGGAAAGATCGATTCACAAGAAGTTAAGATAGGAACAATAAAGATATAAATTTTTTACAAGATTCAATTTGAAGAGGGATGTAGTCTAATGCTGAAAAATATGGTCAATCTATTCACGATATGTCACGTTGACTTTGTTACACGTTATTTGTAGCACTCTAAAAGGAGTATCATACGTTATTGACGTTCGACAGTCGAGATTAGTCGCTCACTCGACTTTTTTTGTCAATTGCGATGTCATCTAACGACAGATAGCTAATAACGTACGGTACAATGTTGTATGTCAGAGAGAGAGAGAGAGAGAGAGTATATAATAACCTTGATCCATGTCTTGTGAAGATCAGACTCATCAAAGCTATTGACAACTTCTTCCACAAAGTACCTGGTGGGGCTGAACAAGCTTCCCTCCCTCTCATTGCCGCCAATCTCATTAGCAACACCACCACCACCACCACCACCACCAATCTTCCCATCGCCCCTTCTCTTCGTGTTGTAGCGTCCCGCGTCCAGTATCGCCTCCAGGTAGCCATTGATCCACTCGTTCCCCGCCATTATCACTCCTCTCCTCTCCGTCTCCATCTCCATCTCCGTCTCTATTTCTTCTTCCTCTCAAACAATTTTCCCGTCAATCTCGTGACCCAAAAGGGACACGACAAAGGCAGGGAGAAGAGAACTCTCCTGAATGATGATGAACTTCTTTTCAAGATTACTGTTAGGACAGAGATGATATTAAAGAAGAAGAACAGAGACTTCTTTTGCCCAAGAAAAGTCACCTTTTATTTTTCTCCACGAGAATAAGATTGCGTGAGAGGTATTGAGACAAAACCTAAATAGCTCCCACCACCAAAAGTAGAAAAAAAAGAGAAAGAATGAAGAGATTTTTCCAAGGCTAAAAGATTTTCCTGCAATATCTTCGGGGACGAGGTCTCTACACACAGAGAAAGAGAGAGTTGATAAATCTGAGAAGGGCTTTGTGATCTTAACGAGTTCTCCTTTTGTTTTTATAAAGGGCTTGGATGTGAACAAGGTCCATACGTTGTGTTATTCCACCCACACCAGTGACTATCAACTTTCAAGAATCACATGATCCTCCAGAAAGGCATATTACTCAGGACATCCATATTCCGGGGGTTGTTTCACCAAAATGTCCTTATTCTTCCTACTGTCCCATCATCTCTCGACCGCCAGGAAAATTGTCCAAAAAGTCTTAAACCTATTGCACTTTTGCCAATTCAATCCTAAATATTTTAAATTTGTCAATTCAGTCCTAAACCTTTGCACTTTTTGCCAATTGAGTTCATCCGGCCAATTTTGGCTAGCTGGTGCTGACGTGGTTGTCGATTGGCATCAGCCGTCTGGCCAACGTTAACGTGACAAATTTTTAAATATTTTTTTTTCGAATTTTTTAATCTTTTTTTCTTTTTGACTTCTTCCCTCTGGCCAGTCCAGCGACCAGCCAGAGGTGAGGGCCGGCGAGGTCAACCTCGCTGACCTCTAGCGAAGCTCTTGGGTTGCGATGGCGGTCAGCATTGCCTTGGCTAGGCCAGGCTCACCCACACCGGTGGCTGGCGGGGGCAAGCTTCGCCAGAGGACCTCGCTAGCCCTCATCTCTGGCCGGTCGCCAGTCATCGAACTGGCCAGAGGGAAGAAGTCAGAAAAAAAAGAGAAAAAAAGATTAAAAAATTTGAAAAAAATTTAAAAAATTGCAACGTCAGCACCGATCAGCCAAAATTGGCTGGATGGACTCAATTGGCAAAAAGTGAAAATATTTAGGACTGAATTGACAAAAGTGCAATAAGTTGAGGACTTTTTAGACAATTTTCCCCTTGACCGCCCCCAAAAGATTCCTTCATACCTAGTAAGCCCAATCTTACATTTCAGTAGAAGGGTGCCAAGAAGGATGGTTGTAGTCATTTGATGTACATCAATGTTGCCTGATTACCATGTGTGTGGCTTTGACATTCGTGATATTCTTGGTTCTACCAATAACTTACCAATGGAAAATGGGTCGGGATTCGTTGGGTTCTCGACCCGCTCGAACCCTACTAGATTTTTTGTCGGCTCTTGGGCGTTGGGGTCTGGACTCATTAGATTACCATCTAGAGAACGATATAAGGTCTGGTTTTTGGATATGGCTCGGAATTCATTTGACAAATATCCCAAAACATGAACTCGGTCAGCCATATTATGTTAATATTTCTTCTATGAATATAGGTTAGTATTGTTTGTGTATAGCACGGTAAAGAAAACAAAGAATTGAGTAAATGAAGCGGACTATTTCATTGATATGTTGTACAGTATAAATAGAGATATCATCACTTATAATTTTGATGAAAGGTAAAGATAAAAGATAACAATTTAATCTGTATGGAAATTGAATAAAAAAATAAACCAAAAGAAATCTCCAAAAGATCAACTCGTGGATACTTTGCTTGATGTGTTAATGCTGATTTGTAGAAGATTTTGCACAATAACCATCTTGATATTTTGCTTTTTAATTTGTTACTTCAATACTCCCTTTCAAATCGGTCAATCGGCAGAACTAGAGACCGAGTTTGGTTTGTAAACTGATAAATCTATCTTGAGTCAATGGTTTGGTGAAGTTATCAACAACTTGTGAGGAAGATTGAACATAATGAGTTACAATAGACCCAAGAGCAATCTTTTATCGAACAAAATGATAATCGATCTCAATGTGCTTTGTCTAAGCATGAAAAACTGGATTACTTGTGAGATGTAATGCTTACATGTTGTACAAGAAAAGTAATGAAGGTTGATGTTAGTTGATCCCAATGTCATGCAATGTGTATGAAATCCAAGTGAATTTAGTAGCTATGGAAGGAAGAGCCCCGTATTCTGCTTTAGTTGTGAAGCAGGCCATAGTACGTTGTATCTTGGAACACCATAAAATACAATTTGAGTCGAGAAAAGTACAAAAACTAGTGGTAGATCATCGGATGAGTTTGTGCCCAATCTAGTCTACATCGGTAAAGCCAAATAAATGGAGAGAACTACAAGATAAAATGCGAAGGCTATGGTATAAATTACCGTAAACATATCGAAGAATACGTTTTACATTTGATAGTGAGCAACAGTTGGGGCATGCATACCACAAGCGAGAGATCCAGACAAGTGAGGATAAGGTACTGAAGAGTGCCTACAATGCTTCGGAAATGGGATGGATCAAGGTAGAGCTTATCACCATGTTTAAGTGGTTGTTGCTTGGTAGCTATTGGAGTAGCAATCGGCTTACATTGCACCATTGATGCTTGACTCAAAAGATACAAGGTATATTTTTGTTGTGAGTCCAATCAAAAAATGAAATATTTTTGTTGTGAGAGAAAGAGTCCATCAGTGGAGCGATTGACTTTAATGCCCAAGAAATAATGAAGAACGCTAAGGTCTTTCATGGAAAACACTTGACCAAGTGCTTGCTCAAGATGACTTAGTAATTTCGGGGAATCACCAGTGAGGACCATATCATTCACGTAGAGCAATAGAATAATAGTATGACCACAATGACGATCAACAAATAGTGATGGATCAGCAATGTTGCAGAAGAATCCATACTCCAAAAGAAAATTGCTGAATTTGTTGAACTGTGCCCCGAGAGCTTGTTTGAGGCCATATGGTGCACACTAGAGTAAGCATACATGGTTAGGGCGAAATAAATCATAGAAGCCCGGTGGTTGTTCCAAATAGATGGGAACATAGAGATCGTCGTGTAGGAAAGTGTTCATGAAATCTAATTGGCAAATTTCCCAATTCTTAATAGTAGTGATAGATAGGACAATGTGAATAGTGGCTTGTTTGACTACCAGATTGAAAGTTTATAGGAAGTCAACGCCCTCCTCTTGATAAAAGTCTTTTGTAACAAGTTGAGCTTTCAATCAGTCAAGTGAATCATCTGCATGTAGCTTTGTCTTGTACACCCATTTACATCCAACCACATTCATCGAGGGATGACGGGGAACAAGTTCCCATGTTTTGTTGATTTTAAGAACATCCAACTCCTCAAGCATAGAGGCTATCCAACTAGGGTATTTTAAGGTTGAATGGACAATGCTTAGCTCGGGATGGATAGATGATATTGCTATATTGGCATACCTGGGATTTAGCTTTGAGATCCTTGTCTTTTGAATGTGTAACCATGGAATGAACTGAGGATGTGGAAGCTTCATATTGAGACTGAACTAAAGCTTCACTCTTCGTTGGTTGCGGCACATGATTAGACAGAGTAGCAGATGAAACATTTGAGTCTGGTTCTATCTCGGCAAACAGTTGTGCATGTTTGCTTGCATAGTCAAGATTTGTTGGTGAAAAACCATTTTGACCAACTTTTGGACTAGGTTGGGGCATAGTCCAATGATCAATAGAAGCTTTTATTTGTGGTGGACTTAAAGTAGAATTCCATTACAATGGCTCCCTCTCAGTTGTAGCAATAACTTGAGAAGAAGAGGCAAAAGGAAAATAGTGCTCATAAAAAAAACATGTTGAGATATATAAACATGACCGGTAGATTGATGAAAACAACGATATCCTTATTGCTTTTCACTCTATCCCAAAAATATGCATGGCAAAGAGTGCTTGTCAAATTTGTTCATCATGTAGTTGCGTAAATATTGATAACAACGAGAGCCAAACATTCGGAGTAATGATTAATCATGGTCATTCTTGAATAAGACTGAGTATGGACTGCAGTTGCCCAGAGCAGTGGAAGGAAGCTGATTTATCAAATAATTTGTTTTTGTAAATGCTTCCACCCAATAGTTGAGTGGCATAGAAGCCTCAAATAATGTAGCAAGCCTGAATTCAACAATGTGTTGATGTTTCCTCTTAGCAACACTGTTTTGTTCCGATGTATCTGGATACGAGAGTTGCTGTTGTATGCCGCATTCACGAAGATGCTTGAAAAAATTATTGCTCATGAATTCACCTCCTCCATTAGATTGAAACACTTTAATTTTCCTATCAAGCCGATTTTCAACTAATTTTTGATAAGATAGGAAAATCATAAAGAAATTTGACTTCACTTCAATGGATAACCAATAGTATTGAGAGAAATCATCTATGAATACCACATGATATTGAAATGTTTGCATAGAAGGAATTGGGCTCGATCCCTAGATATCACAATTTATTTTCTCCGGTGGATGGGAGCATCGAGAATCGGATAAAGAAAATGGCTATCTTGAATTTTTACTAGTCTGATAACTTGTACATAAAGTATGAGTGGATTTATTTATTGGAATTAAATCATCAGATCGCAAAGCTGTAAAATATGACTATTGGATGGCCTAATCGGCGATGCCATGTAAGTTCATCCACAACCTTGTTTCTCTGTGAAAAGAATGCCATAAAATGCGGGTCCTTATTGGTATATAAGCCTTGATGATTATTTCCTGTTAATAATACCTGGTGTGTTCGAGAGTCCTTGAGAGAAAAACCAGAGGCATCAAACTTAGACTAGCAAGGATGTTTCTTGTCAATTGAGAGATTAATAATAGATTTTTCTTAATTTGTGGAACGACAAGAACATTATTAAGTGAAAACTGACCATTCTCATTGCCAAATTGACTAGTCCCAACATGAGCAATTGGTAGTGTTGCACCTTTCCCAACTATCACATTATCATGGCCATGGTAGAGAACTACGTTTATAAGATTAACTAGATTATCCGTCATATGGATATTAACACAAGTGTCCAGATGTCAGTCTTCATCCCGTGAGTGTGAGATATGAAGAGCAGCTAGGCCATGGGGGTATATTAACGCTTTGATAACTATTGTCGAAACGATACTAGCAATTCAATGCATCCCTCTTCTTACATATCTGACATATGAGATATATCACTCCTAAGTTTGAATTTGACGGTAGACCAATAGTTTTGGTTTGTTGAGTGGTATAATAGTTTCCTGAAAAGTGCCAACCAGTATGGTTTGTTTGAGAAAAGCCACGACCCCTAGAATTAAACGTGAGTACTCTACTCCTTCATCTAGGGTTGTTTTTGTAGCCACCGTTACATCGCCACGAGATAAACACCATTGAACTGTTCGGGAGCACGGTTGAAGTGCCTTTGTTTCGTAACTCATAATTTTGAAGTTGTGCAACCACTTCCGCATGAGATAGAAGAGGAGGCCTTAACATAGTCGTTTTAAACGACTCATAGCTATCATCAAATCTTTCAAGTAATCTGAAAAATTCATTAGCATTCGATTCGGGTTTATCAATGGAATGCAATTAATTGCAAATAAATTTAAAGTCGTGAACTTATTTTCTCTCCTGAAGTGTTGAAGTTGTCCAAGGAGGTCAAGTACATGAGTCACCGAGCTTTCCTTGAAATGATCGTTGGGAACTTTCCATACTTCTGCTATTATTTGAAGTCTAATGGCATGTCCGAGAACCTCTTCTGAGAGTGTGCCCATGATTCAAAACTTTACGAGGCGATCACTACACACCCATCACGTATATTCAAGATTATTGACTTCGGTTGCATTTTCTTATGTCCGTGTCTACAGTGGTGCAACTATCTCTCTGATAAGGAAACTAAGGAGGTCTTGACTTGCAATCAATAATAATACTCGTGTTTCTCAAAGTAAAAAGTTGTTTTTGTTGAGCTTCAATGTAACAAAATTTGCCACAATGATGTTTGAAGGAAATGGAAATCTCGGGTTCAAAGGGGGCAACATGATTGTATCGATTTTGTTTTTTAACAAGAAAAAATTACTGTGCCCTTGCATGGCTTTGATACCATAAAGAAAACAAAGAATTGAGTCCATGAGGTGTACTGTTTTAATTGATATGTTGTATAGTAAAAATAAAAATATCATCGCCTATAATTATAATGAAAGTTAAAGATAAAAATATAAGAATTTGATCTGCATGGAAATCGAATAAAAACACAAATCATAAAAAATCTCCAAATGATTAACTTACGGAAAATGTGTTATCTTCACGTTGATTTATAGAAGATTTTGCACTATAACCATACAGATATTTATGGAACCAAACGGTGAAAGTACAAGTCGGCTTTTTTCCTGGGCGTGCGGTTGGCAATCTATCACTTGCCTTCGTGTTTTATGGAGATTCGGGTTTTCATTCGCGCACCGAGCTTCAGATCATCGTTTCTGCAACTCGATAATTAGGCGGGTTTGAGGCTTGGGATTGAATTCAAAACCCGAGCCGAGTTGCTTGGGATGAGTATAAGATCGATAGTGTCTCCTGTTGGGAAAGGGCCGAGAAGGGGTGTGCTCTGAATTTGGTCAAAGTCGCTGTTTATGATCTTCTGACTTGGGCCTGCACAGTCCCTTGCTCCGCCTGGCGGGGCTTTCATCCTCCAATTGCTCTTGATCTGGCCTATGCGTACCGACAGGCGACAGGTGCTAATGTTGAAAACCGTGTCTTTCTCGAGGATGCTATTGTGAATTGGTGATGCTGAAGACAAACACCGAGCCAAGAAAATGGCATATCTCCTCGAGCTCTGCCATAAGAACTTGAAACCCGTGTCGTCGCGAAGGTAAGGTAAGGCTGTGGTTCTTGCTCGATACCTGTTCAAGCCTACTGTCCATATTAAGTACAAGAATGTCAGGTATAGCGATCATCTTGACGAGACTCAGAAGCTATCGAAAATGAGGCTGGACAGAGTCAAGACATCGCATTGTTGTAAAAGAGAACCTTGAAGCCAATCGGAATTTTGCAATTGAATCAAGAGCGAGAGAAAAATGACGGAAATAAAACAAGCAATAGTGTTGGACACGAGAGATTTACATTAGTTGGTCCCAGTGTCGAAACCTATATCTACAGGGAAAGCCGACCGCCAGTAATTCACTCATGAACCGGAGAATTACACCATTAGTCTGCAAGAGGGATTTTTCTTTTCTTTCTTCACAGAGTTGGTCAAAAGGAGATGATGACCAACTTGGATTGCTTCCTTTAATAAATGCCACACTGCCGAAAATTGTCCGATAATCTACATCCTCCAATCCCGATAGGCCCTCTTTTATTGAATTCGAACATAATTTAATGGACACCTCCCTCCGTCGGAGCTTCCCGACTTCGTCTTCTATCTTCCTTCCACCTCCTGGTTATTATTCTACCCAGGTGCTCTCGCGTAGCCCATTCAAGATGGGAAATTGGCTTTTGATGGCTGGCCTCCTATGATTCCTCCAACTCAATGAACGAGAGCAGCGTTAAATTATTCGTCGGGCGTTATCTGCAAATGGCAT